>JAZKJV010001004.1:0-1200000 GCA_037367405.1 Ottelia alismoides | reverse complement strand
ATGAGAGGTACAATGCCCTTGAAGTACATTCAGATTTCAAACGTGTTTGACGCATGGGGTATTGACTGCAAGGGGCCATTTCCCAACAGTCAGGGTTTTGAGCATATTCTGCTTGATGCCGACTATGTGAGTCATTGGGTGGAGGTTATCCCAACTCGAGCTCCCGATAGTCGCACCGTTTACTGGTTCCTAAAGGAAAATATCATTGTATGGTTGGCGATTGTTGGACATGCGAGCCCACTGTGAGCCATTACGCAATAAATGTTATTGCAAATATAATTCCCTGATCTGAAATGAAGAATACCTAATTTGCAAAATATGTCCCTTAGTACAATTAGGGTTATGTACCATGGCCGTATTAATGATCATACAGCTATTGATTCAATTATTGAATCATCGAGGCAGGTGGTTGGATGAATATCTAAAGAGTTAGATTGAGGACTCATCAAGTACCATCAAATGATTGTTAATAGAGGATCTCCAGCTTGAATAGGAGATGCAATCCTTTCTTTCTTGGATGATATCTGACCGACCTCTTGATGCACATCCTCTACATGGGAATAGAGATTCAGAGGTGTCAGATTAGTTAGGTCAAAGAGCTGACTTAACGAGATCGAGATAACCAAAGTCCTATGTCATATGTTGTCATGATATAGGCACACATCCTCTGACTGGAGACAAATGTATTACTATATGTTTAAGTATGTACATTTGGCAAACCAATAGGTTGATGACCTAATCAAGGTCTATACACCAGCGCGCTGGTGTGCATATAAGGGCATATGAGTAATATGATCTCTCAAAGAGATCATACAGGTTCATTGTTGAACCAGAAGACATGATCTCACTCATGAGATATTGGGAAGAATCAAATTCCGCACGCGGTCATCTCGCTTTGGAAGCTTGACTGAATTTGTAAGGTTTGATATATGCTTTTGGAAAGTATATGATTGATACTGACTTCCAATGATCGAATGAGAAACTTAATGATAAAACCCTGAAGTAGACAGTGTAAAATTGATCTTATACTTCTGGATTATTCTGGGTCTTCCAGTATGCAGGATGTACATGTATTACGAATACTTGAGAGTGATGTGATCATAAAAGATTGCATAACCATGACGCTTCCATTCCTAGGGAGTGATGAAACGGGTCTGGATTTTAGTGACTCCTCTCAGTAGAGAAGTAATCTGATCTTTGTCTAAATGTTGGACATTGATCTGAATGTGATTCAGATGCAATGAGAAGATTAGATTTGCGGTCTTGATTTAATCAAGAATCTATGGGAGACCCGAGATCTGGATTTAAGATGTGATCTTAATATCCAAGTCACTATATGTGGAACAATACAATCGCCATGTCCTTATCTCCAAGTATCCGTGGAGAAATCACATTATCCTTGAAAGAGTTCAGGATAATTTCATTGTTGATATATGTATCCGAGCATTGAGAAAATGGATAATTAAATGTGATTTAGTTGTCATGATTAATATGAATTTGATTCATATTATAAAAAGAGTTATCTTTGATAATTAAATGTGATTTGATTATCAAAGATGTGAATAATGTGGATGTGATTCATATTATTTGGGAACATGAGAATAGAGATCCAAGATGATTGAATATGATTTAATTATCATGGATATGAATAATGTGGATAGCACTATCCATATTAATCAGATATATTATAAATGTGATTTATAATATATAAGAGAGAGCTATATGTGATTTACATTTGTTGATTAAATGTTAATGTGAATTGGATTCACATTGTACATTATATTGAAAATATAATTCACATTTTATTTTGGGTTGTGAATATGATTCACAAATTTCCAACGGCTTGATTGCAATATTCACAAAATAAATTGGATTTATTTTTGTGAAATAATTTGCAACAAAAGTTGTTGCAAATATTGGAGAGAATCATGAGATAATGTAAACTCATGTAATAAGGAAAGGAGAGCCACCTTCCATAAAGGAAGAGTGGACGGCCACAATTCCTATAAGGAATGTGGTGGCGGTCCACCCTCCTTATGGAAGGAGGCTTGCCTCATTTCTTATTCTCCAATGGATATTGATTTGATATAAGTCAAATTATATGCAATTTATATTTGATTTTATTAAATTAAATGGTGTTGTATTTTTAACAACAAGATCATAGCCATTAAAAGAAACACAAATCAATGTGTGCCATTGGATTTGTGTTGCCCATGGATTGAGATCCATGGATCCCAAAATATTATAAATAGAAGGGCACCCCTTGCTCTTCATACGCTAATGAGAAATACAAGGCTCTCTCTCTCTCTCTTTCTCTCTACACGCCATCTCTCTCTCTCATATGGCTGTCCACCATGGATGGCCTAGAGAGAGTCTCCATCGCTGCAGCATCGTTGTTATGCTATCGAGTTATTTGCTCGTGGATGTACGTGTCCTTCAGTGTATATCGCTTGTGAAGAAGATGTCGGATCTCGTGTGTCAGATCAGGAGATTCGTTGCTTGTATCATCAACATGGATTGCGAGGAGGACGTGTTTCATCAACACACTCGCAAGCGTCTCCTTCGTCGGATCGGACTTGAGACATGAGGTCTCTTCATCTTGAGACTCGATTGCAACCGCGCTTCAAGAGGTAATAGTATTACTTGTTTGTGGTTTAGACGAAACGATCCGAGAAGTGTTCTTTGATCATGTGGTTTCGTCACATGAAAATGTTTTAATTTCCGCTGCCTTAAGCAACTAGTGCGACTAGTCGCTCCCGATTGCATACGATGCGATCCTCACGCTTTTGTGATGCGCTTAAGGATCTCTCCATTTCCTTCAAGTGGTATCAGAGCCTTAGGTCGAAAGTTTCAGAACCGTAAACCTAAGTGGACTTGGGTTTGTTAGGGTTGCGAAAGTTTTATCGCATTTCATTTTTGCATCTCTATTTTGTGATTATTTTCAGCCCTGTTTAAATTGTTTAATCACGAAAAACTTGTATTTTCCCCCCATTAAATAAGGAAACCGTAGGATCTGAGTTTGCATGATTTTCGAATCCGTTTGCTCAAGTTATGATCAAATTAGTGAACATGTTTCCATTGCTTCGGGGACTGCGAATTTTAACGTAATTAAGGAGATAATTGCTTTTCAGAAATGCCTTGAAATGCGTGTAAATCACATAGATTCTGTTGTAAATCAAATTAGTAAACTTTAGAAACTTACTTTGCTTAATTTGGAATTAAATTGATTGAGATATGCTAATTTTAGTAAGTGAGGGTCACTGTTGGAAATTACTTTCCTAATCAAGAACCTTGTGATTGTCATTTAATTAATTAGTGAAATTAAATGGTTTAATTTCTTGGAATAATTATGGATAAATATTTGTGAAATATTTGATGATAATTATTTCCTTAAATGACATTGCCTTCACCAATAATTTATTAGATATGATCCAGATCACAATCAGTTACACAATCTACTTTCCAACAAACAAAGTTCCTTGAATAGGATTGGGGATTTATTTAGCAAATCTCCTTATAATGTTAATAAAAAATATTTTGATTATTATTATATATGGTATAACTTCGGTTTAAGGACCGATTATAATCTCAAGTACACAATGATCAATTTGGCATTATATTTTCCTGAGGTGTCAAGTCAGGGAGCGTTAGGGTAGCAGGTTGCACCGTGTGCGGTCTGTCCCACTCCCATCGGTACTGGCCATGACAATGGGTAGGGACTTGATAATGAAGGAGAGATCACGGTGTATTTTTTTAATTATTAAAATTCAAAATAATACTTATTTGAGATAATACCATAATTCAAGTAACAATTAAAAATGTTTTTAGATATTAATTAGATCATTAATTTAATTTGATTAGATTAATTAGAATCCAATTAAAATTAAGACACTCTATTATGAATAGATGTGTTATTTCCCTTGGAAGAATTAATTATGTGAATATGATTCATGATAATTAATTAGAATTTTAATATGATATGGAGGATCACATAAGTGGCATCCATGGTCTCACGTCAAGGCGAAGGGTTTCGTCGCCAGGGATTGTATGTAGGAGACGTCTGTCTGAAGTGACAGCTCATGTATGCAAGCACATCAGGATCGGGTTCTT
Source organism: Ottelia alismoides (assembly GCA_037367405.1). Lineage (NCBI taxonomy): Eukaryota > Viridiplantae > Streptophyta > Magnoliopsida > Alismatales > Hydrocharitaceae > Ottelia > Ottelia alismoides. Next base: position 1,195,890 of record JAZKJV010001004.1, on the reverse strand, counting down.
CGCTTCTCGAAAGAGTAAGGATGTATGCGTAGTGACCCCAATATCGGGTACTCGTATTATTGGGGCGATATTGGATAGCGCATAGCGAGTTGTATTCTTGTTGACGGTTGGTTCAATTAATGTCAGGTCAACATCACCTTAGGGGTGGTGGGACCGGGTGTTAAAGACCGAATTGGGAGTGCAAGTTGGACTTGCAAGGAGGTATGCGTTCCCGCTTCTTTTTATCGGAGTTACAGGTTCTCATATTATTGGGATGTAACAAAGATAAGGAAGGAGATCCCAGATCTTGCTTGAGATATACTGGTAAGTATATCTCTTACATTGAAAATGATTAAGGGAATGAACTTTCATTGTTAACAAGGCAAGACAACTTTGATATAAAAATTCCTAAATCAAAGTAAAGTATATATTTATATATATTTATGTAAATTTCTTATTCCAGATAATCCTTTAATAATACCACTCAATACTATACTCAATTATAATCAGTAAATTATCATGGATTGGATCCATGATTAAGATATTGTACTTGCAGTTGGACAAATAATGTATGTGGTTGCAATGTGCAAGTGTTCCTCATAATAATGAGGAGTGACAATTAAATAGACAATAGGATTAAAACCCTAGGGTTTGTATGTCTCTACAGTCTTGATCTCTCATCGAATGTACTTTGGAAGTGACATGTCGATGATGATCGTAATTGTTGAATAATCCTTCTAAAATTCTAAGAAGATGTTCTGGCATACATATGTGCTCTCGACATTTAATCATGAATGACATGGTTCTCTGCATCATGCAGAATGGTGGTTCTGTAAGAGATGATGTATTCAAATTGTTTGAGTACCCGCCTGAACCAAAAGTCTTTAAGAGTTAAAATGTTTGTAGATATGATGAATGTCATCATTCTACTATCTATACTCTAGCCTTTCATGAAGCTCCATAATATTTATATTGTATGAATTGAAATGTAGCATGGATAAATGTTGAAATGCTCTTATATTGAAATTTTTTAAATTCAATATAAGAGATACTTTGTCTTAAACAATTGTTGTTTATAGATAAAGGGAGCGCAGTGGAAACATGGGTTGGACCCAAGTAAGAAGGAAAGTCAAAGAGTTGACTGTACTTCTGTGACTTCCATATGGCATCCAAAGAGTTGGATGAATGCCAATACTGCAATAAGTCGATGTACTGATAGTGTGACTATCTTGTCTATCGAGGATCCTTAGAGAAGGATCCAAATGGTGCATCAGAATAATCTACATCTACATATAATCATTGAAATTGACTTTCTTATTTGATAAGATCAAAGTCTTATAATTGTATCTCATTATTCTAATGATATTTGCAATTGGTTGCATATATTTTTTAAAAGACTAGAAAATTTGATCTTAAGGTTTAATAGTCACCCACATGGATGTTGATGCAATTGGTGCAACAATCTCTGTTGGACAGATAGACTTCATAATTTCAGTGGGAGATCCCTTAGTCTTAGAGAATGTCTCTGTGACCTAGATATTAGAATACACTCATTGTTTATTTCTAAATGTTGGAAATAAACATGAATTCTGTAATAGATCGATCATAAAGAGTTGTGATGGAGATATTTCAGATAGTAATCTAAAATCTAGTGAACTTTACTAAATTAGAAAACTAATGAATGGTTCATTAACATTTCTAATACTGGAAATTAAACCTTTAAAGATCAATAGGAGGATGACGATCATTTGATAATGATCTGGCATCAAACCTTGGGCATAAGTCTGTTGATGAGATCAATAGACTAGTAAGAGCTGAAACTTTAGAATGTCTAAAATTTCAAATCTTACATACTTGTGGATATTGTATTCAAATTAATAATGTCCAAAGCACCCTTCTCTGAGAATGGATTAAGATGTCAAGGTATTCAATATCTCATAGATATTGATGTATGACGATCATCTATATCATGATAAACATTGATGATATGTGTTATCATTCGATGATTATTTGTGACATATGATTTCTTCTCTTCAGCTTAGAAAGCTTTGAAATGTTCAGAGATTTCACAAATTTGGTTTAAAAACAAAAGTTTGAAGGAAGATGAAAATGAATTTTATCTAATCTAGGTAGTCAGTACCTATTAGATGAATTCATGGAATAGCTTATGGAGAAAGGAATGGCATTCCTATATCAATCCTCATAATACACCTTAACTCAAGAGAGTTGTAGGGAGATACAATTAGATCAGTATGACATGATTTGATCAATGATGAATTTTAGCATAATTACCTATTAGTTTCCAGGAATATATATATTAGAGACTACAATATACATCCTTATTAAGGTTCCAGGAAAGTAAGCTGGAATTTAGCACCTGAGAGTGCTACTTCATTAGGAAAATAAAGGATGGTATTGGTTACCTACTTTATGACCTTGGGATTTTTAAAAGATTTCATATGTGAGAATGTGATTCTTAGATGATGAGACTCTTGAGAATCAAGATGAAAATGAAGTAAAGGAACTCATTTAGTCTAGAGAAGATAATGAGGCTCCTAAAATTGGACAATAAAAGGACAACAAAAGATGAAACACTAATACCTCTTCAAATAAGTTTAAGGATGGATTCCATGTGTCAGTTGAGTCTGACAATGATCTGACTTCATGTGATGAAGCTTCTGAAGATCATAGCATGGAAAGATGGATGTTAGCAATAAAGTCTAAAGTAGACTTCATATACAAATGTTGCATATGGACACTCGAGGATCCACCTATATGGGTAAGACCCATTAAGGTGTAAATTGATCTTCAAGAGAAAGAGGGAACCTGATGAGAAGGTAGAGACCTTCAAAGCACGATTCGTATCCATGAGCTACACTACAAAGAGAAGACATCGCTTGCGATGAGACTTGCTCTTCAGTGACCATGCTTAAAACCATCGTGATATTGCTAACTATATCTACACAACTTGACTTTGACATCTTTAAGATGGAGGTCAAGATTGCATTCCTCTATGAATACCTCTCCGAGGATATTCATATGAAGTAGCCCCATGGCTTCGTGATTGAGGAAAGCAAGGTATGAAAGCTAAAAAACTCTGTCTATGGACTCAAATAAGCTTCTTGTTGTTGGAACATGAGATTTGATGAAATCATAGATGTTATGATTTCAGATAGAATCTTGATGAACCATGTGAAGCTTATTGGGAGTGCCATGGTGTTCATTGTACTAAATTTAGATAATATCCTAAACATTTGGAATGATATAAGGAAGATAATAAAAATGTTTTATAATATGGTTGTTTTATACCTCGAGATATGATCTCAAGGATACCTCTTAGATCTTAGTTCTGAAGTTGTTCAGAAGCAAAGTGAAGAGGGTATTGGCACCGTAAACCTTGGACATTTCCATTTTCTGGAAAATTCCAAGAAAGGCTTCTTTTCCTTAAGATATGTTACTGACCTATCTGAAGGAATAACACCTCAAAGAGTTGAGGAAGTGAATGATATAACTGCTTGCCCTTGTGCATAGGTTACGAGAAGCCGAGTGTATGCTAAATGTGTACGAAAGCCAGATGTTTGCCATGCAGTACGAGTAGTAATTGTTACTAATTTACAATGGAAATAAAACACTTTATTGCAGTAATTACAATATCTTCAAAGATGACAAGACTTTAGAGATAGTGATCTCTAAGCCTTATCTTCAAGAGCTTAAGACTTTATAGATAGTGATCTAAAAGGTCTTAACTGTGAATGCCTTAGGAGATAGAAATATCCAGGAATAAGGGTACTGTGATAAGGATAATTACATATTGGTTATATTAATTATTAAGCTGTAGTGTCAAGGACACTAGAACAGACAAAATTAAGTATAGGTTGCAAAAGATGCAACATTCACATTGAATGCGAACACTGTTACTAGGAGATATGCAAGTGTCGTAAAAGGACTTGGCATAGTCTCTTGGGAATAGAGTGGCTGATCAACTTACAAAGCTATTTTCCTAAATAGCCTATGATTGTAACATGAGTGCGTGTTTAAAGATTAGCCCATTAATGGCTCTTTGGGCTAGTGGGAGATTGTGGGACATGCGAGCCCACGACGAGCCACTACACAATAAATGTTATTGCGAATATCATTTCCTGATAGGAAATGAAGAATAACTAATTTGCATAATCTGTCCCTTAGTACAATTAGGGTTGTGTACCATGGCCATCTTAATGATCATACAGTTGTTGATTCATTTATTGAATCATAGAGGCTAGTGCTTGGATGAATATCTAAAGAGTTAGATTGAGGACTCATCAAGTACCGTCAAATGATTGTTAAGAGAGGATCTCCAGCCGGAGTAGGAGATGGCAATCCTTTCTCACTTGGCTGATATCTGACCGACCTCTTGATGCAGGTCCTCTGCATGGGAATAGAGATTCAGAGGTGTCAAATTAGTTAGGTCAAAGAGTTGACTTAACGAGATCGAGATAAGCAAAGTCCTATGTCGTATGCTGTCATGATATAGGCACGCATCCTCTGACCATAGACAGATGTGTTACTATATGTCTGAGTATGTACATTTGGAAAACCAATAGGTTGATGACCTAATCAAGGTCTATACACCGGCGCGCTTGTGTGCATATAAGGGCATATGAGTAATACGATCTCTCAAAGGGATCATATAGGTTCATTGTTGAACCAGAAGACATGAGCTAACTCATGAGATATTGGGAAGAATCAAATTCCGTGCATGGTCGTCTCGTTTTGGATACTTGACTAAATTTATAAGGTTTGATATATGCTTTTGGAAAGTATATGATCGATACCGACTCTCAATGATCGAATGATAAACTTAATGATAAAACCCTGAAGTAGATAGTGTAAAATTGATCTTATACTTTGGGATTATTCTGGGTCTTCCAGTATGCAGGATGTACAGGTGTTAGGAATACCTGAGGGTGATGTGATCATAAACAATTGTATAACCATGACGCTTCCATTACTAGGAATTGATGAAACGGGTCTGGATTTTAGTGACTCCTCTTAGTAGAGAAGTAATCTGATCTTGGTCCAAATGTTGGACATTGATCTGAATGTGATTTGGATGCAATGAGAAGATTAGATATGCGATCTTGATTTAATCAAGCATCTATGGGAGGCTCGAGTTCTGGATTTAAGATGTGATCTAAATATCCATGTCACTATACGTGGAACAATTCAATTGCCCTATCCTTATCTCCACGTATCCACGGAGAAAGCTCATTATCCTTGAAAGAGTTCAGGATAAATTCATTGTTGATATATGTATCTGAGCATTGAGAAAATAGATAATTAAATGTGATTTAATTATCATGAATAATATGAATTTGATTCATATTATAAAGAGAGTTATCTTAGATAATTAAATGTGATTTGATTATCAAAGATGTGAATAATGTGGATGTGATTCATATTATTTGGGAACATGAGAATAGAGATCCAAGATGATTGAATATGATTCAATTATCATGGATATGAATAATGTGGATAGCACTATCCATATTAATCATATATATTATAAATGTGATTTATAATATATAAGAGTCAGCTATTTGTGATTTACATTTGTTGATTAAATGTTAATATGAATTGGATTCACATTGGACATTATATTGAAAATGTAATTCACATTTTATTTTGGGTTGTGAATATGATTTACAAATTTCCAATGGCATGATTGCAATGTTCACAAAATAAATTGGATTTATTTTTGTGAAAAAATTTGCAACAAAAGTTGTTGCAAATATTGGAGAGAATCATGAGATAATGTAATCTCATGTAATAAGGAAATGAGAGCCCCCTTCCATAAAGGAAGAGTGGACGGCCACAATTCCTATAAGGAATGCGGTGGTCGTCCACCCTCCTTATGGAAGGAGGCTTGCCTCCTTCCTATTTCTCCAATGGAGATTGATCTGATATAAATCAAATTATATGCAATATATATTTGTTTTTATTAAATTAATTGTTGTTGTATTTTTAACAACAAGATCATGGTCATTAAAAGAAACACAAATCAATGTGAGCCATTGGATTAGTGTTGTCCATGGATTGAGATCCATGGATCCCAAAATATTATAAATAGAAGGGCATCCCTTGCTCTTCATATGCTAATGAGAAATACAAGGCTCTCTCTCTCTACACGCCATCTCTCTCTCTCATATGGTCGTCCACCATGGATGCCCTAGAGAGAGTCTCCATTGTCGCAGCGTTGTTGTTATAATACCGAATCATTTGCTCGTGGATCTCCATCTCCTTTAGTGCGTATCGCTCATGAAGAAGATGTCGGATCTCATGTGTCGAGATGAGGAGATTCGTCGCTTGGATCATCAACATGGATTGCGAGGAGCACTTGCTTCATCAACACGCTCGCAAGCATCTCCTCCGTTGGATCGGACTTGAGACAGGAGGTCTCTTCGTCTAGAGACTCGATCGCAACCATGCTTCAAGAGTTAATCCTATTACTTGTTTGTGGTTTAGATGAAATTATCCAAGAAGTTTTCTTGGATCATGTGGTTTCGTCACATGATTTTTTTTTAATTTCCGCTGCCTCGAGCAACTAGTGTGACTAGTCGCTCCCGATCGCATACAATGCGATCCTCACACTTTCGTGATGCGCTGAAGGATCTCCCCATATCCTTCAGCGATCCCCAAAATTCTTATATCTGATGGGGTTGCCATTTCATCAATAGAGAGGTGAAGAAATTGACACAGAAATTCTACATAGAACATCTTATCACCTCTCCGTACCACCCATAGTCCAATGGCCTGGCCGAATGTTCAAATAGGGAGATAAAGATAATTCTACATAAGCGTGTACGTACTGATAGGAAGAACTGGACACAACTGCCTACAGGACACCTCTAGGAATGTCTCCCTACCGCCTAGTATACGACAAGCCATGCCATTTTCTCGTAGAGCTCATTCACAAATCTTTGTGGACAATCAATGTCTGTAATTTAGATTCCAAGAAGGTCTGAAAGAATAGAAAGCTGGTTCTGAATCAACTCCTAGAATTCCATGAGTACGCATACGGCAATAGCCTAATGTACAAGGAGAAGGTCAAGAAGTAGCACGACAAGCACATCTTCCACAAAACTTTCGAACTGGGTCAGACGGTTTGGCTGTTTAATGTAAAACACAAATTCTTCCTAGGGAAGTTAAAGAGCAAATGGATCGGGCCTTTCATAGTGAGGCTTCTGCATGACAATGGAAGCATCATGATATATGGACTGTCATCTGACACACAACCATTTGTGATCAAGAGGCAGTTACTGATACCCTATCTCGAGCATGATACATTTTGGTTCATAGTTTATTTAGTGCAGGTGGTCTAAGATGAAGAAATTCATGCCGCAGCATCAGTACGATCAAATGCGACCATCAAAAATATTTTTTATTAGTTAATCTTTTTCTTCTTTTCTTCTTTTCTTCTTTTCTATTTCATTCTTCAAATTCTTTCTTCCGTGTTGCCCTCACCCCATTCATCTATGTTATACTTATGATATGCTCCATCCTAAGTATGGGGGGTGAGCACCCTCGGGTTATTCATTCTTCAATCCCTCACCTATCTCCTCAACTCTTGACGATCGATCTATACTTGGGATATTTTACCCTAAGTATAGGGGGAGACAGGCCGAGCCGATGATTCATTTATCTGTTCCCACTATCTACCCTCCCTTCATGTAGAATATAGTATGCTATCCTTAGGATTCATTTATCCTAAGCATGGGGGGACGATCGACTTCTTATTCCTTATTGAGTCATTGTAGTATAGACTTTTCTATACTTAGTATGAGTTGTGTCATCCTTTTCTCTTCGATCTATGAGGACATAGCTCAAGCTAAGTATAGGGGGATCAATATAAACTATGTATATATATTAGCCATAACTCGTACTTTTGTATTTTTAATAAGTATGGTTAAAATTCAATTAAATAATTGTAAAAGAACATACCTGTATAAAATTAATTAAAATTATTTGCATATACTGATTAATAAATTAGGTTAAAAATGTTTTGCAAAATATTTGAAAAAATGATTCGAAAATCTTTTTGAAAAAATCTTTTGAAAACTGTTTGGAAAATATTTTGTAAAACATTTTCAAGCTTTGTAAAAATGTTTTGTTTATAAAAAATTCTTTTCTTTGTTTGGAATAAAAGCTTTTGAAAATCTATTTGCAAATGATTTGAAAAATGGTAGCAAAAAAGAGAGAGAAAAAAAATTATATATACTGTTTGAAAAATCTTTGCAAAATGATTTTCGAACTTTGTAAATGTTTGCAAAAATTACTTGTCAAATTAGTTTGCAAAATAAAGTTTTCAAAATGTTTGCAAAAATCTTTTGAAATTATTTTGAGAACTATGTATACAATCTAAGCAGACAAAAATCTTTTACAAACCTAACACATTAACTTGTAAATAATATCTAAATGCCTTTGAATACCTCCTGTAATACTAATTTCTGTAAACTACTAAGATGCACTCCCATGTAAATATATGTACCTATTTCTTTTCCCAAAAACTTTGTTTTAAAAAAATTCCAAAAACATTTGCAAAAAAAACTTTTAAAAAATTACATAAAAATTTGCAAAACTTTTTTCAAGAATCCATAAAAAGTTCAAAATCACAAAATTTCTTTAGAAAAATATTTTCTTGCATTGTACATAGCATTCGTATTTTTCAGAATAATATAGACAATTGAACAAGTCCAAATAAAGTCTGAAGATTGGAGCTTTGAATAGACCTTATACACTTAAATTCAAAGGAACCCATGGAGGACTAGAAGTGGAGATATTTCTGGTCACCTTGACTTAATTCTTTAGGTTCCATAAGACTATGTTCATGAGTCAATTCAGTGTGCCTAAATAGAACCCTTCATATCATCTATGAGACTCTTGAGACAGTGACTTGACTTGAAACCTCACACCTAGCACTTAGCTCAACTCAGATGGATTGTTGAAAAATCTTGAAGTCTAAGTTAGCATGATGCAAGGCCGATTCGTTAAAGGGTAGCTCAGGAACCATTCTTGGGGATTGCTGACACCGGTACTTTTGTTAACAATGATATCTAAAGAATGGAGATGGATTGAGACAATGCTTCGGATGTGGAATGGTCTATTGACACAACTTTCTCCAAGACCCCAAAAAATGGGTGGAACAAAAGATGCTATTTCCACTGAGGCACAAGCAAGAATGCAGACGATATAATCAAAGAAAATACCCAAAGAAGCCTACACCGAATTTTGAGCTTCAGAAAAATCCTGCATCATGGTGAAGAATCGGTTACACTGACCGACTTCACAAGGGAATGAAGACTACAGTGGTCCATTCCCACTTCTCTTACCATTCTTCTAACTTCTTCCCCCATTGGTTCTAAAGATCGGGAGCACCTGACCATAGAAGGGAATATCTGTCTTCACGAGGACAAGCCACCAGAAGAGCGGAGACCTTGATGGTTCAACGATTTTGTGTGGGGAGAGCTAAATAATTTCACACATAGTTCTATCATTTCAAGGTAGCAAGAGTACGCAACTGAGAGGATGGTTTTGATCAGGTTATGAATTGGATTGGATAATAGGAGTATGGAACCTAAGGGTTGTTGTGTCACACTTCATAACTTCTGCGTGGTTCCAAACACACCATTAATCCAAAGGCCTTCTCTTAGATCCAAACTTTGATTTTTTAAGACAAGTTTAAAAGTTGACAATTATTTCAAGTTATTTCTTTTTCTTTTCTTTATTGTCTTTTCTCCACTAATAGGCATAAGTGTTTGCTAGGGACTAGCAAAGGCACGTATGGGGGGGTGATGAATCTCCAAATCATCACCTTTATTCTTTCATTTTGGCCTTAAATCCCCAGCTAAATGCATGTATAGATCATTAATTCGACAAAATAAGCATTCTTTAATTTGTACAAAATATTATATAAAATATTGTACATTTACTATATTTAAGTCCAAAATAAAAGAACAAAGGAAGAAAAGAAAAAGAAACAAAACACCATAGGTGTTGAGTGACCCTAGTCCTCGAGAGTCGGTCATCATGATGACTTAGTCGACAAGAAATAAAGTATGGGGAGATAGGATGACCAACTATACAGAAAACACAGTCTGAAGACCCTTAAACTATAAGCCAATAATTACCTTTTGGGAAATATTTTATTCTTTATTAATTACACATTAAATCAGTAAACTTTGTACATGAAAATTGTAGATAAAAATATGAAGAAAAGTACAAAATTTATTTCATAGTAAAATCATGTACATTGTATATTTTACACTCAGAATAAAAATCAAAAATCCAAATTTCCCAAACTTGTAACTCCTCCATATGAACTCAAAATGCACAAAATCACCTTTATTTTATATAACTTTTAATAAGTGATTCAATGAAGGTGGTTTCGTTTAATTTTTATTTAGAATGCAAAAGTTAGGTTTTGGACCCCTATTGTACAATGCACCTAAAAAAATATTTAATTTATTCATTCTTTATATTTTTTATTATTTTATATTTTTATAATTTTGAAAATATTCTTTATAATGTATGTACATAATTAGAGTAAGATAAAATCATAAATAAAAAAATAAAAAAATAGTATATAAAAATACATAGATGAATACACAATACCTATACCTATATAATAAGTATACATATTTATTTAAGCATACATAAGATATTAGAAAAATATAATAAAAACATTTCTATATATATAAATATAGTTATAAGTATATAAAATAAAAAATACTAAATAAAAATGTAATATAGAAAACATAGGTATATATACCTATAAATAAAACCCTAAAAAGTGACTCATAATAGACTAATCGAAAAAATAAATAAAAATCTGATTAAAATTCTACATAAAATAATAAACACTTTTATTTTATAACCAAAATTTAATTGATTCACTTATTAATTACTTTTTATTTTACAATCTTTTTCAATTATCTTTTTCCATATTGGTCCACGTGGACCAATCATGGACTTTCTTTTGTTGACCAATGGTTAATTGTACCCCAACACCCTCTAACTCGTGTCAGAGTCACGGACTGTCCTCCTTCACCAAATTTGCACGCCACCACCCTTCCTTCTTTCACCTTGAGCCTCCCAATACCCTATAGCCCATACGATCCTCTTCCTCACCTACACTCCATCTTCACCTACTACAATCCTAGTTCATACCATCATCCCTCAAAAATCACAGAAACTTCATCTATAAATACACCCCCAATTCAAACTTTTGCATTTTGATCGCTCTCTAGACAATCCCAACCCCTCATATCATCCCGAGGAGAATCATGTTGGTGACAGGAGCGAGTAGCTCTGATCTACAGTAAGGAGGATAGGTGTCAGATCTGATCCAACCATTTATGGCAGAATTCCGATACAAGATTTCGCCTCTTCGTTTCCCAAAAATTGAGGCCCCTTTTTTTATTTTCTATGTAATATTGTAGTGTAGAATTTAATTCCGTTGTTAAATTTTTGCTTATGTTTGTAGCTTTATAGAAAATTCAAAAATCACACTTTCCTAAAGCTTGAGCTCCAGGCCTCGTTCAATGTAAAAATCCATGTTGATCACATTGTCAAACTCCTCATTTCATTCATGATCACTTTCTCCATATTCTCCACTCATTCCACCATTGATTCCCGCAAGGAATCAAGGTATCAATTCTCCACTCTTCCACCTCTCTGGGGCCTACTTGCCCCGTCCATCCACGTTGCTTCACGATACCCTTTTGGGCTAAGGACCACCACCTCAAGCCACCTGACCTTTTGTTGTAGGAACGATGCCTCGAGGAGCTATTTGGAGCAAAGAATACCACCTAGAACACCTCCAAGTCATGCTTGAAAAAAACACCCTCCAAGTTCATTGTTGATGTTGCTCCTCCGGCTCATTGGAGCCTACCTGCACGCATGGAGGAGCTTCAGGAACAAGAAGAACCCCGTGGCGAGTCGAATCGTGGGTGGAGGTGTGGGGAATCAAAGATCCAAAGTCATCGTGCATATGTTCTTCCCCAATTCATCCATCGCCTCCCCACACCAGTTGATCGATGCCAAGCTCCAGATCTTATTTGGAGCGTCGACTCGAAGCGAACAACTACCAAATTAGAACAATCAGATCTCCCACATGGCAACAAAGGAATGGTTGGATCTGAAGCGTTAAGGGGTATTTCTTAGGCACCCTCCGTACTTTTTGTATTAGCTAAGAGGCCCTGTAAATATTTTCTCATTTAAAAATTACTGGATAGTTTACATGTACACCCCTGAACTATCCGGAATGGCACTTTAATCCTCCACCACGTCACCTCACGTAGCGACCCACGTGTGTGGGAAATTACTTGTAGACCCCTACGAATTTTGTAATTAATTTTTAATATAAAAAGTTTGAATGTTAGTACAAAAGTTTTGGGTATTTTGCCGTGCAATCCTTGACTTTATTTTTAATTGCAAACATGCCCCTGTTAGTTCAAATATTTTTGTGTATGTTTCCTTATTTTTATAGATATCATCCATGCTCCAAAAATTATGAAAAAATAGGGTTAGGTACCTAGATGTATGCCCTTTCACGCCGTGTTATTAGTTTTACATTTTATGCCCTTTTCCTATTTATTAAAAATCACATAGTGTATCGATATTTCTTGTTTTCTTTTAAAGAAATCCAAAAAATACAAAATCGCATTTAAAAATTCCTAAAAAATATTGTATGTTTATTATAGTATATAGTACCCCAGATAAAAAATCCCTAAAAGTATAAAAAAGAAAATGAGGAAAAAATTAAAAATCTCTAAAAGCCTATAAAAATAGAAAAATTCTGCAAAAACCCCAAAAACATTTCTTCATATTATGTAATTTTATTAATATATATTAGTACGCAATAAAATTTATTTGGAAAATTTTAGGCTTTTTGCTATTGTTAAACCTAAAATCAATTCTGTCTATTTATTTAATCTCTATTTTGGAATATTTTAGACTTTAAAAATACATAAAAATAAGAACAAATACTTGAAAAATCACAAAAATAGTATAAAATTATAAAAAACATAAAAACATTTTATTTTTCTATTTTTGATTATTTTTACCTATATGACGGAGTCCGTAATCGCACATGTAAAAAGATGTTTTTATTTGTTCGTGCCAAAAATATGGTTTGTCGCTCGTTGTAGGCGGCAATAGGAATCGATCAAGAAAATAACCACAAAATAATTTAATCAATTTTTAATCGAGTGGTTTTATGTTTATTTTACTTGGGAAAGTCCAAGGTCGATCATAAGGAGGCAAAGGAACAACCTAGAATTATGTCTATCAAGATTCGTGTACAGTTTTCAAGGCGGTCTTTTTTTTGGAATTTTTAATGCAACTAAGGGATGCAAGATGCAATTTTGGCCTATTTTAGAGACTAAAATGCAAATTACATTCAAATGATATCCGAAAAATACGAAACTTGGCCACAATGTAAATTATAATGAAATGAATGCACTTAATATTCTTGGAATTTTTGGATGCAATATGATTTTTTTTATGAATTTTTAAATAAAAACAGAATGAATTTAAATATTTAATTATAATAAATATCAAACCCTACTTGTTTTCAAGAGATAAAATTATCTGAGATCTATCACTAGGTGATGGATCTCAGAAAAAATCCTAAATCTCGAAAATGTGGGGTTTCATACCTATTAAAAATTAAATACTGAAATATGCAAAATGATTTTTACAAGGCAATCTATGCAGGCAAATGCAAATCTTTTTGAGCACAATATCAAGCACAATTACCTCTACAATATGTGTTTTTTTGCGGAATTTTTTAGAGCAATGGTTAATCAATGGCAAATTTAATAGCAAGAAATGGGTAAAATTTGCAAATTTCCACAAATAATTGATTATTAATTAACCATCAATCATAAAAATATCCACATCATGTCAAAGTGTAGAGAATTAAAAGACGAACATTATGCTATTTAAGATAAATAAAATGATGCAGACAAGAGGTCTAAAATGATAAATGAATACAAGGGTATAACTGCAATGAATAAAAAAACTAAATATAGAAATGCAAAGGTGAGACCTAAGTGTGATTACTAATAATTCTGGGGCCTCAGATGCAAAATTCCCAAAGTAGCACGTGCTTAGCACGTGCCCATGGGGTCTTGGACTTTAATGCAATATGGCGGAACCTCCAGGGGGCTTGTTGTAAATTGCCCAGAAGGCATGTACAAGGCACGTGCCCTCGAGAGCTGCTGATGTCGAGCTGGCGTAGTTCCCCCTAAGCACGTGTCGTGCACGTGCGTGGGGGCCTCGGGTCCAGAGCCCGACCGGTAAGTGGTGGTGGCAGCGGAGAGGCCCGGTGGGTTGGCATTGAGGGGGCCGCTCCGGTGGAGGCCCCTGGAGCTTCTGGCTCGTGGAGCGGCAGTGTCAAGGCGGAGCTGCGGAGAAAGCCAAGGCGCTGCTGGGCGGTTGACGATGGAGCCTTGGCGGCAGAGGCGTAGGCGGTCGTTGGTGAAGTTGCGAGGTGGCGACGGTCGTTGGCGGTGGCTTGATGAAGACCGTCGATCGGAGAAGAAGTCGGAGGCGAAGGTGGAATCTTTGGAGCTTGCGGCAGAGTCAATTGAAGATGACGCATTGTTACGTGACGTCGAGACGGAGATGGTGGAGGTAGATACGTGGGGTGTCGATACGGAGGAGGAGGTTGATCGGAGAAGATGAAAGGTGCCGGTGGAGAAGGATACGTAGAGGAGGCTCAACGGTGAGGTACGATCGGAGCTGGAGCAGTTGCGGAGCGCAAGGGTTGTGATGACGTCGAGGAGGCCTCGGATCACGCCGAGGTGCTGGCTGTCACGACCTGGCTGATAAACGACGGATGCTGGACCTCGGGTGCGGCGAGGCCCTTAAATAGGAGAGAGAGGGAAGGGATCGGTGATGGGAGGCGCAAAACAAGCAGAGGAGGTTGCAGAGGTGGTTGGGGTCGGCAAGAGTCACGGCAGAGGTTACGGAGTCAACGGAGGTTGCGAGGATGGGGGGGGGGGCGGCGTGAGACGATGACCACAGGCCGTTCGATCGGTCGAGATTGAATAGCCTCGAACGCGCTCGTGGCGACGGGGCGGGGAGAGGGCGCGACACGTGCGACGCATGTGCGGTTATATTTTTTAATAAAAAAGAATAAATATAAAGCCCAAAAAATGCTGACATGTGGCGACCCCAGGGGCTGCCACGTGTCGTCACCAGAAAAATCGAAGATAAAGATGTTGTAAAATCAAAAAGAAATAGTAAACTTCCTCAGATCGAAAAAGTTCCTTCATGAAAAATGTTTGTCTCAATGAGATCTACAACTTTCATGAAGACATCAAAACCAAAATTGACCAAATGCACGAAGGGATATTTTTGGGTATCCCATGTACATAGAATACCTAGATTTTTGGGTTTTCTATATTTTGTTGTCATTTTTAAACCAGATAAAAAAAATCAGAAAAATATGGAAAAATCAAAGATAAATAAAGACACCTAAATCTAATTTTTTTGGATTTTTAATAATCAAGAAGAAATGAACATAAAATATCAGGTGAACAAAATGTACAAAAGAGGCCCAAAACCCAACTTTCACATACGAGCTCCGATTCACTTAAATTTGATCTTATTTTGAAGGTAATTGAATGTGCATTAGTTCAAAAAGTGAGTAGGATCAAAATGGACACTAGATGAGGAAGATATGGGGCTTTTAGTCCGAAAATCCTAAAACTAGGGTTTGGGTTTTTGGTCCACTTAACAGGGTCAGTGATTTTTTTGTATTTTTAATTTATTCTTGTTAGTAATATGTACATAGTGGAGTTTTAGATCATTTGGAGTTAGCATGAAGGAGTTAAAATCCGGGAAGTTAGGCTATTTACATGTCAAATTTGGCTTGGATTTTTGGCTTCTTATTTTGTGCAGAATTTATGGAATAAATGCAACTCTTATGAAAACATGCATAAAAGATAATTATGCAGAATAAATGCAAAAATGTTGATGATTTTGAGGGAATTGATCTTAATGAATGAGAATTAGAGCGATGAATCCGAGATTCATCATCCCCCTATACTTAAACCATGCTCGTTCCTGAGCATCAAAAAAGAAATACCATGAGGTAGAATGAGATTGGGTTCCAAACCAAGACCATGAGCTGAAGATGAAAATGAAACTAAACTCGACCCTTGGATTAATAGTGTGGAGGAACTTCTGTGAGACTTAGAATTTTTAAAATCAACAGCCCTCAAGTTGTACACATCATTGTCATAGTTTTGGCTCAGAAGTCATCTTAGATTAATTCTCTTCCCAAAGTATACCCTATGAACATTGAACAACCAACTCATGTGTGTGAAGGGTTTTAGCTCTTTCCATCCAGAATGCCGGACTACCATGCTCCTCTCCTCTCCAGTAACTCGTCCTTAGGGAGTCAGGTATTTCCTTCTAAGGTCTGTCGTGCTGTGTTCACAATCGAATTGAGGGAGAAGTTAGAAGAAGGGGAAAAGAACTGAAGGATGGCCAGTGTAGTCACCTCTCCTTGTGAAGCTGGCCAGTGTAGCCGAGTCTCCACCAAGATCTGCAGGTTTCTTGAAGCTTGGACCTTTTTGGTCAGATTTGTATTTGGTAGAATGCTTCTTTGTATTTGGAATTTTTGGTGGTTCTGCTTGGATCTTGTTGTGCCCCGACGGATATAGAATCTTTTTGTTTCGTACATTTTTTTGGGGTCTTAGAAAAAATTGTGCCCAGCCGTCCATCCCTTTTCCGAAGCTTTATTTCAACCCGTACTCCGGTCTTTAGATTTCCATGCTACGAGAAAAGAGACTCACACATTCTTCCAACATCCTGTCTGAGTTGAGGTAAGTGCTTAGTGCGAGAGTAAAAATCAATTCCCTATTCCAGAGGGGATATTTACCCAGCGAACCCTGAAATCTTTCAAAATTACCTCTACGACCTTTGAAACATCGATATTCCTCCCTAGACCCCGTAATCTTGCTAACCATTACCGTGCAGACCCTCTGGTTAACTCCCATCCATTTGTCCGTTAAAACTAACCGGCTTCCGTTATATTTGTTTACATTATACCCAATTTGTTTGTTTAAATTTACATTTGTTGCCATTCCCCTTGGATTTGGCCCTCCCTCTCCCTCTCCCTGTCCTCCGCCGACTCCCGCCTCTCAGACATCCGGCAGCGCCTCCCCTCCCTCCTCTCCTCCGTCCGCCCGCTTCGAGCGGATCCGTCCATCGGCAGAGGACGGTGGCGCCCATGTGCCCTATTGCCGTGCCCCATCCTCGCGCCATCGCTCCATGTGCCCTATTGCCGTGCCCCATCCTCGCGCCATCGCTCCATCCCCGTGGCCCATTGCCACTGTGCCCTCTCGCCCCTCTCGTCCTTGTGCCCCATCGCCGTTCCCCATCCTCGTGCCATCGCCCCATCCTCGCTCCCATCCTCCCACATCGCCCCATCCTCGTGCCCCATCGCCCCTGCGCCCCATCACCCCGATAGCCCCAGCCGCCATCACCCCAGCGCCCCTGCACCGTCGCCCCGATAGCCATCCTCGCGCCCCATCCCCGATAGCCATCCTCGTGCCCCATCGCCCTGGTACCCTTGAACCCCATCCTCGCACCCCATCACTCCATCGCCCCGATACCCCTATGCAGCGCGAGGCGACAGAGGACGGTGGCGCTCGCACCGGTTGCGGCCGAGGGCTGGAGGCGCACCGGCGGAGCGTGCGGTGCTGGGCCGTGGCGCACCGCGGGATGGAGGCTGGAGCGCCTGGCCTCGGGGGCAGCCGCGACTGGCGGCGTCGATGGCTGGAGATGGCTGGCAGCGGCGCTCGGGTTCATGTCACCTGCATCCCGCGGCACGCTCATCACGGGGATTCCAGGAAGAAGGAGAGAGTGTGGAAGAAGAAGGAGGGGGAGAGAAGAAGAAAGGAGGGCCCTTGGATTTGCTAGGGTTAGATTAACTCAACTTAAACCCAAACAAGTTAACTTAAAAAATATCAAATTAACGGTAGGGTCTATAGGGTAAGACGGAGCAAGATTACGGGGTCTAGGGAGGAATATCGATGTTTCA
This sequence comes from Ottelia alismoides, assembly GCA_037367405.1. NCBI lineage: Eukaryota > Viridiplantae > Streptophyta > Magnoliopsida > Alismatales > Hydrocharitaceae > Ottelia > Ottelia alismoides. The sequence goes on along the minus strand of JAZKJV010001004.1, from coordinate 1,177,814 downwards.
AAGGTCTCGTAGAGGTAATTTTGAAAGATTTCAGGGTTCGCTGGGTAAATATCCCATTCCAGAGTTGTTCCCAGAATGAAGAGACCAGGTTAGACACTAAGAGTCAAACGTTGTACATTTTCATGTGGAACTTAAAGAATTAAGTCAAAAGACCTGAAGCTCTTAAAATCCAATTTCTCGGTGAAGTTCCTCTGAAAATTAGGTGGATTAAGGTCAAGTCCAGACCACTCTCGGTTTCTGCTCACAACTCGATTCAGAACCCGATGACTTTTTACAGATGCAATGCTGGATGAAGTGCAGGTGTGTGAAATGCAGACACACATTTCTTTTTTTTTGATGCAAAAATGAAATAAGAAGTCATTTTTTTCTTTTCAAAAATTTTGGGCAAGGTTAGTTTTTAGTAAAAAAAACTCTTCTTTTTCTTTCTCTCTTTTTTTTAGTTAGTTACCTACCCCGTAAATACATATAGACTTACACGAAAGTATGAGATATGGGTAAAATATATACGAAGTATATACACATACCCCCCTATACTTAGCGAGTGCTGTGTCCTCAGAGCACAAGAAGCGTAAAGAAGACATAGCTCGGGCTAACCGTAAGAGAGTGAAAAAATGAAAATAAAAAAGAACAAGATTTACAGAACCTCTCCCCTATACTTAGACTGTGACTCGTCTAAGTATAGAATAGCGGAAAAGAAATGAAACGGTTGGGATATGTGAATGAGGAGAGTATATACAGGTGGATGTTGGTTCCCCCTATACTTAGGCTTTGGTCGGCCTAAGTATAGAAGAAGGGTGGAAGTGTGGTGATCGGGAGAAGGAGAAGGATGGTATATACAGATGGCATCAGTCCCCCCCTATACTTAGGCCTTGGCCTAAGTAGAGGAAGAAGCTAGACAAGGAGGCCGATGTGGTCGGGAGGGAGGGTGGGAATGATATGATAAATCTTCAATGTCCTCGCTCTGCGTGAAGTAGATGACCTCAACTTGAACTGTCTGTTCTTTGGGTGATTTTGATGTATGGCTTCAGCAATTGTCTGTTTACTGCGAAGGTTGTGCATCATCTTTGAGTTCGGCAATATCCATGCTTCCATTGGTATGCACGTCGATGACAATGTAGGGACCCGTCCATTTGGATTTTAGTTTCCATGAAAATCTTCAACCGAGCATTAAACAACCATACTTTCTGCCCAGGGACAAAGGTTTTATCTCGAATGTGTCTATCATGCCATCTCTTGACCTTGTCCTTATAAGTCACACTGTTGTCATATGCCCTATTTCAGATTTCAATTAGCTCATTCAGATTTAAATCTCGACATAGTTTCCACAGGTGACAACTACAATTCAACTTTTTGATCGCCCATTCTGATTTGTGAATCAATTCTGCAAGTAGATGGCATTGCTTTCCATAGATCATCCTAAAAGGTGAAGTACCGAGTGGAGTCTTATAGGTTGTCCTATAGGCCCATAGAACTTGGTCCAACAGTTCGACCAATTCTTCCTATCTGGACGAACCAACTTCTGAAGAATACCCTTCACCTCTCTATTAGAAACCTCTGCCATGCCATTAGATTTTGGATGATATGGGTTGGCTATTCTATGCTCAAATTTGTACTCCTTAGTCAAAGATCTTATCTCCCTGTTCACAAAATGGCTACCTCCATCAGAAATCAAAACTTTTGGTATCCCGAACCTTGCAATGATATTATCCCTTATAAACTTACAGACAACTTTGCTATCTGCGTTGCGGGTTGGAATAGCCTCTACCCATCTTGATAAATAGTCAACCGCTAACAAGATGTACTCAAATCCATTGTTGTTGGGAAAGGGACCCATAAAATCAATCCCCCATGCATCGAAAACATCACAGAAAATCATTGGTTGCATGGGCATTTCATATCTGGATCCCACAGTCCCTCCATTCTTTGACAAATCGGGCATGACCGTACAAATTCATTAGCATCCTGAAATAAGGTCCGCCAGTAAAATCCACATTGGAGTACCTTGTGTGCGGTTCTCTTTCCTAATGGTGTCCTCCAGGCTCGAGAGAATGAAAATGTGTGAGGACACTCTGATATTCCTCCTGATGAATACATCTTCTCCAGACACAATCCGGTCTTTCATAGAAAAGGAAAGGATCGTCCCAATGGTATATTCTCGAATCTGACTTCAATCAATCAATCATTCATTCTCTTGGTCCAACCAAAGGGAACCTTCTTGGAGACAAGATAGTTTACTATGTCGGAATACTACGGTGTTGAATCAATAACGCAAACTGATTTGTCTGGATTAGTCTCATTAATTGGTCCAGTGTCAGGATAATCGTTTAGCTCGATTCGGGAAAGGTGGTCAGCAACAACATTCTTTATTCCAGGTTTATCCTTGATCTCAAAATTAAATTCCTGGATTAACAAGATCCATCTCAAAAGTCGTGCCTTGGCATCCGTCTTATCCATGAGATATCTAATTGCCGTGTGATCTGTGAAAATTGTCACCTTGGAGCCCAATATGTATGATCTGAATTTTTCAAGGCCCAAACAACCGCGAGAATTAGCTTTTCAGTTACTGTATAATTTCTCTGTGCAGGATTCAACACTTTTCTCGCGTAGTGAATCGCATAAGGATATCCATCTCTTCTTTGTCCAAGTACCGCTCCGATAGCAAAATTTTATGCATCAGTCATGATCTCGAAGGGAAGAGACCAGTCGGGAGCTTGTAATATTGGCGATTCACATATTTTCTTTCTCAGGAGCTCGAAGGACTCTAGACACCTGTGATTTACAATATACTCGGTGTCTTTTCCTAAGTGCTCAGTCAGTGGGCGGGCGATCTTTGAAAAATCTGGTATAAACCTTTGATAAAATCCAACAATCCCTAAAACGACCTCACTGACTTGACGTTGGTTGGTGGTTCAAGTTTCTTGATCACATCCACCTTGGCAGGGTTGACCTCCATTCCCTTTTTGGAGATGGCGTGCCCCAACACGATACGCTCAGTCATCTTAAAGTGACTTTTCTCCCAAGAGAGTACCAAATTAACCTCCCTGCATCTCGGGAGGACTCGGTCCAAGTGCGCTAAACATGTATCAAATGAATCACCATGAACCGAGAAGTCTCCATGAAGACTTCCAGGAAATCACCAACCATTTCGGTAAATACTGCAATCATGCACCGTTGAAATGTGCTTGGGGCATTACAAAGCTCGAATGGCATGCACTTGAATGCATGGGTACCGAAGGGACATATGAACGTGGTCTTTTCCTGATCCTCGGTAGCAATAGCTACTTGATTGTAGCCGGAGTACCCATCAAGAAAACAAAAGAATGCTTTCTCTGCAAGTCTCTCCAAGATTTGATCAATGAATGGCAGTGGAAAGTAATCTTTCTTGGTCGCAGCATTCAGGCGCCTGTAATCGACACAGACATGCCACGACATGGGTACTCGGGTCACGATCTCTACCCCCTCCTCGTTGGTGACCATCTAGATTCCCGACTTCTTCGGGACAACATGAAGGGGGCCACCTACTTGGAGTCAGAAATGGGGTATATAAATCCTGCTTTGCACCATTTCTTTATCTCTTTCTTAACTACTTCTCGAAGATTGGGGTTTAATCTTCTCTGAAATTCACGGGAAGGCATTGCATTATCCTCAACATAAATTTAGTACGAGTAGAGAGCGGGGTTTATTCATACGAGATCCGACATAGTCCAACCGATGGCTTTTCGATTTCACTCAAGGACTTCGAGTAATCTAGATTCTTGGTCCACGGTTAATGATGAGATAATGATCGCAGGGAATTTTTCTTTGGGTCCATTTAGAAATGCATACTTCAGGGTGGGAGGTAGTGGTTTCAGCTCTGGCAATTCTGAATCATCAATCAAGTCTGGCTGAATGACTTTTGCATCTGGCTCAGTGTCGGTTGGTGGTGAATCACTCTATGATGTGTTGGCTACCAATTCTGAAGAAAGTTGAGTCGAATCGCTAAAGTAGTGTGGTAATTCGACCAAAGTCGTGTTCGACTCGTCATCAATATTTCTTGATTGTCCCGAAGATGATGGGACTGACAAATCCGAAAGGATTTCTGTGTCATCAAGACTGTAGTGATCTGGGTGACTAGATATGTTTGGCAATATCTCGCAAACTGCATTGTGCATTGTTTATTCTTCTGAGGATGTGCTTTCAATCTGCATGTCTAGCAGTTGGTCCCACGGCCCCGTAGTGCTGAGGAGATTGCATTATGATGTTTCGGCATATTCAGTGGTAGATTAGGAGTCTGGACTTTGCCACTTTGTTTGTTTCATCTCCAAGTCTACTTCTCCGCCTGGAGAACAGAACTTCATCATTCCGGCCCCGTAATCGAATACAGCTTTGGCGGTTCTTAGGAATGGTCTTCCAAGAATGATTTGTAATTCCTTCCAATGGTTCGGGGTCTCCATATCAAGGACAGTGAAGTCCCCTTTGTATTACATACCCTCGATCATTATGATGACATTTTTTACTTCTCCCTTAGGTCTTTTAGTGGATTTATCAGCAAATTGGAGTAAAGATAATGATTTCTTGAGATGGCCTACCTCCAATCTATAATATAAGGCTAAGGGTAGAAGAATTATGGAAGAACCATTGTCGAGAAGTGTGCGTGCAAACGCAATGCCGTCAATGCGACTCTCCTCATAATGGGCACCCATATCCCTTTTCTTTCTTGGCAAATGTTGATTTTTGATACATTTGGTAGTGGAAATTGTCAAGATATGAGTCTCCACAAATTGACTTGTTTTCTTTGTACGAGTCCTGGTGGGAGTGCATTTCACCTTCAAGTACTTCTTAAAGGCTGGATTACTGGCCACATGCTGATCAAAGGGTACTTTGACTATGATATTTTGCTGGCAGAACCTTTCCATCACAGGATCATCCTGAATGGTTTTCTTTTGTTTTCCTTTCTTGAGAGCATGGGGGAAAGGAATGGAAGCATTTGAGATAGGAGATAGAAAGCCAGAATCATAAATAAGAGCATCTTTATTAGACTTGGAGTTCTTATACAATCATAAGATTTTTGATAATAATCAAAATCAGGTTGCTGAAAAGGTGACAAAGGTATTTTTGCAGCAACTAGAGGTCCAATGTCCTCTGCAGACTCCTTAGATGCTTTCCCTTTATCTTGCGCTAGGATCTTCAGGCGTCCTTCTTCTTCCTCCTCGGAAACATCCTCTGGTTGATCTTCCGAGTCTTTGTGGTCCGATTCCCTTGCCCAGTCAGGTACGACCATGGTCCTTCTGCTCCTGAGTGACATGGCATTGATGTTGTCAAACGAAAGGATCTCATGTTCAGATGTGAAAAAATCTGAATAGGATACCTGGCCATTGTGTTGAGATGATTGAAATTTGTTGAAGCTATTGGGGTTAGCTTGAACTTGGGTGGGAATGGTTGTGGTTGGGGCTGTCTGCTCTTCCTTCCAACGGGACAAGCGATTGACATCAACCCGTAGATCGTGCATCTCATTTCAGAAGTTGCGAATCTCTTCAAGCATTTGCCTCTGGATGTCGACCGATTCTTCTGGAGGATTGGACGATTGAGATGATTGTTTGGGAGCTTGATATTGCTGACGGTATTGCTGAGGTTGGTTCTGGCCATTGTAGGGCTGCTGTTGGTTCGACTGCTGGAAAGATGCAGTATTCTGAGTGTGTTGTGGAGGAAATGCGGCATTATAGAAAGTGGGTGGACGTTGATAAGGCTGACGGTCTCCGATATTACCCTGTCGGGTAGTGTCATGTGTGTACCAAATGCCATTTACTTCGAATGTCAGAGGCGGGGCTTCTTTGACTGTCTCAGTCGGTGGGGGTGGCTACTGGGAAGGTTGGGCATAGGATTGGTCCTGAACCCACAGTTGTTGTCGTTCTGCTCCTGGCTGCTCCTGGACATGATGCACATGATAGATCGGGACCGTAGGTGCAGTAGGCATCTCAATTTTGGACACCTTCTCAGTGAGCTCCTCCATCTGTTTTGGGAATTGGGAAATCCTACTGTCGATGCCGTTCATTCTCTTATGAATTTGATCCACCACGGTCAATTTATCGGCGATGATGTTCATGTTTGGAATCAAATCCTCTGCTATTTCTGCGACAGTTTGCTTTCCTCCTTTGGCTTGAAAGGTGTTCAAGGAATCAGTGTATGCTCTACTAGCGATCTGTGAACGGCTTATCTCTGCCATCTGCTCCAGTACCTTCCAGACGGTCTCAGCTCCACATGATGTGTAATTCCCTCCGCAGGCAGCGCTAACTAACCCTTGAGTCTCGTAGTTGAGGCCAGAGTAGAGTGACTGAACTAGGATGTTATTATCCAAATCATGGCAGGGACATTTCTATAACAAGTCTTCAAACCTATTCCAAGACTCACAGAGTGGTTCATTGGGCATCTGAGAGAAACTGGTGATGCGGATCCTCATTTGGTTGGTCTGACTCAAAGGGTAGAATGTCTTTAAAAACAGGTTTTTGAACCTCTCATAAGTGGTCACAGTCACTCCTAAGTTCCTTACCCAGTAATCTGCCTTCCCTTTCAAGGTGAAAGGTAGCGCAGTGAGACGAATGTAGTCCTAGCTGACTTGTGGGTGCCTCAGATTCGAACATATCAGCTCCAAGTCACGCAAGAATTCACATGGCTCTTCAGTCGTATTACCATGGAATTGTGGTAATTGACTCATGAAATGTGGCTTCAGTTCATAGTTTATTTCTGGCTGAGGTGGCTGCAAATAATTTCTCACTCTGTACTATCCAGGGTTGTATGCAGCTTCCATTAGCAGCTCTTCCCCAGCATTCAACGGTTCTAGGTGCTCCCTCAGTAACTGCTGTTGTTGCTCAGATGCAACAAGTCTTGCAAAAATCATCTGTATTGGGTCTTCATTATGTTCTTCTCCTGGTTCCTTTCTAGGAGGCAACTTGGGAGGCATTTCTTCTTCTTCACCTTCAGAATAGAAGAGGTTCGTGTTAATAGAGTAGAAAGAATTTGGACAATCAACGAGGTAAGAGTTTTCTTTGATCTGCTTTGGTGAGAGAGAAACAGTGTGGGTTCTTCCCTCTAGGAAGCTGAGAGAATCATAAGAGGAGAATTCATAGGAAGGGTGTCCATGAACCCAAGGTGATCCTGAGTAAGAGTGCCTTGGACAATTTGTGGCGGTCAGAGAAGGGTTCACGGAGTCTGAACAAGAATTACCATAATTTTCCAGTCTCGATTCAAAAGGATTAGCAAGAGGTTTATGGTTCATGATCTAGGTACAAGTGTACGGTATTCGTTGATTATCTATTTTCTACGCACAATCCAAACACAATACAAGGGTTTGTTTCACCAACTCACTCAGTGAAGGCCGTGAGAGTTCGGCCAATTATCTTGTCAGTTTTAATTGGTGAGAATACAATATATCAGAGCGGTTAAAGCGAGCTGTTAGGAACCCAATGCTCTCAGGAGATTGGCCTATCCCAAATTAGATCTTTCCCAGCCAGTATGAATTACGGATCGTTTACCGGCTACCCGATCAATTCAATCTTTTAAGGAAGTCACTGGCTGCTTTACCGGCTACCGGAGAGATCCTCATTGGAGAACGACTAACCCAAGATAATAGTTTGAAAAGAGTTAGGGCATGGCTTTATCCTACTGTGCGGGTCGCTCCTCGCTGCAAGATAAAATCAAACAATGTCGGGGTTGCTCTCCCACAAGAATTCTTGATTTTATGGGTTCTTAAGATCGGCTATATTTAGCAGTCCCAATTTTAATTAGGTGATCACTTGGAGAATTTAAATGAGCACATATACACGTTTACCGTCCAGTCCCAATTTCCTTTAGAATTATGTAATAAAACAAGAGGGAGAAATTCGAGAAAAGCCAATGCAAGCAGAAAACTATGATAAATGCTCGGTTAGAAGACTTACAGTGAATCCTTGCAATCTCCATGTAGGATGCTAGATAGAATTAAAAACTTACTCTAAATGAATGCAAGCCGATGAAAAACCGCACCTAAGCAGAAAGTTCTATTAACGGGAAAGAATTGAGTTAAATTTTGGCTAAATTGAACGATCTATGTGCGTCTCAGTTAATAGTGCAGTGTGGATTAAGTCCTACGAGCACAATCAAGAAATTAAAAAGCTCTAAGAGCCGTATGTGCAGGTCTATCCTAATCGCCACTCAAGTCGGGCCCCACCCTCACCGGATAGTTAAACAGGCCACAACACACCACAAGAGAGTTTAGAGTCTTTTTACACACGCGAGAGTCCAAACGGACACCGCTGTAAATGAGCAGATAATTACAAAAAATAAAATTGCAGAAATTAAAAACCTTGACTCTACGCTCTCTCACGACTCGACTCGATCTTAAATTAATTGCAGCTTTTCGGGAATTCGATGAAGATGCGTCAGTTTCTTGAAAATCGCTTCACGTACGCCGGGTACCTCGTAAGAAAAAAATAAGAGAGAGAATGTCAGAGAGTGACTCAAAAATAAATCAAAAATAAAATAAAAAATAAATGCTGAAAATAAATGCAGGAAATAAAATGAAATTTATAATGAAAAATTTGGGGGTCAGACTACCCGAATGCGGAAAATCAAACGATAATTTTCAAAACACAAAACTAAGCTGTTTGCCTCCCCGGTAACGGCACCATCTGACGGAGTCCATAATCACACGTGTAAAAAGATGTTTTTATTTGTTCGTACCAAAAATATGGTTTGTCGTTCGTTGTAGACGGCGATCGGAATCGGTCAAGAAAATAACCACAAAATAATTTAATCAATTTTTATTCGAGTGTTTTTATGTTTATTTTACTTGGGCAAGTCCCAAGGCCGATCACAAGGAGGCAAAAGAACAACCTAGAATTTTTTCTATCAAGATTCGTGCACGGTTTTCCAGGCGGTTTTTTTTGGAATTTTTAATGCAAATAATGGATGTAAGATGCAATTTCGGCCTATTTTAGGGACTAAAATGCAAATTACGTTCAAATGATGTCCGAAAAATATGAAACTTGGCCACAATGTAAATTATGATGAATTGAATGCATTGTAATTTGTTTTTGAATTTTTGGATGCAATATGAATTATTTATGAACTTTTAAATGCAAACATAATGAATTTCAATATTTAATTATAATAAATATTAAACCCACTTGTTTTCAAGAGATAAAATTATCTAAGATCTTCACTAGGTGATGGATCTCAGAAAAATCTAAACCTCGAAAATGTAGGGTTTCATACCTATTAAAAAAATAAATACTGAAATATGCAAAATGATTTTTACAGGGCAATCTATGCATGCAAATGCAAATCTTTTTTAGAACAATATCAAGCACAATTAACTCTACAATATATGATTTTTTACGGAATTTTTTAGAGCAATGGTTAATCAATGGCAAATTTAATAGCAAGAAATGGGTAAAATTCACAAGTTTCCACAAAATAATTGATTATTAATTAACCATCAATCATAAAATTATCCACATCATGTCAAAGTGTAGAGAATTAAAAGGCGAACATTATGCTATTTTTGATAAATAAAATGATGCAGAGAAGAGGTCTAAAATGATAAATGAGTACGGGGGTATAACTGCAATGAATAAATAAAAATAAATATAGAAATGCAAAGGTGAGACATAAGTGTGATTACCAATAATTCTGGGGCCTTAGATGCAAAATTCCCAAAGTAGAACATTATGCTATTTTTGATAAATAAAATGATGCAGAGAAGAGGTCTAAAATGATAAATGAGTACGGGGGTATAACTGCAATGAATAAATAAAAATAAATATAGAAATGCAAAGGTGAGACATAAGTGTGATTACCAATAATTCTGGGGCCTTAGATGCAAAATTCCCAAAGTAGCACGTGCTTAGCACGTGCCCTTGGGGTCTTGGACTTTAATGCAATATGGCGGAACCTCTAGGGGCTTGTTGTAAATTAACCAGAAGGTGCGCACGTGCCCTCATGAGCTATTGATGTCGTGCTGACATAGTTCCTCCTAAGCACGTGTCGTACACGTGCGTGGGGGCCTCGGTTCCAGAGCCCTGCCGGCGGGTGGTGGTGGCAGCGGAGAGGCCCGGTGGGTTGGCGTTGAGGGGGCCGCTCCGGTGGAAGCCCCTGGCGATTCTGGCACCGTGGAGCGGTAGTGTCGAGGCAGAGCTGTGGAGAAAGCCAAGGCACTGCTGGGAGGTTGACGATGGAGCCGTGGTGGTGGAGGCATAGGCGGTTGTTGGTGAAGTTGCGAGGTGGCGACGGTCGTTGGCGGTGGCTTGATGAAGACCGTCGGTCGAAGAAGAAGTCGGAGGCGAAGGTGGAATCTCTGGAGCTTGTGGTGGAGTCAATTGAAGATGACACATTGTTACATGACGTCGAGACGGAGATGGAGGAGGTGGATATGGGGGGGTGTCGATACGGGGGAGGAGGATGATCGGAGAAGATGAAAGGTGTGGTGGAGGAAGGATACCTGGAGGAGGCTTGACGGCGAGGTACGGCCGTAGCTAGAGCAGCTGCAGAGCGCAAGGGCTGCGACGAGGTCGAGGGGGCCTCGGATCACACCGAGGTGCTGGCAGTCACGACCTGGCTGATAAACGGAGGATGCTGGACCTCGGGTGCGGCAAGGCCCTTAAATAGGAGAGAGAGGGAAGGGGCCGGTGATGAGAGGCGCAAGATGAGCGGAGGAGGTTACGAAGGTGGTTGGGGTCGAGAGAGTCGCGACGGAGGTTACGGAGTCAACGGCAGTTGCGAGGATTGGGGGGGGGGGGGGGCGACGGCGTGAGGACGATGACCACAGGCCGTTCGATCGGCCGAGATCAAACGACCTCGAACGCGCCACATGGCGATGGGCAGGGAGAGGGCGGCACGCGCGGAGCATGTGCTTGGGGGCACATGCGACACACATATGGTTATTCTTTTTAATAAAAAAGAATAAATGTAAAGCCAAAAAATGCTGACACGTGGCGGCCCTACGGGTTGCCACGTGTCATCACCGGAAAATCGAAGATAAAGATTTTGTAAAATCAAAAAGAAATAGTAAACGACCTCGGATCGAAAAAATTCCTTCACGAAAAATGCTCGTCTTGATGAGATCTACAACTTTCTTGAACACATCAAAACAAAAATCGACCAAATGCACGAAGTGATATTTTAGGGGTATCCCATGTAAATTGAATACCTAGATTTTTGGGTTTTCTATATTTTTTTGTCATTTTTAAGCAAGATAAAAACCGGAAAAATATGGAAAAATCAAAGATAAATAAAGACACCTAAATCTATTTTTTTGGATTTTTAATAATTAAGAAGAAATGAACATAAAATATCGGTCAAAATTGCTAAAATACACAATGTACAAAAGAGGCCCAAAACCCAACTTTCACATACGAGCTCCGATTCACTTGAACTTGGTCTTGTTTTGAAGGTAATTGAATGTGCATTAGTTCAAAAGTGAGTCGGATCAAAATAGACACTGGATGGGGAAGATATAGAGCTTTTAGTCCGAAAATCCTGAAACTAGGGTTTGGGTTTTTGGTCCACTTAACAGGGTTAGTGATTTTTTTTGTATTTTTCATTTATTTTTATTAGTGATATGTACATAGTGGAGGTAGTTTTGGATCATTCAGAGTTAGCATGAAGGAGTTAAAAATCCGGGAAGTTAGGCTATTTACAGGTCAAATTTGGCTTGGATTTTTGGCTTCTTATTTTGTGCAGAATTTATGGATAAAATGCAACTCTTATGAAAACAAGCATGAATGCTAATTATGCAGAATAAATGCAGAAATGTTGATGATTTTGAGGGAATTGAGCTTAATGAATGAGAATTAGGGTGATGAATCCAAGATTCATAACTATATTTATAAGTATATTATCCTATTGTGTATATCTATATATAGTAATATATAAGTGATAATATTATTTATTATCTTAAATTTTTTTAATTATTTTTAAATAAAAAAGTGTAAAACTATATATTTTAAAATATTGTAATTAAAAAATATCATATAAAAACCCACAAAAACCTAAGTAAATAGTATGCATATCTATATACATTTATACATTTTTTATTTATTTATAAATAAATACCCATGCTACACATGTGTTCCCTTAGTTTGACCCCTACATGCTTGTCCACTACACACATTCATCGTAGGGTATAATGAATTTTGATCCACATCTCTTGCTTGCATTGCTCCATTATTATTTGTGGGTTGATTGTTGATTTATCATATTTGCTGTTTAAGAGTGGTCACTTCGACGACTATGTGTCTGCCTTGTGTGACACGTGTGACCCTCCTCTTCGGATCATTTACGATATTCAATGGTTTTCAGGTATTCTGGGAAGTTATGTTTCTAGTGCATCAGCTTCTTGTAGTGATGATAGGCGTCAGTCTTCTTCGATGCTAGCAGTGTGGAAGCTTGACAAGATGAGACAACAGTTTCACTCTTCTTTTTCTTCTTAATTGGACCCTTTCGAGCCCATGCTTTTGACCGCAATTCCCTTTGACTTGTGCAACCATCGCACTACCAACAAGATTCTCTTTCTTAATTACGTCTTCTACTGACTTTAATGAAGCCATGAGTTAAGCATTTGTTAAACTCAACTTATTCATGTGGTATGATATGAGAAAGGTTGTGAAAGACTTGGGCAGAGATAATAGAATGATGTCGGACTGCATGTTTGCATCCATCTGAGCCTCGAGAGTATCTAGGTTCGAGAGGTAACCAAACATTTTGATTGCATGCTCTCGAGCTGAAGTCCCTTTCTATATCTTGCAGTGAATAACTTCTTTCATTATATTATAATGCTGAGAGTGGTTCACGTCACGGAACATATCTTTAAGATTCAACATTATATCCTGGCAACCATCCATGTACACATTTTGCCTCTTCAACACATTGGACAAAGATCCCATTATATATTACATGGTAAATGAGTGATCTTCATTATATTTTTCATTGAATTTGAGTTCTTCCAATGTTGTAGGATTTGTGTGTTTGTTCTTTGTGAGCACATATCCAATGCGCTCCGCAAAAAGAACAAATTCCAAATTTCGAATCCAGTCCGACTAATTGGTTCATGTCAACTGGTTGACCTCCAGAAGCCTATTGAGTGGGTTCATGGATTTCATGTCTTAAATGATAAACACACTATATTATAATATATAGCTATATATTCAAAATTTAAATTATGTGATTAAGATTTTTTAATCAAATTAGTCTTGCCTTTTCAACTTTGAAAGTTCATTCCCTTGTTAAACTTTCAAAGTAAGATATATACTTACCGTTATATCTCTAACAATATATGGAATCTCTTTTTTACCTTTGTTACATCTCAATTGTATGAGAAATTGCAATTCAGATAAAACGATGTAGGAACTCATTCCGCTTTACAATTCCAACTTGCATTTTCCAATTCAATCTTTTAACACCCGAGCCCACCACCCCTAAGGTAATGCTTACCCATTGTTAATTGAATCAACAGTCAACCGGAATAGAACTCACTATGTGCAATACAATACCATATCAATATATGAGGAGAAATGTTGGGATCACTGTGCATATGGCCTTACTCTTTCAAGAAGCAAAAGGTCGGATCCATGTGCGCTTGTATGTAGGAGCTATCACTTCAGATAAACATCTCCAGCATTCAATCCATGATGACTGAACCTCTTGCCGTGATGGGAGGCCATGGATGTCATTTATATGATCCTCCATAACTTACTCAAAATTTAATTAATTATTATAAATCATATACACATAATTAATTATTCCAAGCGGATTACATCTTTATTCATAATAGAATGCTTATTATAATTGGATCTAATTAATTAATCATATAAAATTAATCAGCAATTATTTTAAACCAATAAACAATTAGGCTTTTCTGGATATCACTCCTCTCATTTTACAATTGTATTATTCCAATTAGTTGATTAAAGTACGTAGAAACTTTTCATGATACCCACCCTTGAAATGAATCAAGTCAGGTCAAATAGATTATGCCAACAGGGAGCACTTCCATTGTTGTGCAGGGTGCCAATTAAGTAACCCATTAGCATATCCATAGCCTAGACACCATCACCGAATCAACAACATAATTGGTAGAAATTGTACTAAGAGGTTTTACCGACCACTGAAGAATCTCCAATTCATCACCTTTATTCTTTCATTTTGGCCTTTAAACCCTAGCTAAATTCATGTAAATAACATTAATTTATACAAAATAACATTAATTTATGCACAATAACATTCGTTATTTACTCAATAAATATTGTATAATATATTGTAATTAATATCAAAATAAAAGAATAAAGGTAGAAAAGAAATAAAATGCCAAAGGTATTTTATGACCCTAAACCTCGAGACCCGGGCATCATGATGACTGGGTCGATAAGGAATAAAGTAGGAGGAGATAAGGGTCAAATGCTATAGAATCCCAATTTATTTTACCAAATAATTCATTTTTGAAACCTATTTTATTCTTTATTATTTATACCTCAAACAAATAAACTTTTTAATGAAAGTTGTAGATAAAAATACATAGAAAAATACAAAATTTATTTCACACCAAAATAATATGCAACGTGCATTCTACTCTCAAAATAAAAGCCAACCCAAAATCACAGACCTATATCTCCTCCATATAAGCTCTAAATGCATCAAAACATCTTTAATTGTATATATTTTTTACTAGATGTTTAATGAAGGTGGTTTCATTTAATTTGGAGTTAAGATGCAAAAGTAAGGGTTTGGACCTCTATTATACAATATACCTGAACGAAATATTCATTTTATTTATTCTTTATACTTTTCATTATTTTCTGTATTTGTAATTTTGTAAATATTATTTTTATTATATGTACAAAATTAAAATAAAATAAAACCATTAAAATATACTAAAATAAATATTGTATAAAATACATGGATGAATATACTATACATATACTTATATAATTAATACATATATTTATTTAAGTGCACAACTAAATGCAAAAAATACAATAAAAATATATTTAAGTGTATTTAAATAAGTTATAAATATATAAACTATGTATATAAATAATAAAATCAAAAATGTAAAATAAAAATAAAATATACAAAATATAGGTAAATATACCTATACTTATACATGTAAATATCAACTTGGAATAAATAACTCCATAAAATAAATTAAAATAGGAATTAAATACTACATAAAATAATAAATATTTTTAAATTTTATACCTAAAGTTTCAGTAATTCATTTATAAATTTTTGTTATTTTATAAACCATTTGTTATTTCCTTTTTCATGGTTGGTCCACGTGGACCAACCAGGACTCTTCGACACTTGACCCCGGGTCAACTATCCTCTCTCCCCTTTTGACTTCTGTCAGACATTTCTTCTGACTCTTCTTCTCCCTTTCCACCACATCTCCTCTGTCCCTCAGCCCTCCATTATCCTACTCATTGTACAACAGTCGTTCATGCCGACCCTTCCTCCATCGTCATTCCTCCATCCTTCTCACACAACCGCCCTTCGAACTCCTCCCGTTCACCCCCTGTATAAAGACCCCCTTCTTCCCATTTTTGGAGTTGGTTCCCTTTTGCTCCATTTCTTCCCCTCATTTTGCACCCAAAGGCTCAAGTAGGTTGACAGCTTGCTCGCCAAGCATTTTACATCATGTAGGAGGAGTGTAGAGGCGTTCTCACCTATCTGAATCGCTCGTCGACGTGAGGTTCCATCTCGTAGCCTTCGGTCGCTCGAGGTTCGCTTTCTATTCTTTTTAGGTAGGATTAGATGTTAGTCATTATTTTGTGTCTTTTATTTAGCCACTAATCAGTAGTTTAGCTTAGATTTAAGCATAGATCTCACTAGGTCTCTAGAGCTCCAGCCATATTTTTCCATCGTCTTCTTCCTATTCCGACCACTATTGCTCATCCCACTGCCTTCCCTAGCTGTTTCTCCACCTCCATAAACCACCAGACCCCCAGATCTATCCTAGATCTGACCCATCGAGGACCCATCTACCGCCAGTCATCGGTACTCACCACACACCTTCATTTCCACCTCCGACCATCACCAGTAACTGCCAGCAACCTTGCCTGCTCATTGTTGTGTATTTTCTTTCATTTACAAGTGTTGAAGGAACCATCCGAGGGGTCAATCGAGCATTGAGCTCCATCTAGATGCCCTTGTCCTTCCTCGAGCTTCAGGTCCGTCATCACTAGGACATGGTCCATTCTAAAGGCACCATCAGTTGCAGACATCATCCCCGAGCTTGTGGAGCACTTCAGTATCAAAGAAGGAGCTTGGAGGAGAACGAATCAGAGGATCGATGTTCGAGGAAGGATGGTTCTTCCTTGTTCTTCGTAACGAGCAACTATCATCCGATCTAGGGAGGGGCCCCAGATTAATTTAGATTCGTCGAATCTGCAACACCTCCACCTTTGATCTTCGCAATAATATCTAATCTCAATCGTTGCAACCGAAGCTATATCGTATGTTGAGAGGTCGACGCATGTCAAGGGAGATCAAGGGTTGCACGATCCATAGCCTTTAGGGGTAAATTTCACATATAGCCCCTTATTTTTGTTGCATTTTTATTCAGTCCTGTAACTAATTAAAACCTTTATATATTTTGTGTACTTTATGCAATTGAACTGCTGAAATTTATTTATGTTGCATTTGGGTCTAGTCCAACTTATCTCACGTGTCGTCCCACGTGAGCTAGGCATTTTGCGTAGAAGACCTTACGCCTTTTGTATTTGTAGTTTAGTACTTAAAATTTGAATATTAGTTGTAAACTTTTGGGTAATTCACATTGTAGCCCCTGACATTTATTTTAATTGCAAATACACCCTTGCTAGTTTAAATAATTGTGAGTATGTTTTCTGTTTTTAAAAATGCCAACCGTTCTCCAAAAATTATGAAAAAAGAGGATTTTGTGCCTATTTGTTAGATCTTTCACGTTATAATTTTAGTTTTGCATGTTAATCATTTTTTCTATTTATTAAAAATCAAAATATCACATTTTATTTTCTATTCTCTTTAAAAAAAATCCAAAAAATATAAAATTGTATTAACAAATTCCAAAAAAACATGTATATTACTATATTTTGTACCTCCAGACCAAAAATCCCTAAAAATAGAAAAAGAAAATCAATAAAATGTAAAAAGATCCAAAATCCTTATAAAAATTGTCAAAAATCTTTTGAAAATACAAAAATATTTATAATTCTTTGAATTTTCTTTTTATTACATTTATTTATTAAAAATAGTTTTGAAAAAAATTAACTTTATTTAGTATTTTCAAACTCCAAAACAAACTAGCTTAACTAAAAAGTCCCTAATTTTATCTATTTAGGACTTTAAAAATAACTAAAAATTTGAAAACAATTCCTAAAAAATATCAAAAACATTAAAAAAATAGAAGAAACACAAAAATATTTTATTATGTAATTTTTGTTATTTTTAGTTATATTTATAATTGTATTATCTCAAATATACAGTTATATATAAACCCTTATTATTTATAAAAAAGAAAAAGAAACTAAAAATTAGATAATCATAAAAAAAATAAAAATTACAAAATTAAAAATTAGAAATATATATAGTAAAAATGTATCATTTTATTTAATTTGAAAACACACAAATTAATTCATTCATCTATTGTTTGAGTTAATATTGTACAAAATACATATTATTTTTTTCATTATTTTTTTTATAAATAATATACCTGCTACATAGACTTGTCTCCCTGTGTTCGACACTCTACCATACTTAGACCTATACACATTTATAGCAGAGTTATCATAAATTTTAGCTCACATGCATCGAGTGCTTGAATTTTCTGTGGGTTAATTGTTGATCAGAGGGACACCTGGTCACGCAGTGATTAATAATCGTGTTTGATTAGTAGATCGGTGCAAAAAACCCTCTATTAAATGGCTCCATTATCGGAGAGCAACAGAGTGTAGCATTCATTTTTGTACATTATTCCTCTTTAATTTTTGCTTTTTATTATTTATATTCATTTGGCTGCTTCAAACTGTCTCTTTCTTTAGTGATATTTCTTGCAAGGAACTAACCAGCAATGGCAACTTATTAAGAAGATGATGCACCCGAACTGACCATGAGTGAGCAAGGGATGGAGGCAAGGAGAGGGAAGATAACCGAGTAGTCTCTTTTGGTTTTTTGTTTTATTTTAAGGAGAATTGTACTTTTGTAAAAATAATTTGTAATAATCGTGTACATTGAGAACTTCACTTCACGAGGTCCAGTGCCCAGATGATTGTTCACATGGGGGCCTCATCATGTTTTTTGTGTTTTCACCACATTTATTTTTCTTTGTTTCACAAGTTTTGAGTTTTTCACCTTTATTTTTATTTGTTTTGTGTGATTAAGCCCTAAATTAGGATTTTCTTGGTTGATAGATTAAGTTCCAAATCCCTAACTAAATTGCATATACCTGTAGTTCGCTTTTGGATGTAGTCAAATCAAATAGTTTATTATTTGGATTCGAAACTGCGTGCCACGAGAGACTCTGCACAATGCTTGCAGGACCCACTGTTGTGGGCACCGAGGAGACTCCTAGACCAGACCATTGGTTTCTTTTCCTAATAGTCAACTCTGGTTCTTCACAGTAATAGTTGCTTCTATTCTAGGGTGATTTCATCGGTTTGCATACCATTAGCATCATGCATGAAGAGGGCTGGAAGCAAGGAGAGCATCTCTATCTGAGCATACATCATTGATTTATGCTTGTAATGCTTTTCTGATTCTATCCCTCTGATGTTGACCACTTATGATACTAAAGGAATTGAATTAGGATTCGTGCATTTTATTAAAAATAAAAATAGTGATAACCAATAAAATTGGACTGCTAACTCAACTCGGCCCTAAAATCAAAAAGAAATTTCCTTGTTTTGTAGATAGTAACCCCCTCACTGTATTAGTATTTTATATTTGATACATACACTCTAAATATTAGTGCCCCGATCCCAGACATGCCTACATGCTTGTTAAACTTTTTGAAATTGACCTAACTCTAAAAACGGCAAGACAAAAAGATTGAACATTCACGGTCATCATTGTGTTGAGTTGGTTAATTGAAGGGTTTTTGTTTGTTTTTATTTGTGTTTATTTGTATGCATACTTGACGGGTCTAAAATTATTTGTGTTAAAAAAGATGTGTTTATTTGTGATCGTGCTAAAAAAATGATTTGTCGTTTCGTTATAGTCAGTAATCGGAATCGGTCAGGAAAATAACCACACAAAATATTTATCAATTTTGATGAATGCGGTTTTATGTTTATTTTACTTAGGCATGTCCCAAGGTCAAACCCAAGGAGGCAAAGGAACAACCTAAAATTATGTCTATCAAAGTTCATGCACAATTTTTGAGGCGGTCTTTTTTTGGAATTTTTAATGCAATAAAGGATACAAAATGCACTTTCAGTCTATTTTAAGGACTAAAAAGTAAGTTATGCTCAAATGATGTCCAAAAAATATGAAACTTGGCCGAGATGATAATTATGACAAAATGAATGCATTGTAATATTTTTGGAATTTTTGGATGCAATATGAATTTTTATATAAATTTTTAAATGCAAACAGATTCAGTATTTAATTATAATAAATATTAAACCTAATTATTTTCAAGGAACAAAATTATCTCAGATCTATCACTATGTGATTGACCTCAGAAAAATCCTAAACCTCGAAAATACTAGTTTTAATATCTATTAAAAATATACACTGAAATTTGCAAAATGATTTTTACAGGACAAACTATGCATGCGAATTCAATTCTTTTTGGGCACATTGTCAAGCACAATTAATTCTACAATATGTAATTTTTCAGGAATTTTTAGAGTAACGGGTAATCAAATATAAAAATTAGAGCACAAACTTGCCAAAGTATGCAATTTTCCACAGAATAATTAATTATTAATTAACCATCGATCACAAAAATATTCACGATATGTCCAAACGTAGAGAATTAATTGACAAACAAAATGCTATTTTTGGATAATTAGATGATGTAATGTAGAGGTCGAAAATGAAGGGGAAAGACAGGGTTTTTCTGTAATTAAATAAATACAATAAATATAAAGGAATGCAGTGGGGGCCTAAGTTTAATTATCGATAACTGGGATTTTTTTCGGCAAAATGACCAGAGGGGCACGTGCGTGGCACGTGCCCTCTGGAGGTAGAGGCTTTGGCGCAATATGGAGGAGTTCTAGGGGGTGTTTGGCAATTTGCCCCAGGTCACGTGCAAATCACGTGACCCAAGGGCTGACGCTGCTGACGTCCCCCCACGCACGTGCCTCGCACGTGCAGGGGTTCTCAGGTCGGAGCCCCGACGCTGGCGTTGGATGCTTGACGGCGGAGATGGGCCGGCCAAGGCGGAGGGGGGCGTAGCCCAGCCGAGGTGGTGGCGTTGTCGACCGGCTACTGGTGGTGCTCCTGGCGTATGTCCAAGGCGGAGGGGTTGTCGTAGTTGCTGAACTCCGATCGCGGGAGGCGGCTTGGTGATGTTCGTGTGGGTGGCGGAGGTGCTCTGGCCTGAGGAGGGTCGTGCGGCGGAGCGTCGTGGCAGAGAAGAAGACGGCGTTGGCGGAGTAGTTGGAGACAAAGATTGAAGTTGGTGAAGTATGCCAGAGTTGCAAGGTGGTCGAAGTCGTTGTCGGTGGTGGTCACGGGCGAAAGTAGTCGTTGGTGTCTCGACGCCAAGGCGGAGCTTGTCGGAGTTCTAACGTTGCTCCGGTGGTTGTCGAAGTTGCGTTGGCGCCGTAGAAGTCGTAGGCTCGACGGTGGATAACCGGAGCTGGGCAACAAGGCTGGGAGGTCGCCGTTGCAACGAGGACCGGTGGGCCCTCGGACCTTGCTGGAGAAGGTACCGGTCTGTCACCCCGGCGTATTTGAAGGAGTACTCGGTGGATGATGGGATCGACGGCAGTGGATTTGGTTTTATAGCATAGGCATAGGCGGTCGACGATGGAAATAATCGAAATTGGGGGTTTTGATGAGGAAGACGAGGATCACATGGAGGTTTGATGAGGGGATGATCGGGATTGTGATCGGGCAAGAATTGATGCGAGGAGATCTGGGATTAGGAGTGGCCGGCGATGGGCGAGATTGGCGGCGAAGTTGCGGGGGGTTCGCGGGGCGACGCTCGCCTAATTAGGAAGGAAGGGGGAGCCTGATGAAGACGACGACCCCCTGCCGTCCGATCGGCCAAGATCGGGCAGCCAGATGGGTGCCACGTGGTGATGAAGGTGGGAAAGGGTGTAGCACATGCTTGGCGCATGCCTGGGCGGCATGTGCCTTGCACGTGCGGGGCCTTTATTAAATTTTTTTTTCAGCGCATTTTTGGCTTGGATTTTTGGCTACTTATTTTGTGCATAAGTAATGGATAAAATGCAATTCTTATGAAAACATGCATGAATGCTAATTATGCAGAATAGATGCAGAAATGGTGTTGATTTTGAGGGATTTGAGCTTAATAAATGAGATTTAGAGTAATGAATCCGAGATTCATCAATACTCAATCTTCTCTACACATTTGCATCTTTTTCTTGCATATCTTGACTTGACCATCATGCTCTCCCAATCCCCGTCTTTTGTTTCAGAGATGGCTGACTGGAGTGATTTTTACCGGAACTTCGTGGATCATTCTTACTCTCCAGCTGGTCCACCTCCATTTTATCAGGAGGACTTTGCTCCTGACTTTTATTTTTGTACATATCTGCCTCATCCACAATTTCAGGCGTCGGATTTTGATTTTACCAACCACCACCTCCATCATAGTTCCCTCTATCTCACCCACCCGAGATTGAGCTGTTTGAGTCACCTCTTATGGATACCTCTCTTGAGTACATGACCCAGTTAGTGGAGCAAATGAACTCGAGGATAGATGACCTCACTATCCTAAATAAGAGCCACACTGCAGATTCACCTTCTGGATCTGTGGTTTCACTTGAGGACACCCATGAGAGCTTGTAATCGCCCAAAATACAAAAAAATGAGAAAACCCTAAAAATACAAAAAGATTCTGGAAGACACATTGTTGAGTTATCTTGCAAGGAGAGGGCGCCCATGCCATATCTTATGCCCACACACACATCCACCATATCTCCCGCCTTTTCCCCTAGGGATGACATTGTACAGACTTCTCTTGGTCATCCTTATGTAGATGATGATTCCGATCTCTTTCCTTGTATGGAAGAGATAGAAAATTTAAAAAAATGACCATTCCTGAACTGATGGCATCTATTCATGATATTTTTGAGGCCCCACTTCACCAGGCCAAGAACCAATTGTCTGCACCCAAGCCCAGGAAAAAAGAAAACAAGCAGATTCAAGCGATACATTTTGATCATGGCCACTGCCCATGCCATCACCTACTGTCCACCTATTAGGAAAGGGAAAACTATTACACCTCTTATGAGATGCACCATTTCTGACTATTCTTATGATCATACTCTCCTTGAAGGAGGTGCTTCCATTAATATAATACCCTTCTTATTGGTACAATCACTTCATCTTGAGCCTCTCAAGAAAACCACAATGATTTGACAGTTTGTTGATTGATCAATAAGGAGGCCTAGGGGTATTCTAGAAAATGTCATCATTCAGATCTAGGGAATGAGTTTCACAGTATATTTTGTCATACTGCCCATGGAATCCTCCACCCCAATGGAGCATCCTTAGATCATCCTGGGATGAAATTTTCTCGCCTCTACGAGAGTCATTATTGATTATGGATCTGGGGAGATTCACTTTTGTTCCGATGATGAGAGTATTGTTAGATCACCACACATACCATTCACTAGAGACCTGCATCTGATGATAGTGTGCCTATGTTAGCCGACCCCGAGGATTATGACCTATCTGTTGATATCAGAGAGGTTTTCTTTATCATGGATGAGACTGAGACTCGAGAACTCATCTTTGGTGAGAAATACTTAGAAAGAATAGACCTTGGAGCCCCCCTTCCGATGCGTGTTGATGCATCGATGACATCCATGGCATTTACACCATAAACACCTTAGTGTGGAAGGCAGACTTAGTAGAGACTTCACAGGCTGAACTTGACCTTACTATTTCAATAGATGAGTTCATACCTTTCTATTTTTACTTGGGAGAGACATCACAGACCATACTTGACCTTACTACTTCCACTAACGAGTTCGTGCCTTTCCATTTTGACATCTGTGAGACATCCCAAGCCTAACCTGACCACACTACTTCCATCGAGTAGTTCAAGCATTTCCATTTTGGGATTGTTGAGGATCTTTATCAGATCAATCCTGATCGATTTGTGTTAACTGATGATCCCAATATCGACCTGCACCTTGTTTGATCCATTCCTTAGAGATCACGCAAGAAGGTCGGCTTTCTACCTTCTTGATCTCTGTAAAGCCTCCACTTTATATATATGCTTTCGTTTTCTTCCTTCCATCTACTGTCTTATTCATCCACCCCATTCTAGGTGTTTACCTTACGTAGAACATACTTTGTCCTAAGTATAGGGGGTGGACGAATCGAGTGTTCATTCTTTGTTCGGTTCCATCACTCTTGTTGTTGTCTATACTTAGGGCTCTATTACCATAAGTATAAGGGGAGTGATGCGTACATTCTCCCCATGTAGTTTTCCTTTTTATCAGATTCTTTTATTGATCCCCTCAATCGTCTCCTCTCCTGTTGATATTTCTATCTATACTTAGGGATATCTTACCTAAGTATAGGGGGAGACAGACTGAGTTATATTATGTTTATTCCCACCCTCAACCCTCACTGCATGTAGATACGACCTGCTAGACTTAGGATTATTCAATCCTAAGTATAGGGGAGAAGGTTGAGTTCTCATTCTTCATTGATTCATTATTCTTTACTCGTTGTAGTATAGGCTCGTCTATACTCAATACGACTTATGTATTCTCTTTTCTCTCTGATCTATGTGGACATAGCTCAAGCTAAGGATAGGGGGCGTATATACATTGTATATACTTGAGCCATAACTCGTACTTTCATATTTTCAACGATATGGCTAATTAATAAATGTTAATATACACACACCCAATTCTTTGTATATACTGAATAATAAATCAGGTTAAAAATGTTTTGAAAAATGTTTGAAAATGGTTTAAAAGTATTTTTAAAAAAACTTTTTACAACTGTTTGAAAAAAAATTTGTAAAATATTTTCAATCTTTAGAAAAATTTATTTTCTTTTTTTGAAATAAAATATTTTAAAAATCTATTTGCAGATGATTTGGAAACATGTTGCAAAAATATTTTGAAAAATCTATACATACTATTTAAAAAATCTTTGCAAAAAGGTTTACAAATTTTGTAAATGTTTGCAAAAATTATTTATCAAATTAGTTTGCAA
Source organism: Ottelia alismoides (assembly GCA_037367405.1). Classification (NCBI taxonomy): domain Eukaryota; kingdom Viridiplantae; phylum Streptophyta; class Magnoliopsida; order Alismatales; family Hydrocharitaceae; genus Ottelia; species Ottelia alismoides. The sequence goes on along the minus strand of JAZKJV010001004.1, from coordinate 1,153,451 downwards.
AATAAAGTTTTCGAAATGTTTGTAAAAATCTTTTCAAATTATCTTGAGAACCATGTATACAATCCAAGCAAATAAATCCTTACAAACCATGTATATACAAACTGATAACATTCTAAATCCCTAATTCTTGTAGATAATAAAATGCACTCCCCTGTAAATATTTGCACGTAATTATTTGACAAAATTTTTATTTTTGAAAAATACTTAACGATTTGCAAAACCTTTTCAAAAACTTTCATAAAATTTGCAAAATGTTTTCAAAAACCCATAAAAAGTTCAAAATTAGAAAATTGCACCACGAAAATATTTTCCTTGCATTGTACAAAGCATTTGCATTTTTCGGGTTGATATTGATAATTGAACTATTCTAAGTAAAATCCGAAGATTGGAGCTTGGTTGGATCTTAATCCATTTAATCACATGAACCTTTAAGGAATTGGAATTGAGATGCTTCAGGTCTATGAGACTTAATTCTTTGATACCACAAGACTTGGTTCAGTGTCATCTTGACTGCCTAAGTAGAATATTTCAGAACACATGCATGACTCTTGTTAATAATGACCTAGCTTGCACACTTCACTTAACACTTTGCTCACCTCAATTGAAGTGGTAGAGGGCTGGATTTATCGACATAAGCCAATGGAAACATCAAAAGTCATACTTCTGAGACCATCATACCCCAACTTAATCCAATAGCAAAGAGGTCTAATGATAGAATGTTGTGGGTTGCAATAAAGCTTCAAAAGAGGGATAGTCTACTTGCTCAAGGAGAAAATAAATGTTGTTGTATATAGTATTCACAAAATTGGAAAAATAAAAAAAAACACTAAAAAAATGACGGGCAAAATCAAGAAAAATCAATTCTCGTCAGAGTATGTAGATATATGTATAGACAATAAGCAAGCTTGAGCTTCAAAGTCAAATGTATGTGAGCCTGTAACCGGGTGACTTGGCTACACTGGTCAAGCACCCTAGGATAGGTAGCTACACTAGCTACCATCCATTCTTCTCTCATCTCCTCTTCTTGAGCTAGTTGCACTTGATTAGAAGGAAATACCCCGTTTCTCAAGGAAAGAGTTGTTGGATTGAGGAATTAAGGTCACCATGTTGGACAAGACTGACTTTTACCGCTTCTTCCGAGGAGAGCTACATATCATACACACTATACAAGAGAGATTCATATTCATAAGGGCTTGTGTATGGGTTGACTTTTCTGACCATGCTATTGAGGAGACTAAAGCAGATTTTTGTGGTTCTTAGAGGTTAATACGTTGCAAGTCTAATTGCTAATCAAGGTTCCGACCAAACTTAACTTCCATGGTCCGACTAAGCTCCAAACTTTGATTTTATAAAGACAAGTTTAAGAGTTAAAATCAATCCAAGTTCTTTCTTTTTATTTTCTTTATTATCTTTTTCTGCACTTATGAAAATAAGTGTTTGCTAGAGACTAGCAAAGGCAAGTATAGGGGATTGATGAATCTCCATTTCATCACCTTTATTCTTTCATTTTGGCCTTTAAACCCTAACTAAATGCATGTAAATAGCATTAATTTATACAAAATAATATTAGTTATTTATTCATTAAATATTGTATAAAACACTATAATTAATGCCAAAATAAAAGAATAAAAGAAGAAAAGAAAAGGAGATAAAATTCCAAAGGTATTTTATGACCCTAAGTGATGACTAGGTCGACAAGGAATAAAGTAGGGGAAGATCAGGGCTAAAAAAATAAGAAACAAAACTCTCATTTTTATTCATCAATAATTCACTTTCGGGCCCCATTTCATTCGTTATTATTTATACCTCAAACTAATTAACTTTGTACATGAAAGTTGTGAATAGATATACAAAAAATACAAAATTTATTTCACATAAAAATAATGCATACTGTGCATTCTATATTCAGAATAAAAAGCCAAAACCCAAACTTCCCAGACCCATATCTTCTTCATATGAACTCAAAATGCTTAAAATCACCTTTACTGTAAATAACTTTTTATTAGCAATTTAGTGAAGCTGGTTTCATTTAATTTTGAGTTAAGATGCAAAAGTTAGGTTTTGGTCCCCTACTGTAAAATATACTTGGATAAAATATTCATTTTATTTATTCCCTATATTTTTCATTATTTTATATTTTTATAATGTTGTAAATATCATTTATAACTTATGTACATAATTAAAATAAAATAAAACTATTATAAATACACTAAAATAAATAAATATACTAAAATACATAGATAAACTACCTAAACATATGCCTATATAATTAATTCATATAATTATATAAGTATAAACAAAACTTCATAAAACATAATAAAAATATATTATGTGTATTTAATTAATTTATAAATATATAAAATATGTGTATAAGATAATAAAATCGAAAAATATAGAATAAAAATAAAATACATTATATATAAGTAAATATACATATGATTATACATGTAAATAATAATCTATAATAAATTAACTCAAAAAATAAATAAAAATATAAATTAAATACTATAGAAAATTAGAAACATTTCCAAACTTATAACATAAATTAATAAATCCACTAACTATTATTTATTTATTTTACGATTATTTTCTTATTCAATTTTTCTGGTTGGTCCATGTAGACAAACCAGAATGCCTCTTTTGTTGACTCGAATCAACTATACTTCCCCAATATCTGACTCTTGTCATAACCTTTAGCACCTCACTTCATCGAATTCTCTAGGATGCCGTGATCACCAAATCTCCTAAAGGTCTTCTTTGATTCTATTCCCATCACGATCGTCTTTCGCATGCCATCATTAGATTCCATCGATCTCCATCGAGCCACGAAATAATCTCGATCAAAGTTAGCGCTAACCCTTGTTTATAAATAAAACCTCATTCATTCTTTGATTCTTTTATCCCTCTTCGACTCTTGAATCCGCTTGCCTTTTACGTATGTGCTCTCGGTGACTGATGAATCCATGATTCATTAACTTTTCTGTCGCATTTTGTCTTAAAACCCTTAACAAATACATGTAAATACCCATTAATTCTCATACTTTAACAAAACACCATTCATGTGTAAATATTCACTTTTAACCACTAAATTCATGTAAATAAATGAAGAACCAGAAAAAGAAGGAAAAAGGCAGATTGAATATATGTATATATACAATATGACTTAAAATATAAATATAGCCGTAAGATATATTTATAGTTCAACCCCCGAGACAAAGTCAGTATGGATTGGTCGACAAACCAATAAGTAGGGGGAGATAAGGAAAGAAAACCAAAGAAAAATAATCTAACACATGTATATACACCTTTCACTATCTATAAAATAAATACAAAACTTCAAAGAATTTTAGTTATTTCATATTAACATATTTTTCACCAAATCTTTCTCCTAATTATTTCTAAAAATGTATATAAAAATATAAAAATAAGTTAAAAATACTACCCTGTATATATGCCAAGAAACCCAGCCTACAAATTGTCAAAATCTCAACTTCCGAACATAATAACTTCCTCATACGAACTCCAATTTCACTCTACTCACCTTTAAAGTTCATAAAATAATATTCTCTAATTAATAAAGGTGGTTTCATCAAATTCGGAGTCCGTTTGCAAAAAGTCGGTTTTGGGACCAAAAGACAAAGGGGTTTCTGGGCTATTTATTTTATGTAACACACACTATTTGTTATTTTATTAATTTTATAATTTTTAAATTATTTCATGATCTTGTAGTTTCTATATAAATTATTTCATAATTTTTGGAGACTATTTATTATTTTTATAAAATCAAAAACCCCAAAACTTAGGTATAAATGACCTATATAGATACTAACCCTATTTATTAAAATATGTAAATTAATTCATAAAAATCTATAAAAATTTGTACAAGTCTTATTTAAAACCCTAATAATTAAGAAAATATAAAATTAATTTTTACTTAATTATGTATTAAATTAAAAATCTAAAACCTATTTATAAATACATATTTATTAATATAATATTTATATTTTAAATAATATTTATTATTTATTAAAAGTAATTATAACATAATTTAGAAAATTAATTTATTTAACTTTCTTGTATTTATACCTATTTAAAATAATGTAAGTTACTATTTTATACTTAATTTATAAGTTATTTTCGCTTCTGGGCCAACCAGGTGCTGACACGTGTCAGCACCTGGTTCATCTTCCTCAAGAAGAGGTTGCACCGGAGGTTGTTCAGCCGGCCGACTTCGCTCCTTTTTCCCATGGCCATCCAGAACATTCCAACCCATCTAAACCCTCCGTCGTCTTCCCCTAACAACCCTCTTCATCGCCACCCTTCATCTCTACTTGGAGCCCACGCCATTTCTCCTATAAATAAGCTCCAAATCTGCCATTTCCAACTAAATTTCCAACCTCCCAAGAGCCCAGCTCCAGGTTGTTCCGAACCCCAGTCTTCCAAGCCTCATTCCGGCCAATCGACGGCGGTGACAGCGCCAAGGAGGAGTCGCGAGGAAGAAGGGACGTCGGAGGATCGTTCCAAGGCCCAGCACCGCCTTGCATCGCCGCCATCGCGCGTCCAGCTCCGGCCTAAAAGTCGACCGTCGAGCAGCTCGTCAAGGTAATATACCCTGACATCCACAGACTTTTTCCTTCATCTTCGCGATTTTGTTTCTCGATCCGCGAGCCACGATTAGCATGGCTAATCACTTCTTTAGATCGACTAATGATCCATCTTTAACGCACATTTAGAATTCCACTCGATTCATTTCAAATTCGTTTCAAATCGATTCTCAAAGTATCATCTTCTTCACGCAATCTGGACGTTTTGGCTGGAACTTAAGCTTTTTCATCGTTTTTTGGGGTTTGAGATCTTTAATTTGTTGGCCGATTCGACACGAATCGAGCGTATATTTGTGTTCATTGCAGATCCAGGTAACTCGCGAGGTCTTTCTTCGCCAGTATAAACCTTCGATCATCATGGAAAGCCATCTTGAAGATTTGTTGACAGAACAGACATCATCTCCAGATAGCTGATTCGCCATCTTCATCGACTTGCCACCGCCGTACGGAGCATCCTCCGTCGCCACCCTACCGCGGGCGAGCTCGAGGGGTGGAGGAGCCACCCCTCTGGCCCCGCCGGAGTGCCCAAGCCTTCCTCGACTGACCGACGTAAATCGGAGAAGAGAGGTCGATCGTCAGGAGCTGCACCCGTTCAAGAACAAGGGAAGCACAGGTGCGCGACACGTGGCGCACCCGTGGCATTTTAATTCAGTCATGTAAATAATTAAAACCTTTCTATGTTTTGTGTTCATTTCGCAATTGAACCCCTGAAGTTCATTGATATTGCATTGGGACCAGTCCAGCTCATTTCAAGTGTCGTCCCATGTGAGTTGAGCATTTTGCATAGAAGCCCTTGCATTTTTTTGTATGTGTAGTTTAATACTTAAAATTTAAATATTTGTTGTAAACTTTTGTATAATTTGCATTGTAGCCTATGACTTTATTTTAATTAAAAATATACCCCTGTTAGTTCAATTAATATTTGTATTTGTTTCCATTTTCTAAAAATTCTCATCTGTGCTCCAAAAATTATAAAAAAAATGTTTTTATGCCTCTTTGCTTGATCTTTCATTCTATAATTTTAGTTTTGCATTTTATGCATTTTTCCTATTTATTAAAGATCAAAATAGATGTTTTATTTCCTATTTGCTTTTAAATATAAAAAATTATAAAATCGCATTTAAAATTCCAAAAATTAATACTTGCTTATTATTGTATTTCATACCTCCATACCAAAAATCCAAAAAATATAAACAGAAAATCAGTAAAAAATAAAAATATCCAAAATCGTTATAAAAGTTATAAACAATATTTTAAAAATAAAAAAATATTTATTTCTATACATAAATTCTGTTTTTATTATAAATCATTTATTAAAAATAGTATAGAACAAATTTGACTTTGTTTAGTATTTTAAAATTCCAAAACAATTCGCTTAATTAAAAATTCCCCAATTTTGTGTATTTTTTTAGTTCAAAAATACCTCAAAATTAGCAAAAAATCCTGAAAATCCACAAAAACATTAGAAAAATATAAAAAACACAAAAAAATTTATTCCGTAGATTTTAGTTAGTTTTAGTTATATTAATATTTATATTATCTCATTTGTATATATTTATATATAAACCCTTGTTATATATTAAAAAGAAAAGAAATAAAAAATCATGAAATCATAAAAAGAAAATGGAAATTATAAAATTATACATATATATAATAAAAAAGAATTCTTTTATTTAATTTGAAACCCACAAATTTATTCATTCATTTATTATTTGAGTGAATATTGTACAAAATAGACATCATTATTTATTTATTTATAATTAATATACCTACTACACCCACTTGTCTCCCTGTGTTCGACACTCTACCATACTTACACCTATACACATTTATAGTAGAGTTATAATAAATTTTAACTCACACACATTGATCGCTTGAATTTCTATAGGTTGATTGTTGATCAGAGGGACACCTGGTCGCGCAGCGATTGCTAATCGTGTTTGATTAGCAGACCAGTGCAAAAAAATCATCTATCAGTCACGTGCTCTTGGTGACCGGTATGATATATATAGTAATCACATAGAAATCTTAAGTATCTTAAATAATTTTAAATAATTTTAAAGATCCTAAATTTCTAGTCATACGAAGAAAACATGTTTTGCATGTAAAAGTTGACCTACAACTATTGTAGGAAACTAGGATTTTGTCATGAAGCATTCATTCATGGAGATTGATGTTTAATCACATATTTCAATAAATATTAAGAATCAATTAATCATAGAAAATCATAATTTCTTTGATTTACATTGAATGTTAAACACATTAAGAAAGTAATCTTGATGATCCATCATCGTCTGACCCATCTCCACTAAATATGGATATGTAGGGCAAACAGAGTAGGAATCATGCAAAATAAATTTGTGAGGTTCGATGGTTTATTTCTCTACTTAATTTAAATGTTCATTTCATGTTCCATGATGGGAAAACAGTAATTAAAAATTAATTTATTACAGATCTGTGAATACATGCAAAAACAATGTCACTGCAGGAACTTTTCAAATTTTAATTTATGCACCTTTGGTACCACTATTGGATATTGTTTTGGGGCATATTTAGACATTATATTATCCAAAAAATCATCCAAATAGTACATAAATAGGGGCTTTTCATTTTAGCAAAAGATAATTCTAAACATGCATCATATGCAAAACAATGAGTCTCTGCGCAATTGATATACAACTTGTTTCCTTAAGGTTTGGATCATATCCAAGACCTTTGAACACAGCTCTAATACCACTTGAAGGCCAATGTTTTGGACTTAGCACATCACGTAACTGTGAAGATCGTATCACATGCGATCAAGAGCGACTAGTCATACTAGTTGCTCGGGGCAGCGGAATTTAAAATTTTAAATAGATGAAACCACATGATATGAGAACACTTCTCATATAATTTCATCAAGATCACAAAAAACAATAGGATTACCTCTAGAGACATGTTTGCAATCTTGTATGTCTTTAAGTGAAGAGACATTTGGTCTCAAGTCCGATCCGACAAAGGATGCACTTACGGGCACGTGGATGAGATGTGTGCTTCCCACCATCCGAGTTGAAGATCCAAGCATAGAGTCTCCTGATTGTATTGCACGAAATCAATGAATTCCCTCATTAGAAAGATGCACAGAAGAAGGCGGAGATCCATAATTAGTCGATCTAACTACACATTGGCATCGTGACGACTGCGAGGCTCTCTAGGTCAATATGATCGATGACCACAATAGTGAGACAGAGGTGGTGTGTATGAGAATAGAGAGAGTTATTGCTCTTGCAATTGTTTTTGTAAACAAAGAGATGTCTAGCCTTCTTTTATAACATATTGGATGTCCATGGATCTCAATCCCTATGCACACAAAATCAATGGTGCAATATATTGTGTGCTTTCTATCAATGGTCATGATTTTTTTGCATAAATTTGCAACAACAAATAATCAATTTAAAATAAATTAAATATACTGCAAATAATTTACCATAATTTAATTCAAATCAATTTCATGTGTAAATAAAGGAAAGAGGACAAGCCTCCTTCCCCTAATAGAGTAGACGGCAATACAAGGAGTAGGACTTCATGATCGTCCACCCTCTTAAAGAGGAAGGTTGCTCTCTTATTCCTTAAATGAGAGATATAATATCTCTCCAAATATTCCACATCTGCAACAAATTTTGTTGCAAAACTATTCAAGAAAATAATTCCAAAGTATTTTATGATAATTTCAATCATATCATTGACAATTATGAATCATATTCATACATATAATATAAAATGTAAACTATATTTACAAATAATTGTCCAATGTGAATCCAATTCACATTAACATTTAATTTGTAAATATTATTTACAATTAAATCTCTCCAACATATTGCATTTCAAATGCATGTAGTATTTATGATTATTATGGATGGTGATATCCATATTAATCATGTCCTTGATAATTAAATCATATTTAGTTATCTTAGATGACTATTCTCATGTGTCCAATCAATATAATTCATATTCATATTATTGATGATAAATAAATCACATTTAGTCATCAACTTCCCAATGTTCAGATACAATTTCAACAATAGAATTATTCTTGAACTCTTTCAAGAATAATGCACTTTCTCTGCGGATACTTGGAGATAAGGATAGATCAATTGTACATTTCCATGTATAATGACTTGAATTAAGATCATATCTAAAATTCAGATCTCAAGGACCTCTCAAAGATGTTTGAATAAATCAAACTGTGAATCTAATCTTCTCATTGCATCCGAATCACATTCAGATCAATGTCCAACATTTGGACCAAGATCCGATAACTAATCTACTGAGAGGAGTCACTAAAATCCAAACCTATTTCATCACTCCCTCGGAATGGAAGAGTCATGGTTATACAATCGTTTATGATAACATCACTCTCGAGTATTCCTAATACCGATATTGTTGGACATGCGAGCCCACGGCGAGCCATTATGCAATAAATGTTATTGTGAATATCATTCCCCGATCTGAAATGAAGAATAAATAATTTGCATAATAGGTCCCTTAGTACAATTAGGGTTATGTACCATGGCCATATTGATGATCATACAATTGTTGATTCAATTATTGAATCATAGAGGTTGGAGCTATGATGAATATCTAAAGAGTTAGATTGAGGACTCATCAAGCACCGTCAAAGGATTATTAAGAGAGGATCTCTAGCCTAAGAAGGAGATGACAATCCTTTCTCTAAAGGTTGATATCTAACGAACCTCTTAATGCAGGTCCTATGCATAGGAATAGAGATTCGGGGTGTTATGTAAGTTAGGTCAAAGAGTTGACTTAACGAGATCGAGATAACCAAAGTCATATGTCGTATGTTGTCATGATATAGGCATGTCATGTGTTACTATATGTCTGAGTATGTACATTTAGCAGACCAATAGGTTGATGACCTAATCAAGGTCTATACACCGGCGCGCTGGTGTGCATATAAGGGTATATGAGGAATACGATCTCTCAAAGGGATATACAGGTTCACTACTGAACCGGAAGACATGAGATCACTCTTGAGATATTGGGAAGAATCAAATTCCGTGCACGGTCGTCTCGCTTTGGAAGCTTGACTGAATTTGTAGGTTTGATATATACTTTTGGAAAGTATATGATCAACACCTAGGTATGATACATGCTTTTGGAACGTATATGATCAATACCAACTCCCAATAGTCAAATGAGAATCTTAATGTTAAATCCCTGAAGTAGACAATGTAAAATTGATCTTATACTTCGAGTTTAATCAGGGTCTTCCAGTATGCAGGATGTATAGGTTTTAGGAATACCTCAGGGTGATGTGATCATAAACGATTGTATAACCATGACGCTTCCATTCCTATGGAGTGATGAAACAGGTCTAGATTTTAGTGACTCCTCTAAGTAGAGAAGTAATCTGATCTTGGTCCAAATGTTGGACATTGGTCCAAATGTGATTCAGATGCAATGAGAAGATTAGATTTGCGGTCTTGATTTAATCAAGCATCTATGAGAGGTACGTAGGATCTGAATTTGAGATGTGATCTCAATATCCAAGTCACCATACGTGGAAAAATACAATCTCCCTGTCCTTATCTCCAAGTATCCGCAGAGAAAGCGCATTATCCTTTAGAGAGTTCAGGATAATTACATTGTTGATATGTATCCAAACATTGAGAAAATATATAATTAAATGTGATTTAGTTATCATGAATAATATGAATTTGATTCATATTATAAGGAGAGTTATCTTGGATAATTAAATGTGATGTAATTATCATGAATAATATGAATTTAATTCATATTATAGTAAGAGTTATCTTAGATAATTAAATGTGATTGTATTATCAAAGATGTGAATAATGTGAATGTGGTTCATATTATTTGGGCACATGAGAATAGAGATCCAAGATGATTAAATGGTATTTAATTATCATGGATATGAATAATGTGGATAGCACTGTCCATATTAATCATATATATTATAAATATGATTTATGATATATAAAAGAGAGTTATTTGTAATTAAAATTTGTTAATTGAAAGTTAATGTGAATTGGATTCACATTGAACATTAAACTGAAAATGTAAATCACGTTTTATTTTGGGTTGTGAATTTGATTCACAAATTTTCAATGGCAAGATTGCAATGTTCACAAAATAATTATGACTTATTTTTGTAGAATGATTTACAACAATTGTTGTTGTAAATCTTGGAGATTTCCATAGAATAATGTAATCTCATGAGATCTCATGAGATTACAGGAGATTGCCACCAAATCCCATATTATGGAAGGAGGCAATCTTCATTCCATAAATCTCCACACTTGATTGATTTAATTTGGGATTAAATCATATTGATTTATCAATACAAATCTAAGATAAATTAAATTAATTGTTGTTGGTTTTTACCAACAAAATCTTAGTCATTAAAAGAAACACAAATTAGTATGAGTCATTGGATTTGTGTTGTCCATGGATTGAGATCCATGGATCCCAAATATTATAAAAAGGAGAGGCAACCCCTTTGCCTTTTCTTTACACAATGAAAACATAAGTCTCTCTCTCTCTTTCTCTCTACATGCCTCCCTCTCTCTCTCATATGGTTGTCCACCATGGATGCCCTAGAGAGAGTATCCATCGCCGCAGCGTCGTCGTTATGCTTTCGGACTGTTTGCTCGTGGATCTCCGTCTCCTTCGATGCGCCTCGCTCATGAAGAAGACGTCGGATCTCGTTTTTCGAGATCAGGAGATTCACCGCTTAGATCATTAACATGGATTGTGAGGAGCATGTGTTTCATCAACACACTCGCAAGCATCTCCTCCATCGGATCGGACTTGAGACAGCAGGTCTCCTTGTTTAGAGATTCGATCGCAACCACGCTTCAAGAGGTAACCCTAATACTTGTTTGTGGTTTAGATGAAACGATCTGAGAAGTGTACTTGGATCATGTGGTTTCATCACATGAAAAAAAATAAATTCCGCTGCCTCGAGCCACTAATGCGATTAGTCGCTCTCGATCGCATACGATGCGATCCTCATGCTTCCATGATGCGCTTAAAGGATTTCACCATATCTTTCAAGTGGTCTCAGATCCTTAGGTCGGAGGTTTTGGATGCGATCCATAAACCTAGGAAGACTTGGGTTCGTTAGGGTTTGCGAAATTTCTATCGCATTTCATTTTTTACATCTCTATTTTGTGAATATTTTCGACCCTTTTTAAAATATTTAAACACTAAACTAATTGTTTTTGTTTCCCATTAAGTATGGAAACCGTAGGATCTGAGTTTGCATGATTTTGAATCCATTTTCTCAAGTTATGATCAAAGTAGTGAACACGTATCCACTATTTCGGGGACTGTGAATCATGACGTAATTAAGAAGTTAAATACTGATTTGAAATGCCTAGAAATGCGTTAAAATCACTTAGGTTCTGTTGTAAATCAAATTATCAAACTTTGAAAACTTATTTTTCTTAATTTAGATATAAATTGATTGTGATATGCTAATTTTAGTAAGTGAGGGTCACTGCTGGAAATTACTTTCTGAATCAAGAACCTTGTGATTGTCATTTAATCAATTAGTGAAATTAAATGATTTGATTTCCTGGAATAATTATGGATAAATATTTGTGAAATATTTGATGATAATTATTTTCTTAAATGACATTTCCTTAACCAATAATTGATTAGATATGATCTAGATCACAATTGGTTACACAATCTACTTTCCAACAAACAAAGTTGCTTGAATAGGATTGGAGATTTGTTTAGCAAATCTCCTTATAATGTTAATCAAAAATGTTTTGATTATTATTATATATGTTATAACTTCGGTTGAAGAACCGATTATCATCTCAAGTACACAATGATCAATTTGGCATTATCCTTTCTCGAGGTGGATATGGTGTCTAGTCGGGGAGCGTTGGGGTAGCAGGTTGCACCGTGTGCGGTCTGTCCCACTCCCGTTGGTTTTGACCATGACAGCGGGTAGGGACTCGATAATGCAGGAGAGATCATGGTGTATTTTTCTATTTATTTAAATTCAAAATAATACATGTTTGAGATAATACCATAATTCAAGTAACAATAAAGAATGTTTGTTGGATATTAATTTCATATGATTAGATTAATTGGAATCCAATTAAAATTAAGACACTTTATTATGAATAGATGTGTTATTTCCCTTGAAAGAATTAATTATGTGAATATGATTCATGATAATTAATTAGAATTTGAATATGATATGGAGGATCACATAAGTGACATCCATGGTATCCTCTCAAGGCAAACGGTTCCATTGCCAGGGATTGTATGCAGGAGATGCATGTTCAAAGTGACAGCTCATGTATGCAAGCGCATCTGGATCGGGCTCTTTACTTCTCGAAAGAGTAAGGCCGTATGCGTAGTGACCCCAATATCGAGTCCTCAATTATAGGGGCGATATTGGATTGCGCATAGCAAGTACTAATCATGTTGACAGTTGGTTCAATTAATGACCGGTCAACATCACCTTAGGGGTGGTGGACCCGGGTGTTAAAGATCGAATTGGGAGATTCAAGTTGGACTTGCTAGGCGGATTGTGTTCTCGCTTCTTTTTATCTGAGTTGCAAGTTCTCATATTATTGGGATGTAACAAAGATAAGGAAGGAGATCCCAAATCTTGCTTGAGATATAATGGTAAGTATATCTCTTACATTGAAAGTGATTAAGGGAATGAACTTTCAATGTTGACAAGGCAGGACAACTTTGATATTAAAATTCCTAAATCAAAGTAAAGTATATTTATATATATACACATTTATGCAAATTTCGTATATCAGATAATCCTTCATTAAACCCACTCAATACTATACTCAATAATAACTAGTAAAATATCATGGTTCGGATCCATGATCAAGATATTGTACTTGCAGTTGGACACATAATGTATGTGGTTGCAATTTGAAAGTCTTCCTCATAATAATGAGGAATTACAATTATAAGAGACAATAGGACTTCAACCCTAGGTTTTGTATGTCTCTATAATCCTGATCTCTCATCGAATGTACTTTGGAAGTGACATGTCAATGATGATCATAATTGTCAAATAATCCTTATAAAATTCTAAGAAGGTGTTCTGGCATACATATGTGCTCTTGATATTTAATCATGAATGGCATGGTTCTCTACATCATGCAGAATGGTGGCTCTATAAGAGATGATGTGTTCAAATTGTTTGAATACCCGCCTGAGCCAAAAGTCTTTAAGAGTAAAGATTTATGTAGATATGATGAGTGTCATCATTCTACTATCTATACTCTAGTCTTTCATGATGCTTCAGAATATTCATATTGTATGAATTGAATGAAGCATGTATAAATGTTGAAGTACTCTTATATTGAAATCTTTTGAATTCAACATAAGAGATCCTTAGTCTTAAGCAATGGTTGCCTATAGATAAAGAGAGCGCAGTGGAAGCATGGTTTGGACCCAAGTAAGAAGGAAAGTCAAAGAGTTGACCATACTTCTATGACTTCCATATGACATCTGAAGGGTTGGATTATTACCAATACTGCAATGAGCCGATGTATTGATAGTGTGACTATCTAGACTATCTTGGATCCTTAGAGAAGGACTTGGATAGGACATCGGAATAATCTACATTTAATCAATGAAATTAACTTTCTTATTTAATAAGATTAAAAATCTAATAATTGTATCTTATTTTTCTAATAACACTTGCAATTGGATGCATATGTTTTAGAAGACTAGAAATTTGATCTTAAGGTTTAATAGTCATCTACATAGATATTGATGCAATTGTTGCAACAATCTCTATTGTATAGATAGACTTCATAATTTCAGTGGGAGAGCCCTTGGTCTTGAAGAATGTCTCTATGACCTAGATATTAGAATACAATCATTGTTTATTTCTAAATGTTGGAAACAAATATGAATTCTAAAATAGACCTATAATAAGGAATTGTGATGGATATATTTCAGAAAGTAATCTAACATCTAGAGGACTCTATTAAATTAGAAAATTGATGAATGGTTCATTAATATTTCTAATACTGAAAATTAAACTTTTAAAGATCAATAGGAGGATGAAAATCATTAAATAATGATATGGCATCAAACCTTGGACATAAGTTTGTTGATGAGATCAATAGACTAGTAAGAGATGAAACTTTAGAATGTCTAAAATTTCAATCTTACGTACTTGTGAATATTGTATTCAAAGTAATAATGTCCAAAGCACCCTTCTCTGAGAATGGATTAAGATGTCAAGGTATTCAATATCGCATACATATTGATGTATATGGATCATCTATATCATGATAACATTGATGATATGTGATATTATTCGGTGATTATTTTGATATATGATTTCTTCTCTTCACCTTAGAAAGCTTTGAATTGTTCAAAGATTTCATAATTTTAGTTTAAAATCAAAGTTTGAAGGAAGATGAAATGAATTTGATCTTACCTAGGTAGCTTGTACCTATTAGATGAATTCAAAGGAATGCCTTATGGAGATATGAATATCATTCCTATCTCAATCCTCCTAATACACCTAAACTCAAGAGAGTTGTAGGGAGATACAATTGGATCATGTAAGACATGATTTGATCAATGATGAATTTTGCATAATTACCTATTAGTTTCCAGGAATATATGTAGTAGAGACTACAATATATATCCTTAGTAAGGTTCCAGGCAAGTAAGCTGGAATTTAGCACCAGAGAGTGCTACTTCAATAGGAAAATAAAGGATGGTATTGGATACCTACATTATGACCTTGAGATTCTTAAAAGATTTCATATCAAGAATGTGATTCTTAGATGATGAGACTCCCGAGAATCAAGATGAAAATGAAGTAAACGAACTCATTTAGTCTTGAGAAGATAATGTGGCTCCTAAAATTGGAAACTAAAAGGACAATTAAAGATGAAACACTGATACCTCTTCAAATAAGTTTGAGGATGGATTCCATGTGTCAGTTGAATCTGACAATGATCTGACTTCATGTGATGAAGCTTCTGAAGATCATAGCATGGAAAGATGGATGTTAGCTATAAACTCTAAATTAGACTTCATATACAAATGTTGTATATGGACCCTCGAGGATCCACCTATATGGGTAAGACCCATTAAGGTGTAAATGGATCTTCAAGAGAAAGAGGGAACCTGATGAGAAGGTAGAGACCTTCAAAGCACGGTTCGTAGCCATGAGCTACACAACGAAGACAAGACATCGCCTGCGATGAGACTTGCTCTTCAGTGACCATGCTTAAAACCATCGCGATATTGCTAACTATAGCTACACAACTTGACTTTGACATCTTCAAGATGGAGGTCAAGATTGCATTCCTCTATGAATACCTCTCCGAGGATATTCATATGAAGTAGCCCCATGGCTACATGATTAAGGAATGCAAGGTGTGCAAGCTAAGAAACTCCATCTATGGACTCAAATAAGCTTCTTGTATTTGAAACATCAGATTTAAAAAATTATAAATGTTATAATTTCAGATATAATCTTGATGAACCAAGAGATGTTTAGTGGGAGTGCCATTGTGTTCATCATGCTAAATGTAGATAATATCCTAATCATTTGGAATGATATAAGGATGATAATAAGTGTTTTATAATCTAGTCGTTCCATACCTTGAGATATGATATCAAGAATACCTCTTAAATCTTAGTTCTGAAGTTGTTCAGAAGCAAAGAAAGAGGGCATTGGGATCGTTACATTAGTGGTACACCTTGGACATTTCCATTTTATGGAAAATTCCAAGAAAGGCTTCTTTCCCTTAAGATAAGGTACTGACCTATTAAAAAGAGATAGCACCTCAAGGAGTTGAGGATGTGAATACTAAAATTGCTTGCCCTTGTGCATCAGTTATGAGAAGCCTGGTGTATGCTAGATGTGTAAAAAAGCCAGATGTCTGCCATGCAGTGGGAGTAGTAAATTGTTACTAATCCTACTATGGTGATAAAATACTTGATTGCAGTAATAACAATATCTTTGAAGATGACAAGATTTTTTGAGATAGTGATATCAAAGTCTTATCATCAAGAAGTTTGGATGTTATAGATGGAGATTTAAAAGGTCTTATCTATGAATACCTTAGGAGATAGAGATCTCCAAGAATAAGGGTATTCTGATAAGGATAATAGAAATTGCATACCGTTTATAATAATAAATGAGGTGTAGTGTGAAGGACACTATGACTAATATGATTGAGTATGGGTTGGATAAGATGCAACATTCGCATTGGATGCGAACACTTTTACTAGGAGATATGTAAGTGTCATAAAAGGACTTGGCGTAGTCTCTTGGGAACAGAGTGACTGATTAGCTTACCTAGCTATTTTTCTAAATAACCTATGATTGTCACATGAGTGCAGGTTTAAATGATTAACCCATTAATAGCTCTTTGGGCTAGTGGGAAATTGTTGGACATGCGAGCCCACGGTAAGCCATTATGTAATAAATGTTATTGTGAATATCTTTCCTGATCTGAAATGAAGAATAAATAATTTGCATAATAGGTCCCTTAGAACAATTAGGGTTATGTACCATGGCCATCTTGATGATCATACAACTGTTGATTCAACTATTGAATCATAGAGGCTGGTGCTATGATGAATATCCAAAGAGTTAGATTGAGGACTCATCAAGCACCGTCAAATGATTATTAAGAGAAGATCTCCAGCCTGAGAAGGAGATGTCAATCCTTTCTCTAAAGGTTGATATCTAAGCGACCTCTTGATGCAGGTCCTCTGCATAGGAATAGAGATTCGGAGGTGTTATATAAGTTAGGTCAAAGAGTTGACTAAACGAGATCGAGATAACCAAAGTCCTATGTCGTATGTTGTCATGATATAGGCATGCATCCTCTGACTGGAGACAGATGTATTACTATATGTCTGAGTACGTACAATTGGCAGACCAATAGGTTGATGACCTGATCAAGGTCTACACTCCAGGGCGTTGGTGTGCATATAAGGGCTTATGAGTAATACGATCTCTCAAAGGGACATACAGGTTCATTACTGAACCGGAAGACATGAGCTCACTCATGAGATATTGGGAAGAATCAAATTCAGTGCACGGTCATCTCTCTTTAGAAGCTTGACTGAATTTGTAGGTTTGATATATACTTTTGGAAAGTATATGATCGACACCTAGGTATGATATATGACTTTGGAAAGTATATGATCAATACCAACTCCTAATAGTCAAATGAGAAACTTAATGATAAATCCTCGAAGTAAATAGTGTAAAATTGATCTTATACTTCGGGTTTAATCTGGGTCTTCCAGTATGTAGGATGTATAGGTACTAGGAATACCTGAGAGTGATGTGATCATAAACGATTGTATAACCATGACGCTTCCATTCCTAGGGTGTAATGAAACGGGTCTGGATTTTAGTGACTCCTCTAAGTAGAGAAGTAATTTGATCTTGGTACAAATGTTGGACAATGAACTAAATGTGATTCAGATGCAATGAGAAGATTAGATTTGCGGTATTGATTTAATCAAGCATCTATGAGAGGTGCGTAGGATCTGGATTCGAGATGTGATCTCAATATCCAAGTCACTATACATGGAACAATACAATCGCCATGTTCTTATTTCAAAGTATCCGCAGGGAAAGCGCATTATCCTTGAGAGAATTCAGGATAATTCATTGTTGATATATGTATCCAAGCATTGAGAAAATATATAACTAAATGTGATTTAATTATCATGAACAATATGAATTTTATTCATATTATAAGGAGAGTTGTCTTGGATAATTAAATGTAATTTATTTATCATGAATAATACGAATTTAATTCATATTATAGAGAGAGTTATCTAAGATAATTAAATATGATTTGATTATCAAAGATGTGAATAATGTGATTGTGATTCATATTAATTGGGCACATGAGAATAGAGATCCAAGATGATTAAATGTGATTTAATTATCATGGATTTGAATAATGCGGATAGCACTATCCGTATTAATCATATATATTATAAATATGATTTATGATATATAAGAGAGAGTTATTTGTAATTTAAATTTGTTTATTAAATGTTAATGTGAATTGGATTCACATTGAACATTAAATTGAAAATGTAAATCACATTTTATTTTGGGTTTTGAATTTGATTCACAAATTTCCAATGGCAAGATTGCAATGTTCACTAAATAATTATGAATTATTTTTGTAAATAATTTCCAAAAAGTGTTGTTTTAAATCTTGGAGATTTCCATGGAATAATGTAATCTCATGAGATCTCATGAGATGACATGAGATTGCCACCAAATCCCATATTATGGAAGGAGGAAATCTTCATTCCATAAATCTCCATGCTTGATTGATTTAATTTGGGATTAAATCATTTTGATTTATCTATACATATTTAAGCTAAATTAAATTAATTGTTGTTGGTTTTTACCAACAAAATTTTAGCCATTAGAAGAAACACAAATCAGTGTGAGCCATTGGATCTGTGTTGTCCATGGATTGAGATCCATGGATCCCAAAATATTATAAAAAGGAGAGGCAACCCCTTTTCTCTTCTTTACACAATGAAAACATAAGTCTCTCTCTCTCTCTCTTTCTCTCTAAACGCCATCCCTCTCTCTCCCATATTGTCGTCCACCATGGATGCCCTAGAGAGAGTCTCCATCGCTGTAGCGTCGTCGTTATGTTGTCGGATTATTTTCTCGTGGATCTCCATCTCCTTTGATGCACCTCGCTCCTGAAGAAGACGTCGGATCTCGTGTGTTGGGATCAGGAGATTCGCCACTTGGACATCAACATGGATTGCGAGGAGCACGTGTTTCATCAACATGCTCGCAAGCATCTCCTCCGTCGAATCGAACTTGAGACAAGAGGTTTCTTCGTTTAGAGACTCGATCGCAACCACTCTTCAAGAGGTAACCCTAATACTTATTTATGGTTTAGATGAAACGATCTAAGAAGTGTTCTTGGATCATGTGGGTTCATCGCATGAAAATGTTTTTAAAATTCCGCTACCTCGAGCAACTAGTACGACTAGTCGCTCTCGATCGCATACAACGCGATCCTCACGCTTCCGTGATGCGCTTAAAGGATTTCACCATATCCTTCACGTACATCCTGCATACTGGAAGACCTAGAATAAACCCAAAGTTTTTGATGATATTTAAATTGTCTTCTTCGGGGTTTTATCATTAAGTTTCTCATTTGGTCATTAGGAGTTGGTATCAATCATATGCTTTCCAAAATCATATATCATACCTACAAATTTTTGTCATGCTTCCAAAGCAAAATGATCATGCAAGGAATTTGATCGGTCCCAATATCTCATGAGTGAGCTCGTGTCTTCCAGTTTAGTAGTGAACATATATTCATTGAGAGATCATATTTCTCATATGCCCTCGTATGCATACCATCTCGTCGGTGGATAGACCTTGATTAGGTCATCAACCTAATGGTCTGTCAAATGTACTTACTTAGACATATAGTAATACATCTGTCTTTGGTCAGAGGATGCATACATATATAGTGACAACATATGACATAGGTCTTGGTTATCTTGATCTTGATAAATAAATTCTTTGATCTAACTTATCAGACATCTCCGAATATCCACTCTTATGTAGAGGACGAGCATCAAGATATTGATAATATATCTACCTTTAGAGAAGGATTGCCATCTCCTTCTCATACTGAAGATCATCTCTTAACAATCATGTGATGATGCTCGATGAATCCTCAATTTAACTCTTTAAATATCATACGAGCACCAGCCTCTATGATTGAACCATTTAATCAATAGTTGTATGATTATTAAGATGGCCATGGTACATAACCCTAATCACACTAAGGGACCTTATAAGTGCATTCATTCATTTAATCTCAGAAAAGGAGTGAAATAAACCAATAAACTTTATTCATATATCAAATATTACAATAACATTTATTGTATGAATGGTTCGCCCCAGGATCACATGGCTAACAATTTTCATTACAGTCTAGGGTTTCTCTCCATCGTAGGATTGGTAACATCTTATCACTCCTACTATAGGATAGATTCTACTCTTGTACGCAGCATGGCATATATTAGGTTGTATATAGCTAATGTGTAAGTGCATCCTGGTCGTAACTATCTTTTCCTCAATACTTTGAGAAGCCATCCTTTTGGATAGGACAATATCATGTCCTTAGGGAAGGAATCCTTTTTCGAAATTTTCCATATGGAATCTTTCAAAAATCTTATTGATGTAACCTTATAGTAATAGTCTCAATGCCCTCTTTTGTTTGTTTCGAAACACCTTCAGACCCAAGATGTAAGAGACATCTTTGAGATCTTTCATCCAAAGGTATGGGGCAACCAGATCAACATTGGTCATTACTCTTACATTATTTCTAATAAGTAAGATGTCATCTACATAAAGCATGAGGAATATAATGGCACTTCCGTTAACCTTCTCGTATAAATATGATTCTTCAAAATTTTGAATAAATCACAATTTTGTATTATTTCATTAAATGCATTGATTAGAAATCATATTCCATGTTATATATGGATTTCTTAAGCTTGCACACTTTACCTCCTCTCTAATGAACTCATTAAGGAATCAGTTACTAAATATTGTCCTTACATTCTTTTACCAAATTTTGTACTCAAGTTGTATAGCTACTGCAAACAAAATCCCCATGGATTTAAGCATGACCATATCAAAATGTCTCATCACAATTTATTCCTTCTCTTTGTGTCCAGCCCTTGCCTATAGTATGTGCTTTAACAGTCTCTACCTCCCCAATAGATCCCATATTTCTCTTGAAGATCCATTTACATCTAGTCATCTTTACTCCTTTAGGTGAATCCTTGAGTGCTCATATGTCATTTTTTGCATGGAATCTACATCAGACTTCATTGATAGCATCCATCTCTTAAGCCATGATTCGTAAGTTCTTCATCATATGAAGTGGGATCATCGTCAGACTCTTATGGCAAATGGAATCCATATCTCTCAGGCGATCTTACTACCCTTTAACTCTTTCCTATAGGTATAGGAGTGTCATCCTCTATAAAGACTTTAGTTTCTAGTATTGGAACTTAATATACTCAATGTGTTCCTTTATTTTGTTGTTGTCCTGAATTCCGTGGAATATGTCTTTTGGGAATTTTTACATCTCTAGACACAAAAACCTCGTGGGCCTAGGGGTCATAAAGTAGGTATCTAATGCATACCAAATGAAGAATTAATCTCTAGTACAATATTTCAACTTGCTTGTATTCGCGTTTTATAAAACAAACTTGAGTTTTCAAGTTTTTAACAAATGGTTAGTTTTAAATCAAAGCTCATGAGTCGTTTTAAGTATTGTTTTGCTTGAAATATTGTTTAGAATAGAAGTTGTAGTCTTTAATATTTATTCCAATAAACAAAGAGGTAGTTGTACTTTACTCATTGTTTACATTAGGTACAACATGGTTTGATTTTGTCTCTCTATTAGTCCATTGATTTGAGGAATTCCTAGGGGAGGTTAAGGTATTATTCGAACTCATCTAAGAGGTATTCACTACATCATTCATATCAAATTCTCTTGATCTTTCCACTTATTTGGTTCTTAACTAAACCCATGAAGTCTTTAATATTTTTAAGATTTTATACTTGTGATGAAATAGGAAGATAAAATGCTATAGCCAATGATCATCAATAAATACCACATAGTATTGTTGTCCATAACATGTCATGAGATTAAATGAACCACATATATCAGGATTGATATCCCATTTTCTACAATAGTATGTGTGTGTGCGTGCATGTGTGCGTGTGTGTGCATGTGTGTTCGTATGTGTATGCTTGAGTGCATGTGTGCTTGTGTGTATGAGTGTGCATGTGTGTGTGTGTGTGTGTGGGTGGGTGTGTGTGTGTATGTGTGTGTGTGGATGTGTGAATTTGTACGTTTGTGTGTCTACGTGGGTGTGTGTGTGTATGTGTGCATGTGTGCATATGTGCGCGCATGCATGCGCGTGTGTGTGTGTGCCTGTGTGTGTACGTGTGCATGAGTTTGTGCCTATGTGTGTGCCTGGACGTGCGTGCATGCGTGTGCATACATGCGCGTGTGTACATGTGTGCATGTGTGCATACAAGGGGTGTGTGCACGCGCATGCATGTGTATGTGTCAGTGGGGGGTGCATGCATGTGTGTGTATACATGTGTGCTTGCATGTTTGTGTGGGGGGGGGCGTGTGTGTATGTGTGTGTTCTTGCATGTGTGTGTGCACGTGCTCACGTGTTTTTTTGCGTGTGTTTGTGCATGTGTGCACGCGCGCGTGTGCGTGCATGTGTGTGTGCACGTGCTCACGTGTTTTTGTGCGTGTCTGTGCATGTGTGCACACACGTGTATGTGTGCATATGTGTGTGTACATGTGCATGTGTATGCGTGTGGGTATGGGTGAGTGTGTGTCTGGTACATATGTTTTTGTGTGTGTGCATGTGTGTGTGTGTTTTTGTGTGTGCTTGTGTGTGTGTGTATGTGTGTGTGTGTACGTGTGTGTGTGTGTGAATGTGTGTGTGAGTGTGCGCATGTATGTGTGTGTGTGTGTGCATGTGCTTGTGTGCTTGTATGCATGTGTACCTGCATGTGTGTACGTGTATATGTGTTGTGTGCGTGCATGTCTGCGTGTGCGGGGGTGTGTGTGGGTGTGTATGTGTGTGCATGTGCGTGTGCGTGCATGTATGCATGCATTGTTGTGCGTGTGTGGGTGTGTGGGTGTGCATGCATGCCGGTGTGTGCATGCATGTGTGCATGCATGGGTGGGTGAGTGTCTGTGTGTGTATGTACGTGTGTGCATGTGTCTGTGTGTGCGCGTCTGTGTGGGTGGGTGTACGTGGGTGTGTTCATGTGTGTGTGTGCTTGTGTGTGCACGTGTGTGTGTGTGTGCACGCGTGTGTGCGTGTATGGGTGAGTGTGTGAGTGGGTGGGTGTGTGAGAGAATGAGTGAGTGAGTACGTGTGTATGTGTGTGTACGTGAGTATGTGTGTCCGCGTGTGTGTGTGTGTGTGCATGTATGCGTGTGCATGTGTGTGTGGGGGGTAGGTGGGTGGGTGGGTGTGCATGCGTGCGTGTGTGCGAGTGTGCATGTGTGTGTGTTTGGGTGTGTGCATGTGTGTGATGCATGCGTGCATGCGTTCTTATGTGTGTGTGTGTGCATGTTTACGTATGTACGGTAACAGCTTATTACTCCCACTACATGATAAACGATACTCTTTTACGTAGCATGGCATATATTAGGCTTCATATAGCTAATGTGTAAATGCATCTAGCCATAATTGTCTTTTCCTCAATACTTTGAGAGGCCGTCCTTTTGGATAGGGCAATATCATTTCCTTAGGGAAGGAATCCTTTTTTAAAACGTTCCCTATCGAATCTTTTCAAAATATTATTGATGTAACCTAATAGTAATAGTCTCAATACCCTCTTTTCTCTGTTTTGGAACACCTTCACACCCAAGATGTAAAAGACATCTTTGAGATCTTTCATCTCAAAGGTATGGGACAACCAGATATTAACATTGGTCATCACTCTTACATTATTCCTGATAAGTAGGATGTTGTCTACATAAAGCATGAGGAATACAATGGCACTCCCACTAATCTTCTTGTATAGATATAGTTCTTTGAGATTTTGAATGAGATCACAATCCTATATTGTTTCATCAAATGCAGTGTTTAAACTACAAATAGCACATTCCATGTTATATATGGATTTATGCACACTTTATTATAGTATTGATGTTATACATCTACACAAAGCTCATGAGTTATTTTAGGTATTGATTTACTTGGAATATTGTTTAGGATAGAAGTTGTATGTCTAGTACGTATTCCAATAAACAAAGAGGTGAGTGTGCGTGCACGTACATGCATGGGGGGTGTATGCGTGCATGCGCTTGTGTGTGTATGCATGTGTGTGTGTCTGCGTGTATGTGCTTGTGTCTGTGTGTCTATGTGTGTTTGTGTATATGTGTGTGCATGTGTCTATGTGTGTGTGCGTGTGTTTGTGTGTATGTATGTGTATGCGTACCTTTGTGTATGGGGTGGCATGTTTGCGTGCGCGTGTACGCGTGCATATGTGTATGTGTGTATGAGTGTGTGTGTGTGTGTGTGTGTTTGTGCATGTACGTGTGTGTGTGTGTGTTTGTGCATGTACGTGTGTGTGTGTGCTTGTGTGTGCATGTGTGTAAGCATGGATGCAAGTATGCATGTATGCATGCATGTATGGATGTATGTGTGTGTGTATGTGTGTATGCATGCATGCATGTATGTATGTATATATGTATGCATATGTATGCATGTATGTATGTATGTGATGGACCGCTGAGTGGTTGTGTTATTAACGTTAAATGGTAGTGCAGCCACTCAATGATCTATCAGAAATTGAGCCAGAATAATCTCCTCGATGAGGAGCTCATTTTAAATAAAATTAATCTTTAACATGGGCTAGCCAGGGTCGAACACAGGGACATGAGCTACCTAATCAATTAGTTAGATATTAATACCTTGATAAAGTGAATAATCTATCTACCTACGCCAACACACAAACAATGCACAAAATATAATGCACAAGTGAGATGCATGAACATGATGTATTTTTGGTTGATTTTTATGAAATTTAAGAATTATCAAAATGCACAACAATGCAATGCAATGTGAACATATATACATGCATAAATATGCTCCTAAATGATCAAGTAATTGAGAAGGGCATTAAGAATCAATTTCATGAGCATTTGATGCGCCAAATGTAAGTCTGAATTCATTTCTAGGCATTTAAATAATCAGTACAATGACACAATGATATAACAAATTAAATGCCTTGTTATTGTGTCAAATCAATAATTAATTTAAGCCAGGACATAGATAATCAAATAAGAAACATAATGCAACATAAATCATCAAAATCAGAGTTCATATGCTCACGATATAACATAAAATGTCCAGGGGCATACTTGCAAAATAAAACATGCAAAATATACAAAAACTTCACAAACAGATCTTGTCAAAGGCATGAATGCAAATTTATAAAGTCAGAGGGTCTATCTTGTAATTTTCCTTTTATATGGGGACTTCAATGTAAATATTATGAATCAATTGGGCCCCCGTGTAATTTCTCCAAGCGTTGAACTTGGAGCGCTGCCAACTAGACCTATTTGCAAATCTAGAGAAGACAGAGATCATGCATGTAAAAATCCCAAGCTACGTGTGCAGCACACAAGTAGAGGCACAAGGCGAGGTGCAATGTCAATGCAGGTGCCTCGGGCCACGTGGGTTGCTCGAGGTGACTCGAGGTGAGGTCGGTCCCACCAAGCCTCTCACTTCAGCGTGCTGGCGTGGCATCTCCATAGTCGTTAGGTGAACACCGGGGGTGTTCAATCCAATGACACTTGTACGTCTTTGTTACTCCTTCTCTGCCCTTCAGTGGCATCACTATTAAAGCTCCGACAAAGGAGGTAATCCTCCTCTCATCTCCTTTGGTGTGGATGATGGACCAGGAAGCTCCCTGGTAAGTCGACGATGAAGCTAGTGCCTCAGAGAAAGGTGGAAGCATTCTGTGGTGGTATACCCATGCATGCTTGCCGGAGGAGAGACTCTAGAATGGAACCCCCTTTGGAGTCCAGTCAATGAAGCTAAGACTTGCAAAATGGTTAGCGAAACAATAACCCAAGCGTGTAGTGCTTGTGTGAGGTGAGTGGAGGACCTGGAGAGACATCGGAGGTCCGATGGGTTTTTCTCCTTTGAAGGAGGAATAAAGGGGGTGGCGTGGAGAAATTGGGAGAAGGAAGAGATTTGGTGAGGGGCGACGTGGGTGTGGGCAATTACAAGGGGTAGTAGATGAGAGAGAGCCGTTGGATCAAGCGATCCAACGATAGAGGATAGGCTACGAACGAGCAGGAATGATGCTTCTTATTTTAGATCAAATCGGTTGGTGGAGTATAGAGGCAGAGATGAAGGGCCTGGATCAGATCTTGGGAGATCTAACGATTG
Organism: Ottelia alismoides; assembly: GCA_037367405.1. Taxonomy (NCBI): domain Eukaryota; kingdom Viridiplantae; phylum Streptophyta; class Magnoliopsida; order Alismatales; family Hydrocharitaceae; genus Ottelia; species Ottelia alismoides. Next base: position 1,126,821 of record JAZKJV010001004.1, on the reverse strand, counting down.
AGAAGGCGTGCGGGAAAGAGAATAGGGTGGGTCATGTGGCAAAAGGAGATGGTACCACATGACCCCATCAAACTTGAAAGAAATGGAATAAAAGAGAAATAAAAAAATAAAAAAATTTAGGAGCTTCAAATCAAAAGGTGTTGAACATGGAAGTTGTAGATTTATTTGAGATCTACAAGTTTCATGTTTAGCACAAAGTCAAATAGGTCATATATATACTAAAATTGTGTAAGTATTTTTAAGGATTAAAAATACTTGTTTTGATTTCTTTTGTGATTTTGTGTATTCGTAGTTTATATTTAATGTCAAAATGAATACGTACAACATTAAACTACTTTTTATGGAATTTGAATACTTAAGAAACACATAAAATAATTCACAATAATAGGGTTTTATATATATATATATTCATTAGGGTTAGTTATATATAAGAGGTCATATGTTAAAGTTAGTGAACTAGCTTTGTAATGTATTTGATAGTTTAAGTAAGAGGGATGTGTATGTGTGCATGAGTGTGTGTGCATGTGTGTTTGTGTGGATGTGTGTGCATGTGTGTGCGTCCATGCATGTGTGTGAGTGTGTACGTGTATGCATGCAAGGGGTATGCACACGTGCGTGCGTGTGTACGTGTGAGTGCATGTGTGTGGGGGCGCGTATGTGTGTATGTATGCATGTGTGCTTGCATGTGTGGGGGGGTGCATGTATGTATGTGTGTGCTTGCATGTGTGCATGTGTGTGTGTGTGTGCACGTGCATGTGTGTGTTTGTGTGTGTGTGTGTGTTTGTGCATGGGTGGTGTGGAGAAAGGGGGAGAAGGAAGAGGTGTGGTGAGGAGCGACGTGGGTGTGGGTAGTTACAGGAGGTTGGTGGTGAGCGAGAGCTATCAGATCAGGCGATCCAACAGTAGAGGATAGGCTACGAAGGAGCGGGGTGTGATGTTTTTATTTTAGATCAGATCGGATGGTGAAGGATAGAGGTGGAGATGAAGGGCCTGGATCAGATCTTGGGAGAAGATCTAACGATTGAGAAGGAGTACGGGAAAGAGAATAGGGTGGGTCATGTGGCAGAAGGAGATGGTGCCACGTGACCCCATCAGACTTGAAAGAAATGAATAAAAGGGAAATAAATAAAAATAAAATAGTTAGGAGCCTCAAATTAAAAGGTATTGAACATAAAAGTTATAGATTTATTTGAGACTTACGAGTTTCATGTTTAGCACAAAGTCAAATAGGTCATATATATACTAAAATTTTGTAAGTATTTTTTCAGGGTTAAAAATACTCGTTTTGATTTCTTTTGTTATTTTTACATTTTTAGTTTATATTTAATATCAAAATGAATATGTACAACATAATCTATTTTTTATGGTATTTTTAATACATAATAAACACATAAAATAAGGCAATTTAATAGGGTTAATTATATATATATATATTAGGTAGGGTAAGTTATATATAAGAGGTCATATGTTAAAGTTAGTGAACTAGCTTTGTAATTTATTGGATAGTTTAAGTAAGAGGGGTAATAAATACTAATTATGATAATAAATCACGGATTTATCACCCACCTATACTTAAACCATGTTCGTCCTCAAGCAAATAAAGAATGAAATAAGTCGGATTAATCCCTAACTGTGCATGGGAATAATCATGACTTGATTCGTTAAGATCCTTTTGTTTTAGAGATCCCGAAATTTAAGTTGAACCAAGATCTAGACAAAAGGAATCGAAGTTCCCTAATTATCAAACTCTCTATGTATACATATAGCATAAGGATATGCCATTATGTGTGAATTACATTTATGAGAGTCGAGTCGAAATATCACTCAAAGTCCCAGTCAAGAAGACTCTCCTAAGAACCCAATTTTCAACACTAGGGAATAAATCTTGTATTGCCTTCAATCCACTATCTCTTTAGTAGTCAGACTTGAAAGTGAAGGTGAAAGGCTAGATGACAGAGAGCATAGGTTTGTATTTTTTCTTCTCTCCCTCTCATTGGAACACGAATCCACTCAAGTGCCTTATTAATGCCACACACTTATAGTTTTGGTGTTGATCAGCGTGTCCACCAAGAGAGTGATGATTACATCATTTGCACTTATTTTAGTGAGAATGCACCATGATGTATCTCTTTTGAGTATCTAATATACTTTAGATACTCAAATTTGAATCGTTATACGATGCAGAGCCCTTTTTGGGTGTTAGCTCGACTCATAAAAGCCTAAGATGGTGGTCCAGGTGGATGCGTTGAAAGGTTAGGAGTGCTCGCCTTTTGTGGAAGCTCTTTTTATTTTCTTTGAAGTATAAGAGATTTTCTTTATCTTTCTTTTCTTTTTTAAATAAATTTTTGTCTAGCTCTACTATTTTTACCAAGTTAGAACACATTGATCAATAGTTTTTTATGTTTCATCGCACCCTAGAACATAGGTAAGTATCAAGAGATTAGTACAAAAACATTGTTCTCGTAGTGGCTAAGGTACCCGTTACTCAGATTTCATGAAGCCTTCATCTTATCCCATCCTCGAGCATCATAAAATTGGGTCTAGACTCGAATCCCAAATCCTAGTTCCTCAAGTGATGTCTCAATTCATCTCATCATGAATGCAATTGTGCATGTGAGGTGCAGGTCATATTCTTTAAGGTTGAGATTATGCATGCAATATAGCACACATATCTTTCAAACTATGGAAGTGTGCATAATTAAGTCTCAATCCCTAATAACTAAGGATGGGTAACTCTGAATCCTAAGACCTCATGACCCAAAGTTTCTTTTATTCCACAAGTCTTGAGTGATAGTGATAGTGTTAGAGATACATCTAACTTATTTGGTTAGCATTATTTATGATTTTTTTCCAATTTTTATGTTTTTTGAATAAAGTTGGATATATTTACAAACACAAGCTGGTCTCATTTACAACCCCGCTTTTGAAAAGATTTTTGAAATCATTTTTATATACCATATCACATAAATATATATTTTGAAAACATTTTACAAGTGGTTTTCAAAACAAGTAAAATACCCATTTTTTAAAACATCATAAAACATTTCTCAAAACAATATCACATAGTTAGACAGCTTTTTCAAATCATTTTACAAGCATTTTTACAAAAATCAGTTCAAAAGATACTTTACCCTAGCCCCAAAATTTTTGAAAATTTTTGAAAATATGAGCTATGGCTAAAGTATATATGAAATATATGTGGTATACCTATGTACTTAGCTTGTGCTATGTCCTCATTGCACTAAGTTTTATGAAGCTATAACTCATGCTAAAATATAAAAGGATATAGGGGAATCGACATGGATCTCCCCTTATACTTAGGTTAAAAATAACCTAAGTAGAAGAAGAGGACTAAGAAGGGTGTTCAAATGAGTAGAAATGGATGGGTACTCAGATCCCCCCTATACTTAGCTTGAGAAGAGCTTAAGTAGAGAGATATAAAAAAAGATGGATGGACTCAAGTTGAACAATTAGTGAGACATGGTTCCCCTATACTTAGGCTGAAGTAGCCTAAATATGCAGCATTTGAACTAAAGGTGGGGAACTGGGACACTAGTTAGGGTCAAGTGAATTTTATTAGATGAATGAATCTATGGAGATGGAATAAGAAAAATGGAGTTTAGGGTTTACGAGAGGGTTGGGGAGAATACATAATTCAGGCTCAACCAATCAAGCAATACCCCTTGAGTTCACCAACTCTTACATAAAGACCAAAAAATGTTGGTCATTTATCTGTTCAATTTTATGGTTATCATCAATGATAAAAGTCCATTTACGCAAGATTTTGGTTGGTTTTTTTTGTCACTATCCTATGGATGTGTCCTTACCTCTGAACATGCATAATCCATCCTGCGTACAATATTGGGTTTGCTCTCCCATAAAACAAGTGTTAGTTTACTCAATTTATTTTAATCAACTTGCATTATCAGTCTCAATTTTAGTAAGGTTGTCACTGAAATCAATGTTGAGCAAGCAATAAAGAAAACAATGTCTATCTTCCAGTCTTGATTCCATTTAATCCAAAGTTATAAACCAAGATAGGGAAATTGAGAAAAAGCCAATGCAACGAGAATCATGATTCATGTTCGAGAAAGAGATACGTACAGACAACTCTCTCCATATGTTATGTAAAACTGAATTTAGATCTACATTATGTATGCATGTCGAGAAAATCGCACCCTAAACATACTTCTATTAGAGGGACAGAAATCATTTTATCTGGCTAAGTGAAGCGATGTTTATGTATGTCTAGATGAATCTTATTCATGATAAGTGTGCTCTAAACAACGATCAAGCACAATATGAAGTAAAACGAAGCTCGATGAGTCATGTGCCTAAACCTAGAATCGAACACTTACAAGGAGATCCATCTGGATTAGGGCTGAAACATGCTTCCACAAACCACATAATGTCCAAGCCCATGTTTACACACGCGAGCCCTCAAATGAGGAATGTTAGAAATGCAATTATAACATGGATTTACAACACAAAAATCGACATGAATGCTAATTAAGTCTCTTTATGTTGTAGAAGGTGCTTATGTGGCTCCCCGTATTGGGAACACTTGACTCCTCGCCTCCACATCTCTCTAGCATCCTCGGTCTCCAGGTCCCTGCCATAAAAGCCATGTATTAGATATCCATAACGGAATATAATCAGCATCACGACAAACAAGATAATGTGAAGACATCACAAAACAAACATTCACCTAAATGTCAAAATCATCAACTTAATTAAATATCAAAATCTAATAAATCAAAAAGATAATTCATATACCTAGCAGTGGCACCATCTGATGAACCATTGATTGGTTGAAATAATAATGACAAATTGTAGTACACCCTCTCAGTGATCTATCAAAAACCAAGAGAAAATAATCTTCGCAAGGAGGGTTTAGATTTAAATAAAAATTAATCTTTAACCTGGGGAAAGCGAGGGTCAAACTTCGATACACGAGCTATCTAATCAATTAATCAGATATTAATACTTATATTAAGTGAACGATATATCTACCTAGGTCAAGGCACAAACAATGCTCGAAATATAATGCACAAATGAGATGCACGGATAGGATTAAGAAGAACGCAACAAAATGCAATGCAATGCAAGCATATATGCATGCACAAATATATCTCTGAATGATCAAGTAATTAAGCAAGGCATTAAGAATCAATTTCATGAGTACTGAATGCCTCGAATGTAAGACCAGATTCATTTCCAAGCATTTAAATGATCAGTACAATGATACATTGATATAACAAATTAAATGTCCTATTTATGGTATCAAATCAAGTAATAAGCCAATAAATAGATAATCAAATAAGCAAAATAATGCAATTGAAATCATCAAAATCAGATTTCATATGCTCATGATATATCATAAACTGTCCAGAGGCATACTTGCAAAAAACATGCAAAGTATATATATAAACTTTGCAAGTAGGTCTTGTCGAGGCCATGGATGATAATTTATAATGTCTAAGGGGATATCATATAATTTTCCCTATGTGTAGGGACCTAAATGTAAATATGAAGAATCAGCTGGGCCCCACGTAAATTCTCCAAGCATTGCATGTGGAGCGCATGCCTAGTGGACCTATATGCAAATCTGGAGAAGACAAAGGGCCTAGCCATAAAAATATGAAGCCAACATGTGCACAACAAACAGGCGGAGGCTCGGGGCAAGGCATGGGGCCGATGTAGTGCCTTGAGACACATGGGTGACCGGAGGTGACTCGGAGCTAGGGTCGATCCCACCAAGCCTCTCACTTCGGCGTGTTGGCATGGCATCTCTGCAGCCGTTATATGAACACCATCGATGCTCAATCCAACGACACATGTACGTCTTTGATGCTCCTCATCCGCCCATCGATGACAACAGTATTGGAGCACTAGGAAATAAGGTAATCCTCCTCCCGTGTCCTCTGGTGTGGCTGATGGACCAGGAAGCTCCCTGGTCAGTCGGTGATGAAGCTAGTGTCACAGAGAAAGTAGAAAGCTTTTTATGGTGGCGTATCCATGCTTTCTCATTGTAGGAGAGGCTCTAGAACGAAGCCCCCTCTAGAGTCCGACCAATGAAGCTAAGACCTACAAAATGGTTAGCAAAGCGATAGCCGAAGCATGTGGTGCTTGTGTGAGGTGAGTGGAGGACCTAGAGATATAGAGACAACTGAGGTCCAATGTGTTTTTCTTCTTTGAAGGAGGACTAAAGGGGGTTGGGTGGAGAAATTGGGAGATGGAAGAGGTGAGGTGAGGGGAGACGTGGGTGTGGGCAGTTATAGGAGGGAGGAGATGAGCGAGAGCCGTTGGATCAAGCGATCCAACAACAAAGGATGGGTTGCGAAGGAGCGGGCATGATGCTTCTTATTAGATCAAATCAAATGGTGGAGGACAGAAGCAGAGATGAAGGGCATGGGTTGGATCTTGATAGAAGATCTAATGGCTGAGAAGGCATGCGAGAAAGAGAATAGGAGCGGGTCATGTGGCATGAGGATATGCCACGTGACCCCATCAGACTTAAAAGAAATGACTAAAAGAGAAATAAATAAAAATAAAAAAGTTAGGAGACTCAAATCAAAAGGTTTTGAACATGAAAGTTGTATATCTATTTGAGATCTACAAGTTTCATGTTTAATACAAAGTCAAATAGGTCATATAGACATACTAAAATTTTGTAGGTATTTTTTAAGGATTAAAATTACTCGTTTAATTTATTTTGTGATTTTTTGTATTTTTAAATTATATTTAATGTCAAAATGAATTAGTACAACATTAATCTATTTTTATGGGATTTTTAATAATTAAGAAACACATAAAATAAGGCACAATAATAGGGTTGATTATATATATATATTAATTAGGGTCAATTATATATAAGATACTATATATTAAAGTTAGTGAATTTACTTTGTAATTTATTTGATAGTTTAAGTAAGAGGGATAATAAATACTAATTATGATAAATTTATAGTTTATCACCTACCTATACTTAAACCGTGCTCGTCCTCGAGAAAATAAAGAATGAAATAAGTTGGACTAATCCCTAAAAATGTATATGAATATTCATGACTTGATTCATTAAGAACCTTCTATTTTAGAGATCCTAAAATTCTAAGCTGAACCAAGCTCTAGTCAAAATGAATCGTTCTCTAATTATCACACTCTCTATGTATACATGTAGCATAAGGATCTGACATTAAGTGTGAACTACATTTATGAGAGTCGAGTCGAAATGTAATTCAAAGTCCCAGTCCAGATACTCTCCTAAGAACCCGATTCTCAACACTAGGGAATAAATCCTTTATTGCCTTCAATCCACTTTCTCTTTAGTTGTCGGACTTGAAAGTAAAGGTGAAAGGCTAGACGATAGAGGGCATAGGTTTGTATATTTTCTTCTCTCCTTCTCATTGGAACAAGGATCCACTCAAGTGCCTTATTAACGCCAAGGATGTAAAGTTTTGGTAGATCGGTGTGTCCATCAAGAGAGTGATGAGTCATCTGCACTTGTTTTCATGGGAAAGCACCATGGTGTGTCTCTTTTGAGTATCGAATATACTTTCAACACCAAAACTTGTATCACTATATGATCCAGAGCCCTTTTTGGGTGTTATCTTGACTCATAAAATCCTAAGATGGTGGTCCAGGTGGATGCTTTGAAATGTTGGGAGCGCTCTCCTTTGGAAGCTCTTTGTATTTTCTTTGAAGTATAAGAACTTTTCTTTCTCTTTCTCTTTCTTTTTTTTAATTTTTCGCTAGCTCTACCACTTTTACCAAGTTGGCGCACTCTAATCGCTAATTTTTTATGTTTCATCACACATTATTACTTAGGAAAATATCAAGAGATTAGTACAAGAACCATGTTCTCATACTCGCTAAGGTTGTTGATACTCAAGTTTCATGAAGCCTTCATTGATCTTATCACATGCTCAAGCATCATAAAATGGGGTCTAGACTCGAATCCCAAATCCTAGTTCCTCAAGTGAAATCTCAACTCATCTCATATGTTTGTTATCTTTTCTTTATCTTTCTTTTCTTTTTTTTAAATTTTTGTATAGCTCTACTACTTTTACCAAGTTCGCACACATTGATCAACGGTTTTTTTTATATTTCATCACACCCTAGCACTTAGGTAAATATCAAGAGATTAGTACAAGAACCATGTTCTCGTAGTGGCTAAGGTAGTTGCTACTCAGGTTTCATGAAGCCTTCATTGATCTTATCCCATCCTTGAGCATCATAAAATCAGGTCTAGACTCGAATCCCAAATCCTAGTTCCTCAAGTGAATTCTCAACTCATCTCATCATGAATGCAGTTGTGAATGTAAGGTGCAGGTCATATTCTTTAAGGTTGAGATTTTGCATGCAATATAGCAAACATATCTTTCAAACTAGGGAAGTGTGAATAATTAAGTCTCAAATCCTAATGACTAAGGATGGTTAACTCTGAATCCTAAGACATCATAACCCAACGCTTCTTTTTTTCCTCAAGTCTTGAGTGACAGTGATAGTGTCAGAGATACATCTAACCTATTTGGTTAGTATTATTTATGGTTTTTAATTTTTTTAAAGTTTTTATATTTTTTAATAAAGTTAGATTTATTTACAAATACAAGTTAGTCTCATTTACACCCCCACTTTTGAAAAGATTTTTGAAATCATTTTACAAACCAAGTCACATAAATATAGATTTTGAATACATTTTACAAATGATTTTCAAAACAAGTAAAACCCCTATTTTTTAATACATCATAAAACATTTCTCTAAACAATATCACATAGTTAGAAAAAATTTTCAAATCATTTACAAGCATGTTTACACCAATCATGTCAAAAGATATTTTACCCTAGCTCCAAAATGTTAGAAAATTTTGAAAATACGAGCTATGGCTAAAGTATATATGAAATATATGCAGTATGCCCCATATACTTAGCTTATGTTATGTCCTCATAACACTAAGTGATATGAAGCTATAACTCATGCTAAAATATAAAAGGATATAGGGGAACTGAATTGGGTCTACCCCTATACTTAGGTTAACCTAAGTATAAGATGAGGACCAAAAAAGGGGATCAAATGAGTAGAAATGGATGGGTACTCGGATCCCCCCTATACTTAGCTTGAAAAGATCCTAAGTAGAGAGATATGAAATGAAGAATGAGGGACCCAAGTTGAACAATTAGAGATACATGGTTCCCCCTATACTTAGGCTGAAGTATCCTAAGTATGCATAATATTGAACAAGGGAGGGGAACCGGGACATTGGTTAGGGTCAATTGAATATTATTGGATGAATGAATCTATGGAGATGGAATACGAATTGGAGTTTAAGTTTTATGGGAGGGTTGGGAAGGATACGCAATTCAGGCTCAACCAATCAAGAAATACCCCTTGAGTTCACCAACTCACATATAGAGGCCAACAGATGTCGGTCATTTATCTATTCGGTTATATGGTGATCGTCCACGATGAAAGTCCATCTACGCAAGATTTTGGTCAATTTTTGGGTACTATCCTATGGATGTGTCCTCACCTCTAAATGTGCATAATCCATCATGTATACAATGTTGAGATTTGATCTCCCATAAAACAAGTGTTAGTTTACTCTATTTATTTTAATCAACTTGCATTATTAGTCTCATATTTAGTTAGGTTGTCACTGAAATTAATGTTGAGCAAGCAATAAAGAAATCAACGTCTACCATCTAGTCTCGATTCCATTTAATTCAAATTATAAATCAAGATAGGGAAATTGAGAAAAATCCAATGCGAACGAGAATCATGATTCATGTCCAAGAAAGATGTGCTTACAATGCTTCACAGCTCTCTCCATGTGTTATGCAAAACTGAATTTAAATATACATTATATGTATGCAAGTCGAGAAAAGTCGCACCCTAAACATACTTCTATTAGCAAGATAGAAATCTATTTATTTTTCTAAATGAAGCGATGTTTTATGTGTGTCTGGATAAATTTCATTGATGTTAAGTGTGCCCTAAACTACAATCAAGCACAATATAAAATAAAATGAAGCTCGATGAGTTGTGTGCCTAACCCTAGAATCGAACACTCCGGGTTAGGGGTGAAACATGCTTCCGCACACCATATAATGTCCAATCCCATGTTTACACATGTGAACCCTCGAACGAGGACTGTTAGAAATGTAATTATTACATGAATTTACAACACATAAATGGACATGAATGCTAATGAAGTCTCTTGATGCTTCAAAAGGTGCTTATGTGGCTCCTTACAATGGGAACTCTTGACTCCTCGCCTCCACATCTCTCTAGCATCCTCGGTCTCCATGTACCCTTCCACAAAAGACATGTATTAGATATCCATCAAGGAATATAATGAACATCACGAGAAAACAAGATAATGCGAAGACATCACAAAACAAATATTGACCTAAATGTCAAAATCATCAACTTAGCTAAATATCAAAATCTAATAAATAAAAAAGATAACTCGTGTCCCCAGCAGCAGAACCATCTGATGAGCTGTTGATTGGTTGCGTTAATAATGGAAAATTGTAGTACATCCACTCGACGATCTATTAGAAACCAAGCCAAAATAATCTCCGCAAGGAGGGGTTCGGTTTAAATAAAATTAATCGTTAACCTGGTCAAGCCAGGGTCTAACTTCAAGACACGAGCTACCTAATCAATTATTAAGATATTAATACCTATATAAAGTGAAAAATCTATATACCAAGATCAACACTCAAACAATGCATGAAATATAATGCACAAACGAGATGCATGATGTATTTTTGGTTGATTTTTATGTAATTTAAGAAGAATCAAAAGGCAGCAAAATGCAATGCAATGCAAGCATATATGCATGCACAAATATGTCCCTAAACGATCAAGTAATTAAGCTAGGCATTAGGAATCATTTTCATGAGTACTAGATTCATCAAATGTAAGTCCTAATTCATTTCCAGGAATTTAAATAATCAGTACAATGACACATTGATATAACAAACTAAATGTCATATTTATGGTGTCAAATCAAGAAGTAATTTATGACAAGAGATAGATAATCAAATAAGCAACATAATGCAATTGAAATCATCAAAATCAGATTTTGTATGCTCACGATATAACATAAAATGTCAAGGGGCATACTTTAAATAAAACATGCAAAATATATATAAACTTTGCAAGTAGGTCATGTCGAGGGATTGGATGAAAATTTATAAAGTCGAAGGAGATATCTAGTAATTTTCCTTGTACACAGGGACCTAAATGTAAATATTAAGAATTGATTGAGCCCCCATGCAATTCCTCCAAGCGTTTCATGCGGTGTGCGTGCCTATTGGACCAATTTGGAGAATATGGAAGGTTGATAAACCCTAATGTTAAGCGGTCTTGTATTCCACACAAGGCGGGAACACAGTCGAAGTGTTGACCACTCAAAATCTGAATTTAATCAGCAATTAACCCACACTAAAGAATAAATCAATTAAGTCCCAAAATTTGTGAATTAACATTTAACTCTACCACAAAATGCATAGTGAATAAGCATGTAGTGGTCGAACCACAAAGAGCAATACAAAAATTAAGTAGCCTACAGTGTCCATGTACAACAGAGTCATCCTTGCATGAATCTTATTTTTGTGGGTTTTTTGGGGTTTTATAATTATTATTTGTTTATAATAGTTGCTTATATATTTATATATATATATATATATATTAATATAATATAGATATATAAATATATGCACACAGAAAGAGTTATGTATAGAGAATAAAATACATATATATATTTTAATTTTGTATTTTGAATTTTCATTTTCTGATTTTATATTTTAAATTATATATATACGTATATAGATTTTTTTTCAATACTGGAATATATAAACTCCATATAAAAGAGGCGCTAAAACATGTATAAAAATATGCAAAAATAGTCAAAAATTCAAAAATAAAATATTTTTGTACTTTTTATAAATTTTTACTATTTTTGTGATTTTTGGGTATTTTTCAAAATGTTTTTGACATTTTAAAAAATAAAATAATAGATTACAGAGACTTAAGCTACTGGACAGCATTGAAATGAGGTTTAAAAATAGAAAATGATATCCAAAAATCCTCAAATCAATTTTAAATGATAGATAATAAAAGAAGGAAACTACAGAAACTTAATTTGTATTTTTAGGCTTTTTCTAGGATTTTTTAGATTTTTATGTAGTTTTTAGAGTTTTCTTATTTTAAGGTCTTTGTTTTGAATTTTTTTAGTGATTTTTATACTAACACTAAAGTAGTATAAAATAGACAGCATGTAATTTTTTTGGGATTTTTCTAGGTGTTTTACTATTTTTTTGGTATTTTCTAAGCTAGATACTAGATAAAATGCACGTTTTTGATTTTTGTTAAATATTAAAATGCAACAAAAATAAAATGCAAAATTATGGCGTGAAAGTGTAAGTTAACAGGAGCTTGGCATGATTTTTGTGGAATTTTTCAAGTTAATATGATGCATTACAAAAATGGAGCAAGCAATCAAGAATATATAGCCTAGCAGGGGCATTTTTGCGAATAAAAACAAAGGCAGGGGCTACAGTGCAAAAGTACCAAAATATATGAACGTGTTCTGCAATTTTAAGGACTAAAACTAAATTAACAAACCCGCCAGGGCCCCCTTGCAATTTGACCATCACGTGAGATTACACGTGATCCGCACCCACAAGGACCAGAATGTAATATCAACAAAGTTCGGGGTCCTGGTTGCAATTTTCACAAAAAATAATACACTTGAAAGTTTATTTATGGATTAGAGAGAAATATACAAACATACAGGGGGTCTTATGCAATTTAACCACCTCACCTGGGACGACACGTGAGGTGACGTGGACTGGACCTAGAAGTAATATCACAAACGTATAGGGGGGTCCATGCAAAATGTCCACAATAAAATGAACTGCGACTTTTATTTATAAGACTAGACAATAAATACAAAAACACTGGGGTTAAGATCTGCAATTTACCCATAAGTGCGCGCTGGTGGACGGCGATGATGATCTCACTTGGACACACGACGTGCATCCAACGGTCGGTACTGCTTCGCCGATGAAGGGCTGAGATTAGATCAGCCGAGCTGATCTGACGGTCAGTGTAGGGCTTCATCGAACGGCTCTGGTGTGATCTGGGGTTGCCATCCTGATCGGACTGCGATGGAGCCTCCTGGAAGAACAGGAAAGAAGCTCGCGCGAGGCGAGCTTCGATCTTGGAGCACGGGCTTCTCCCTCGCGTCTGAGGTGTTCTGGTCATAGCTGGAGGTGTCCCGCTTCTGCTAGTGGTCTTGCCATGGCTCCTAGAGGTCCAAGGAGCCCAGGCGAGGTCGATGAAGGTCGGGACCTCCAGGAGCCACTTCCTGGATCGAATTGAGTCCAAAGGGGCTCATTGCGTCGTTTAACCTGAATAGGAAGAACCAGGGGAACGAGGGCTATCTCCTCGACCCTTGGTTTTGAAGCTTTGGTGCAAAATGAGGTGAGGCGGAGGAGCTCCGGCGATAGGCAGAGGTGGAGCTCCGATTCGCAAGGACTGGGGGTCCTTGGTTGAACAAAAATGATCGGGAGATGGAGCATGCGAGGGGGACGAAGTGAGGTGAAGATGGCGGTCGGAAACAGTGGGGTACCAAGGTGAAGAAGTCGCCGGAGCGAAGCTCCGGCGAACTTTGATTTTGCTAATTTACGATACTCTATTGATCAAGAAGCTAAACTAAGCACGGGAATGAAAAGCTGGAATTAAATCTACCTAAAACGCAAGAAAGGATAGCTCTTATACCTGAGGGCCGCGACAAAATTGATCCCTCCTCCGGCCGATCCGAGTCGCTGAAATGCTCCCCCTGTCACGCTGAAATTCGAGGCTTTTGGGTGGATGTAAATTGGCCAAATTTGAGGAGGAGGTCGAGGGCTCTTATTTATAGACATTCTGGGGCACCCTACTTGGCCCGCATATTCCGGCGAGTACAATGATCGTTTTCTCGATCCAACAAGCATGAGTGATAGATGGATGATCCCTCTACAGATCTCGTGAAGGCGGCGAGCGAGAATAAGGGACGAGACGCTCGGGAAAAATGGCGCAAGTCATGGAAACAACAAGGTTCAGTGGCGCTAGGTCCCGATGGGACAGTTGACCAGAGGTCAACGAAGGCTGGGCTCCTCATTGGTCCACATCGGCCGCAAACGGAAAAAATAGGGAGACTTATTCGAAAATGATTTATTTAACATAATAAATGATTTTATTAGGATTTGATTATAAAAAATGTGTATGAATTCATGTATTTATGATTTTTAGTTAATTTTTTGATGTATTTTATTATGGTTTTATTTTAATAATGTATTTATGCATGTATTTACATGTATTTTGTATATTTTATTTTTACTTTGTTTATTTTATTTTATTATTTTTTTCTTATTTTATAAATTTATAACTTATTTTTGTGAGTCTAGATATATTTTTATTTAATTTTTATGAATTTGTTTACATATTTAAATAAATAGGTATATGTATATGTAGGTATACTTATAGTTATTTGACCTATATATTATATATACTTTATTCATTTAATATATTTTATTTGTTTTTATTTTGGATTTGTATTTTTAAGAAATTAGATGTAATATTTACAATTTAATAAAAATGTGAAAGAAAAGAATGTGTTCCCCTTTTATTCATGTACATGCTTATCATAGGTATTTTGCCTATATCTTGCATAGACTTATTTTATTTTACAAATTCTTTTTGGTTTTTTCTAATTTCAATATGTACATGTATTATATACATTATTTACAAAATTCTAAAAAATATAATTTTGTATCAATAATAGACAATGAATAATATGAATATTTTAATCAGGCAGATTGCACAGTGAAGGCCAAAAACCTAACTTTCACAGATGAGCTCCAAAGATTATGAAACCAATTTTATTAAATAGTTCTTGAAAAGCTATATACAATTAAAGGTGATTTTGGGTGATTTTGAGTTTTTATTTGCAAGATATGGGTGTGTGAAGTTGAGATTTTGGCTTTTTCTTCTGTGTATAAAATGTACACAGTGCATTATTTTTGTTCAAACTCAATTTTGTAATTTTATTTACCTTATTATCTACAACTTTCATGTACAAAGTTTCTCTATTTGATGAATGATGAATTATATACAAAATAAGTATCAAAAAATGCTTAAATAAATGAATAAATAAATAAGGTATTTATTGTACTGTTGGCCCTTATCTCCCCCTACTTTATTCCTTGTCGACCAATTCCTTGCTGGCCTTGGTCTCGGGGTTCGGGTCGTAAAATATTTGTAATATTTTATTCCTTTTTCTTTTCTTCTCTTTATTCTATATTTTTGGCATTAAAAACCTCATTCTATGTACAATGAATGCAACTTATAATGAATGCTTTTATAGACAAATTAATGCTATTTTCATGCATTTGTTGGGGTTTTTAAGGCCAAAATGATAGAATAAAGGTGATGAAATGGAGATTCATCATCCCCCTATACTTGCCTTTGCTAGTCCCTAGCAAATACTTATGCAATAAGTACAAAAAGAATAAAGAAAAGAAAAAGGAAATTGAAGAAGGATAGAGTGAATAGGGGTGCTTTCAGTGCAATGTATGTCTTTACAAAATCTGAATTTGGAGCTTCTGTCAGACCTTGGGTGTAGAGGTGTGTGGAACCTAGTCGGGAACCAGCTTTAAAACACAACAGCCTTCGAGGGTCACAGAACTCGGTTCAACCCACCTCAATAGTCTGGTCAGAACTGGTCTACATCATACGCAAACCCTTATAACTATGAAGCTGACTTGTACAGTGTATGTGATAGTGGCTCTCCCCAACTGAAATGACAAAGGAACTGACTTCTCCAGAATGACAACCCAATGATTCCCCAATCTCACAGCTCTTTCCTTGAGGAGCGGGGTATTCCCTTCTAAGTTCAAGTGGCAACCAGCTCAAGAGGAGGGGGTGAAGAGAAGAATGGACGGTAGCCAGTGTAGCTACCTATCCGAGGATGCAAGACCAGTGTAGTCAAGTCATCCAGCTGCAGGCTCACATTTTTGCTTTTGGAACTCAAGCATGCTTATTGGCTTTACAACATATGTACATACTTTGCAGGCATTTTATTTTTGTACAGGCCTGACCATTTTTTTGGCATACTATTCACAGCAGCATTTACATAAGGATTTTTCCTCTTGAGCTAGTAGACTATCCCTCTTTTGAAGCTTTATTGCAACCCACAATCTCCTGTCGTTAGACCTCATGGCTACTAGACCAGGTTGGGGTGCACTTCCCTCCCTAGACGAGGACGAGTGTTTCCACCTGTGTGCGTCTCAGACTAGCAAATCCAACCCCCTCACCACTCCAACTGAGTTGAGCCAAGTGAAAGGTGCAAGAGTCCAAGTAAGGTCACGGTCGTCAAGAGTCATGCGTGTGTCTCGAAAAGTTCTAGTTAGTCAGTTGAGGTGACTTGAACCCAGCCCTGATTTCTCAAATAATTAAGTCTACACAGACCTGAAGTACCTTAAACCTAGTTCCCATAAGGTTCCAGTGCAGTTAGGTGCAGTAAGGTCCAACCAAGCTCCAATTTTAGACTTTATTGGACTGATTCATTCATCAAGCTCACTCAAAAAGAATATAAATGGTATGCTCATGCTATGCACAATGAATGATGCAATTTTTTTACAAAGAATTTACAAGAATCGAAGAATCTTTTTACATAAAGAATTTTTGCAAATAAGAAGCTTGACACATACAAACAGTACATACAATTATTTACACGGGCGTGCCGCTTTATTTACAAAATTTATAGATTGTAAAGACTTTACAGGTTTTGATGAAGTAGTTTATTCAGGTTATCTTTTTATACAGAAAGAATTTTATGTATTTTATTTACGATTTACATGTATTTGTAATGATGCTTTTATTTCTCAGATTTATTTTGGAAAGAATTTTTGCAAACTATAGTACACGATAATTTTTACAAGCATTTACACACATTTGAAAACTATTTTTGCAAAGATTTTTCACATAATATATATTTTTCACAATAGTTTTTGACAAAATTTTTTTTCAAAACATTTGCACATAGTTTTTTCAAATCCTTTATTTCACACAAAGAAAAAGTTTTTCAAACAAAGCAATTTTACACAGGTTGAAAATATTTCACAGCAAATTTTTCCTAACAGTTCACATTATTTTCAAATCATGCTATAAAAGTATTTAACCCTGATTTATTAATCAGTATATACAAAGAAAAACTGTGTATTATGTACAACATGGTTTAGGTTTTATTTTTAAATTATTGTTTATTTTGTATGAGTGATTTTGGTGTAAACTCCTCATACTTTGAGAATTATTTTCAAAAGATTTTTGAGGACTATAGTCCAAAATAATTTTACAAACATGTCCACGTATTTGAAAATGATTTTACAAAGGTTTTTCACACTATAGAGATAGATTTTTCAAAATAATTTGACAACCAAATTTTTACAACCATTTGCACACTAATTTTCACACATTTTTATTTCACTCAAAGAAAATAAATTTTACAAACGAAACTAAATTTTGCAAAGTTTGAATACTTGTACACACTATTTTTCAAGCAATTTTCAGAAGATTTTTCAAAGAGAATATTTTTCACAAAATGCTTTTCATGACTTATTAATCAGTACAAGTACAAAGAGTCACAGGAGCTCACAATCATCTTTTATTATTATAGAACTACTTTTTTTCATTACTTTTATTTTCGGTATGAGTTATGGCTTATAGTATATACATGGTATATACGACCCCCCCTATACTTAGATTGAGCTATGTCCTCATAGGTCGAAGAGAAAAGAGAAGACATAACTCGTACTGAGTATAGACAAGTCTAAAGAATATATATGAATAAGAAATGAACGAATGAGAAGTTGACCGTCCCCCCTATACTTAGGATCAAGTAATCCTAAGTATAGCAGACTATACAGAAAGCAGGGAGGGTCAAGGGTGGGAATACACAGATCGTACTCGGATTGTCTCCCCCTATACTTAGGGTAAGATACTCATAAGTATAGACAAGAAGAGGAGACAATGGAGAGGATCAAAGAATAAAAGAACTCTTGGTGCACACCCCCTATACTTAGGACGAAGTACGTCCTAAGTATAGAACACTGATAAAAAGGAGCAGCACCTTTTTGATACAAAAACGTAGAGAAAGAAGAAAAGAAGAAAAGAAGAAAATCAGATAAACAGTCTTTGGGATGCGTCGTCTGAATCTTCTGATGCTGCCACTATTGTGGATATGTCATCATGGTATATGAGCTGAATGGAGTCTACAACGGCCAAGAATGTATCTGGTTCGAGGTAAGGCTTCAAGAGTTGACCGTTGACGATGAATGACTGTGCGTCAGGTGACAATTCTGATATATCAATACTTCCACTGTCACGCACTTCACAGACTCGGAATGGCCCTGTCCACTTACTCTTTAATTTGCCCGGGAAGATCCGCAACTTTGCATCAAATAACCACACCTTCTGTCCAACATCAAAGGTCTTTCGTCTGATGTGCCGGTCATACCAGCGTTTCACCTTTTCTTTGTACATCAATGTGTTATCGTATGCATAGTCTCGGAACTCCAAGAGCTTGTTCAGATCATCCTTTCTTTTCTGACCACTTTTTCGTGAGTCCAAATTGCACATGTTGATTGCCCATAAAGACTTGTGAATCAATTCAACGGGCAGATGGCACGGCCTTCCATACATAGGACGATAGGGCGACATGCCCAAGGGAGACTTGTAGGTAGTTCTGTAAGACCATAAGACCGAGTCCAAGAGTTGGGACCAGTCTTTCCTATTTGTCCTGACAAGTTTCTGCAGGATAGTCTTGATTTCTCTTTTTGATAATTCTGCCATGCCATTGGTCTAAGGATGGTAAGGAGATGCGACACGATGATCGATGTCGTACTCCTTCGTCAATTTATTGACCTCTTTGTTAATAAAATGTCTACCCCCATCTGATTTGAGAATTTTCGGTATCCCGAACCGCGAGATGATGTTCTTCTTCAGGAACTGACACACTGTTCGGCTGTCGGCGGCTCGAGCAGGGATAGCTTCAACCCAACGACTCACGTAATCGACCGCAAGAAGGATGTGCTCAAATCCTTGATTGATAGGGAAAGGTCTCATGAAGTCAATGCCCCATGCATCGAAAACATCTGCTATCTGAATGATTTTCAAGGGCATCGAATCTTTCGCAGTAAGTGTACCCTTCAATCTCTGACAGTGAATGCATCGTTTGACAAATTCTGTTGCATCTTTAAATAATGTGGGCCACCAAAAGCCACACTGAAGTACTTTGGCTGCCGTACGATCTCCAGAGTGATGTCCACCAGATTCGAGCGAGTGACAATGCTCGAGGACAATAAAATGCTCCTCCTGAGGGATGCACCTGCGCCAAATGCAATCTGATCCTTCCCTGAATAAAAGAGGATCCTCCCATTGATAGAATCAGATGGTCGACATGAATTTGTTCTTCTGATTCTTCATCCAATACGCTGGTGTTACCCCAGAGGCGAGGTAGTTGACTATATCAGCATACCAAGGAAGAGAATCCTCTGCTAAGATTGATTCATCAGGAAAGGTTTACGTGATGGGTGCACTGTTTAGAGGAGGCTCAGGCTGCTCAATTCTGGAGAGATGGTCTGCTACCACATTCTGAACTCCAGGCTTGTCCTTGATTTCCAAATCAAATTCTTGGAGGAGAAGGATCCATCGAATCAGTCTTGGCTTGGCATCCTTCTTCTGCTAGAGGTACCGGATAGTAGAGTGGTCGGTAAAAATGGTGACTTTTGATCCAAGCAAATAGGATCTGAATTTCTCAAGGGCGAAAACCACAGCCAGCAACTCTTTCTCTGTCACTGTATAATTTCTTTGTACTTCATCTAATGTTCTGCTGGCGTAGTGAATGGCGTAGGGCGCTTTCTCTTTCCTCTGTCCAAGAACAGCCCCGACTGCAAAGTCTGACGCATCGGTCATGATATCAAAGGGAAGAGACCAATCTGGCGGCTGTAGGATTGGAGCCTGAGTAATAAGCTCCTTCAGCTGATTGAAAGCAAGGAGAACCTGCTGATCTACATTGAACTCAGTTTCCTTGCACAGAAGTTCTGTCAAAGGTCGGGCAATGCGGCTGAAATCCTTGATGAATCATCTGTAAAATCCCACATGCCCCAGGAATGACCTTACATTTTTCACTGACCGAGGTGGCTCTAGATTTGTAATAACATCCACCTTCGCCGGGTCGACTTCCATGCCACGTTTGGAAATGACGTGACCCAGCACAATGCCTTCGGTGACCATGAAGTGGCTCTTTTCCCATGAAAGCACTAGATTAACTTCACGACACTTCTGAAGCACTCTATCTAGGTGCTCAAGACAAGAATCAAAATTATCACCATAGACAGAGAAGTCGTCCATGAATACCTCGAGAAAACTGCCTACCATCTCGACGAATACTGCTAGCATGCATCTTTGGAAGGTTGCAGGTGCATTGCATAATCCAAAGGGCATTCTCTTGAAGGCGTAGGTGCCGAACGGGCAAGTGAAGGTAGTCTTCTCTTGATCTTCAGGAGCGATAGCCACCTGGTTGTACCCGGAATACCCATCCAAAAAGCAGAAGAACTCCTTGCCTGCTAATCTCTCCAAAACTTGATCAATGAATGGCAAGGGGAAGTGGTCCTTCTTAGTTGCTGCATTAAGACGGCGGTAGTCAATACACACCCGCCAGGATGTTGGTACCCGAGTGGATATCTCCTCTCCCTTGTCATTGGTAACCACAGTAAGCCCGGATTTCTTTGGAACTACATGTAGTGGGCTTACCCATTTTGAATCAGAGATGGGATAGATAAAACCTGCATCACACCATTTGGTTATTTCTTTCATGACGACGTCCCAGAGGTTAGGGTTCAACCTTCTTTGGAATTTGCGAGACGGCTTGGCATCTTCTTCCAGATAGATGTGGTGTGAACACAAAGCTGGATTTATCCCTCGGAGATCTGATACGCACCAACCAAGTGCCTTGCGGTTCTTTTCTAGAACCTCGAGAAGACGAGATTCCTGATCTGGGTTCAGCCTACTGCTGATGATGACCGGATACATTTGTTCTTCACCCGCAAGGAAAGCATACTTCAGGCCTGCGGGAAGTGTCTTGAGTTCTGGTTTTGCCCTGTCCAACTTGTTGGTTACTTCAGACACTATGCTGGTGGTGGGATGTACTTCCTTGAGGGGGCTACCATCCATATCATTCTGTTGAGATCATAGCGAGGTGTCGAACGGTTCTGCGCTAGGCTGATCGTGTTCGGTCTGGAGTGAAGGATCACAGAGACGCGCCTGCATCTGAGAATCTGTCTCCCTAAAATCATTAGAGCATAGGGTAACTGTGCTTTCCAAGTCCTCCTCATGTGTGAGGATTTCTCAGGTCCATGAATCATTAAATGACAAGGATGAATCTCTGATCTCTGTAATAAAGTCACAGTCTGCTTCGGATGTTGCATGCCTCTCATCAGTCATGGCATTCGGCTCTCTGCTCATGTTAATAGTGATCTGCTTGGTGTTCGAGCTAAAAGTAATCTTGCCAGACCTGTAATCAACCACGGCACCTGAAGTACGTAGGAATGGTCGACCAAGGATGATAGGGGTCTGGAGCAGGGGTGCTGGTGAGTCCATATCAAGGACTGCAAAATCGGCTGGGAAGTGCATCTCCTGCACTTTAACCACGACGTCTTCCAAAAGACCCCGAGGTCGCTTGATGGATCGGTCAGCGAACTGAAGGATCATTTGTGTCTGCTTGAGCGGACCCAGCCCAAATTCTTGCATTATTGATGATGGCAAAAGTTCGATGGAAGACCCACTGTCGAGAAGAGTGCGCTCGAAGACCTGATCAAAAATATCACAACTGATAAGAGGTGCTCCTGTGTCTTGCTTCTTCTATGGGAGGTTGCTGATAGCTGCCACAGTGGCCATGGAGAGCACGTGCTTTTCTACATCTCTGCGTATGTTCTCTTGTGCTGGGCGACGCTTGTTGGTACATGCCTCCTTTAGTCCTTTCTTCACAGCTGGCATGTACTCTACGGCCTTCAATAAGGGAATCTCAACAGTCAACTTGTCTAGTATTTCCACAACTCCCGGATCAGACAATGCCTTTTTTCGTTTTGTAATTTTTTTGGATTTTTCTATTGTATGAGGAAAAGGAAAATGTACATCTTTAGCAGGAAAAATAGAGTTCTTATTTACATCAAAATCATTGCCCATAGAATGTTGTACATCCGGACTACAAAAAGGAGTACAAACGCTATCCTGGCATGCTGGTGCTGAGGGGCGAGCAAAAAGTATAGCGTCTGCTCCGTCGGCTGGCGAGGGATCGGCTGCTGCTGGCGGCTCCTCCAAGGCTGGCGCGGCTTCGCTTCGGCTACAAGCTTCTTTTTGTTATTTTTGATTTTGCTGATTTTTTTGTATTTTTGGCTGCGACTGATGGTATTGCACAACGGCTGGTATGGCTTCTCCTTCTTCTTCCTCCTCACCCGCCCCTATAGCTGGCACGGCTGATGCGGAAGATGACGATCCACCTGTTTCTTTATTAACTCCATTCTTGGTAGCAGGCGGAGGCAAGGCCCTACCGCTCCTGAGAGTAACATCATTAGAATAAACAGTAATATCATTTTCAGACACGGATAGGACATCACATTCTACCTGCTCTTTCTTTTTGAAATTATTGGGGTTGGCCTCGACCTGAGCTGGAATAGTGGTTCTGGTGGCGGTCAGGTCGTCAAGACTCTTGGTCATTTCTGCCAGCCCTTTGACGAGTTGGGTCAGTCAATCCATGGTGGGGTTCACAGGGGGTACCTCGGTGGGTTCAGCGTGCAGACCACGCTGTTGTTGCATGGATGGGTGCGGAGGTTGTTGATGGTGGTGCTGTGGTGGTGCAGGAAGTTGAAGCTGCTAATAAGAGGGAGGAGGATACTGCTGATTCTGCTGAGGTGGGGCAGCCGCATACTGATGAAACGGCTGTGGGTGGCAGTATTGCGGCTGCTGATATGGCTGATTCTGCCTCCATTGATTTGTATATTGGGGAGGCTGATGATACTGTTGCGGTGGTTAAGAGGATTGTCCAAAACGACCACCCTGAGATTGGTGGTATTGCCGGTTGGCAAGTGGCTGACCCTGAGGTTGTCTAATAGGACGGGTCGGCTGTGCTTCGTTGGTCCATACCCCGTTCACTTCCTGAATCATGGGTGGTGGTTGGAAGACTGAATCAGACCCTGAAAGAAACTCTAGTTGGTACACAACCATCTGATGTTGCGGCTGGCCCTGGTCGGGCGCCTGCACGTAGTACACGTGCTGGACTGCCGGTGGTTGCTGGCTCAGCTGAGGCTGATGCTGCGGTGGCTGCTCGTCCTTCTTCTCAACAGGAGCTTCTGATGGTGCTGCCGACTGAACAGAGTTGATGGTGCCCACCAACAGTTCAAGGTGCTTGTTGATCTGATCAATCTTGTCTAAATTCTGAGTCCTCTTCTCGATCACAGTGAGTTTCTCAAGGTCCTGTGATCGCTTCTCAATGATATCAACTTTAGAGAGATGGCCCCCGATGATACTGAGGTTGGAGCTCTCATCTCTCTCTACTTCTCTGGACGCTGCCATGTGTACTTATTTCTGGAGGATCTAGAGCTGCTTCTGGTAGGCTTTTGATGAAGAGAGGACGGCCTCTCCTTCGGCCATTTCTTTGAATATCTGCTAGACCACGTCTTCATCCTTGTTGAAGTGCGAACCCCCACATGCTGCGTCAACGAGCCTTTGGATTTCGATGTTCAGTCCCCCAAAGAAGTGCTGGACCAAGCTGGTCTTCGGAATCTCATGATGGGGACATTTCTCCTGCAGATCAGTGAACCTCTCCCATGCTTCGTGTACTGACTCATGGGTTCCTTGGGAGAAATTACTGATTCGGGCTCGCATCTAGTTGAGCCGACCGAGAGGGTAAAAATTATGCAGGAAAGCTGACTTCAGCTCCTCCCAGGTCGTCACAACCTTCCCCAGATGGTTGACCCAATAGAAGGCCTTGTCATGTAAGCTGAAGGGGAATGCCATCATCTTGACAATGTCCAAAGGGACATTGGGACAGTGAGTGGTGCGGCAAATGCGTGAGAATTGTTGCAGTTGAATGTACGGCTCTTCACTGGTGTTTCCATGGAATGCAGGAAGAAGAGCAAGGAACTGGGGTTTCAGCTCAAAGTGAGTGTGTACCGATGGGATGAGGATCCACTCAGTCATCTGACTATCTCCCGGATTGTATGTCTCTTTTAGTGTAGGCTTGGGTGGCAGTTGTTCTGGTTCTTCATCATCAGGGTGACCACCACCTCCACCTCCACCTCCTCCTCTGCCTCTGCCTCCTCCTCCTCCTCCTCCCTCTGCTAGGTTCATCACATCGTTCAACATATCCTGAAATGATGTCTGCGCGAGGGCCTGCTCGGTCAGCTGTTGTTGGATGGCATGGATAGACGCCAGCAGCTGTGCATTAACTTGATTCTGGTCTGGCATCTGTCCTTCTGGTTGGGGTGGCTGCTGACCCTTACCCTTTCCTTGGGGAGCCATATTGGGGTCTGAGTCGGACGAAATGAACTCCGGAGTAATCTCCAGGGCTTGCTCTGTCTTCTATCTACAGAATGAGAGAGTCCTGATCAGACCACTTGCAATAGTGTTCAGCTGTCATGATGAAGCTGGAATTCAAGTCAACCCCAGCGTGTTGTGAACGGAAAAGGATGTGGACTGTAATCGATTTCCATTCACAACGGCGAAGGCGGGACAAAAGTGATCCCAATTTATTGGGTTGCCAAGAGAAAGGTAGAAAACGAGGAGTCTGGAGATCGATCCGCAAAGTCCAGATCGGGTTCTCGGGAATCGCCTCGAATTTATTGGTGGAGTTGAGTCCATGGAATCGATGTGGGTGTCGGCGGGGTCCCGACGGAAACCATCCATAGATCAACTTCCCAAAGCACAAGAGATGATCGGATGTTGGAAGAAGGATACGATGGTCAACGAGGAATAAGGAGTGCAAAACAGTAGAAAGGCTCGGCTGAGCGGGGTGGTCAAAGGAGAATGACATAACAAAATTTGCGCAAAGGTGCAGGACTCGATATTTGAACCTTAATCTAGATCCATACAAACGCAATACAAAATTGGGTTCACCATCTCACGCCATGTGAATCCGTAAAGGTTCTGCTATTTGTTATCTTGTCAAGTTTTAGAGTTGTTATTTGAGGCATATCTTGTAACAAGTCCTTAGTACGCTACCCTATAGGAGAGAGAGTACTACCAGAAGCATATCCCGTACTTGTCCTCCTCCTGTGTAACTTGTAGTCTGTACTTTTTTTAGTCCTTGTAACCCTTCCTGGATTCCTACTCAGCCAAAGAAATAGAGAGAGGAAGCCGATAGGCGAAACCGCTACTTCGGTCCTTGCTCGCAACAGAATCACCCGTGAGCGTACAAGAACCTACTCGGACGCAGGACGATGAGACAAACACCCCCGTTAAGGCATGGCCTATGCTCGATACTTCAGACAGGGTCGATGCTCTACACAACAGAGAGTCATCATTGGTGACCAAGTCCTACTCGCCTACGTACGATAGAAGCGCCATTACTTCAGAAATCCAGGCTATACACAAGGCAGTTGCAGACTGGGTTTTTGTCTCTAATCCTTAGGGGGTCGCACTCGCTCAAGGGAGTAGGGTTTTGGTCCCCCTCCAAGGTACCTGAAAACAATGAGGGCTTTATGAACCCGGTACAATGATAGTCCATTACAGATTTTAATTAAGGACAAAGTTTATTTAGCAGTCCCCTTGTTTTAGCTTTTTGGATTTTCACTATTTTTGAGTCTGTTTTCATACCAGCGCCTAGTGTTTTGTAGATTTCCAATTAAGTCCTAGGTGCTCAAAATCAGAGGGAGATAGCAGAAAAGCCGTGCAAGTGGTTCCATGATGGAAATCTCACCATTGAACCGAATGATGCATGCTAAGTTAGAAGACTTACAGTGCATCCCAGCTCTCTCCATGCGGTACGCAAAACAGAATTTTTAAACCTATCTACATGTCGGTATGCAAGGCACAAAATCGTCCTAAACATTAGCTGCTATTAGCGTGAAGAACCATAAGTCGCTCATTCATCTTTAGCCTAAAAAGTCTGGTCAAGGCTCACCCCTCCTCTACTCAACACACTTGAATTAGGAGATAGCGCTTTATGGGGCTTGTTGTGGCACAAGGGCTAAGAGACAAATGAACGCCTTGTTTAAGTTTGACTAGATCCATACGAAGTATACTATAGGAACATGCATTCTTATTAATGTTTGGACCTAGCTACCGAGTCAAGCAACCTATATCTAAGGGCTCCATGCACACAAAACAAAGTAAAATAAAGGCAGAAAGCTCAAAACTTCGGGAAACAAAAAAAAGAAAGCGATGGAAAACTCGAAAAACCGCGATGAGGCCCCCAGGTGAACAATCACCCGGGCACTGGACCTCATTGTGAAGAGTAGAATCCTGTTAATTATTACATGCCAAAATTGTCTCTCTCTCACAATAAATTACAAAAATTATCCTAATTGCTCTAGACCTATCTAATTCCCATCTCCTTGCATCCTTGGTGCTCTCTCCAGTTGGTCATGAAGTGAAGACCAACCTCCTCCAAGCTCGGCTGCCTTGGCTTCCTAAGAAACCATCCTCGCGTGGCGGGCCCTCGCAACAAAGTCACAAAAAGATTGAATTAGTATAGGTTTAATCAATAAAATAAAGCAGATAGGAATTAATCATAATAAATAAATAAATCAAGCATGGTAATCAATTGCAAAAGAAACAACTGCTCACACAATTAGTGATAAATCAATTTCTAAACAAGAATGACAAAATATAATAGGCTACGCTCATTGCTTCCCGGCAACGGCGCCATCTGATAAACCCTAATGTTAAGCGGTCTTGTATTCCACACAAGGCGGGAACACAGTCGAAGTGTTGACCACTCAAAATCTGAATTTAATCAGCAATTAACCCACACTAAAGAATAAATCAATTAAGTCCCAAAATTTGTAAATTAACATTTAACTCTACCACAAAATGCATAGTGAATAAGCATGTAGAGGTTGAACCACAGAGAGCAATACAAAAATTAAGTAGCCTATAGTGTCCATGTACAACAGAGTCATCCTTGCATGAATCCTATTTTTGTGGGTTTTTTGGGGTTTTATAATTATTATTATTTTTTATAATAGTTGCTTATATATATATATTACTAATATAATATAGATATATAAAAATATGCACACAAAAAGAGTTATGTATAGAGAATATAATACATATATATGATTTTTTTTAATTTTGTATTTTGAATTTTCATTTTCTGATTTTATATTTTAAATTATATATATATGTATATATATTTTTTTCAATACTGGAATATATAAACTCCATAGTAAAAGAGGCGCTAAAATATGTATAAAAATATGCAAAAATAGTCAAAAAATCAAAAATAAAATATTTTTGTACTTTTTATAAATTTTTACTGTTTTTTTTATTTTTGGGTAATTTTCTAAATGTTTTGACATTTAAAAAAATAAAATAATAGAAAACAGGGACTTGAGCTACTTGACAACATTGAAATGAGGTTTAAAAATAGAAAATGATCTCCAAAAATCCTCAAATCAATTTTAAATGATAGATAATAAAAGAAGGAAACTACATAAACTTAATTCATATTTTTAGGCTTTTTTTAGGATTTTTTAGATTTTTTGTAGTTTTTAAGAGTTTTCTTATTTTTAAGGTTTTTGTTTTGAATTTTTTTAGTGATTTTTGGACTGACACTAAAGTAGGATAAAATAGATAGGAAGTAATGTTTTTTGGAATTTTTCTAGGTGTTTTACTATTTTTTGGTATTTTCTAAGCTAGACAGTAGATAAAATGCATGTTTTCAATTTTTAATAAATATTAAAATGCAACAAAAATAAAATGCAAAATTATGGCGTGAAAGTGTGAGTTAACAGGAGCTTGGCATGATTTTTGTGGAATTTTTCAAGTTAATATGATGCATTACAAAAATGGAGCAAGCAATCAAGAATATATAGCCTGGCAGGGCATTTTTGCGAATAAAAACAAAGGCAGGGGCTACAGTGCAAAAGCACCAAAATATATGAACGTGTTCTGCAATTTTAAGGACTAAAACTAAATAAACAAACCTGCTAGGGCCCCCTTGCAATTTGACCATCACGTGGGACTACACGTGATCCACACCCACAGGGACCAGAATGTAATATCAACAAAGTTCGGGGTCCTGGTTGCAATTTTCACAAAAAATAATACACTTGAAATTTTATTTTATGGACTAGAGAGAAATATACAAACATACAGGGGGTCTTATGCAATTTAACCACCTCACGTGGGACGGCACGTGAGATGACGTGGACTGGACCTAGAAGTAATATCACAAACGTACAGGGGGGTCCATGCAAAATGTCCACAATAAAATGAACTTCGACTTTTATTTACAAGACTAGACAATAAATACAAAAACACTGGCGTTAAGATCTGCAATTTACCCATAAGTGTGCGCTGGTGGACGGCGATGATGATCTCTCTTGGACACGCGTCGTGCATCTAACGGCCGGTATCGCTTCGCCGATGAAGGGCTGAGATTAGAGCAGCCGAGCTGATCTGACGGTCGGTGTAGGGCTTCATCGAACGGCTCTGGTGTGATCTGGGGGTGCCATCCTGAGCAGACGGTGATGGAGCCTCTTAGAAGAACAGGGAAGAAGCTCGCGCGAGGCGAGCTTCGATCTTGGAGCACGGGCTCCTCCGGGCTTCTCCCTCGCGTCTGAGGTGTTCTGGTCGTAGCTGGAGGCGTCTCGCTTCTGCTAGTGGTCTTGGCATGGCTCCTGGAGGTCCAAGGAGCGCAGGTGAGGTCGATGAAGGTCGGGACCTCCAAGAGCCTCTTCCTGGATCGAATCGAGTCCAAAGGGGCTCATTGCATCCTTTAACCTGCATAGGAAGAACCAGGGGAACGAGGGCTATCTCCTTGACCCTGGGTTTTGAAGCTTTGGTGCAAGATGAGGTGAGGCGGAGGAGCTCCGACGATAGGCGGAGGTGGAGCTCCGATTCGCAAGGACTTGGGGTCCTTGGTTGAACAAAAATGATCGGGCGATGGATCATGCGAGGGGGAACGAAGTGAGGTGAAGATGGCGGTCGGAAACAGTGGGTACCACGGTGAAGAAGTCGCCGGAGCGAAGCTCCGGCGAACTTCGATTTTGCTATTTTACGATACTCTATTGTTCAAGAAGCTAAACTAAGCACAAGAATGAAAAGCTGGAATTAAAATCTACCTAAAACGCAAGAAAGGACAGCTGTTATACCTGGGAGCCGCCGAGGAGCAGGACGGATGCCGGAGCTCCGCCGCGACAAAATTGATCCCTCCTCCGGCCGATCCGAGTCTCTGAAATGCTCCCCCTGTCACGAGGAACTTCCCAGGAACAAATTCGAGGCTTTTGGGTGGATGTAAATTGGCCAAATTTGAGGAGGAGGTCGAGGGCTCTTATTTATAGACATTCTGGGCACCCTACTTGGCCCGCATATTCCGGCGAGTACAATGATCGTTTTCTCGATCCAACAAGCATGCGTGATAGATGGATGATCCCTCTACAGATCTTGTGAAGGCGGCGAGCGAGAATAAGGGACGAGATGCCCGGGAAAAATGGCACAAGTCATGGAAACAGCAAGGTTTAGAGGCGCCAGGTCCCGATGGGACAGTTGACCAGAGGTCAACGAAGGTTGGCTCCTCATTGGTCCACATCGGCCGCAAACGGACAAAATAGGGAGACTTATTCGAAAATGATTTATTTAACATAATAAATGATTTTATTAGAATTTGATTATAAAATAAAAATGTGTATTAATTCATGTAGTATTTATTTATGATTTTTAGTTAATTTTTTGATGTATTTTATTATGGTTTTATTTTAATAATGTATTTATGCATGTATTTACATGTATTTTGTATATTTTATTTTTACTTTGTTTATTTTATTTTATTATTTTATTTTCTTATTTTATAAATTTATAACTTATTTTTGTGAGTGTAGATATATTTTTATTTAATTTTTATGAGTTTATTTACATATTTAAATAAATAGGTATATGTATATGTAGGTATACTTATAGGTATTTGACCTATATATTATATATACTTTATTTATTTAATGTATTTTATTTGTTTTTATTTTGGATTTGTATTTTCAAGAAATTAGATGTAATATTTAGAATTTAATAAAAATGTGAAAGAAAAGAATGTGTCCCCCTTTTATTCATGTACATGCTTATCATAGGTATTTTGCCTATATCTTGCATAGACTTATTTTATTTTACAAATTCTTTTTGGTTTTGTTCTAATTTCAATATGTACATGTATTATATACATTATTTACAAAATTCTAAAAATATAATTTTGTATCAATAATAGACAATGAATAAATTGAATATTTTAATCAGGCAGATTGCATAATGAAGGCCAAAAATCTAACTTTCACAGATGAACTCCAAAAATTATGAAACCAATTTTATTAAATAGTTCTTGAAAAGCTATATACAATTAAAGATGATTTTGGGTGATTTTGAGTTTTTATTTGCAAGATATGGGTCTGTGAAGTTGAGATTTTGGCTTTTATTCTGTGTATAAAATGTACACTGTGCATTATTTTTGTTCAAACTCAATTTTGTAATTTTATTTACCTTATTATCTACAACTTTCATGTACAAAGTTTCTCTATTTGATGAATGATGGATTATATACAAAATAAGTATCAAAAAATGCTTAAATAAATGAATAAATAAATAAGGTATTTATTGTACTGTTGGCCCTTATCTCCCCCTACTTTATTCCTTGTCGACCAATTCCATGTTGACCTTGGTCTCAGGGTTCGGGTCGTAAAATATTTACAATATTTTATTCCCTTTTATTTTCTTCTCTTTATTCTATATTTTTGGCATTAAAAACCTCATTCTATGTACAATGAATGCAACAAATAGTGAATGCTTTTATAGACAAATTAATGTTATTTTCATGCATTTGCTGGGGTTTTTAAGACCAAAATGATAGAATAAAGGTGATGAAATGGAGATTCATCAAAGTCCTTGCCATAAAAATATGAATCCAACATGTGCATGACACACATGCGGAGGCTCAGGGTGAGGCGTGGGGTTGATGTAGGTGCCTCGAGACACATGTGTGGCTAGAGGTGACTCGGGGCGAGGCTCGTTCCCACCAATCCTCTCACTTTGGTGTGTTGGCATGGCATCTCCACAGCCATTTAATGAATACCAGGGATGTTCAATCCAACGACACATGTACGTCTTTATTGCTCCTCCTCTGCCCTTCGATGACAGCATTATTAGAGCTCCAGAAAATAAGTAATCCTCCTCTTAGCTCCTCTAGTGCGGATGATGGACTAGGAAGCTCCCTGGTTAGTCGGTGATGAAGCTAGTGCTGTAAAGAAAGTTGGAATCTTTCTGTGGTGGTGTATCCATGCTTGCTCATTGGAGGAGAGGCTCTAAAATGAAACCCCCTTTGGAGTACGTCCAATGAAGCTAAGACCTACAAAATGGTTAGTGAATTAATAACCGAAGTGTGTGGTGCTTGTCTAAGGTGAGCAAAGGACCTGGAGATGGAGAGATAGCAGAGGTCCGATGGGTTCTTCTCCTTTGAAGGGGGGATATAGGGGTGGTGCGGTAGGAGGTATGAAAGAAGGAGGGTGATCAAAATCGCTGGTGAGGTCAGGGATGTCAGGAGAAGGTGTCATGGCGATCAGTTGAGTGTGAGGTGGAGTGTATGCGCCTAATAAAAAGTGAGGTCAATGAAAAAACAAACAATAAATCTTATGAAGAAAAACACAAGACGAATGGAGGCCTGGGCTGAGCGCTTAAAGGCTCTCTGGTCTTCACTGAACTCCCCCGGTCGTGGAGAGCAGCTTAAATGGTCGGATGTGTCTATGACATGGTCTGGGACCATGGGTCTCACTAGAGGGTCACCACCATGATGGCTTCTCAATTCCACCACCCCTTGTCATAAGTAGGGGATGAGAGCTAGGTTGAATCCTGACTCGAAGGGTGGACCAGTGGAAATGGTGTAGGAGATGGTGGTTTTGTAAACTTGGATGGCGATTACAGGAAGATGGGGAATGAAGTTGTAATCATCGTATATTGCCCTAGAAAATAGGTCGTAGGGCATTAAGGGTAGCATGAGATAGGTGGAGATTTGGGCTTCATCGGGAGGTAGTTAGCTAGGGAGGAGAATGTGGGAGGCATTTAAAGAAATTGGGAGAAGGAAGAGGTGTGGTGAGCGGTGAACTGGGTGCGGGCGGTGATGAATTTGTGATTCATCACCATTAAAGTTGAAAATAGAGCCTTGTTCCATACTATTTAGCAGCATATTTCCACTTATCTTGCATAAATAGCATTCATGCATAAAACCACAATACATGCATCTTAGCATTCATATTTGCATTAAATAAGAAGCCAATTCATTTGTAAAATCCACTTGTAAAAATACTTCCAATAATTCACCTAATTATTTGTATTTTATATCCCCTCTAAAAATCCAATAACACCTTCCTTATACTGGGTTGATTACTAGCAAATAATATAAGGAAGAAAGCCAAAATCCTTATCCTGTAAAATTGCCCAATAAAGCCCCAAACTCAGTTGGAGAACCTGGACCTTAGAATGCCAATATCCCTCTCATACAACCTACAAATTAGGTCTACTCACTTTCAGATTAATACATTTCCAGGGACCTTTAAAATGAGACCAATTTCATTCAATTCGGAGCTCGTATGCAAAACCTGGGTTTTTGGGCCCCTTTGTATACTATATGTTGTATATTTGTACTCTTGTATTTTTGTATCATATTTGACTTAATCTTCGTTTTTGGTCAACATAAAACTTGTAGATCTCATCGAAATCTACAACTTTCATGTTTTGAGTTTTTCCAAATTTGGCCTCCTTCTCTCTCTAATTTCACTTCTTTCACAGTCACTCAGAGCTGGCCACGTGGCGCTCTCTGATTGCGCCACGCGGCCCGCTTCTTTGCGCGCCACGCGCCATTGCATTTCAACCGTCAGATCGCCCTTCCTATCTCTTGATCTGGGCCATCCAAGTCGCAATGCATCCTAGCCCTTCGACCAGACCTTGGGCTTAATCTGGACCGTTAGCCCGCGCTGCGTTCTCAATGCGCCACGTGGCTGCATCCACACTCTCCGATCTTTGCCAGAAGCACTGCATTCTGGCCCTCGATCTCGCGCAACATCTGGACCTTTCTCTCAAGACCCCAGACCTCATCAGGATTGCCCATCAGCACTGCGCTTGCAGCCCGCCACGTGGTGCTCCCTGTGCCTTCGATTTCACTCCCTAGATCTAATCCAAAGCATCCACTCGTGCCTCCATTTGGGTCGTTGGATCACCTGACCCAATGGACAAGACATCATCTTCCACCTCTCGCACATCCGCGCCCCACTTCGCTCACCGTGCGTAAGGGCTGCCCCCTTTCTATTTTGGGAGCAA
This sequence comes from Ottelia alismoides, assembly GCA_037367405.1. Classification (NCBI taxonomy): domain Eukaryota; kingdom Viridiplantae; phylum Streptophyta; class Magnoliopsida; order Alismatales; family Hydrocharitaceae; genus Ottelia; species Ottelia alismoides. Next base: position 1,093,196 of record JAZKJV010001004.1, on the reverse strand, counting down.
CTCCGGCCACCCTCTTCGCCTCCCTCCACCACCACGACATACACCACTCTTCCCTCATCCTCGCCAACCCCCTCGATCACCACGAACACCTTCCACTTCACTCCATTATGCCCACCAAACCCACCTCTTCACCACCTATGCCATCACCTCCAACCTTTAAATACTCCACCTCCAGCAACCTTCACCCCTATCCGCCATCACGGAGAGAATCCCTGAGCTCCCACCTTCAATTTGGTGACAGCAATTTGATGTGACGATGAGCGAAGACAGAGATTCACCTCCGACGAGATCCACGGCCCTCTACCGCCATGCCGCAGCCTGCTCCGCGAGCTGCATGAGCTCAGGACTGCCTACCGTCCTTAGAGCGACGACCAGGAGCACTTCATCGCGCTCCATTCCCCGGGTAGACTCCTCCATCTCCCTCCCCTTCTTATTCTTCATTTTCCTTCTTCTTCTCCGATTTTATTCGCCGTCCACATGCTACTTCCTGCTCTGCTGAGCATCCACCGAGCTTCCCCTCGAAGCTCTGATCTTCGCACCATACTTCATTCACCCCCACGATACTTCACATCTCACTCTGACGAAAGCTTCACCACCTTGGCTGAGCTCACCATCGGACCAGCTTCACGGCCCTCCAGGCCTCCCTCCGCACTCGCCTTCATCCCCCGAGCACTTTGCATGCCTCGGCTATCAAGATAACCCCCTGCATGCACTTCTACTTTGACTGGCCGGTACTTCATCAGAGCTCAGCTCGAGCTTCACCGCTACCGGTTGCCAGACCGCTCCAGCCTCAGCTGAGACCTCCGGCAGCTACCTAATGCTTCCTCGACCCTCCCCAGCTTCTTAGCAACCTCAGGCGAGCTTCAGCAACGACTGGAGGAGGCAGCGGAGCTAGGACCGCTTCACCGGAGTGCAGCCTCCTCCGCCGCAGGAAGCGGAGGAACGTTGGGCACGAAGCCCAGCAACCGTCCGATCCTCTTGATCGGATGGTTCGGATCCATCAACGTCACCATCAGCCACAGTCATCGGATCAGGAGGATCCCACGCTCCAGAGCATGCCATGTCACCGCTTCCCCCACGCTCCAGATGTCGTTGGATCAATCTAGATCCAACAGTCATTGATCGTCCACGCCTTCGTCTCAGGAGCCAACTACCGCCGTTGATCTTCATTAGATTTAACGAATCCAGGCGTGCCACGTCTCCATCAATCAGTAACCGTTGGATGTCACTTGATCTAACGGTCCAGAGCATGCTACGTCGTCTACTCCGAGCCTCTTCCCTGACCATCAGGCTCGGAGCTCCCGAAGCTAGTCGAGCCTCCATCCGAGCCAAGTCTGAGCCTCCATAGCACCCGAGCCTCAGTCCGAGCCTCCGAAGTCCACCGAGCCTGGGACCCCCACGTGATATGCATGTGCGGCCTAGGTAATTTGCAGCGAGGCCCCTAGAGGTTTTCATATTTGCATTCCAGTCCCTACCAAGAGCCCCCGCGTGAGGAGCACGTGTTTTGTGGGTATTTGCATCCACCCCCTCAACATTATAGGTAATTGCATATACGTCCCTATCAACACGTTTTATTTTTATTAATTTTATTTCCTGTAATTGCATTTAGGCCCTTGTCTTTGCACACATCTTTAGGCATTCATTTTAAATCATTTTTCAAGTTTGAAAATTGCATTGTGTAGCTTAATTTGTCCTCTTTCATATGTGACACTTGGTACATTTTTGTAAGAACAGTGGATTTTATTATTAATTAATTGGTGGAATTTTGTCATATTTTGCCCGTTTATGCCTTTTAATTTGTAGTAATTTCTCTGTGACTCCAAAAATCCCCAAAAATTCACATTAGACCTAAGATAATTAAGTTCACATTGTGTAAAAAACTCAACTCATTTGCACGTACCCCGAGGCATAAATAAATCATTTAGTGATTTTCTTAATTAATTTTTAATAGGTCCATTTCACATAGAAATTTAGGTTTATTAATTTTCCTGAATTTTTCAACTTAGATCTATCTAGGATAATTTTTATTTATGAAAATATTGTGATTTGATATTTATTAAAATTAATTTAGTCAAAATCCCCTTACATTCATTTTTAATTCACAGTAAATTTATTTAGTGTCAGAAAAATCCAAAAAATTAAAGTAGATTAATTTCATTGCATTTCACCATCTGGCCAAGTTTCTTAATTTTTGGAATCATTTTGACCATATTTCTGAATTAACTTGTAAACCAGCCCGATTTTGCATGTGTCTTTTCCTTCTTGCATAAAATAATTGAAAAAGACCAAAAAAATTATCCCCTGAAAATCAGACCTTGGAACTTGCTTAAAATCTACCTAAGGAGACAGTTGCCTTCCTAGGTTCGACCTTGGGCTTGCCCAAGTAAAAAAAATTTCCGCTCGAAATTATTTGATCTTAAATTGAAAGTGGTTTTTGATTAGCTCTTATTATCCGACTACAATGAACGACGCAATGATTAATTTGACCATTAATTTGATTTAATTAATAAGGGTAGTAAGACGATGTTCAAAATGGCACCGTTGCCAGGGAGGCACGGCTTAGGTTAATTTGTAGTTAATTTCTGAGTGTTTGATTTTCTATCCATGGGTAGTCTGACCCCTGGTTTTCTTGTGAATATTTTTTTGTCTTTTAAATTTTTGTATTTTTGTGTCGTTCTCTATCTGACCTCAACTTATTTTTGTGCGAGGAATGCGAGGAGTTGAAGACGCTTCAAGGAACCTGCATTTTAATTTTTTTTTGAGAGATTTGAGAGGACTTGTATTTTTCTATCTTTATTCTTTTTTGCATTATTTCCAGCGGTTCCCGTTTGGGTTTTTGCGAGTGTAAACATAGTGGAACCATGTCCCCTTGTGCTGTGTGGATTGAATTTTAGACTAGGCTTGCACTAGCGGCTCCTTGAGCCACTCTAGGATTTGCTTGTGCTTGTAAATCTATAGGACCACACAATACACTTAAAAGACATACTTAGACCGCAGATCTAGTCAAATCAACATGTGCTTCACTCGCTAATAGAACTGCTTGTCTAGGAGCGGATTTTGTCGTCTGCATTTGCATGTAGTGTAAAAATATTTCAATTCTCTTTTACATCCTGCATAAAAGCGAAGGGATCACTGTAAGTATTCTTCACTTAGCATAATCATCATTGTTTTTTGTGCATCGTCTTTTCTCAATTTCTCTCTCTTGGTTTTCCAGCTGAAGTAAACGAAATTTGGGACTGGACGATAGGCGTGCTGTGTGGATTGGACTAACAAGTGATAACTTAACTTAAAACCAGGACTGCTAACATTATTGACAAAAAAATCAATAAAAATCGGAAAATCTGCTTGCGGGAGATTAATCCTCGACCTTGTTTTCAGGCTGAGTGAGGGTACTTGAGTGTGTGGGAACACCTTAAGGCAGAGCCAAAATCCCCGCCTTCCATATCACGTTCTGACTAATCCTTGTAAATATCACAAGTTGAATTATTCAGGTTCACTGACTAGTACCAAGTAGCCTCCAACTGTCTCAGGTAGATAGGGGCGAAATTGCGGTACTTCGTGACAAGTTGTCAGTAACCCCCCGGGGTGAAGTTCCGACCTTGTCAGCCTCTGCCTGCTTGCAGGTAGATAGAGGCAGGTCTTTGAATCCATCAACTTGGGATAGGAGCGAAGAAAGGAAGGACCAGCGATATCTTAGGCGACAGGTTAAACAAGGAAGACGCGTCCGGCTTTAAGCTGACTTCCCTATAGGCCGCGTAACTCCTTGCTATCTTAATTGAAAAATCACATTTAAAATCAGAAGATCAATTGGACTCGGTTTCGGGTCCTTCACTGTGTTGGGTGTGAATTCAGGGTTTTGGATTGAATTGCTTGCTTCATGTAGGAGTAAAATCCTATCTTCACTTAGAACTCCTGACTCTTTTCGTCAATCCAAGAATGAGTGACTGCGGGGATATCGATTCCTTATTCGCCAATCTTTCTCTAAGCCCCCCCTGAAACTCATCTTCACCAGCCCAAGCACAACTTGGACTACCCAGAACTCGTGACCCTCTTGGGTTCTAGATCCCTCACACCCAGAGTGGTTACTCTCAAACCAACCCTTTCCTCTCCTCTGAGCTTACCAAGGAAGACCATCGCCTCGGTAAGAATCCCTTCCTTGATTTATCCTCTAACACAGACCATGTTTCATACCCAGGACTAGAGGACAAGATGCCACCTAAGCAGCCACTGGATGAGGACCCATTGCAACAAATCTTTGCTCGTCTCGCCACAGCCGAACAATAGAATGCGGATCTTACAGCAAGAATGGGACAGATCATTGTGGCAGGAGAAATCGATCGACCAATGTTTGATGCCTATAACCCAGCAGAGAATGAGATGCACAGTTGGTTGGCACCAACGGTTTCTCCCAAAGCATTCAAGCTCAAGCCCCACTTCCTTAGCTTGTTACCGAAGTTTAATGGAAATGCAAACGAAGAACCATATGCCTTCCTCAGAGACTTCGAGCTGGTTTGCAACAACCTTAGTCATCCTAGGGTTGGGAAGGATTACATTGGACTGAAGGCCATCCCATTTGCCTTAGGAGATAAGGCAGCACATTGGTTGAAAAATCACGGGGTGATATATACAACCTGGATGCAGTTCAAGGACCTTTTCCTGAAAAAGTTCTACCCACTTAGTAGAACTAATCAAATGAGAACAAAAATCGCTATTTTCTCCCAGGGGCCCAGTGAACCATTCCATGAAGCCTGGGATAGGTTTAATGACCTAATTCAGAAATGTCCCTGCCATGGCATTTCTAAGGCGATCTTAGTCCAGACCTTGTTCTGTGGCATGACCCCGGAGATGCAGGAGTTAGTAAGTGCTGCCTATGGTGGAATCTATCTGAACAAGAATTAGAATGTTGTATGGAAATTACTAGAGCAGATGGCGGAAACAGGCAGGTCGCAGGCCACCAGGGCCTATCAGTTGTCTCCATCAATTCTATCCAACGAGACAACTAGGAGGACTGTAGCGTATCTGACAGAGGACATCATTCCCAACATGGGGATGCTAGCTGATAAGTTAACCATGGGCGAGCAGATCCACAAGAGGGTCACTGACCTTGAGTCTCTTTCGCGTTTGCTGAAGCAAGTGGAGGAACTTACTGAAAGGGTAGCTAAGATAAAGCTACCTGCCCCTTCTGCACCACCTGTACCTATACACCGAGTCCATCTTGTACAGGAACAGGCACCGAGGCATCAGAGTGGCTGGGTAGGAGCAGACTTACATCCAGCAGGACCAGCATGCACCCCCACAAGTGGAAACTGGATACGAGGAGCCTCCGTAGGTGTTCGAGATCAACGAGCTGTAGTACAGCCATGACCCCGTCGACAGAATGTCGGGGATAGGGAACGGTCAGCCTCATCGACCTTCCCCAGCTTACCAGGAAACCAGCTCCGTCCCCCGACCGCGCTTTGTTTAGTCCAGGCCCGAACGAGGGTACCAGCCTCAGCAGCACCAACAACAGTGCACGTTCTACTCAGGCCATCAGGGCCCGTCACCGTCCCATCAGCAGTAGCAGTATCGGCATGGCCAGCAGGGCCAGTACAGAACCTCATCCGCAAGTCAGCATCAACCAGCCCAACCTACTGAATTGGAGTCCCTCACCTTGGCGATCCAGACCCTGACTGATAGGGTCCAACAGATCCAAAATGACTATCTGGATATGAGAATCGATCTAAATTGTGCTTCTCGTACCCAGGACCAGCAAATGGCTCCAAAGACCCCAATTCCCGCCCAAGTTCAGGCCAACCCGAACATTTTAAATCAAGGCCAGAACCGACCTCGTGATCAGGTACACTATTCAGATAATTCTTTATCTGAACATGAGATCCTTTCGTATGATAATGTAAACTATATGTACCTCAGGAGCGGAAGGATCGTGATCATACCTGATCGGGCACATGAACCAGAGGAAGAAGCCGCCAAGTCTCTACCTGAGGAGAACTTGGAGGCAGAAGAGGAGCAGCACCACCATCACCACCACCGACAGAAGAAGAGGACTTCCGGGTCCTTGAAGAAGCAAAGAACCTGCACCAGCAGAGAGTCCGCCGAAACCGATGAAGAGCCCGCACCTCCATCTGAGGAGGACCGTCCAGCAATCGCGGAAGACACATCACTAGTTTCGCAGCAGCATTTTCCTTTTAGTCATAGTCAGAGTGTGAGTCTGTTTCAGAGTTCGAGTCTTGTACAGAACTCAGTTCCCGCTTTGAATGAAAATATTTCAGTTTCAGAATCAAATTTGGAGTCAATAATCCCTTTCCCTGAGCTCTCAAGGGTGCAAAGAAGAAAACTAAAAAAAATCCAAAAAGATGACCCTGAGATGGTAGAGTTTTGTAACAAAAATATCAAGGTCACAATTCCCTTTGAAAAGTATGTGGAGATGACACCTGCATTTCAGAAATACCTTAAGGTGAGATGTACAACTACGAAGGTTAGCAGGAAGACCAAAAGCCGTGTTGAGAAACACGTTCTGTCAGTAGCCACGACTTGTGCAATAAAGAACTCGTTTCCAAGGAAACGAAGAGACATGGGTGCACATTATGTGGTGAGTCATGTTGATGACACTGTGTTTGCACGCACTCTCCTAGACAACGGATCCTCTATCAATCTAATGCCTACAGCCCTCTATGAGCGGCTTAATATTGGACCTCATAGGAAATCTAGAGCTCTCCTTCAGTTCGCTGATAAATCAACTAAGAGGTCCCAAAGAGAATTGAGGAATGTTATCATCAAAGTCGAGGGTCAGGAATACATGGTGGACTTTACTGTCCTAGATATGGAAACCCCTCGTAATTGGAGAGATTCTCAGATCATCCTAGGAAGGCCCTTCCTCAGAATAGGGGGGCCTTATTTGATTACAAGATCGGGAAGATCCAGTTCCAAACTCCAGGCAGAGATGAGGAACTTGAGATGAAGCAAACCAGATGGCAGAGACTGGATTCCTAATCCAGCACCGAGTACTCTTCATCCGAAGCAGACTGCGACCATGTAGACACAGTTGGGCCATGAAGACAGAACCCAGCCAGCACCGATGAGTCCCTTCCCTCCGGAGATGATATTGTGCATGAGTCAGTTTGCGAGGTCCTCAGAAACAAGTACAACTCAGAACCTGCATCTCCCTACATCTTCGATGACTTAGAGGCCCAGCTAGGCCTGTCAGTCCTTCCCTCTTTAGGACAATCAGAAGATGAGGATGACGAGTCAGACAGGGCTTTTGCTGATTGCATGGAGACCTTTGACGATCCGACTCTAGAGCCGAATGACTTGGTGGCAGTAATTTCAGAGACAGATCCAGCCACTTTCAACACTAAACTAGATTCGATTGAGCCAGACTTTCTAGATGATCACACATTACATGAGCTCAAACCTTTACCTATAACACTTAATTATGCCTTCCTTGCGGGTCAGGACAAGAAATATCCGGTTACCATCAATTTGCGATTGACCGAGGAGCAGGAATCTCGCTTTCTAGAGACCCTGGAGAAAAACCGCAAGGCGATAGGCTGGAGCATTTCCGATCTCCACGGGATAAATCCCGCTCTGTGTTCGTACCATATCTACTTGGAGAATGAAGCCAAACCCTCTCATGAATTCCAACGTCGTTTGAATCCAAATTTACGAGAGGTAGTGAAGAAGGAGATAGAGAAATGGTGCAACGTGAGTTTCATTTATCCTATCTCCGACTCTAAATGGGTGGACCCAATCCATGTGGTCCCGAAAAAGTTGGGAATTCAGACGACCACCAACGAGGACAGAGAGGAGATCGTGATGCGAGTGCCCACATCGTGGCGCGTCTGTGTAGATTATAGATGCTTGAATGCTGCGACGAAGAAGGATCATTTCCCCTACCATTCATTGATCAGATCCTAGAGAGACTAGCAGGGAAAGAATTCTTCTGCTTCTTGGATAGGTTCTCGGGCTACAATCAAGTAGCCATAGCTCCGGAGGACCAGGAAAAGACCACGTTCACATGACCCTTTGGTACCTATGCTTTCAGGTGCATGCCCTTTGGGTTATGCAATGCTCTAAGTACTTTTCAAAGGTGCATGATTGTTGTATTCGCCGAAATGGTCGGCAAATTCCTGGAAGTCTTCATGGACGACTTCTCGGTCCACGACGATTCCTTCGATTCCTGTCTTAGGAATCTGGACCGAGTCCTCAAACGTTGTTGTGAGGTTAATCTAGTGCTCTCCTGGGAGAAAAGTCGCGTCATGGTGACGGAGGGCATTGTGTTGGGGCACGTCATCTCCAAGAGAGGAATGGTGGTTAACACTGCCAAGGTGGATGTGATCAGACGACTCCAGCCACCAACCAACGTTAAGCAGTTGTGGTCGTTCCTCGGGCATGTCGGATTCTGTCGGAGATTCATCAAGGATTTTTCTAAGATTGCCCGACCGCTAACTAGGCTTTTAGGCAAAGACATGGAGTTTATTGTTGATCACAAATGTCTTGATGCCTTTAAGCTATTGCAAGGAATGATCATGGATGCCCCGATCCTACAAGCCCCAGATTGGTCTCTCCATTTTGAGATCATGACAGACGCTTCAGATTTTGTTGCTGTAGCTGTGTTAGGACAGAGGAGGGATGGCGTCCTGTTTGCAATCTACTACGCAAGCAAAGTGCTTCATACCGCCCAGCGTAACTATACAGTTACGGAAAAGGAGATGCTTGCGGTAGTGTTTGCCTTGGACAAGTTCAGATCTCACTTAATCGGATCTAAGGTAATTATGTTCACTGACCACATGGTGCTACGATACTTGATGGAAAAGAAGGACGTGAAGGTGTTTCTTCTTTGGTGGATTTTGCTTATCCAGGAATTTGATTTGGATATTCGTTATTAACCTGGAAAGAAGAATGTAGTAGCCGATCATCTCTCTCATCTCGAAGATCTTAATACTTTTGAGGATTCCCCAATTCGAGACTTCTTCCCTGACGAGTCAATTTTTGTTGTCGATTCACTCCCATGGTATGCCAATCTCGTGAACTATCTTATATCCAAGAAGGTTCCCTAAGGATGGCCCAAGAGCCACATTGACTGATTGAAGTCGGATGCTAGACACTACCATTGGGAGGATCCGATCCTTTTCTTTGAAGGACCGGATTGTGTCTGGAGACGGTGTATTCCTCAGGAGGAATACCAGAGTGTCCTTTCTTTATGCCACAGCTTGGAGGCAGGAGCACACCACTCTGGGAAGAGGACCGCATAGAAGGTGCTTCAGTGTGGCTTTTACTGGCCGACTCTTTTTCGCGATGCCATCACCTTTGCGAAGTCGTGCCCAGTATGCCAGAGAATGGGAGGAATCGTTGGTTCCAAGGATGAGATGCCAATGCAGCATGTCATCATTTGTGATGTCTTTGACGTGTGGGGCATCGATTTCATGGGCCCATTCCATGTTAGCCACGGATTCGAGTACATCCTTCTTGCGGTAGACTACCTATCTAGGTGGGTGGAGGCTATCCTGACCCGAGCCGCAGACATCAGGACTGTCTGTAAATTCATCAAAGAGCATATCATCTCTAGGTTCGGGATTCCCAAAATGTTGGTATCAGATGGGGGTAGCCACTTTGTAAAGTGAGAGGTGAAGAAACTCTTGAAAGACTACGGCATCGAACACCGTATCACTAGTCCTTACCACCCTCAGACTAATGGTATGGCTGAGGTGTCGAATAGGGAGGTGAAAACTATATTACAAAAGCTTGTCCGCCCAGACAGGAAGGACTGATCTCAAATCTTGGATCAGGTCCTATGGGTTTAGGGGACAGCTTATAAGACACCGTTAGGAACCTCCCCGTTCCGAATGGTATTCAGAAAGCTGTGCCATTTGCCCGCAGAGTTAGTGCATAAATCAGAATGGGCAATCAAGAAGGTCAATTGGAACACACACCTTGGGCAGAAGCAGAGAGAAATGGATCTTAATGAGCTTGTGGAAGTCAAAAACTGCGCATACGACAACAGTTTGGTGTACAAGGACAAGGTTAAGCGTTGTCACGATAGGTATATCAGATGAAAGACCTTTGTTCCTGGACAGAAGGTATGTTTGTTTAATGCAAGGCTGAAGATCTTCCCAAGCAAGTTGAAGTCCAAGTAGACGGGCGCATTTGTTGTCCGTGCGATGCATGATAGCGGATGTGTCGAGATCTCAGATCTCGTAGATGGCGCACCGACATTCCTAGTGAATAGACAACTGTTGAAACACTTCGTCGAAACCAATGAGCAGTAAGTCTGTATTGAGGAGATTGTATTCATGCACGAGACAGATTCAACAGATACACTTCGAGGCGCGCATGATACCTTGCAGCAATGAGCTCTCACCATCAGCAGCATCTTGAAAGATTCAGTCTAGCACCCTTGTATATACCCATCATTCCAGTACATTCAGCCCTTTTTCCCTCACGACTCTAGTAACTCATCCAAGCTTCATCGATCACCATCTTGGACTATACTTAGGATGACCAGATCCTATGTATAGAGGGGATGAGTCACCTGAGTCTGTTCACTGTACATCCTCCAGATCACATCGGTCCTCATACTCACTCCAGTTCTATACTTAGGCTGACCTGAGCCTAAGTATGGGGGGACCGATGCCAGCCTTGTATATGTTCATCCATTTCTCCTCTTGACCTCGTCCGCCCCATTTTTTGACCTTCTTCTACACTTAGGCTGCCAGAGCCAAAGTATAGGGGGGCAGGACGACTTCTATACATTTTCGCTCCTTGGCTCTCTTACGCTTAGCATGAGCTATGTCTTGTTCCTCGCTTTACATGCTCTGAGGACATAGCACATGCTAAGTATAGGGGGTGTGTATATATTACATATATACTTTACTCATAGCTCGTACTTTCACGTATCTTTGTATATATTACACAATAATTAGGGGCTGGGTAAAATGTGGAGAAATTGTTTTTGTAAAATACACTTGTATAATCTGTATAATACTCATAAAACACTTGTACCATAGGAGTTATACAAATTTTTGAAAAAAAAATATTCAAAGGCTTCTTATTTACTCTTGCATATCATCTCTGCATTTGAAAAGAAAGAAAAAGAGTCTTGCATTTACATAGCATGTCATCCACATCTCATCTGCATATCTTGCATATGCAAAGTTAAAAGCTAGTGGGATTCTGAACCAAGTTATGAGTATATATTGAGGAGGGACTTGATTTGACCTTAATCCACCTAATTTTAGAGGAACCTTATAGGAACATGAGTTAAGATTTCTCAGGTCAAGTGACTTAATTCTTTGAGTCCGCAAGTCTATGTTCACATGTCATCTTGATCAGTCTAAGTAGAATATCTCGTGCACACGCATGATTCTTTTAGATAATGACCTAACTTGGACAAGCACAATGCACGTAGCTCTTCATTGATGAGGTGGTGAGGAGGTAGAATCCTTTAGCTTGGAGTAGCACACGGGTGGAAACATCCGTCCTCCTCTAGGAAGGGTAGTGCATCTCAACCTAGTCTGGTGGTGTTGACATCTAAGGACGGGATGATGTGGGTTGCAATAATGCTTCAAAAGAGGGATAGTCTACTGGTTCAAGAGGAAAAACTCCTAATGTACATGATGCACCTTGTATATAGTACGAAAAAAATTGCAAAAACTCCAAAAAAATCAGACAGGTCCAAGTGAAAATAAAATACATGTTGGAGTATGTATATTAGTAAGAAGTCTACAGTTGGATGACTTGGCTACACTGGTCAGGAATCCCGGGATAGGTAGATACACTGGCTACCGTCCATTCTTTTCTCCACCCCCTCCCCTTGAGCTGGTCGCACTTGAACTTAGAAGGGAATACCCCGCTCCTCGAGGAAAGAGTTACTGGATCGGATAATTAGACTTACCTTGTTAAAGGAGGCTATTTCTGAGCCATTTCTGATGTGGAGATTTACATTTCACTTACACAGTACAAGTAAGAATTATAGTCATCAGAAAATTGCGTCTGAGGATTTGTTCGGACCTGACTGTTGAGGCATCTTGAATAGAAGACTTGTGGAACTTGAAGTCGGTTAGGTCTTAAGTTCATATTCCAATGAGGTTCTATCACACAATTAATCCAAAGGTCGAGTCAAGCTCCATTTTCAACTTTTGTTCATGACCTTGGTATGGAACCCAAAATCATTTCACTTTTGCATTCCATTTAGTTGCTCGGGGACGAGCAAGGTTTAAGTATAGGGGAAGGTTGATGAATCAGTGATTCATCACTCTTAAAGTTGAAAATAGAGCCTTTTTCCCGACCATTTAGTAGCATATTTCCACTTATCTTGCATAAATAGCATTCATGCATAAAGCCACAATACATGCATCTTAGCATTCATATTTGCATTAAATAAGAAGCCAATTCATTTGTAAAATTCACTTGTAAAAATACTCCCAATAATTCACCTAATTATTTGTATTTTATATCCTCTCTAAAAATCCAATAACACCTTCCTTATACTGGGTTGATTACTAGCTAATAATATAAGGAAGAAAGCCAAAATCCCTATCCTGTAAAATTGCCCAATAAAGCCCCAAACTCAGTTGGAGAACCTGGAACTTAGAATGCCAATATCCCTCTCATACAACCTCCAAATTAGGTCTCCTCACTTTCATATTAATACACATCCAGAGACCTTTAAAATGAGATCAATTTCATTCAATTCGGAGCTCGTATGCAAAACTTGGTTTTTGTGCCCCTTTGTATACTATATGTATGTATATTTGTACTCTTGTATTTTTGTATCATATTTGACTTCATCTTCATTTTTGGTCAACATGAAACTTGTAGATGTCATCGAAATCTACAACTTTCATGTTTTGAGTTTTTCCAAATTCGGCCTCCTTCTCTCTCTAGTTTCACTTTCTTTATAAACCACTCAGAGCTGGCCACGTGGCGCCCTCTGATTGCGCCACGTGGCCTGCTTCTTTGCGCTCCACGCACCCTTGCATTTCAACCATCAGATCTCCCTTCCTCTCTCTTGATCTGGGCTATCCAAGCCGCATCACTTCCTAGCCATTTAATCAGACCTTGGGCTTAATCTGGATCGTTATCCTGTGCCGCGTTCTCAATGTGCCACGTGGCTGCATCCATGCCCTCCGATCATCACCAGAAGCACTGCATCCTGGCCCTCCATCTCGCACAACATCTGGACCTTTCGATCAAGACCCCAGACCTCATCAGTACCGCCCATCAACACCGCGCTTGCAGCCCACCACGTGGTGCACCCAGCACCTTCGATTTCGCTCCCTAGATCTAATCCAAAGCGTCCACCCGCGCCTCCATATGGGTCATTGGATCACCTGATCCAACGACCAAGGCATCATCTTCCACCTCCCGCACGTCTCGCGCCCCACATCGCCCACCGTGCACAAGGGCTGCCCACTTTCTATTTTGGGAGCCACTCCGGCCACCCTCTTTGCATCCCTCCACCACCACGACGTACACCAATCTTCCCTCATCCTCGCCAACCCCCTCGATCACCACGAACACCTTCCACTTCGCTCCACGATGCCCACCAAACCCACCTCTTTGCCACCTACGCCGTCACCTCCAACCTTTAAATACTCCGCCTTTGGCCACCTTCACCCCTATCTGCCATCACGGAGAGAATTCCCGAGCTCCCACCTTCAATTTGGTGAAAGCAGTTTGACGTGATGATGAGTGAAGATAGAGATTCACCTCCGGTGAGATCCATGGCCCTCCACCGTCGTGCCGCAGCCTGCTCCGCGAGCTGCATGAGCTCAGGACTGCCTGTCGTCCTTTGAGCGACGACCAGGAGCACTTCATCGCTCTCCATTCCCCAGGTAGACTCCTCCATCTCCCTCCCCTTCTTCTTCTTCATTTTCCTTCTTCTTCTCCGATTTTATTCGTCGTCCACATGCCACTTCCTGCTCTGCTGAGCATCCACCGAGCTTCCTCTTGAAGCTCTGATCTTCGCGCCATATTTCATTCACCCCGAGGACACTTCGCATCTCGCTCTGACGAAAGCTCTGCCACCTTGGTTGAGCTCACCACCGGACCAGCTTCACGCCCCTCCAGGCCTTCCTCCGCACTCGCTTTCATCCCCCGAGCACTTCGCACGTCTCGGCTATCAAGATAACCCCCTGCAGGTACTTCTACTTTGACTGGTCAGAACTTCATCGGAGCTAAGCTCGAGCTTCACCGCTACCGGTTGCTAGACCGCTCTAGCCTCAGCTGAGACCTCCGGCAGATACCTGACGCTTCCTCGACCCTCCCCAGCTTCTTAGCAACCTCAGGCGAGCTTCACCGACGACTAGAGGAGGCGGCGGAGCTAGGACCGCTTCACCGGAGTGCAGCCTCCTCCGTCGCAGGAGGCGGAGGACCGTTGGGCACGAAGCCCAACAGTCGTTCGATCCCCTTGATCAGACGGTTCGGAGTCATCCACGTCGCCATCAGCCACAACCATCGGATCAGGAGGATCTCATGCTCCAGAGCACGCCATGTCACCGCTTCCCACGTGCTCCAGATGTCGTTGGTTCAATCTAAATCCAACGGTCATTGATCATCCACGTCTTCGTCTCAGGTGCCAACTATCGCCGTTGATTTTCATTAGATCTAACGAATCCAGACACGCCACGTCTCCAACAATCAGTAGTCGTTGGATCTTCACTCGATCTAACGGTCCAGAGCACGCCACGTCGTCTACTCCGAGCCTCTTCCCCGACCATCAGGCTCGGAGCTCCCGAAGCTAGCCGAGCCTCCATCCGAGCCAAGTCCGAGCCTCCATAGCACCCGAGCCTCAGTCCAAGCCTCTGAAGTCCACTGAGCCTAGGACCCCCACGTGATCTACATGTGCGGCCTAGGTAATTTGCAGCGAGGCCCTTGGAGGTTTTCATATTTACATTCCAATCCCTGTCAGGAGCCCCTGTGTGAGGAGCACGTGTTTTGTGGGAAATTTGCATCCACTCCCTCAACATTATAGGTAATTGCATATACGTCCCAATCAGCATATTTTATTTTTATCAATTTTATTTCCTGTAATTGCATTTAGACGCTTGTCTTTGCACGCATCTTTAGGCATTCATTTTAAATCATTTTTCAAGTTTGAAAATTGCATTGTGTAGCTTAATTTGTCATCTTTCATATGTAACATTGGCACACTTTTGTAAGAACAGTGGATTTTATTATTAATTAATTGGTGGAATTTTGTCATATTTTACCCATTTATGCCTTTTACTTTGTAGTAATTTCTTTGTGACTCCAAAAATTCCCAAAAATTCACATTAGACCTAGGATAATTAAGTTCACATTGTATTAAAAAATTCAACTCATTTGCACGCATCCCGAGGTATGAATAAATCATTTAATGATTTCCTTAATTAATTTTTAATAGGTCCATTTCACATAGAAATTAAAGTTTATTAATTTTCTCGGATTCTTCACACTTTGATCTATCTAGGATAATTTTTATTTATGAAATTATTGTGATTTGGTATTTATTAAAATTAATTTAGTCAAAATCACCTTGCATTCATTTTTAATTTACAGTAAATTTATTTAGTGTCAGAAAAATTCAAAAATATTAGAGTAGTTGTATTTCATTGCATCACCATCTGGCCAAGTTTCATAATTTTTGGAATCAATTTGACCATATTTCTGAATTAACTTGTATACTGGCCTGATTTTGCATGTGTCTTTTCCTTCTTGCATAAAATAATTGAAAAAGACCAAAAAAATTATCCCCTGAAAATCAGACCTCGGAACTTGCTTAAAATCTACCTAAGGAGACAGCTGCCTCCCTGAGTTCGACCTTGGGCTTGCCCAAGTAAAAAAAATTGCCACTCGAAATTAATTGATCTTAAATTGAAAGTCGTTTTTGAGTAGCTCTTATTATTCGACTGCAACGAACGACACAACGATTAATTTGACCATTAATTTGATTAAGTTAATAAGGGTAGTAAGACATTTTTCAGGCGGTTGCGAGAGGTAGGAGATGAGGGAGAGTTGTTGGATCAAGCGATCCAGTGGTAGAGGATGGGGCGCGAAGGAGCATATGTGATGCTTTTGATTAGATCAAATCAGATGATGGAGGATAGAGGTAGAGATTGAGGGCATGGATCAGATCATGGAGAATATCCATGGATGAGAAGGTGCACAAGAAAGAGAATAGAAGCAGATCACGTGGTAGAAGGAGATGGTGTCGCATGGCACAATAAGACTTAAAATAAATGAATAAAAGAGAAATAAATAAAAATAAAATAGTTAGGAGCCTCAAATCAAATAGTGTTGAACATGAAAGTTGTAGATCTATTTGAGATCTGCATGTTTCATGTTTAACACAAAGTCAAAATAGGTCATATATTCATATTAAATCTTTGGAAGTGTTTTTTAATGATTAAAACTTCTTGTTTTAATTTCTTTTGTGATTTTTTTGTTTTGAATTTATATTTAATGTCAAAATAAATATGTACAACATTAATCTAATTTTATGGGATTTTTAATAATTAAGAAATACAGAAAATAAGCACAACAATAGGGTTAATTATATATATATATATATTAATTAGGGTTAGTTATGTACAAGAGGTCAAATGTCAAAAGTAGTGAATTATCTTTGTAATTTATTGAATAGTTTAAGTAAAAGAGATAATATATACTAATTATGATGACAAATCATGGATTTATCAGTGTGTGTGCCTACGTGTGTGCATGCACGCATGTACGTGTGTGTGTGTGTGTGTGAGTGAGTGAGTGTGTGTGTGTGTGTGTGTTTCTGTGTATGTGTCTATGTATGTATGTTTGTGTCTATGTATGCATGTATGTATCTGTCTATGTATGTATGCATGTATGTATGTGTCTATGTATGCATGCATGCATGCATGTATGTGTTTATGTATGCATGCATGCATGTATATATGTATGTATGTATGTATGTATGTATGTATGCATGCATGCATGCATGCATGCATATATGTACGTATGTATGTATGTATATGCATGTACATGCATGCATGTATGGATGCATGCATGTATGGATGGATGCATGCATACACATGGATATATGTACGTGTGTGCATGCATGTGTGTGTGTATGTTTGACTGTGTGTATGTGTACGTCTCTGTGTGCATGTGTGTATGTGTGTCTGTATTTGTGCATGTGTGTGTGTGTTTGTGTGTGTGTGCATGTGTGTGTGTACGTGTGTGCGTATGTGTATGTATGCATGTATGTATGTGTCTATATATGCATGCATGCATGTGTCTATATATGCATGCATGCATTATATATGTATATATGCATGTATGTATGTATGTATGCATGCATGCATGCATGTATATATGCATGTATGTATGTATGTATGTATGTATGCATGTATGCATGCATGCATGCATGTATGTATGTGTGTGTGTGTATGTAAGTATGTGTCTATGTATGTATGTATGTATGTATGTATGTGTCTATGTATGTATGTATGTGTCTATGTATTTGTGTATTATGTATGTATGCATGCATGTATGTATGTATGTATGTATGTATGTATGCATGCATGCATGTATGGTTGTATGTATGTATACAGGTATGTATGTATGTATGTTATGTATGTATGTATGTATGTGTCTATGTATATATGTATGTGTCTATGTATGTATGTATGTGTGTATGTATGTATGCATGAATGTATGTATGTATGCATGCATGCATGGATGTATGTATGCTTGCATGTATGCATGTATACTTGTACGTGCGTATCTATGTAAGTGCGTACATACGTACGTATGTATGTATGTTTGTTTGTTTGCATGCATGCATGCTTGTATGTATGTATGTATGTACATGCATGCATGTATGGATGCATGCTTATAAATGCATGCACGTGTGTGTGTTTGTGTGTCTATGTGCATGTGTGTACTTTTCTGTGTGTGTGCATGTGTGTGTGTTTGTGTCTGTTTGTGTGTGTATGTACATGTGTGTACGCTTGTGAGTGTGTGTATGTGTGTGTATGTGTGTGCGGGGGTGGGTGGGTGGGTTTGTATGCGCTTGCATGTGCATGTGTGTGTGTGTGCATGGATGCATGTGTGTGTGGGTGTGGTGCACGCGCGTGTGTGTGGGTGTGTGGTGGGGTGGGTATGTCTGTGTTTATGTTTGTTTGTGTGTGTGTGTGTTTGTGTGTGTGTGTGTATGTATGTGTGTCCATGTAAGGAAAAGAAGCATGCATGGATAGGTAATTTTCATACACCCGTCCCTTTTCCCCTCTATTTTTATGATTTTTTCTAATTGAATCCTCGGGGGATTTCGATCACCATATGTCACTGTGGCCTCATTCAAATTTCAACTTATTTCAAGTCTTCTAACTTATCCATCAAGACAATCAAATTTTAATAGTCTTATATTTGTTGAAATCTACCCCTTTCGATGGCATGTTAGGAATGCATGTTTTACATGAAATTTGAATCACATATTCCACTTAATATTCTAAATAAATACCCTTAAGAATCTATTTCAAAAAATCACAAACAATGAGGTGAAAAGGGGTGGGCCTAGGAAAGTTACCTACGCATGGGTGTAGGATCCCCATTCCCATGTGTGTGTAAATAAACAAAATAAAAATAAATATATATAAATATACTTATAAATACATTATTTTAATAAAACCGTTATAAAATACTTCAAAAAAATAAATAAAAATCATAAATAAATACTAAATTAATTTATAAACATTTTTTATATTCTAAGTAAAATCTAATTAATTCATTTATTAGGTTAAATAAATTAGTCAAGATCCGGCTGATGTGGGCCAATCAGAGGCCAGGGAAAGTTGACCTCCGGTCAACTCCCCCTGCGCCTCTGACTCCAGTCAGGCCCGTCTTTTCCCCGATATTCCTCCATTTTTCCCCGCTCGATTGGTCGCTCCGTCGCCAACAGTCCCTTCATGAAAATTGTTCTCTGACTATCAGTGATTCGCGCCGTGATCTTGGAACCCTTGTACAGCCATTCGATTCTTCAATAATCGCCGGTCAATGGGGGTCTCCAGGGATGTCTATAAATAACTTCTTCTTCCTCTTTGTCCAAATTTGGCCAATTTCATCCCCCCCATTAAGCTAGAATCAGTTCCTGGAGGAGCCCTCGTGACAGGAGGCGCTTCCCAGCACCTCGGTTCGGCCCATGGAGGAGGAAAATTTTGTCGTGGCGGCGCTCCGGCGGCCGCCCTGCTCCCTGGAGGCCCCCAGGTCTAAGAGCTGCGCTTTTACTTATTTTAGTTAGGATTTTGTTTTAGCATTTCATTCATGTCTTTTATTTTGCATTTAGGATATTAGATTAGCCTAATTTAGTTAATTCGAAGTTCACCGGAGCTCAGCTCCGGCGACTTCACCACCGTTCTCTAACTGTTTTCCGACCACCACCTCGCCTTCATTTCCCTATGTGTAAGACCCGTCCTCCCGAGGACCTTAGGTTACCGGTCAAACATGTCATTTGCACACTTAATAAGCTTAAGTTAATCTCATGCTATGAAAATCTTGGGGAAATTTTTCGCCTTTTCACAACGTGACATTCATAAGGTTTATTATGCTAAACAAGCAACCACAAGAAAACTAAAAGCGGAACTAGGAAGTGCACCAGAACTGAACAACACAATATCCATTCTTTTTATTTCATTCATATATATACATGTTGGGTTTCCACAACACCCATATACATATATCTGTATCAAAAATAAATTATAGAGGAGAGTACCACAATCATCGAACAACTGAACTACAAAAGTAATACATGCTCTGTAAGTGTCAGCACCAGAAGAACAACAGCAGCCCCAAGTCCGTCGGCTACTCGATCGGAGGACCTTTGCCTGCCATAGATAGAAAAGGCACAAGCAAGTATTTGTCAACAAAATTGTCAAGTGCAAATTCTACACAGTTCTACTACAAAAAGAGTAGTAAGTAAAGACTAGAACTACTAGAGAAATAGAAAGTAGCTGTAGTGGACAAAAGAAGCTAGCAAGTAAAAGTGGGTTAATCGATTTTTAAATTATTTACTTGCTTTCAATTGTCTAACAGAAGAACAAACTCACTCACTACCACACCGTGTCTCCCTCGATCAATAGAACTAACCAAACAACAACTCAAGCCTAGAAGTAAGTCTGTGGTCTTGGTCCGGTTAGGACCTCGATATCCGGGTAGGACTTCAAAGTTTAGATTGAACCTCACACTATGACTCTGAGGTATGATGTACGCCTCAGGGTTGGGGTGCCTCCGTAGGCATGCGATGGTATCTTGCATCCTAACTAAGTTCCCAACACTCATCCTAGTTTTTCTCTCAACTCACATTGATCCTTGGTCGACACGTGTGATAGCTCGCTCATGAAGGTGTATAAGAGGAACCGTACTCACAACTCTCTCAACACCCAGCCCTCGTTAGCCTCTACTAACAAAACTGTCGTCACTAGTTTCCTAGCGGAAAAGTCACTCATCTCTTACCCCATCACGAGGTCACAGCCTGGCAGAAAGGTATTGATGAAGTTTTTAGTGTTTGTTACCCACTACCCCATCACCAGTGCACGACATGGTGGAAAGGTAATAATGAAGTCTTAGTGTCTGCTAACCACTACCCCATCACCAGTGCACGACATGGCGGAAAGGTACAAATGGTGACATTGATGTCTACTGACCACTACCCCATCACCAGTGCACGACATAGTGGAAAGGTATTTATGGGACATCAATGTCTACTGATGAAACTTCATCTTAACTGGGCAATTGGTGAAATGTCACAAGTCTGTTAATCACAATCCCATCACCAGAGCACAACCTGGTGGAAGAGTAATAATTATAGCGGTGAGGAAACCTCCGAAGGGATTCGTCTGCTCTCGCCAATCCCAGTAGAAGTGTGGTCCACAGAAAGGCAGTGGTAGTACGACTACTACGCCACTAGAGGCAGGAAAGAGAAGAGGTAAGCCTGCCGGACCCGACTTCCTCTCTCGCTGCTCAACTCCCGAAGGAGAAAAGCTAAGTAAAAACCAGACGAGCTCGTAACTAACTGCAGAGAACCCCCAACCTAGGCTCTCAAAGAAAAACCAACGGGTCAGCGGAATGGTCTAGACAACTCATGGATCCCAACGAAGTGTAAAAACCGAGCCGGCTCGAAGAAAACACGTGAAAATGACTGGGATCCTAGACCCATGCTCTCAGTGTCCGCTACCCAAGCCTGAGCGACCTCATCTCCTGCTTAGGTAAGGGTCACCGCGCCCTCGCACAGTCGGAGGATCAATCTCCATGACTGATCATATGTGACATCACCATTTCTTTATTTTCATGTTACACCCTGAGTGTCTACGGTTTCTTTGACTTATTTCACATCTCCAAGTTATCAGTCCCAGACCTGAATTTTGTTCTATAAGAACCTCAACTGATCCTAGGTCAGGGATACAGACCTATTATGATAGTCTCTCTCTCTTTGATCCCACGGAAGAACATCTATCTTATGATCTTGGCTATCTTATCGGAAAAATCGTTCTTTCCTACGTCCCAAAAGATTCACAAACAACTACAAGGATCGGGCTATTTCCTGGAGGAAGACTTGCTTCATGGCAAGTTCATAAAGTCTTGTTTTCATGTATGATAACCATATATATCCTTAAGATTCATCCACAATCTCATAATTCATAATATGTTTGTCAAGCCCACCTTTATATGTAACAATAATTCTATGGCATGCTCTTAAAATGGATACTAATAAAGGTTTACCCTATCAAATTTTATCACACCCAACACATTAGAAATGTGTGTGTATACTTCATAATAATCCAAGTCATCTAGTCCCTTTAACTTCACACCCAACTTCATGGCTTCAAGGACATCATTTAGGTGTTTGATGGGCTTTAAGGTCTAACATTTAAAGGGGTCCTTTTGAGGGCATTACATGCTCCAATCATGCATCTATTCCACTCATAGACCTACGTGTACAGCTAGCACATGGCTGCAAACAAAAGACATTTCAACCTCTCATAATCCCTCTCCTTAATGGGATTAAATCATTAATGGATTTCTCATTCCATATAGGGAAATCATGGGGACTTGGGGTTTGTAAAACATATTAAAAGATGCCTATAATTTTGATTAGTCATGCATTCCACAATGGAATTTGGTCACAGCTTGGTCCATGGACAGCAACCAAATTAGTCCCAAACCCACCATCAAAACCCATCTAAATACATGGATTTCATGTGTATTACATTCTCTACATATCCATGGTCAAATCCACCAAAAGGTGTCTAAGGATATTATCAAAATCATGTATGTCCTTAGTCCTAATGCAACAATATCAAATCTGAGCATTCAGTGGAGATGTAATATAAGTAGTCAATAACTCCTCAAAAACTCCTCATTTTGCTAAAACAAACCCATGGATTAAAGGTTAATATGAAAGAGTATATATGAACAAGTATTTACACACAAGGAGATATGAAGGAATTCCCTAAATGCATCTTAAAACTCTAAGTTAAAGTGCATGGACAGATCCGGACACATTCAGTTACATGTATATGACAACATCCAAATCATTTTCAAATCACCTAAAATTTCAAATTAAAGGCCATGAATTATAGGCCAACTTAGTGAAGTCATAGTCAGCAAGCAAATCTATTCAAGGGAACTTAAATAAGACTCCCAAATCATACAAATTATTGGCCAACATTCAACAACAAATTCTGAAACTTTTAACATAACTGTCCATGTATAGTCTCTTTAGGAGATTAAAATCAATGCAATTTCGTACCCAGACCCATGGATTAAAGGTTGAGTTAGTGGAGATGCAAACAACAAGAAAATCCACATAAGGAAACTCAAGGAATATCCCCAAAGCATGAAGAAATCTCAGCCAACATTCAGCACAACAAATCTAAAAACATTCAGCAAGCATCCATGTACAGCCACCATAAAAGCTCCTAATCCCATGAAATTTCGAGTCCAAAGACATGGATGGAAGACCAATTTAATGGAGCATATAGCAGCAACAAAAACCACTAAAGAGAGATCAAAAATCCTCTCCAAATTATGCATGAATTCATTTATAATCCAACATGGACAGATCTGGACACTATAAAATCCTTCCATAAAAACCCCTCCAAAAACCAAATTGAAGTCCAACAAGAATCTCAATCAACACTTTTATATAATAGCTCAACATAAGGCTCAAATGGTGGAGAAAATTCCATCTAATGGCAGCAAAGAGGGGGTATAATTTGTACCTTCAACAGTGCTCAAGAACTGCTCAAGGACAGCAGCAACTCCAGCCTTCTATCACCAATTTCAATCCAAGCTTGGCCTTGGATCCTACTGCAACACTTGGGGTTCGTTTGGTTGCAGGGTTGGGCAGGGTTGGGTTGGGATAGGGTACCCCTGTGAATAGTAAACTATGAGGAGGATTGGGATGTTTGGAAGGAGGGGCGCCCCGGGTTGGGCCAACCCAACCCTGTCCAACCCTGTAACTAAACGAACCCGGTCTTTGTTCCTCTCCTTCCCAGCTTTAATTTGAGCCCAAGAACTCAATTTTTGGTGGAGAAATGAGGGAGAAAACTAAGAAAGAAGATGGAGATCCATGGAAATTTCGGCCATAGAGAAGAGAGCTCCAAGTTTTCAAGAGGAAGAAGATGAAGTGGAGGTGAAGGGGTGGCACCTATGGGTGCTTATACCCTTGGAAAAATTACATCATAAACCCCATCAACTCTTCCTATTTGCACATAAGGCCCACTTATGAATAGTAATCACATTACTAATCATACTTAGCCACTTAATCACCTCTAACCATAATTCCACAATTAGCCACTAATGGCATCTTAATTTCCCATACTTAATCACAATTAAATTCTCAACTTTCAAAGCCAATCAAACTCACTAATCATTCATCATCTTGGACTTAATTGGTCATTATAAATTAGGGATGTTACAATCATAAAAAACTCAAAGAGAGTCTCGCCCTCAAGACTCCGCTTCTAAGTCAGGTTTCTCGGTTTGCCATAAAAAGCTCAAAAGGTTTTTAGCCCATAAAAACCTCAAAGAAGGTTTTTTACCCAGAAAGTGAAAAGAATTTCCAAATAGAGACTAAACTGAGAGAGTACCTGAGAAGAGTCGTGGGTATCTCTCGCGCATCGCTACTTCGGTCTCCCATGTTGCCTCCTCAACACCCTGTCGGTGCCATAGGATCTTGACCAAAAGAATGTCCTTGTTCCGAAGCCTCCTGACCACAAAATCAAGTATCTGCACTGGCTCCTCCTCGTATGTCAATTTTGGCTCTATGTCAAGGCTCTCATAGCTGATGATATGCTGAGGATCGTGCACGTACTTCCTCAAGTTCGACACATGGAATACGTCTTGAATTGCAGTCAAACGTGGGGGAAGTGTCAATCTGTATGCTACTTTCTTGACACGTGAAAGTATCTCGAATGGCCCAACAAAACGTGGTGCCAACTTGCCACGAACTCCAAACCGTTGTATCCCCTTCATGGGCGATACACGTAGAAACACAAAATCTCCAACCTGAAACTCCAAGTGTCGGCGTCGTCAATCTGCGTAGCTCTTCTGGCAACTCTGTGCTGTCAAGAGCTTCCTCCTCACCAAGTCAACAACCCTCGCAGTCTCCTCCAAGAGATCCACGGTATACAACGCATGATCGCCTACCTTGCGCCAACTGATTGGCGTAAGGCATCTCCGCCTGTAAAGAGCCTCGAATGGCGCCATGCCGATGCTCGAATGATGGTTGTTGTTGTAAGTGAACTCAACAAGAGGTAAATGATCCTTCAAGGATCCCTTCCACTCTAAAGAACAAGCGCGTAAAAGATCCTCCAAGGTCGGTATCGTACGCTCACTCTGTCCGTCCGTCTGAGGGTGATATGCTGAACTCATCTTCAATTCGGTCTGTAATGCTGACATGAACTGCTGTCAGTAATGGGAAGTGAACCTCGAGTCTCTGTCAGATACTACCTCTCAAGGTATGCCATGTAACCTCACGATGTGCTATATGTACAATCTGGCCAACTGAGAAGGTGTATAAGTCATTCTGACAGGTATAAAATGGGCTGACTTCGTCAACCTATCAACAATGACCCAGATGGAATCGTGGCCTCCCGGTGTCCTTGGCAATCCCGTAACAAAGTCCATCGAAATGCTCTCCCACTTCCACTCAGGAATGGGGAGAGGCTGCAGTAAACCAGGTGGTCGTCTGTGCTCCGCCTTCACCATCTAGCAAGTCAAACACCTGCTGACATGCCCAGCTACGTCCCTCTTCATCCCATCCCACCAGAAATGTCTACGAAGATCGTGGTACATCTTCATACTGTCGGGATGAATGGAAAGATGCGAACAATGTGCCTCGTCAAGTATATCTCTACGTAGCTGCTCATCGTTGAGAACCACTACCCGACCTGCCTTCCACAGAATCGGCTCTGAGACAACAAAGTCGTCAAACTCATCCTTCACTGCCCGCATGTATCTGTCACGAATCCACGGGTATGTCTGTTGCCCTGTCACTATACTGTCCCAAAGACTGCTATACCTCAGAGGTACAGAAAGGGGAGAAGATGCACTGTCCTGCGGATGCCAATCCGTCAGTGCTGCAAGTAAGTCCCAAGTGTATAGCCAGTTCATTGTAACCTTCGAGTGTGCTCTCCTGCTGAGGGCGTCTGCAACTACGTTTCCCTTACCGGGATGATAAGAGATCGTGCAATCGTAGTCCTTCAGCAGCTCTAACCATCTGCATTGTCTCATGTTCAGCTCCTTCTGATCAAATATGTACTTCAGACTCTTGTGGTCTGTGAAGATCTCAAAGTCAACCCCGTACAAGTAGTGGCGCCAGATCTTCAGAGCGAAGACCACTGCCGCCAACTCTAGATTGTGTGTGGGGTAATTCCGCCCATGCGGTCTCAACTGCCTCGAAGCGTAGGCAATCACATGCCCCCTCTGCATCAGCACTGCTCCCAAACCGTCACCTGACACGTCTGTGTAGACCGCATAGTCCTATGTACCTGACGGTAGAGCAAGAATCGGAGCGGTAGTAAGTCTCTCCTTCAGTGTTCTGAAGGCCTGCTCGCACAAACTATCCCAAACAAAAGGTACTCCCTTTTGCGTCAAACGCGTCAAGGGTAGTACTGATGAATCTCCATTTCATCACCTTTATTTTATCATTTTGGCCTTAAAAACCCCAACAAATGCAGGTAAATAGCATTAATTTGTATATAATAGCATGCATGATTCATTGTATTTATTATACATAAAATAAGGTTTTTAATGCCAAAATTATAGAATAAAGAGAAGAAAAGAAAAAGGAAATAAAATATTGCAAATATTTTATGACCCTAACCCCGAGACCAAGGCCAGCATGGAATTGGTCGACAAGGAATAAAGTAGGGGGAGATAAGGGCCAATAGTACAATAAATACCTCATTTATTTATTCCTTCATTTATACATTTTTGACACATATTTTGTACATAATTATTCATTCATCAAATAAAGAAACTTTGTACATAAAAGTTATAGATAATAATGTCAATAAAAATACAAAATTTAGTTTGTAGAAAAATAAGACACAGTGTACATTTTATACACACAATAAAAAGCAAAAATCTCAACTTCACAGACCCATATCTTGCAAATAAAAACTCCAAATCACCCAAACTCACCTTTAATTGTATATAGCATTCCAAGAACTATTTAATAAAATTAGTTTCATAATTTTTGGAGTTCATCTGTAGAAGTTAGGTTTTTGATCCTCCTTGTATATAGGGCTGATTAAAATAATCATTTTATTCAATATTCATTATTTTTATAAATTTATATTTTTAAAATTGTGTAAATAATGTATAAAATACATGTACATATTAAAATTAAAAGAAAACTAAAAAGAATTTGTAAAATAAAATAAGCCTATGTAATACATAGGCAAAATACCTATGTTAAGAATGTATATAAATAAAAAGGTATTTTTATTCTTTTATTCTTTATTCATCTATATTTTCATAATAATGTATATATTATATATAACTTAATAAAAATACAAAACCAAAATAAAAACAAATAAAATGCATTAAATAAATAAAATGCATATAATGTATAGGTAAAATACCTATAAGTATACCTACATATACATAAACACATTTATTTAAAAATGTAAATAAACTCATAAAAATTAAATAAAAATATATTTATACTCATACAAATAAGTTATAAATTTATAAAATAAGAAAATAAAATAATAAAAAACCCAGATCTTCCTCAGGTCTGGAGATCTGATCTCCCTCCTCCAGCCTTCGCCGGAGATCACCGCCCCGTGTCCCCCTTCGCTCATTAGACCCAAATAAGACCTCCAGCCCCTTGTTTTTGTGCCCTGAGCTTTCTTGCAGGTGCTGGGAGGCCAAAGGACCCCCGTTGGGGTCGATTTTGATTCTTCTGCAGGTACCTGGGACCTTCGACCTTCACCGACTCCGCTGGGTTGTTCCGGTGAGCCTCCGGCTCTCCTGAGCAGATCAATCGACAGAGCATGGCCCCAGGAAGCTTCTTGGAACATCAAATGCCCGAGGGAGCGCTGGACGAGAGAGCAGCACCGGATCGAAGGTCGGGGAAGGGGGAGTTCTTCCATGTTCTTCGTGCCTTCGTCTTCACCGTCCGATCGTGGTCCCAGCCCAGATCAGAAGGCAGTCGTTGGATGGAGCTCTACATCGACCGTCAGATCAGCTCTGCTGATCTAATCTCAGCCCTCCATCGGCGAAGCGTCATCGGGCAAGGAGGTGGCGACGCGTGTCAAGTGAAGAAAGCACAACCGTTGGATAGCGCGCCTTTGGGGGTAATTTGCATGTTTAGCCCCAGCACTTTTTGTATTTAATTTTTAATATTGTAAATTACATAGCACGTTGCAAATAAAATGTAAATTTTGCAGAAAGGACCCTGAAGTTTAAAGAATTGCATTTAGGTCCTTCCGCGCCTCATGTGCAGTCCCACGTGAGGCGCGTGAAAATTGCACTTTAACCCTGGCGGATTTTGTAAATTGTAAAACAGTCCCAAAAGTTTAAATAATTGTTTATTTCTGTAGGAATTTTTGCACGGATGCCCCTGTCACTTATTTTATTTGCAAAAATGCCCCTGCCAGGCTGTTTGAATTTTCTTGCTTTTATCTATTTATTAAAAATACCTAGGGTGCTTCTAAAAATTCAGAAAAATGAGGATAAGTGCTTCATGTAGTGTTCTTCCACGCCCATATTTTATTTCACATTTTTTGCATTTTCCTTAATTAGTAAAAATGAAAAAGAAGCCCATTTTGTACTGTCTAAATTATAAAATACAAAAAAATTATAAAATGTTTTTGAAAAATTACAAAAAAAATTATATATGATATATTTATATATATATATATATTGAGTCCAGAAATTGAAAAACCCTAAAAATACGAAAAAGAAAAATAAAAAATCAGAAAGCTCCAAAATCCAACAAAAAAATATAAAAATCCCTAAAAAATACCAAAAATGAATTTTTCTCCTTTATAATTATCTATATATTATTATTAACATATTAAAATTAATTTGGGTAATTTTGGAGTTTATTTTATATTTTTAAAACCCAAATTATATTCGGTTATCTATTTAGTCCCTTATTGTGGACATTTTTGAAATTAAAAATACATAAAAATTAGAAGTATTTCAGAAAAAAATATTTATATCTATATATATTTTTAAGCATTTATATCTATGTATATATACTATATTATTCCCCTCTCTCTCTTCCTATATGTACATCTCTTTATATACATCTTATATATATATATATATATTATATAATTAAAAATATAAAAAGAAAATAAAAAATATAAAATATAAAAACAAAATAAAAAAATAATAAAAATAATAGAAAAATGTAAAAACCAAAAACCCACAAAAACAATAATTGGACATGAACAATGGATTGAATAATTACACCACACACATACAACCATTCGCCTCCCAGTGTTCGACCTCTACCTGTACTTACACCTATACACATTTACATGTAGAGTTATAATAAATTTTAACTCCACATTTTTTGATATTCATTGCATATTTCATTTTGGGTTAATTGTTGGTCAATTTGGGATCTTTTGTCGGTCGCCTCAGCGACTGTGTTCCCGCTTTGTGTGGAATGCATGACCGATAGAAAATCCCTTTCATCAAGTACGATCCACGAAAAGTTGCTGACAAAGCATCTGTAATAGCCTGCCAACCCAAGAAAACTACAGATCTGTGTCACTGTCTTGGGCTGCTCCCAAGACATCACTACATCTATCTTCGCAGGGTCCACTGCGACACCTGCTCCTGATATAACGTGTCCCAAAAATGAGACCTGAGATAGCCAAAACTCACACTTACTCAACTTGCCAAACAGTCTATGCTCTCTCAAGATACCAAGCACTGCTCTCAAGTCGTTCTCATGGTCCCATTCATTCTTCGAGTAAACCAGCACGTCATCTATGAACACCGCAAAAAACTTGTCCAAGTAAGGACGGAATACTTTGTTCATCATGTCCATGAATGCCGCGGGGGCATTCGTCAGTCCGAATGGCATCACTACAACTCGTAGTGGCCATACCATGTCCGAAAGGTTGTCTTCGGGATGTCTATCTCCTGAATCCTCAACTGATGGTAACCCAAGCGGAGGTCAATCTTCGAAAACACCGAAGATCCATGTAGCTGATCAAATAGATCATCAATGCGTGGCAGACGATAACGGTTCTTTACCGTCCTCTTGTTCAGCTGCCAGTAGTCAATGCACAACCACATGGTTCCATCCTTCTTCCGAACAAAAAGTACATGAGCGCCCCATGGTGAAGTGCTCGGCCTCACAAAGCCCAAGTCAAGCAACTCATGTAGTTGTACCTTCATCTCTCTCAGCTCTGCAAACAACTTGTGTTGTGTCTCTCTCCACTTCCCTGAGAATAAGTGGGCTCTGAAGTGGGTCTCAAAGTCTGTCCAAGTCGGCACATGCCCCATCTCAGACACAGTAGCCTCCCACCAGCGCTCTGCAAACCCAGTAAGTTATAACTCAACAAAGGGTAACCACGACTCTGGTGGTGCCTGAATCATCCAGAACACCTTCGTCACCGTCCTGAGCCACTTCTCAACCTCGTCAGACGTACCCGTGCCCTGGAACCTGGGTACTCCAGCTCTCTGGTAGGATGTGAAAACATCATGGTGTCTCAGTGCAGTAGGAAGAACAAACCCTGTGACCTCTACTCCTGCTACATGCCCTTGGCCTGCCTCAGCTCTGTCGGCTCCTGACTCCCTCATAATCTCTGCCTCAGGATGCTGGTGAATCTCCTCAGAGAATAGATGCTCAGCTCTAGCGAACTCATCCCTGGATGGGTGGTATGGGGAGTCAGAAAGCTCCTCCATCCTCATCTCCATCCCAGTCTGTCGCTCCGCCAACTCAGTCTGCTGGGCAAGTATCTCATCCTGTCTCTGTCGTAAATCAGCAAGTGCAGCTAGCACCTGCACCATCTCTCATGGCTGATCATGAGCTACTCGTGGTGCCATGCTAATCCTCCCTGTATTGGATCATAGCATAGTTAAGCACACTTTAGGAAATAATCAGTTGTACTATTTCTCCTCTTGGGATACTTATATAAATGACATGTTCTGGTGACTTATGGTTACAAAAATCTTATAAATGTCAAAACTTTTCCCATTCGGCTTCACGAGAAGTCAGAAGACTCTCGCTATTCGAAACTCAAGCTATTAAATCATGTGAATGCGTGTATAGGGGTAACTCTACTCTGATACCAACCCTGTAAGACCCGTCCTCTCGAGGACCTTAGGTTACCCGTCAAACACGTCATTTGCACACTTAATAAGCTTAAGTTAATCTCATGCTAAGAAAAACCTGGGGAAAATTTTTACCTTTTCACAACGTGACATTCATAAGATTTATTATGCTAAACAAGCAACCACAAGAAAACTAAAAGCGGAAGTAGGAAGTGCACCAGAACTGAACAACACAATATCCATTCTTTTCATTTCATTCATATATATACATGTTGGGTTTCCACAACACCCACATACATATATCTGTATCAAAAATAAATTACAGAGGAGAGTACCACAATCATCGAAAACTGAACTACAAAAGTAATACCTGCTCTGTAAGTGTCAGCACCAAAAGAACAACAGCAACCCCAAGTACGTCGGCTACTCGATCGCAGGACCTTTACCTGCCACAGATAGAAAAGGGACAAGCAAGTATCTGTCAACAAAAATGTCAAGTACAAATTCTACACAGTTCTACTAAAAAGAGTAGTAAGTAAAGACTAGAACTACTAGAGAAACAGAAAGTAGATGTAGTGGACAAAAGAAGCTAGCAAGTAAAAGTGGGTAAATTGATTTTTAAATTATTTACTTGCTTTCAGAAGTCTAACAAAAGAACAAACTCACTCACTACCACACCATGTCTCCCTCGATTAATGGAACTAACCAAACAACAACTCAAGCCTAGAAGTAAGTCTGTGGTCTTGGTCCGGTTAGGACCTCGATATCCGGGTAGGACTTCAAAGTCCAGATTAAACCTCACACTATGACTCTGAGGTATGATGTACGCCTCAGGGTTAGGGTACCTCCGTAGGCATGCGATGGTATCTTGCATCCTAACTAAGTTCCCAACACTCCTCCTAGCTTTTTCTCTCAACTCACATTGATCCTTGGTCAACACGTGTGATAGCTCGCTCATGAAGGTGTATAAGAGGAATCGTACTCACAACTCTCTCAATACCCAGCCCTCGTTAGCCTCTACTAACGGAACTGTCGTCATTAGTTTCCTAGCGGAAAAGTCACTCATCTCTTACCCCAACACGAGGTCACAGCCTGGCGGGAAAGGTATTGATGAAGTTTTTAGTGTTTGTTACCCACTACTCCATCACCAGTGCATGACATGGTGGAAAGGTAATAATGAAGTCATCAGTGTCTGCTAACCACTACCCCATCACCAGTGCACGACATGGCGGAAAGGTACAAATGGTGACATTGATGTCTATTGACCACTACCCCATCACCACTGCACGACATAGTGGAAAGGTATTTATGGGACATCAATGTCTACTGATGAAACTTCATCTTAATTAGGCAATTGGTGAAATGGCACAAGTCTGTTAATCACAATCCCATCACCAGAGCACAACCTGGTGGAAGAGTAATAATTATAGCGGTGAGGAAACCCCCAAAGGGATTCATCTGCTCTCACCAATCCCAGTGGAAGTGTGGTCCACAGAAAGGCAGTGGTAGTACGACTACTACGCCACTAGAGGCAGGAAAGAGAAGAGGTAATCTTGTCGGACCCGACTTCCTCTCTCGTTGCTCAACTTCCGATGGAGAAAAGCTAAGTAAAAACCAGACGAGCCCGTAACTAACTGCGGAGAACCCCCAACCTAGGCTCTCAAAGAAAAACCAACGGGTCAGAGGAATGGTCTAGACAACTCGTGGATCCCAACGAAGCATAAAAACCGAGCCGGCTCGAAGAAAATACATGAAAAAGACTGGGATCCTAGACCCATGCTCTCAGTGTAATGCTACCCAAGCCTGAGCGACCTCATCTCCTGCTCGGGTGAGGGTCACCACGCCCTTGCACAGACGGAGCATCAATCTCCATGACTGATCATATGTGACATCACCATTTCTTTATTTTCATGTTACACCCTGAGTGTCTACGGTTTCTTTGATTTATTTCACATCTCCAAGTTATCAGTCCCAAACCCGAATTTTATTCTATAAGAATCTCAACTGATCCTAGGTCAGGGATACAGACCTGTTATGATAGTCTCTCTCTCTCTCTCTCTGATCCCACGGAAGAACATCAATCTTATGATCTTGTCTATCTTATCGAAAACATCATTCTTTCCTACGTCCCAAAAGATTCACAAACAACTACAAGGATCGGGCTATTTCTTGGAGGAAGACTTGCTTCTTGGCAAGTTCATAAAGTCTTGTTTTCATGTTTGAT
The DNA here is from genome assembly GCA_037367405.1 of Ottelia alismoides. Classification (NCBI taxonomy): domain Eukaryota; kingdom Viridiplantae; phylum Streptophyta; class Magnoliopsida; order Alismatales; family Hydrocharitaceae; genus Ottelia; species Ottelia alismoides. Next base: position 1,060,213 of record JAZKJV010001004.1, on the reverse strand, counting down.
AACCACATATATAAATATATATATATATATCCTTAAGATTCATCCCCAATCTCATAATTCATAATATGTGTGTCAAGCCCACCTTTATATGTAACAATTATCCTAAGGCATGCTCTTAAAATGGATACTAATAAAGGTTTACCCTATCCAATTTTATCACACCCAACGCATTATAAATGTGTGTGTATACTTCATAATAATCCAAGGCATCTAGTCCCTTTAAGTTCACACCCAACTTCATGGCTTCAAGGACATCATTTAGGTGTTTAATGGGCTTTAAGGTCTAACATTTGAAGGGGTCCTTTTGAGGGCATTACATGCTCCAATCATACATCTATTCCACTCAGAGAACTACGTGTACAGCTAGCACATGGCTGCAAACATAAGACATTTCATTCTCTCATAATCCCTCTCCTTAATGGGATTAAATCATTAATGGATTTCCCATTCCATATAGGGAAAACATGGGTACTTGGGGTTTGTAAAACTTATTAAAGGATGCCTATAATTTTGATTAGTCTTGCATTCCACAATGGAATTTGGTCACATCTTGGCCCATGGACAGCAACCAAATTAGTCCCAAAACCACCATCAAAACCCATCTAAATACATGGATTTCATGTGTATTACATTCTCTACATATCCATGGTCAAATCCACCAAAAGATGTCTAAGGATATTATCAAAATCATGTATGTCCTTAGTCCTAATGCAACAATATCAATTCTGAACATTCAGTGGAGATGTAATATAAGTAGTCAATAACTCCTCAAAAACTCCTCATTTTGCTAAAACAAACCCATGGATTAAAGGTTGATATGAAAGAGTATATATTAACAAGTATTTACACTCAAGGAGCATGAATAAACTCCCTAAATGCATCTTAAAACTCTAAGTTAAAGTGCATGGACAGATCCGGACACATTCAGTTACATGTATATGACAACATCCAAATCATCTTCAAATCACCTAAAATTTCAAATTAAAGGCCATGAATTATAGTTCAACTTAGTGAAGTCATAGTCAGCAAGCAAATCTATTCAAGGGAACTTAAATAAGACTCCCAAATCATACAAATTATTGGCCAACATTCAACAACAAATTCTGAAACTTTTAACATAGCCGTCCATGTATAGTCTCTTTAGGAAATTAAAATCAATGTGATTTCGTACACAAACCCATGGATTAAAGGTTGACTTAGTGGAGATGCAACCAACAAGCAAATCCACATAAGGAAACTCAAGGAAGATCCCCAAAGCATGAAGAAATCTCAGCCAACATTCAGCACAACAAATCTAAAAACATTCAGCAAGCATCCATGTACAGTCACCATAAAAGCTCCTAATCCCATGAAATTTCGAGTCCAAAGACATGGATGGAAGACCAATTTAGTGGAGCATATAGCAGCAACAAAAACCACTCAAGAGAGATCAAAAATCCTCCCCAAATTATGCATGAATTCATTTATAATCCAAAATGGACAGATCTGGACACTATAAAATCCGTCCATAAAAACCCCTCCAAAAACCAAATTAAAGTCCAACAAGAATCTCAATCAACACTTTGATATAATAGCTCAACATAAGGCTCGAATGGTGGAGAAAATTGCATCTAATGGCAGCAAAGAGGGGGTATAATTTGTACCTTCAACAGTGCTCAAGAACTGCTCAAGGACAGCAGCAACTCCAGCCTTCTATCACCAATTTCGATCCAAGCTTGGCCTTGGATCCTACTGCAACACTTGATCTTTGTTCCTCTCCTTCCCAGCTTTAATTTGAGCCCAAGAACTCAATTTTTGGTGGAGAAATGAGGGAGAAAACTAAGAAAGAAGATGGAGATCCATGGAAATTTCGGCCATGGCGAAGAGAGCTCCAAGTTTTCAAGAGGAAGAAGATGAAGTGGAGGTGAAGGGGTGGCGCCTATGGGTGCTTATACCCTTGGGAAAATTACATCATAAACCCCACCAACTCTTCCTATTTGCACATAAGGCCCACCTATGAATAGTAATCACATTACTAATCATACTTAGCCACTTAATCACCTCTAGCCACAATTCCACAATTAGCCACTAATGGCATCTTAATTTCCCATACTTAATCACAATAATATTCTCAACTTTCAAAGCCAATCAAACTCACTAATCATTCATCATCTTGGACTTAATTGGTCATTAGAAATTAGGGATGTTACAGTGTGTGCATGCATGTTTATGTGTGTATGTGCATGTTGTGTGTGTGATTGTGTGTGTATGTGCATGTGTGTATATGTGTGAATATTAATTATTAGTTGGATCTTTAAATTTGTAAAGAATAATTTCATTTGTTGTTATATTTCTTGCAAGGAATCGTATAACAACAGTTATCCATCACCTTTATCTTTTAATCGGTGTTAAATTTAGCAATGATTAGTATAATTTTTCATAAATAAACTAACAAATAAATAATTTCTATATGAGCATTTAGAAATTAATATAATATTCCTTTCTAGTTGCAAAAAACAAAATATAATTTTGTGGTGAATAATTATTATTATTATATATTTAACATCCTAATATATGGAAATGAATATCAAATTATTTGTGTCATAGTTCAACTTTTGTCATGCTATTAATTCAAGATTGCCAAAGATGCAAATATCATCATGTAAGCCTTTGAATATATGTAAATATGAATTAATCTATACGATTTTTCCTCTGGAATCCATATATAACCCACGTTCAATTCATGTACATATCAACTTTATAAGGAAACGCTAACACAATTTTAATATTCATCTATATCTATATCCGCATTCCTAGTCATATTTTAAAACGGAAAAGAATTAAGTAACACCTATATATCGGTATCCATGTCTAATTATCTGCACACTATTGAATCAATGAGAGTGTCCATTCTTTTCCAAATGAATTTTGTTGATGGGCCATGGATCATGACATATCGGGTACCTAACATGGTATTTTCAAACAAGTTCTCATGAGTTTTTGGTCAAAATGCATGAGTCCATCTAGGTAACTGCTAACATAGATAATTTGGACACCCCAACTAGCATGATGTGTGATCCATAATTTCCTTAGACAGTATCTGGGTGAGGACCTATTTCTTTTTGGGAGGTTTGAAATTAGAGAAGGATGTTGAAGATAGTGAGATTCTAGAATTAACAGAATGTGTGCGATAATCGATCAGGCAGCACAATTTATATTAATATTGGCATATGAGGGACTTCTGCATTGGTTTTTAGTTCTCGTGTCGAAATATGTGAACCTGAAACATGAATGTAGCGTGGAATAATTGTGTCTAGCTATGATGTTTATCTAACCCCTTGATGACATTGAATGGCATTGTTAATAACGTAAAATTGTAGTATGACCACTCAGTGATCTATCAAAGACCAATCCTTAAATATTTCTACGAGTAGGGGCTTGATATTATTAATTTATTATTTAACAAGGGAAGTTCATGGTGGAACTCAGGGACACGAGCTATATAATGTGATCAATCAGGTCTTAATATCTAAGTTAAGTGATTATTAATCAATCTAGTCAATTAACACATAACAAGAAGAAATGCATACAACATTTGCCACATAAAGCATTTTATTTTCATTCCATGCAAGTTAAATAATATGACAAAAAACTACAAAATTACATGACAGGTAATGTAAATGCTAGTGCACAAATATACCCCTATTGATCAAGTAATTGAATAGTGACTATATACCAATTTTACAGTTCATTTGATGCACCAAAAATAAGTCCAATTCTATTTAATGGAAATTATATATCGAGTAAATGACACCATAGATGTCTAATTAAATTAATATTGTTAAGGGTGTCACATCGAATTAAATCATGCTAATATCTAGATAATTAAACATGCATCAAAATGAAACATAAATCATCGAAATCAGAGTTCACATGCTCAAAATAAAAGCAAAATGATCCAATGGCATAATTGTAAATTAAAAACACAAAATATATACACAAACATATCCAAAATGTCCCTAGGAAGGGCATAAATTCAAAATCAATAAACCGATTATCCTTCCCTATTATTTTTCATTTGCATAGGGACCCAAATGTATTTTTTAGCAATCGGAGAGTCCTTGAATTAAATTACGCAAGCACACCACGTGAGACACGTGCGCCTGGACTTGGGTTCAATATGTATGAATCGCAGGGGCTTCAGCAGCAAACTACCCCAACCTCGCGTTCCCTACATGCGCATGGAGGTCCGGGGGTAGGTCTGGGTGGTTGCAAGTGGCACGTGCCACGTGGGTGGCTTGAGGTACCTCTAAGGAGGCTCGGTCCCATCAAGCTTGTAAAGAATGAGCCAAACTTTGGGAGGAATGAGGGTCGTCCGATCCTCCTAATCGAATCGTAGCTGCTATTCGAGGAAGTCTCCTCCTCCTCCATTGTTGGCGGCAATGTTGGGGATCCCAGCGAGGTCTCTTCTCCTCCTCCATGCTCCATATCTTCTCTAGAAGGTCATGGAAGCATCATGGAGTTGCAGAAGAAGCTGGAGGTCGAGGAAGGTCTGACTACGGCTTGGGAGGTGGGGCGAAGATGTTTCATTGGAGGCGGAGCTCTAGAACAAAGCTCCTCTGAGGCTTCCGTCCATTGAATCTTAGTGGCACATGTAGTTGTTAGGGAGCAAGCCAAAGTGTTTCATGCATGTTGTTTGGTGGAGGGAGGGTTGATGTGCAGAGAACGTGGAAGCCCTAAGTGGGTTCTTCTCTGACATGGTCCGAGAATTCCTGAGATGGAGGGGGTTATAACGGATCGAGGAGGTGTTCGGAAGCTTTAGCATGGATCATTGACCCAAAGTGAAGCTCGGAGACATCTCAGATGAAGGTGGAGGTACTTGTGCGTAACTGAAAAATAAGAGAAAAACAAACAATAATCACGAAGGGCTTACCTGGATAATTTGAAGAAGGTCATGGTGGAGTGGGTTGGCTTGGGTTGAGTGCATGGTCAGCCTACCAGGAAACTTGAACAACCTTGAGCGAGGGTTGTGACATGATCAGGAGACCATGGTTTCATGGTGGCCTAGGTCATCGTCGCATCGTAGATCCACACTTCCCTTGTCATGGAAAGGTGGAGAGATGATGGGCTTAAGCCTGTGTGAAGGTGTACAGCGGTGAATGGAGTCGGTGGATATTTTTGAGGAGGGGCATGGTGATTATAGGAGATGAATTGTCAAAGACTTAATCAACTTTGCATTTACCCTAGGAGGTAGATCGTGGAGCATAGAGGATATCGCATGAAAAAGGATAGATTGGTCAACGTCGAGGGGCAGTTGGTTGGGAGAGAGGAAGTGGGAAGCATTTTCATATAAAGGGAGAAGATGGGGGTCGATGATGTGCATCATGGGAGAGAGGGTCACACAGAGGCTGATGAATGGGCTTAGTTGTTGGATCTAGCAATCCCGCGGTCGGAGGAGGGGTGCTAAGGGAGTGTTGTGATGCGATCTGGGGATCGCATCAGATGAATGAGGAGTGGATTGTTGATTAATGGTGGAGATGCAATCTGGGGTTCGCATTAGAGGGCGAAGAGCGGCATAGAGATGGAGGGTGTTGATCAATCCATCAGATGTGATCCGATGGTGGAAAAGAGAGGCGTGTGGGAATAAAGAGCTGGGCTACATGTCTACTCCAAAGAGAGCCACATGGCCCAATAAAAAATAGAAAAATAAGAAAAGTAAATAAAAATAAAAAAACAAATGGTTAGAGCTTTAAATAAAAAAGTGTTGAACATGAAAATTGCAGATTTGTTTGAGATCTACAAGTCTCATGTTGAACACAAAGTCAAAATACGGTCATATGTGTGTACTAATATTTTTGTAAGTATTTTTAGGGAGTTAAAGATACCTATTTTAATTTCATTTGTGATTTTTTGTATTTTTAATTTGATGCTAATTTCAAAATGAATATGCCTAATATTTATCTAATTTTTATGAGATATTTTTTATAATAATAACCACAAAATAAAGTCACATTAATATAATTATTTCTATACAATATTTAAGGTTAGTTACGTACATAAGGTTAATTGTTAAATAATCTTAATTAGGGTTATATTTTATTGAATAGATTAAGTAGGAGGGTAAATAAATAATAATTATGATGATAAATTATAGATTTATCACCACTATATTTAAACCATGCTCTCCCTCGAGCAAATAAAGAACAGATTAAGTCAAATTAATCTTGATTATGCATGTGGATTTTCAAAACATGATTCATTAAGAACCCTTGATTCTAATGATCTTAAAATTCTAGGTTGAACCAAGCTCTAACCAAACGGAATCCAACTTCCCTAATTATTAGACTCTCTTTGTATACTTATAGCATAGAGATATGACATTAAATGTGAATTGCATTTATGAAAGTCGAGTCAAAGCATTACTCAAAGTCCTAGTTTAGGATACTCTCTTAAGAATCCCATCCTCAACACTATGGAATAAATCATTTATTGCATTCAATCCACAGACTCTTTAGTTGTCAGACTTTAGAAATGAATGTGAAAGGCCAGATGATGGAGGGCATAGATTTGTGTCTTTTCTTCTCTCCCTCTCATTGGAATAAGGATCCTTTAGAGAGCCTTATTATCTCAACACATGTATATTTAGTGTTGACCAGTATGTCCGTCAAGCGATCGTTGAGTCATCTGCACTTGTTTTCCTAGGAGTACACCGAGGTGTGTCTTTTTGAGTATCTATCATACTTTACGACACCCAGACTTGTATCACTATATGATGCAGAGCCCATTTTGGGTGATAGTCTGGCTCATAAAAGTGTAATATGTTGGTCCAAGCGGACACTTTGAAAGGTTGGGAGCGTTTGCCTTTGGTGGAAGCTCTTTGTATTTGTCTTTGAAGTGTAAGAGATTTTCTTTTCTTTATTATATTTTCCTTTCATTTTTGGATAGCTCCATTAATTTTACCAAGTTGGTGCACATTGATCAACCTTTTTTATGTTTCATCATACCCTGGCACATAGGTAAAGATCAAGATAGTATAAGAACTTGTTCTCATATTGTCTAAGGTTGTTGACACACAGGTCTCCTCAAGACTTCATCGATTTTTTCCATCCTTGAGCATCACCTAATCAGGTCCAGACTCAAATCTCAAATCCTGGTTCCTCAAGCGAAACTGCAACTCTTCTCATCATTTATGCGGTAGTGCAAGTGAGGTGCAGGTCATATTCTTTAAAGTAGAGATGAAGTATTCGATATAGCACATATATATATATATATGAAATTAGGGAAATGTGAATAATTAAGTCTCGAACCCTAATGACTAACGTTGGTTAATTTTGAATCCTAAGACCTTATAAATCAAAGTTTCTTTACTCCTCAAGTCTTGAGTGATAGTGAGAGTGTCAAGGATTAGACCAACTTAATTGGTTAGTATTTTTGTGTTTTTTGAAATTTTTTAAATTTTTTATTCTTTTGAATAATGTTAGAATTATTTTACGGAACACATGTTAGTCTCATTTTCACCCTCCTTAAAAAGAATTTTGAAAAGATTTTACAAACCATGTCATATAATATTGATTTTCAAAATATTTACAAATGATTTTAAAAACAAGTCAAATCTTTATTTTTGTTCAAAATAGTGTAAAATATTTTTCAAAGTCAGTGTCACATATATAGAAATTATTCAACTCATTTTACTAATATTTTGTACAAATTAGTTCAAAAGATACTTAACCCTAGCCCCAAAAAATTTAAAAAAAATTGAAAGTATGAGTTATGACTAAAGTATATATGAAATATATATGGTACAACCCCATATACTTAGCTTGTGCTATGTCCTCATAACACTAAGTGATATGAATACATAACTCATACTAAACACAGGGATATATGGGAACTAACTTGGGTCTCTCCCCTATACTTAGGTTAAAAATAACTTAAGTAGAAGAAGACAAAGAAGAGGTTTCAAAATGAAAAATGAATATAATATGGAAGGGGACTCGTGTCCCCCTTTACTTAGGCTAAAAAGAGCCTAAGTATAGAGATATGAAATGAGATTAGAAGGACCAGAGGTGAACAATCGGAGAGACTTGGTTCCCCCAATACTTAGGCTGAAGAAAAGCCTAAGTATGCCAAATATGGAACTAAGGACAGGGAACCAGGACACCAGTTGAAGTTAGATAAATCTTCTCCGATGAAATGAATCTGTAAAGATGTAGAAAATAGAATCTTGGTTTACAAGAGTGGTTTTTAAGAAATCACAATTGAGGCTCAACCAATCAAGCATAACCCTTTAGTTCACCAACACACGTATATGAAGACCAACAAATGTCGGGCATTTACCTTTTCGACTTTTATTGGTTATCATCCAAGATATGAGTCCATTTACACATGATTGATATGGGTCTTTGGCACTATCCTAGGGATGCATCCTTACCTCTCATCATGTATAATACATCCTGAGTACAATGAGGACATTTCTCTCCCATAAAACAAGTCTCATTTTTTCTCCATTTTTATTTTTAATCAACTTGCATTATAAATCCCAATTTTAGCTTAGATTGTCACTGAAATTAATGTCAACAAGCAATCAAGAAATAAACTTATACCGTCCAGTCCCGATTCCATTTAATCCTAAGTTATAAACCAAGATAGGGAAATCGAGAAAACATGATGCATGCTCAAGAGAAGTACTTATAGTACCTCTAGCATCTCCATGCATGTGCAAGACATAAAAATAAATTTATCTCTAAATGCATGCAATTCGATAAAACCCATGTCCTAAACATGATACAATTATCGAGAAGAATTTGATTTGATTTTGGTTAAGTAGAGCAATGTTATGGTGTGTCTTAATGAATCTTATGAGGATATAGTGAATCTCGTAGATACTTATTCAATGTATCCTACCTATGGTCAAACACATAATGGTGAAATAAAATGAAGCTCGATGAGCCGTGTGCCTAACCCTAGATTTGAACACTCAAGTTGAGCCCCACTCAAGTTAGGTGTGAAATAGGCTCCATACAACCACATCAAGGTCCAAGTTCTTATTACAGTCACGAGTCCTCAAATGAGGACCGCTATAAAGACAACAATTATAGACATTTTTACAAAAATAATGCAACAAAATTGCTAATTATACGTATTGATCTTCGAAGAATGTTTCTGTGGCTCCTCACTATAAGAGCTTTCGATTCCTGGCATCCACGTATCTCTAGCATCCTCGGTCCTCTTGGATCCTACCACAAAAACCATGCATTAGATATAATATCAAGATAAATAAAGAGCAATGAAACATAATGAAAAAAATGAAAGTTAGTCAAACAAACACATATTAACCTAAATGTCAAAATAATAAACTTAATTAAATATTAAAACCTAACTAATTAAGAAGATATCATGTCCCTAGTGATGAACAGGGTTTTTACAAGGGTCTAAAATATCCTCACAAGGCGAAGATATAGTGTCGCAGAGGCGATCGCTCACATAACCCAAGATTAAGAACAATTAACCCACAAATGGATATAACATAGCAAAGCAAAAATATGGAGTTAAAATTTGTTATAACTCTACAAAAGATGTGTATAGGACTAGTAGTGTAGTGTCAAACACAAGGAGCACACAAGATAGATTGGGAAATTAAGATCCAAAATTGTCCTCTTCTTATATATTTATGGTATGTGGGTTTTATATTCTATATATTTTGGAGGATTTTTGTTTTTATATTTTTTATGTCCTTTTAATTTTATAATTTTTATTTTCTTTTTATAGTTTCTGATTTTTTATTTTCTTTTTCTTCTCAATTAGTTATAAGATATATATATAAAATATAGAAATAATATAGATAATAAAAGTATTATAAATGTATAAAAAAGCTAAAATCTGGAAAATACCCTAAGATACAATCTTTTTTTATTATTTTAAGGTTTTAGAAAATATTTTTTGATATTTATAATAATATTATTAATATAAATAGGTATAGCTATATAAATAAATATGATCTTTTCATATTTATAATATAGCTATAAATACTTCAAAAATGAAAAAATAATATATTTTTTATTTATATGTTTTACCTATTTTTATTTTTTTATAAAATTTTTACTCTTTTTTATATTTTTAATTGAATAAAATGTCAAAACAGTGACTTATATTAATGGGTTGACTTATTTTGGAATTTAAAAAAGATAGATATCTAAAATTTTCCAAAATTATTTTAATAAAATAACATATGGTATAAATAAAATTTGGAAGTAGAAAATTTATTTTTGGATTTTTAAAAGATTTTTTATGATTTTAATAAGGATTTTGGAGATTTTTAAATTGTTAGTGTTTTTCTTTTATTATTTTTAATGAGTATTGGTCTTCAGTTACAAAATATAGAAATAAATAAAAGCTAACTTTTCGGTAATTTCCTAAATAATTTTATAATTTTTATATATTTTAAATGCAAACGGAAGCTAAATTTAAGGTTTTGTATTTTTTTAAATATAGCCAAATCAAATTAAAAAGCCCATGAAAAATATATGTGATTTATACTCAAGTAGGCACTTAAAATAATTATCCTATAACTTTCATATGCAATTTGATATTTTTAATAATGAAAATAAAAGAAATAAAAAATACTTGAACTTGCATGGACCTAAAACTAATTAAACAAAAGTATTTCTTATTTCTTGAACCCCTTAAAGAATTCTAGAGATAAACATGAAAACATTCCAGAATAAACAGCTCAATGTCTTGGCACGGGCATAAATGCAATAAACAAAACAACAGGTCCTACTTATAATTTATCCAAAAGTTTTAATACTGAAATTTAAAATTACATGAATAAAAAGAAATACAAGAGGTGTAAGGGACCCTCTGCGAAATACTTGCCCCCTCAAGCGTACAGGCACGTGAGGTGGTGTGGCATGGGACCACTCTATAACTACTAAAAATCTGAGGTGCTAAGTGCAAATTTTACAAAAAATTCATAACTACAAACCAATGTTTTTGGATTAAAAACAAAATACAAAAATGTGGGGGTTGGGAATACAAAATACCCTTGCTTGGTGATTCGGCGACTCTGGTATTCCACTTAACCACGTGTCGATCTCCAGTCGCACGATACTTTTTCGTGGATGAGCACTGTAGATTAAACCTCATGGAAGATCTGACAGTCGTAGCTCGGCTCGATCCAACAGCTTGCTTTCAAACTGGAGCGAGGTGATTATCAGACGGCAACTGCTCTCCCTGAAGAACAGCGAAGAACAACTCATCTGATGAACTTCTTCTTATTGATTCTTCCTCCTCCAAGTTCCCCTAACGCTGGTGAGATGCTCAATCGATGTTTGGTGGTACTTTGCTGCTGATGGATACCTCAAATAAACCCACGCCTCATCGATGAGGGCCTAGAGCTTGATGAAGATGGAGGTTTGTTTCTTGGTACGGATACTCCACAGATGGAGTCTTCAGGACCTACAAAAGTGCGGAAAAGCACGATGAGACGAAGACAAAGGTTCCTAACTTTTATTGGTGTCTAATTGAGGCAGAGATGAGGGTGGACTGAAGAGGTCCGGTGGGCAGTGGAGGAGGGACTCGGGTCTTTGATTCAGGCAGAATCGATGGGGACTAGGTGGTAGGACATATGGAGAAAATGATAGGAGAGTTGATGAAAGTGGAATGGCTGGTTGAATGGGGCGGAGGCACAGTGGAACGATGGCGGGAGAAGGAACCCCGACGAACTACGAGACCTAATTCTACGCTACTGCATTGAAATCAAACACAAAATAAAGTCAGAAAATAAAAGCTACAGCTAAAGGAAACCTGGATCTACCCTTACCTATGGCTCGACTTGTCGAAGCAAGGAGCCGGTGGACCACGCGGTGGAGCTTCACCAGTGATGATGGATCGACCAATCAAATACCTACAATGCTCTGCAAATCAGACGAGAAGGAGCCAGTCACTCTCCTCGACTCGTTGGTCTAAGGATATCAGGGGTTCAGTGAGTAAGTGGGGATCAAATCCAAAAAGGGCTCTAGTGAGGTGTTATGTACAAGAAGGTTTTGTATCGAGAAAAATGCTCAAATCAGAGGACCTCAGAATGAGAGATGATGCATGCAAGATAGAGCATAGATTAAGGAATAAAAGTCATGAAGGAATCGAGCCATTTTGATGCAAGGATCAGGCAAAGGAAAATAGTGAAGTTGAGGTGGTAGGATCTGACAGATGCATGTGAGGGTTGAGCAGTTGACCAAGGTCAATGTGGACTCACTCCTCATTGGTCCACATCAGCCACGAAGAAGACAAAATAAATAAATAAAAATTGATTAATTTATATTAAAATAATAATAATTTTATTTATTTATAGTCAAAACATGAAAAACACATATTCTTTTATGTAGTATTTTAATATGATATGTATTTATTTTTACAAGTTAATTTATTATAGGTTACTTTTTACAAGTATAAACATAGGTATATTTATCTATGAAGTATGTATTATATTTTTATTTTGTATTTTAGATTTTATTATTTCATATACATAATTTATATATTTATAACTTATTTAAATACACATATAGATATTTTTATTGTATTTTTTTGAATTGGAATGTACACTTAATTAATTATAGATATTAATTATATATGTATAAGTAAGTATATTTCATCTATGTGTTAAGTTTCCATATTTATTTTGGGGTATGTTTTATGATTTTATTGTGGTTTATTTATGTACGTATGTTATCAATAATATTTACAAAATTATAAAAAATATAAAAGTATGAAAAATACAAGGAATAAATAAATTGAATATTTTATTCAGATATAATGTACAACAGGGGTCCAAAACCTAACTTTTCCATCTTAACTCCAAAGTAAATGAAACCACCTTCATTAAATAGCTAATTAAAATTCATATGCAATTAAATATTATTTTCATGAATTTTGAGTTCATATGGAAAAGAATTGATATGTAAAGTATGGATTTTGGTTTTTTATTTTGAGTGCATAAGGCACACTATATATTATTTTTATGTGAAACAAAATTTTGTATTTTTCTATGCATTTTTATCTATAGCTTTAATGTACAAAGTTTATTGATTCATGTAAAAATAATAAAGAGTAAAATAGGTCCTAAAATGGACTTATTGATGAATTTGGAATTAGGCTTTTATTGTATTTTTGGTCCTTATTTCCCCATACTTTATTCCTTGTCGACCCAGTCATCATGATGCCTAGGTCTTGGAGTTTAGGGTCATTCAATACCTATGGTATTTCATTTCTTTTTCTTTCCTTTTTTTATTTTTTTATTTTGTCTTTAAACACGGTATTTACAATATTTACTTAATAAATACTCTATGTTATTTTATGGAAAATAATGTTAGTTACATGCATTTAGCTAGGGTTTAAAAGCCAAAATAAAAGAATGAAGGTGACGAAATGGAAATTCATCCCCTCCCCCCCCCCATACTTGCCTTCGGTAGTCCCTAGCAAATATGTATGCCTATAAGTAAAAAAAGAAAATAAAGAAATGAAAAAGAAAGAACTTAAATTGATCTTAACTTTCAAACTTGTCTTCAACAAATCAAAGTTTGAAGCTCAGTTGGACCTTTGGAAACTAAGTTTGGTTGGAACCTTATTGGGAAGCGGATTTGAAATGCAACGGCCTTTGGAAACCACAAAACATTGCTCAAGTCTCTCCTCAAATGCTTGGTCAGAATAAGTCGATGTCATATGCAGTCCCATATGAATATGAGTCTATCTTGTACAGTGTCACTGATATGTATATCGTCTCGGCTGAAGAGGTAAAAATCAGTCTTCTCCAACATGGTGACCCTAATTCCCCAATTCAGCAACTCTTTCCTTGAGAAGCGTGGTATTCCCTTATAAGTTCAAGTGCAACCGACTTAAGAAGAGGAGGTGGAGAAGAGAATGGATAGTAGCCAGTGTAGCTACCTATCCTAGGATTCTTGACCAGTGTAGCCAAGTCATCCGGCTACAGTCTCACATGTATTTGACTTTGAAACTCAAGATTGCCTATTGACTATCTACATACATACATTGGTGGGAATTGATTTTTCTTTGATTTTTGTCTGTTTATTTTATTAATATCATTATTTCTTTTTTAATATTATATATTACAGCATTTATATAAGAAATTCTTCCTCTTGAGCCAGTAGATTATCCCTCTTTTGAAGCATTATTGCAGCCCATGGACTTCTACCTTTAGGCCTCGTCGTTGCTGGATCAGGTTGGGGTACACTGGCCACAAATGTTTGACTTCCGATAATTCCATTGGCTTGTATCTCATGCAGGCAAATCTAGCCCTCAATCACTTCAACTGAGATGAGCAAAGTGTAAGGTGCAGGTGTGCAAATTAGGTCACTATCGACAAGAGTCATGCGTATGTTATGAAATATTCTACTTAGGCAGTCAATACGACACTGAACCAAGTCTCGTGGTTTTGAATTAAGTCTAGCAGACATGTAGTATCTCAATTCCAATTCCTTAAAGGTTTTTGTGATTAAGTGGATTAAGGTCCAACCAATCTCCAATCTTTGGACTTTACTTAGACTAGTTCAATTATTATCATCAATCCGAAGAATGAAAATGCTATGTACAATGCAAGGAAAATACTTTTGTGATGTAATTTTTTGGTTTTGCATTTTTTATAGGTTTTTGAAAAGTTTTGAAAATTTATATGGGTTTTGAAATATTTTGCAATCATTTACAAACTTTGAAAATCATTTTGCAAAGATTTTTCAAACAGTATTCATGAATTTTTCAAAATAGTTTTACAACCATATTCGAACCATTTGCAAACTAAATTTCAAAACTTTTTACTTACACGAATAAAAGAAATTTTTACAACCAAAATATTTTTACCAAAGGTTTGAAAATATTTTATAAAAAGTTTTCCAAACAGTTTCAAAACCATTTTTAAATCATTTTTTGCAAAACATTTTTAGACCCATTTATTACTCAATAGCTACAAAGAATTTTGATGAATTTTACACATATTTTACATTTTTATTTATTTTAATTATATTTTAGCCATATTATTTGAAAATACGAAAGTATAAGTTATGGCTAATGTATGGACGAAGTATATTCAACTCCCTTATACGTAGCTTGAGCTATGTCCTCATATATCAGAGAGAAAAGAAGAAGACATAACTCGTACTGAGTATAGAAAATCCTAATGACTAAATAAATGGAAGATTGAGAAGTTGATCATCCCCCCTATACTTAGAATGAAATAATCCTAAGTATAGCAGACTGTACACAAGGCAGGGAGGGTCAAGGGAGGGAATGAACAGGTCACAACTCAATTTGTCGCCACCTATACTTAGGGTAAGATATCCCTAAGTACAGACAGAAATATAAACATGAGAGGATACATTTGAGGGGACCAAGAAATCTATAAAAAGAAAAAAATATGTTGGGTAAATGTACTCATCACTCCTCCTATACTTAGGGTAAGATATCCCTAAGTATAGGCAACAACAGGAGTGATGAAACAGAACGAGGGAAGAATAACACAGTGGGTACTTCCCCCTATATTTAAGACAAGGTACATCCTAAATGTAGACACGGATATGATGAATGATCTAGGATTTATATGACAAACGGAAGAAAGAAGGAATAAAAGACGAAACACGTATATACAAGAGGTGTGGGTTGTTGAGGTGCCTCTCAATGAGCGTTAGGTTTTACGTCCCTAGCTACGTGCTAAAGTTAGGATAACATTGTATAAAGGTTCGAGATGGCATCGGTTAGACAAATGTCTTGCGCTTTCCATCATCCCAAAGTGAGAACGATGATGAAATAAAAAAATGACACCCGTATATGCAATCAAGTGGGTATATACTACTAGGAGGAGAGAATCAACTAAACCGAGGTTCGGTGGTTTAGAAGAAATCACTGGCTTGAAAGAATTGAGTGAGTGATTAAAGCTGACAAAATCAAATATGGAGAAGGATGGAGCAGTGATAGAATCATCCATGCCACTCATAGTCTCATAAAAATATGAAGAGTAAAGATTAGTAAACTCTCTAAGAATTTGAACATCTGATGGACATATGGTCGAAAGATTAAGGAAATCATCGAATGCCTCAAAATATGACTCATCGTGAGGGTCATCGAGGAGAGTAGACTCGAAGGAATCACAAGAATCAGGCGACTCAATCTTTGCAGTCGACCGATCAGATGCACAGTCAATGGTTGAGACTAAGTACCTAGAAAATATTGCATCCACCCGCAAAAAACCCTTGGGGCATAATGCAAGCTGATCAATGGAAAACGATGTCATGTTGTCATCTAAACTCTCATCCTCGAATAATGATCACACTCACCGATCGGGAGGATGTATGGTAGATGGAAGGAGCTAGTAAAATGGAGCATGCGAACATGGCAATCCTCACCAAACAATATCCACTAAAATGGGTCAGGGTATTGATCAAGATCAGACATGTTCTATTCACGTGCTCTAAGGGGATAGGACAGTCAAGAAGAGGGAAATAGATTGGCCGGTAGGAGGGGTGACACAATGCAGGTTCCGACTCTGTCTCTTGAATTACCAACAAAGATGGAACTACATGCTTATGAAGCAAGACGTACAGAACCGACTCAAGGGTCGGCATGGAAAACTAGAAACACACAACATCGCTATCATCCTCTCGAATTTGTATTGCCTCTGAGATCACATCCTCGACCTGGGGTGCAACCAAAGAAATCTCAATGATATCATCAAACAAATCAGGTCCACTATCTACCAAAGGAAGCATACTCACTCTAGCCTCAAATCTGTCCGCTTCACACAAATCATCATTATCCTCAGAGTGGGAATTATCGTACTGCACAACATGCCTAGAAATAAGGGAATGTGACACTAGGGGAATGATGAGGGCAGGAGAGACGTACGAGACAAAATATCGAACAAGATCCAATCGCATGACGGTTGAGGTCAAACCGGATGAGGAAACATTATTGCTCAAGAAGAGAGTCATCTTGAGCTATACCATGAATGTTGAATCAATGGTGATACTGGTGAAAAGAAGCTGCAAGATTCGGCCGAATAATGTAAGGATGACCCATGATCACGATGCAAATGATGTGAAACACGAAAGAGGACTTGAGAAATGAAAGACAAAAAAGAGGAAAAAGAGACTCGAAGACTGATAACTCGAAGTAAAGATGTACTCATTTGGATTCACAGTCGGCAATCAAACACAAAGCAAACTCCAATTCATCAACTCAACACAATGAAGATCGTAAAAGATCGGTCAATTATCTTAGCAATTTTAGAGTTAGGTAAATTTCATACAATTATTCAAACTCACAGGTTTAGTCTCTTAAAGTGGTTGTGTTCTAGTCGGTGTTGCACACCTACTAGATCACTGAGACCACTTCGTCTACCGTCGGAGGCAAGTGCTTGCAGCAATTAACAAGGTCCAAGAGCCGACCCAAGTGCTTATGGCACAAGTCTAGGGATGGAGGCTCTAGTCCTTAAGTGTACGTGTCTCGCTTAGTCAGAATACAACCTATAGACAAGGAGGGAGTTGCTCTTCTCAAAATAATGAAATCCAATTACGATCGATTTTATGGTCAAAGAGAATTAGCAGTCTCAATTTTATTTTGGTATCACTTTTTTGTATATTTTTCATGCACATGACCTAACGAGGTTTGAAATTATTTTAGAATCTTAAGTGATCAAAATTAGAGGGAGATTTAGAAAAGCAATGTAGTGGCAATCAATGATGTGTGCTAGGATAGATGGTGCTCATCTTGCTTCCAGCTCTCTTCGTGCATGTGCTAAATAGGAAATAATACCTACATTATATGCAAATGCAATCCGATGAAATTGCCTTAATATAGAAATTGTTATTATCATGAAGAACCAATACTAATTATTCAGAGATAGAACCCAAAAGTTCTGTCTTGGAGACTCTTCAATGCCTGCCACAACAGTTCCTGCAAGCGCTGTAGAGTCTCTCGCAGCGCTCGATTCTAGGTCTAAGTAAGAAGCAATTTAAGTTTGACTAAGTCCAAATGAATATCTATAGGTGCATGCAATAATTAGGGCTTTGGAATTAATCTAGCATAAAGCAATCTTATGCTAAGGCTCAATCACATAAAACAAATAAAAATAAATGCAAAAAATTGAAAACATGGGAAACTAATAAAAAGAAAGTGGAAAACAACGAAGAAAATCGACAATGACCCCAGGTGAACATACACTCGGGCAATGAGCCTCGTATAGTAGCAGTGTCCTAGAGAGTTTGAATTATAATAAATTTATGTATCTCTCTCACTTAAATTACAAAATAAAAATAAAAGAAAAATACAAAGGCATTATCTTCAAAAATCTCCAAGTCTTCTTCTGTCTTTCCCTCATGTCAGCTAGTGCTGAAAATCTGACTCCACTTCACGTTGGTGTGTAGGCCTCCTAGGAGTGCCTCGCTCGATCCACAATCCCTCGCAACAATATCAAACAAGGAAGAGGGTTAGACAGTTCAAAATCAAATAAAGTGAGAAATAAATAAATGAAAATATACAAAAGGAACACAAAAATCAATCTATGCATTGTTGCTCCCCAACAATGGCACCATTTGATGAATAGGGTTTTGCGAGGGTCTAAAATATCCTCACAAGTCAAAGATATAGCGTCGTTGAGGCCACCGCTCACGAAACCCTAGATCAAGAACAATTAACCCACAAATGGATATAGCAAAGCAAAGAAAAATGTGGAGGTAAAATTTATTATAACTCTACAAAAGATGTGTATAGGGCAAGTAGTGTAGAGTGTCGAACACATGGAGCACACAAGATAGATAGGCAAAATAAGATCCAAAATTCTCGTCTTCATGTCTTTTATGGTATTTTTATGTGGGTTTTATATTTTATATATTTTTAGGAAATTTTGTTTTTATATTTTTATGTGTTTTTAATTTTATAATTTTTATTTTCTTTTTTCTGATTTTAATTTTCTTTTTCTTCATAATTAGTTATAAAATATATAAATAATATATATAATATAGATAATAAAAGTAATAAAAAATATAGAATAATGTTAAAATCTAAAAAATACCTTAAGGTGTAGTCCTTATTTTTGAAAGATTTTAGATAATAATTTGAATATTTTTAACAATAATAATAATAATAATAAGATTAATATTAATATAAGTAGGTATAGCTATATAAATAAGTATGGTTTTTTATATTTATAAAATAGTTGTAAATACTTCAAAATGAGAAAATAATGTATTTTTGTCTTTTTATGTTTTTCTCTATTTTTGGTAATTTTCTTAAAAAAATTACTATTTTTATTTTTTTTAAATTAAATAAAATGTCAAAACAGTGACTTATATTAATAGACTGACTTGTTTTAGAATTTAAAAATAGATAAATATCCTAAAATTTTCCAAAACTATTTTAAATATATAACATATGGTATAAATAAAAATCAGAAGCATAAATAAATAATTTTGAATTTTTAAAAGATTTTTTATTATTTATAAGGATTTTAAGGATTTTTAATTTTAGTATTTTTCTTTTGTTACTTTTAGTCATTTTTGCTCTTTAGATATAAAATATCGTAAAAAATAAAATCTAACTTTGTTGGATTTTTTAAATAATTTTATAATTTTTATGTATTTTAAATGCAAACATGAGCTAAATGCATGGTTTTTGTATTTTAAATATAGTAAAATCAAATTAAATAGCCCACAAATAATATATATGAATTATACTCTGGTTAGGCGCTTAAAATAATTATCCTATAATTTTCTGATGTAATTTGATATTTTAATAATGCAAATAAAAGAAATAAAAATACTTGAACTGGTAGGAACCTAAACTTAATTAAACAAAAGTATTTCTTATTTCCAGAACCCCTTAAAGAATTATAAGGCTAAACAAGCAAAAATATCAAAATCAACAACTCAATATTTGCAACTAAATACTTGTAGGGGCATAAATGCAATAAAAAAGCAGCGGGTCCTATTTTCAATTTATCCATAATTTTTAATACTGAAATTTAAATTTACAAGACTAAAAAGAAATACAATAGGTACAAGGGTCCCTCTACAAAATTCCTGCCTCCTCACATGAACAGGCACGTGAAGTGACGTGGCGAGGGGCCGCTTTTTAAATACTAAAAAATCTGAGGTGCTAAGTTCAAATTTTACAAAAATTTCATAACTCTTGGAGAATGTTTTTGGATTAAAAACAAAATACAAGAAAGCAAGGGTTGGGAATGCAAAATACCCCTGTTAGGCGATCCGACTGCTCTGGTCTTCCATTTATCTACGTATCGGCCTCCGATCACATGATACCTCTTCACGGATGAGTATTGTAGATTAAACCTCCTGGGAGATCCGATGGTCGTAGCTCAGTTCAATCCAACGGATGGCTTTCAAACTAGAGTGAGGTGATGATCGGATGGAGACTGCTCTCCCTGAAGAACAGGGAAGAACACTTCTCCCGATGAACATCTTATTGATTCTTCCTCTTCCAAGTTCCCTTGGTGCTGCTAAGATGCCCAATCGATGTCAGGTGGTACTCCGCAGATGATGGATACCTCAAATAGGTCCAGGCCCCATCAATGAGGGCCTAGAGCTCGATGAAGCTGGAGGTCTGTTTCCTGGTGTGGATACTCCTCAAATAGAGTCTTCAAGACCTGCAAAAATATGTGAAAGCACACAAGACGAAGGCGAAAGTTCCTGGCTTTTATTGGTGTCTGATCGGGGCAGAGATGAGGTTGGAGTGAAGAGGTCTAGCAAGTGACTGGGGAGGAACCTCGTGTCTTTGATCCAGGCGGAATCGAGGGGACTAGGTGGTTGGACATATAGAGAAAACGATATGAGAGGTGATGAAGGTGGAATGGTTGGTTGAACAAGCTAGAGGCACAGTGGAACGATGGCCGGAGTATGAGCTCCAGCGAAATAAGGGACCTAATTCTATCCTACTGCACAAACATAAAATAAATATGGAAAATAAAAGTTACGTCTAAAGGAAACCTAGGTCTACCATTACCTATGGCTCGACTTTCCAAAGTAAGGAGCCGGTGGACCACACGATGGAGCTTCACCAGTGATGGTGGATCGACCAATCCAGCACCTACAACGCACTGCAAATTGGACGAGAAGAAACTTGCCACCCTCCTCTACTCATCGGGTTAAGGATCTGAGGGGTTCGGTGAGGAAGCAGGGATTGGATTCAAAAAGGGATTCAACGAGGGGTTATGTACAGGAAGGTTTTGGATCGAGAATCGCGCTCGAATCAGAGCTCCTCAGATCCAGAGATGATGCGTACAAGATAGAGCGTAGATCGAGGAAGAAGAGTCATGAAGGAATCAAGCCTTTGTGATGCAAGGATCGAGCGGAGGAAAATGGCGAAGTCGATGTGGTAGGCTCTGACAGACGCAGACCTATGCAGGTTGAGCAGTTGACCAAGGTCAACGTGGGCTCACTCCTCATTGGTCCACATTGATCAGGAAGAAGACAAAACAAATAAATAAAAGAAGATTAATACAAATTAAAATAATAAATGATTTTTATTTATTTTTAGTTAAAACAGAAAACTAATTATTATTTTTAGTAATTCTAATATGATCTTTATTTATTTTTACAAGTTAATTTATTATAGGTTACTTTTTACAAGTATAAACATAGGTATATTTGCCTATAAAATATGTATTATATTTTTATTTTATATTTTATATTTTGTTTTTTTCTATACATAATTTATATATTTCTAACTTATTTAAATACACATATATATATTTTTATTGTATTTTTTTGAATTAAAATGTACACTTAATTAATTATAGATATTAATTATATATGTATAAGTAAGTATAACTTATCTATGCGTTATAGTTTTCATATTTATTTTGGGGTATTTTTTATGCTTTTATTGTGGTACATTTATGTACATATGTTATAAATAATATTTACAAAATATAAAAATACAAAAGTATGAAAAACACAAGGAATAAATAAATTGAATATTTTATTCAGGTATAATGTACACTAAGGGTGCAAAACCTAACTTTTACATCTTAACTCTAAATTAAATAAAACCACCTTCATTAAATAGCTAATTACAAGTTATATACAATTAAAGGTGATTTAGTGAATTTTGAGTTCATATGGAGAAGATATAGCTCTGTCAAATATGGATTTTGGCTTTTATTTTGAGTATAGAAGGACATTGTATATATTTTTATGTGAAACAGAATTTTGACTTTTTCTATGCATTTTTATCTACAGTTTTTATGTACAAAGTTTATTGATTTGATGTATAAATAATAAAGAGTAAAATAGGTCACAAAATAGACTTATTGATGAATTTGGAATTAGGGTTTTATTGTATATTGGCCCTTATCTCCCCCCTACTTTATTCCTTTCCATCGCAGTCAGCATGATGCCTAGGTCTCGGGGTTTAGGGTCAATCAATACCTATGGTATTTCATTTTTTTAATTTCTTTTCTCAAAACAAATATGTACAATATTTATCTAATTTTTATGGTTTTTTTATAATTGGTAAAACCCATAAATAAAGTCCACATGGATTCATCACCCTTCTTTGATTGAACCATATTATGCACAATTAGTAAAACACAGAAATAAAGTCAGATGGACTTTTATGTGTGTACCCCTCTTTCATCAAAATATATTATGCATAATTAGTAAAACACAAAAATAGTCACATGGATTTTTATGCATGTACCCCTCTTTTATCACCTCTCTTTGATCAATAATTAGAGTTAGTTATGTACACAATATTAATTGTTATAATGATTAAGATTAAATTTTATTGAATATTATGCATAATTAGTAAAACACAGAAATAGTCACATGAATTTTTATGCATGTACCCCTTTTATCACCTCTCTTTGATCAATAATTAAAGTTAATTATGTACATAATATTAATTGTTATAATGATTAAGATTATATTTTATTGAATAGTTGAAGTAGACTGGTTAATGAATAATAATTATGATTATAAATCATGGATTTCCCCTCTTTGATCATTTCATTTTATGCTATGTAGACCTTATGTTGCATCTATCTCTTAATCAAAGCCATTGATTGTGTTGCATTCATCTACATCCAATATTGTTCTTATCTATCTGCAAAAACACCAGTTACTGATGTTGATCATCGCACGATATGGAAATGATGAGCATGTCGTCCACCAAAATATATCTCGCTAGAGCTGACCCATCCTGTAGCACCTATCAATTATCATTAGTAGCTGTGAATTCTTTCGTGCATGTGAGTAAACAAATTAATGCCAATACCCGATAGTACATTTATTTTCTGATACATTGGAATAAAATAATCAGAGTAATTGCTTTCTTTTTTTCATCATCCAGCATAAATAAGGGCATAATAGACTTCAAGCACATCCAATTCCACCCTTGAACTTATTTCACAAATTCATCAACATAAACAAATGCAAGAACAGGAATAACAAGATTTATTCCTCCCCATCTTCTCATCCCTACCAAACTTTGACAAGATTTATATAGGCTATTTTTATACTAACCACGTTTTAGAAACTCTTCTGCTACACATGATGGTATCACCTGGATAAAAACATGATCAGTGCAACGTCCTTCAAGAAAAATACTAGTGAAACATGTATATAGCATACCCACTGCAAAAATCAGATTTAAACAAGTACCAATATTTGAATACTTTATCAATTAAACGTGTTTTTACATTTCTTTTTTTCGGTAAGCCAATGAAATCGAGTCCATGAACACGAGTACTGCTTCCTTTCAGACATCCAATGCGATGACAATCGATGACTACGTGAATCAGATATCCACCAAATAAATAGAGAGACAATAAAAAGATTTGGCACTTCCCGTGCGTTGGATCATTTTCTATTTGTTCGATTTTGCTAATTAACTACAAGATTTTGAACAGTTTCGAATTCAAGTAACCATCAAAGCTTCATCCGGGAAGGAAGAGAAGATAAGTCGGCCACCTCGGACCCCTCGAATATCACTCAGCATCTGCAATTTCTTAATACCTGTGATATCTCTGAGATGCCTTCGAATTATCAGTGGCAGGAACTCTGTTTTCCAGATTTCCTTTCGTGTGAACGAGTTTTATGTCAAGCTGCTTCTGATATCAAACTGCTTCTATTTAGATCAACTTCAACGCAAAGATAACTATTGAGCTTTTAATGGACAATTTAACTTGCAAGAATGCCACTTTGGGTAACTATAGTTGACTATCGTATAAATGTTTTATCTATCATATATGGGCACCTTTTACACTCCCAAGTAATAATTGCATATTCACATAGGCAGAGGAGCTGAAAACAGTATTTCGTTGCTGGGAGACAAACAGAGCGCTCGCTTACCGAAGACCGCAATGACAAAAGCATGTCCTACGGACGGGGAGCTATTAAGAAGCAGCAGGCAGATAGATCCGGTGAATACTCTTCATGGTGAGGCTTTTCCTGCATGTAGGGCATCTCTTCTGAATCCTTATAGCTGCCTTTATGCATTGCTGGCAGAAAATGTGGCCACAAGTCGTCGTAGTCTCCTCGACTAATGGGCCCCAGCATATAGTACAGTTGAAGGTGGGTTCCTTGGATGCATCGGTTTTTGGCTTCGGATCATCCTCTACCCGAGTTTTCTGTATTTCAAACATAGATAGTCAAAAACCATGTTTCTAATGAAAATCACGTGGACAGTGAACCATACATGATACATGTCAGCTCAAAGTGTCTAAAGAACATTTAGATTTTGTAATGATTTCGAGTATTACATCTGGAGGAAATATAAATTTATGAAGGATTTTTTGTTTGAAAGAACTATGTTGGCCTAATCAAATAACCAACCCTAAATCGTTACATAAAATGTCGAGAATAGAGTAAAATAGGACAGGATTACAAGGAGTTGATAGCCCATTTCCTATTCGCTTTCTATATATTAGAACAATCACCACAAGCTGGAACATATATGTATCATGCTCAGTTTGCCACAACCTCTCAAAAGTAACTTGAGGAAGTGCAACGTTCTCTGTCAAGTACACTAGAAGAAGACCTATTTGGATCACATCTATGGTAAAGTGGTAATCCAGCTCCACATGCTTCGTGCATGTACGAAACAAGGGTTTGCTCATTCAATATGTATAGCTGCTCAATTTATCTCACCATAGCTCCATCTAGCTATCATGTGCCACAAAACATCTCAACGAGTAGTACACGAATATACATCATCTCTAGGATTATCTGTGGCTATGTGCTATAGCCATCTACTCGCTCTTTGCACTAGATCAGGATACCATAGCCTACATCGTGATCATCAATAAGATATGAATACCACCCATATAACAACATAATCACATAGTTACCATTTCCTAGTGCACCCGTGACGTACCTTGAAGCCAATACAGTCGCATCCGGTGAGTGTGCGTAGGTTTATCCATAAACTGCCGCAATGTCTTTATAGCTATGGAATCGTCATGTCTAGTAATGGTGAGATACAACTTCTTCCTCATAAGTCTTAAATATTAGATGTTCTAGAATATATGAAAGTTGTAACTGTAGAGGGAAAAGAATGAATTGCACTAATGAGAGGCCATCGGGTTCTCTTATATAGGGGAGGAACCTATTGGGCAAATTACAAGAAGAAGAAGACAAAAGAAATAGAAAATAAGAAAACAATAATAAAGATAACAAACATCTCAACATTCCCCATCAAGCTGGAGCATAGATAACGATCAGACTCAGCTTGGAACATCTCTAATAAAGCTCTCTGGCAAGGGCCTTAGTAAGAACATCTGTTGTCGGTCTCCAGAGCTGGCATGCATAGTGGCGATAAGACCCTTCTGTATCATGTCACGAATGTAGTGACAGTCCACCTCTATGTGCTTCATCCTCTCATGAAAGGATGGGTTGTTGGCAATAAAAATAGCAGCTGATTGTCACATTGGAGGTGCATGGGAAGAGGCACCTCTATAGTCAGATCAGTAGGAACAGATCTGAACCACATCATCTTTGTGCTAGTATGCGCCATGGCCATGTATTCTGACTCAGCACGCGATCTGGCAACCATAGTCTGCTTCTTGCTCTTCCATGAAATAAGGTAATTCCCTATGAACACAACAATTCATGTTGTAGACTTCCTATCCTTTGAACACCCAGCATAATCTACATCTGCACATGTTGTAACTGAAAGAGATGTGCCTCTATTGAAACGAAGTCACGTACCATATGAAGTCCTCAGATATCTCAGAATCATATGGACTGCATCCATATGTGCATGTCTAGGTTGCTCCATAAACTGACTCACTTTGCTCACGGCAAAGGATATGTCAAGCCTCATAATAGTCACATATAGTAGCTTGCCAACAAGCTCTCTGTACCTCTCTTGTCAACCTCCTCAGTGTCATCATCATAGAGCTTCAAGCTCGGGTAAATAGGAGTAGTGGCAGGTTTGCAATCTGTCATGCATGTCTCTGAAAGAAGATCTCTAACATACTTCCTTTAGGTCATCACAAGACCTCGCTGGTTCCTGACAAACTCTAGTCCAAGGAAGTAACATAAATGTCCAAGGTCCTTGGTCACAAACTGCTGACCTAGGAAGACCTTGGCACCCGGAATGCTCTGCTCGCCATCCCTTGTAACAATAATGCCATCAACGTAAACAAGAATGACAATAGTACCTCCCTAGGTCCTCGGCACAAACAAGGAGTGATCAACAGTCGATCGCACAAACTCCTGCTATTCTATCAAGTTTGAGAGCTTCTGGAATCATGCTCTTGGACTCCGCTTAAGGCCACAACCGAACGAGATCTGCGAGTAAAAATACATGGCAAAAACTGAGTTACGGTAGAAGGTGGAGCCACAGGAGCAGGTGTAGGTAGTGGTGGTGGTGGTACGACAGTAGGAGGTGGAGGAATGTAGATCTCTTTGTCAGAGTTAGATGGGGTTAGTATGTCACCTGTAGGAGAAAAATACATGACAGGCTCAAAGAAAGTGACGTCAGCACTAACAAAGTACTTCCGCCTGAGCGGATCAAAGCAGCGGTACCCTTTCTGGGTACAAGAGTAGCCGGCAAAAACACACTTGATAGCTCTGAGAGAGAGCTTGTCACGACCAAGAGAGACATCATGAACAAATGCAACAGAACCAAACACACGAGGTGTAATGGAGAAAATATCCTTTTCAGAAAATGCAATCGAGAAAGGAATCTTCTCTCCCAACACAGACAAGGGCATGTGGTTCACTAGATAGCATGCAATGAGGACAACATCTTCCTGATAAGCATGAGGCGCATGACTCTGTATCAGCACGGTTCAGGTCACATCAAGTAAGTGACGGTGTTTGCGTTCGACAACACTGTTCCGTTAGGAAGTATAAGCACATGAAGTATGATGAACAATGCCCAGAGATCAAGGAACTCAGAAAGTTGTAAAGTGGAGAACTCTAAAGCATTATTAGAACGAAGGTATTTGACTTTTGCAGAAAAATAATATTTATCTCATTAATAAAATATTTGATCACATATCCATCCTCAGACTTATTCTTCAATAAAAATGCTCAGGAAAGTCTAAAAAAATCATGACACGACTCGGACCCCAAATGTCTAAATGTAGGAACTCAAATAGCTGAGAACTTCTCCGACTCTGACGGGATGGAAAGGAGGAATGGTGATGCCTCCCAAGCTGGCATGCCTCACACTGGAAAGATGATCTCGTAGAGATCTGAGGGAGAACATGACACATCTTCTATAGAGGAAGGTGGCCAAAACGAAGGTGCCACAGATATGGTGAAAATGGTCCAGTAGGTATAGTAGAAACACCAGCATGAGGAGGTTGGACCAGTTTGTAAAGCCCCCGCTGCTCACGGTCACATCAAATCACCCTGCCTGTGAGTATGTCCTAAAACACAAGAGACGGAGGGTCCAAAATAGCACAACAATGCAGATCCTTAGTAATCTGGCTAATGGAAAGTAAATTCATCTGAAAGTCAGGAGTATATAAATCATTCTGAAAACGCAGGGATGGCGCCAAATGCACATCCCCCTATCCTATAACGGGTAAGTTGACGCCATTAGCAATGACAACCCATCTGTCAGGCGGTATGGACCTGTAGGACATCAGTTGCGCTCTGTCTCCACACAGGTGGTGTGAAGCACCAGCGTCCATAATCCACTGTCATGTTTGTACCAGTACTACCAGTAAATGCATAGGCGACACCTGAGGAGCTCGAAGAGGCTCTGGTTGCGGCTGCAGTATCTGTAGTGGTGGTGCCAATAGTAGGAGTCATGATCTCTCGAATATGAGAGACAATATCATCCAGGTGAGGATAGTCCTGGGAAGTTGTAGTCTTTGAAGAAGCAATATGTTCTGCTACACGACTAGAAGCAAGATACCCATGCTTCTGGTAGCATGTATCCTTTGCATGTCCAGGCCTACGATAGTAAGTGCAAGGGCCATGCTAATGTCCACCGCCTCTACCACGAGGGGTGCGTCCTATGGACTGGATTGTCCCTCTTCGACCACGAGAAGCGGTCATCACTGAAGAAGGCGAAGAGGTGACTGTAGAAGGCATGATAATCTGACTGAAACAACTATAGGCCTCCTCTATGGGAGGTATGGTTGCTCCGGTAAGAAGCTGAGTACGCGCAGTATCATACTACGTATCATGTCCAGCCATGAAGACTCCAACCATAGTGGAGTTCTTATACATTTTGTTGGAGTATTTGTTATGTGTGGCATGAGTTGTATCAGGGTAAATGGATCCTGGAGAAGATCCATTTACCCCACCAAGTTGTTTAGTCCCACATTGTCCAGTGGTGGGACTTGGAAGCTCTGGAGAGGCTATATAAGGAGCCCCAGACCTCCTGTATCAGATGAGAAAAAGCAATGCAAGATATGCCCCTGTGAGGGCTTCTCCCGTGGTTTCATCCCGCTCCTCACGGAGTAGGGTTCCACGTAAAATCATGGTGTTTCCATGTTTATCTTTCTTGTTCTTAGCTATGTTTTATCATTCTGCTTCCGCTTCCGATTTTCTAACATGGTATCAGAGCAGGTTCGATTCTCGAGGATTTCATGTTCTTTAGTTTTTCGAGATTCGATTGTAGTGTTGCTATTCTTGAAGATCATTTATATTTATATCCATGAATCATGTTCTGCAATTTTTTATGGGTTTTGAAACCCTAATCTCTCAAGTCTTGTTCCCCGCCATCCTTCAGATCTATAAATCCATGCAGCCACATCATCCAAAGCCCAAGCCTCCAACGGGCAGAGCAGGCGGAGGTCTCGCACCTCCAGGTCAGGTTTGGCGCTACATCGCTAGCCCAAACCCATGTCCCCCCAGGCGACACTTCCAGTCGGCGGTCAAGGCCCCGCGCACCCGCAGGTTCCATCGCCAACCCTTCAGGCGGTAGTCTCGTGCTCAATACCCCCAGGAGGGAGGCAGCA
Source organism: Ottelia alismoides (assembly GCA_037367405.1). Taxonomy (NCBI): domain Eukaryota; kingdom Viridiplantae; phylum Streptophyta; class Magnoliopsida; order Alismatales; family Hydrocharitaceae; genus Ottelia; species Ottelia alismoides. Next base: position 1,030,791 of record JAZKJV010001004.1, on the reverse strand, counting down.
CAATCGGTTGGCGGCATCAGTCGAAGAACGTCGCCTGGCTCCTTCACGGTGCAAACCGCGGGCGTCGGCCCTCCCCGGCGCGGCTCCAGGGCCCAAGCGAAGCCGTCCTTCCAAGCAGAACCTTCACGCGCCATCGCGCTCTGCCCCTTCTCTTGGCGGCGGCATGTCTAGAGGCTGCCCTTGATCCCAGGCGCAACCCCAACTCGAGGGCCTCTAGCCGCGTGCTCCAAGCCCCTCGAATCCCGCCGGCGGCTCTCCATCTCTAGGCCTTTCTCCTCCTGTCGAAGTGCCTCCATCAGCGGCGCACCAGGCTCCATCGCAGAGATCCATAACGCGAGGAGCAGAAAACCCCCAAGAGGGGGGCGACGGTGCTGCACAGAAGAAAAAAAGTAGGGGGCGGCGGCATTCCAAGGTTTCCATGTTGGGAAACCCTAAGGGAGCCCATTGAAAAAACATTACTGCCATTGTTAAGGGCCCTTTGGGTCGTGATTAGAAAAAGGGAGGATGAGAGATTTTTTAAAAAAAGGAGAAGGAGATGAAGTTGTTGTCTTTGGGCCCAACATTGGCATGTATTAAAAAAAGGGGTTGCAGCATTAAAAAAAAGGCGCGTGCATTATAAAAAAAAGAGTCGCACGCAATTTTAAAAAAAATGATTTCAAAAAAAATGATGCAAAACCGAGAAAAAAAAGAGATAGGTCGGCTAAAAAATGACTTGAAAAAAATGTTTCAAAAAAAAATTGACGGCCTAAAAGAATGATGAAAAAGCCGCAAGAAGTTTTTTGAGAATGTTCCTGTGTCTTCCTATTTTATGTATTATCGTGTCTTCTCCCAACTTGGTCAAAAATGTCATTCCGACCAGTATGGGAGAAAGGGGGAGTATATGTGTAGAGTCACAGGTCTTATGTTCCAGATTCAGATGCCATATGCAGATTCCTCAGACCAGCCAGATATTGTTCAGACTCTACATCGGATATTCAGACTCGACGAATGGTGTTCCGAGTCATTTTTCAGACACGCACGAGTTTGCGGTCATTTTCAGATGAGCATATGTTGCCATCATTTGTTCGAGGTCCCCATCACTCTTGTGGTTGTTTCGGCTAGAATTTTCATGTGAGCCATAGGGACTCCAGAGCAGAGGATCATTCCCTATGCCATTAAGGGCAAGGGTTTTCATGTGGTATCATAGGTACTCCAGAGTAGAGCACCATTCTCTGAGCCAGAAGGGAGACACCTAGTTTTCCGACGAGGAGACTCCAGGCGCAATTTCAGACTCGATGGTCAAATTCCGAGTTTTCAGTTGACTCACACTCCAACCCGTTCGTCCTCCTCACCTGCACGGCATGAGAAGCAACGTCCCCGACTGCAGCAATGTGCGCGTTGGGTTGATATTGTCTGTAGTGTCATGTGGCGTTGAGTTGAGTTTATTTCTGTTTATCCAAGCTGAGCATTTCATGCTCCAGCTTGAGGGGGAGTGTTGGAGTAATTGTTATGTGTGTCGTGAGTTGTAGCAGGGTAAATGGATCGCCCCACATTGTCCAGTGGTGGGACTTGGAGGCTCTGGAGAGGCTATATAAGGAGCCCCAGACCTCATGTATCAGATGAGAAACTGCAATGCAAAAGACGCCCCTTTGAGGGCTTCTCCCGTGGTTTCATCCTGCTCCTCACGGAGTAGGGTTCCACATAAAATCATGGTGTTTCCATGTTTATCTTCTTGTTCTTAGCTATGTTTTATCATTCTGCTTCCGCTTCCGATTTTCTAACACATTTCATGCGGATCAGTAGATGTCGTATTAGGCATGTAGCTATGAAGCTTCTCGAAAATGCCATGGAGCGAAGAGTAGTACACGTGCAGAGGACGTCCATTCTGTTTGGCATTGTAGATATCGAACTGTAGCCGAAGAATCTTGACCTCATTCTTCGCTTGCGCATAAGTAGATGCCAAAATATCCCACATCGCCTTGGCGGTAGGCTGTTTCAGAATATAATTGGTTATCTCCGTAATGAGGGTCCTACAAAGCCAAACACGTGCATACACGTCATCTTGCTTCCAAGAAGCATTTGCCCAGTCTTACCCATTGGCTCATCAATATGTGCTCCTTGTTGTTGCATTGCATAAAGGTGTGGAACTGCATGGACCACAAATCATAGTTGGCCACATCCATCATAACGATGGGAGTCAGGTCTGTGAAGGCTCCGGACGAAAAAATATCACCCTTGTTCTCTGACATGACGAAAAAATGAATGACCAACAGAATTCAACTAGGTAGTAAACCGATATGAACAAGTATACACGATCATACAGAGGATTGGTTGTACGTGTATATTCATACAACCATCATCATAAATATCCGATGCTCTCTAGTGCAGAAAAACGTGATTTATGGGTTTGAAATCGTGTTCTCCGGTCAAAATCAGACCGAATCAAACAGCAGATAAAGTCGTAGGGGTGCGCGGAGGGGCACGGGAGAGTCGGCGATGGCCCGAGATGGTTGGGGGGTCGTGGGCGCTTGGGGCCGACCTGAGCGACGGCAGGAGGAGCCGAGGGCGGCGGCCTACACAGTCGGGGGGCAGCGGCCAGTGGCCTGGGTGGTCGGGGGGCCGAAGGTGGCGACTTGGGTGGCCTGAGGCAGCGGCCGGACGCCCTGGACAGGGCGGCAGTGATGCGGGGAGGCGGTGGGGTGAGTAGGGTTAAGGTAGGATATGGGAACTCCGGTCTAGGATCGTCGCTCCGATACCATGTAGAGGGAAAAGAATGAATTGCACTAATGAGATGCTCTCGAGTTCTCTTATATAGGAGAGGAACCTATTGGGCAAAGTACAAGAAGAAGACAAAAGAAATAGAAAATAAGAAAACAATAATAAAGAAAACAATAATAAAGATAAAAAACAGAGTTGTAAAAGTCGCCCGACTTGCCAGACTAGTACGTCCGACTAGCTTAGTCAATGGAGTGGCCGACCGAGTACCGACTAATTCCGACTAGGTATACTAGGCGACCAATTTTTTGCTTGGAGATGCCATATTCTTATATGTTTACTTTTTTTATAAGCAAACTTATTATAATATGCTCGGCGTTTTATTTAAATTCAATTACTTTTTTATTTTATTATGACAATATAAAAATGTACAAAATCTATATAAACATATTAAAATAATCATAAAAATTCAAAGCCGATTAAAGTCCGACTAAATCCGATTAGTCGTCTGACTGCCGATTAATCCTTAGTCAGGGGCCCAACCGACCGAGTACCGACTACCGACTTTTGCAACCTTGATAAAAAAATATTTCAACAGTAACCACTCTGAGGTAGTTTTATACTCTTTTAATTCTAGGTATTCTCTCTAACCCGAGCCCTTTCTTATTTATAAAAGGGTAGGGTTCATTCACAATATATGATTCCCACAAATGGAACCAAAGAGAGGATAATTCTTCAAGGCTCTAAGTCCTGACTCCAACATTATCATATCATCCAACCAATCATACCATAAGCTCATTATATCTCATCATCATCTCCAAACCATTCTTGGGAATCACAATTTCTCGTACAGCAAATATTATTGTCTAGAGCACCTTCTACCTTGGTGTATGCTATTTGCTGATGATATTGTGTTGATTGACGAGACTAGAGATGGAGTAAATGAGAAGCTTGAAGTCTGTAGACATGAGTTGGAGAGTAAAGGATTTCGTATAAGTAGGGCTAAGACAGAATATATGGAGTGCACCTTTGATGGAAGCAATGGTGAAGGAATTGAGGTGAAGATTGGTGATGATAACATTCGGAAGAGAGATTCTTTTAGATATCTGGGATCTATTTTGCAACATGATGGGGAAATTGATGGAGATGTTACTAATAGAATAAATGCAGGTTGGCTAAAGTGGAGAGGAGCCTCTGCTGTTCTCTGTGATAAGAAAATTCCTTTAAAAATTAAAGGAAAGTTTTACAAAGCAACCGTGAGACCTGCTATGCTCTATGGATCTGAATGTTGGCCGGTGAACCATAGACATGTGCAGAGAATGGTTGTAGCAGAAATGAAAATGCTAAGGTGGATGTGTGGACACACACGTAAAGATCAGATTCGGAATGATGCAATCAGAAAGAAAGTGGGTGTTGCTCCGATCGAGGATAAGATGCGAGAAAACCGCTTAAGATGGTTTGGTCATTTGCAAAGAAGATCAGCTGATGCACCAGTTAGGAGATGCGAGTGTTGGGATGTTGAGCCGGCTAAGAGAGGGCGGGGACGGCCCAAGTGTTGGAAAGAGGCCATACGAAGGGATCTTTGTTTTGTGGATATAAGCACGGGATTGACCTAAGATAGATCTAAATGGAGGCGAAGAATCCATGTAGCCGACCCTACTTAATTGTGGGAAAAGGCTTTGTTGTTGTAAAGCACCTTCTACCGATGGCAGGCTACCATGTATTGCCTAGAATACGAAGCCCTAGCACTTGGACCATCTATCTCCAAGAGACATTGCATGGAGCATGTTGAGATATTCGTATGTCTCTGTGGTTTATTTATATTTCTTATTTATCTTGTCTTCTTTATGTAATTTTCCCATAGAGCTTTCTCATATATAAAAGAGCTTTAGGGCTGCGATGAATAGACAATTCTATTTTTACTTTCCACATGGTATCAAAGCTATGGTCCTATACCGAAGCATGTGCCCTAGATACCCCTCCCCACCAAAACCCTAATGTGAACGCCACCAAGAGAAAAGCAGGTGTCGCCGACCGCCACCACCGATGGCGTGTCTCGCGCAGTAGTAGCAACGGCGGCCAAAGCTGCCGTTGCCCGCAGCAGCAGCAGTTGAGGCTGCTGTTGTCGGCCCTTAGTACAGTGGCCTAGGGTAGCCAGTCATCCATGCCACCCTCTACGGACTCCGTCTTCATCCTAGGAGAAGTGTGGTCCCTGTTCGGCAGTTTCGAGGTTTGATCCTTGGGTTTCTAGGGTTGATTTGGCCATCTAAAATCATCCTAGTTACCTAGAGACATGGTCTGAAAAAACTAGCCTCGAGGTGGTCGAGGTGTACGCCTCGAGGTGAGGCGGTTCTTTTTAGCTTCGAGACGTGCGCTTCGGTCTAGTCCAGTGAGTCGTGCGCCTCAAGAGGTTGAGGCATAGGCTCGAGGAGTTCCGCCTCGAGGCGGTCGATGCGTTTTGCGAGATATTTTTGCTTCTTTGAGGTTTTTTTACGATTTTAATGGTGTACTTGATAGTTTGAGAAGCTTGTAAATACTTGTTTCTTTAGGATAATGATTATACGAGATAAATGCCTAAATCCAAGTTTCTTTCGTACCCATAACTTCATATTTACTATTAATTGTGTCCAACTATTTCACAGACCCTTACTATTTCTCGTTTAATGAATGGATTCATAAATATTAAATCCAACAATACTCGTAAACTTAGTGAGCTTTGCAATATATCAAGCAAAACAAAATAGATAGGGTTCACGACTTATCATGCCGTCATATATTATAGGGATTTTTACCCGGCAAACCCTCTAATCTTTGTCAATTACCTCCACGACCTTTAAAACATCCTAATTCCTCCCTCACCTCCGTAAACTTGTTAACCTTTACCCTACAGGCCCTGTGGTTTTTTTCACTAGTAGGATTCGAACCCTGGTCCTTTAAAGTGGGAACGACTGCTTCTACCACCAGACCATTAGAGGGGTTCTACAGGCCATGTGATTAACCCCCATCCATTTAACTGTTAAAATTAACCGGATTATATTATCTTCTTTTACATAATACCCATTTTATTTATCAAATTTACTATAGGTGTCACTCCCTCTCACCCACATCAGATCTGCCCTCCAGAACCTCCTCTCCAGCCCGAGCGTCACTAGAAGCCATAAATCTGCTCGAGCACGATGACGACGCCCCGCCCAGTCGAGCCTCCAGAACCTCCTCTCAGCTCCGCCCAGGTCGAGCCTCCTCCACCTACAGCTGAACACGTCGTTCCCCGCCCACCACCTCCCCCTGCTCGAAGCCCCAGCCTCCCCTTTTCGAAGGCCACTCCCCCCCCCCCCGCCTGCCACCTCTCCGATCGAAGCCCCTCCCCTGCTCGAAGCCCCCCCAGCCCGCCGCTCCCCCCCCCCGCTCGTCTCATCCGATCGAAGCCCCTTCTCGTGCTCGAAGCCCCCCTCCCTCCCGCCCCCCGCGAAGACCCCTCCCCCCCCCCCCCCGTTGATTTGAAGCCCCTCCCCATCTCCTCCGCCACTGGAAGTCCCCCCCCCCAATCTCCCCCGTTGTTGGAAGCCACCTCCCCCCCCCCCCCAGGTCGAGCACCCCCCCCCCCCACCTCCTCCAGTCCAAGTCGAGCATCGTGGAAGGGGAAGTTGTCAGAGGAAGGAGGATTATTTTCTCTTCTCTTGGTTAATTCTAGCCGTCCGATCGTGGATTGGTTAGATTAACTCATTTTTAACCCAAGGAAGTTAACTCTAGATGTGTCAATTTAACGGTAGGGTTCATGGGGTAAGACGGAGCAAGTTTACGGGGGTGAGGGAGGAATTAAGACGTTTCAAAAGTCGCGGAGGTAATTGACAAAGATTATAGGGTATGTCAGGTAAAAATCTCTATATTATATGTTTGACATAACAAATTTCTTCGATGTATATTTAATCGTACTTTTAATTACAACAATATTTCAAATGTTTGCTCGAAATGGATAGGATTCACGATTTTTCTTGAAGTAATATATTATATATTAGACACATAACATTAACTTTTATGACATTTAATCGTACTTCTAATTACAACAATATTTCAAAGATAGATATGTATTGTTTAATCATTTAACAATATTTATAGACAATGAGTTCCTCTTTGATTGGATGAAAATGTGTAGACAGGGATATGATGTTTTTCTATCTTCTATTCTGTGTTCTTATCTCTATTATTTCATCACATTTTATAGTGTTAAGTATTATATATTGGGCAAAGAACATATAATTACATTATCATATATTTAATTATACTTTTCTACATATTTTTCTCTATAAACTGAGGCTTACACCTCGACCGCCTAAAGGCTACGCCTCGCCTCGATTCCGAGGAAAACTCCTTGTTCTGCCTTTCGTTTTTTCAAACCTTGTCTAGAGGGACCTCAAACGGATGGAAGAGATTGTGGTATGAGTCTACACCCACAACCGTCTTCCTATGTGATTGTGTAGACGCGGTCAATCTTGTCTACGACCCCAGTCTTTGTCATTGTTGTCATCATGTCAGACAACATAGTTGACTCCAAAGCCGATGTCTCATCCTTGGGTGCCTTTAAAGGTCCAGCACCCATTGTCAAGATGGATGGGACAAATTATGATTTATGGGCTATGCAGTTTATAGCCTAATGCAGTGTAACGGCAAGAAGCACATCCTCAGATAGGATGAACCTAGCGACAAGACCGGAATTAATGCCTCATGGGAGGTAGACGATGCGTATGCATGTGTATGGCTATCTAGGACCGTGTCAATGGAGATAGCCAATGATAATATGAGTCAACCTACTGCAAAGGCTATGTGGGACATTCTCGCCACCACGTATTCCCCGACGAAAAATGAATCAAAGATATTGCAACTCCAGCATGATTTCTTCACTTCGAAGCTGAATGAACGTCCTCTACATATCCTCTACACCTCTCTAAGGGGTATGTTTGAGAAGCTTCATGGTTTCATCTCCTTGACTGCTACGTCAGAAAAACTCAAGGCGTACGAAAATTCCGTGATTACTGGAGTTTTTCTAGTAGCTCTTGATCCTAAGTATGGCGCTGCTCGAGCACGGATTCTTACAGATGCCACTATACCTCCAATGGAGGAGGCATTTCGTAGACTGAGCAGGCTTTCTATATCCTCTAACGATGTTACTCAGCAACATCAGACCTCTATTATGGTTACATCTCGTGGTAGAGGAAGCTCTACACATTATTGTGGTCGTGACAATTGTGATAGGGGAGGGGGTAGCCGACCCTGTCAGCCTTGCACTTACTGCCACAGGCATGGACACTCTAAGGATACATGATATTCTAAGCATGGTTTTCCTCCTTCAGCACGTGTTGCATAGCAGACTGAGCATGTTCGTATTTCCTCCTTCTGATCAGAGATTCGATGATCTTGTAGCTCATTTGAGAGAGATCATGCATGCATCTAGTCCGTTTAGTGCTCCTACGAGATCATCAGAGGTAGCCCCTCAGCATTTGCATCTACATTAGGTACAGCATATGCTCTTACTAGTTGTTACAGGGCAGACTTATCAAAATGGATCATGGATTCAGAAGCTTCACACCATCTTTGTGGTGATAGAAGCCAATTTAGTACATGCAGGTCGACTCATCCAGATAGATCAGTTGTCATAGCACATGGAACCCACTCTCCAATTACTGGTCAGGGAGAGGTGCAGTTGACTTCAGGAATGCGCCTACAGAATGTCATCCATGATGTTGATTTTTCTATGAATTTATTATCTATTAGCCAAATCATCAAAGATTCACATTGCCATGCCATATTTATCCTTCATCCCTTGTGTTTCAAGACATTCTTACGGGCAGGGTGATTGGATCTGGTCGTGAGCAAGGAGATTTGTATAGACTGATACAATCTCCATATGATGGTACTTCATCTCTGCACAATGGATCAGTCTCTCCAAATGTGGGGCACCTCTGATTTAGTCATCTTCCTCTACAAAAGTTGTGTCACGTTCTTCCTTAGATCTCCCCTTGTGCTACCTTTCAGTGCGAGGCCTGCTAGATCAGGAAGCATCACTGGTCTACTTTTCAAAGTCGTCAGGGTCATAGGAGTAACGGTATTTTTGAGTTAATCCATTTTGACATTTGGGGTCCGGGTCGTGTCCCAAACCATCAGTGGTATAGATTTTATCTTGTTGTTGTGGATGATTTTTCCAAGTTGTCTTTGGTCTTTCTACTTAAAAACAAGTCTGATGATGGTCATGTTATTCAGTCGTTTATTAATGAAATAAAGAATGTTTTTTCTGCAAATGTCAAGTATATCCGTTCTTACAATGCATTAGAATGTTGTAACTGTCAACTCTCGCAGTTTCTCAGAACCCTTGGTATTGTTCATCAGACTTCATGCGATTATACTTCCCAACAGAATGGGGTGGTTGAGCGCAAACATCGTCATCTTTTGGATGTTACCAGGTCCTTTTGATCCAGAGTCGTACTCCTCATTCATATTGGGGAGATGTGGTTCTAACAGCTTCCTATCTGGTGAATCGTATGCCTTCGTCGGTGCTAGGGGAGAAGATATTGTTCTCGATTGTGTTTCTCGAGAAGGATCTTTTCTCCCTCACTCGTGTTTTTGGGTCGGTTGCTTTAGTACATCCTGCGTCCCCTTGTCATGATAAGCTCTCTCCTAGAGCTGTCAAGTGTGTCTTTCTGGGGTATTCCAGGACTCAAAAGAGATATCGTTGTTTTGACCTTGTTCATAGGAAGTATTATGTTAGTGTTGATGTCACATTCTTTGAGTCGATTATGTTCTTCTCTCCTACAGGTGATAAGCTGATTTCTTCGGAGTCTGGAGAAGAGGTATATATGCCTTTATCTCAAAATTTGTCTACACCGAACTCTACTTCCTCAACACCTTCGTCACCATCTCCACCTCCACCGCTTCCACCAACTTCACATGTTGCACCCTCATGTTTTCCACGAGTTTACCAGCGCCAACCTCGTGCTCATGTGCCTACTCCAACATCCAGCATGCCCCGGGTATGTTCTGAACACTTGGTTTCTACTGATGGCACTGGTGATTTGCATTTACAGCAAGATGAGTAAGAGGTTTTAGATGTTCCTGTCATTAAGGAGGCTGAGGATATTGATATGCACATTACACTACGGAAGTAGAGGCGTACATGCACTATGTATCCCCTTACTTCACATGTCTCTCTTACACGTCTTTCAGAGAAGTTTCAGAGGCTTGTTGGGGGTTTGTCTGCAGTGGAGATACCAAGGTCATACTAGGAACCATTGCAGGTTAGTCAGTGACATCTTTCTATGGAGGAAGAAATGACAGTGTTGCAATCTCGAGGCATATGGAGTGTTGTTGATGCTCCCTCTGGTGCATCTGTTGTAGGTAGAAAGTGGGTGTTTACAGTGAAGCATCTTGTTGATGGTAAAGTGGACAAATACAAGGGCAGACTTGTTGTTCGTGGATTCACCCAAATGTATGGAGTGGACTACCAAGATACGTTTTTCCATGTTGCCTGCCACTCTACTCTGTAGATCCTGATTTCTATCATTGTGATACGTGACTGGCCTCTATTTCAGTTAGATGTCAAAAAAGCCTTCTTGTATGGTGACTTGCAGGAGGAAGTCTACATGCAGCAACCACCAGAGTTCGCAGCTGAGGGGGAGTCGTATATGGTATGTAGACTTCACAAGGCAATTTATGGTCTTAAACAGAGTCCAGAGGCTTGGTTTCAAAAGCTCTCAGATTTGATTGAACAACAGAGGTTTAATAGATCTACTGCAAATCACTCTCTTTTTGTGAAGAGGCCCCAGAGAGGTTCTGTTTCTATACTGATCTATGTGGATGACATCATCGTTACAAGTGATGATGAGGAGGATATTCAGACAACTAAGGATTTCCTTGGACAATAATTTGTGACCAAGGACCTTGGCAATCTTCGTTATTTTCTTGGTCTTGAATTTGCAAGGAATCAGCGGGGCATGGTAATGATGCAAAGGAAATATGTTACTGATCTCCTAACTGAGATGGACATGATAGGATGTAGGCCTGCTACCACTCCTATGGATCCTAATACCAAGCCCTATGATGATGATTCTAAGAAGTTGACAAGAGAAGATATAGAGAACTAGTAGTTAAGCTGTTATACATCACAATCAACGGGCATGATATATCATTTGCAGTTAGTAGAGGCAACCAGTTTATGGAAAAGCCTAGGCAGGTCCATATGGATGCAATAAATATGATCTTGAGATATCTGAAGTCCTCTCCAGGTGCAGAACTTTTGTTCAAAAGAGATACATCTCTTACAGTGACAGGGTGTGCTGATGCAGACTATGCAGGGTGTCCTAAGGACAGGAAGTCCACATTAGGTTTTAGGGTTTTTATCAGTTGTACCCCTCTGACATGTTGCAATTTCAGTTATGCCCCTCCCTTTTTTTGAAATATCAGTTATGCCCCTACCTTCTTGCAAAATTCACAGTTCTGCCCTTCTATTAAGGTAAAGTAGGGGCATAACTGATATTACAAAAGGGAAGAACTGTGAATTTTGCAAGAAGGTAGGGGCATAACTGATATTCCAAAAAAGGGAGGGGCATAACTGAAATTGCAATATCTCAGAGGGGTACAACTGATAAAAACCCTAGGTTTTATTGTGTTTGTAGGGAGCTCATTGATTTTATGGATGAGTAAGAAACAAACAGTATTGGCTAGATTTAGTGTCGAACCAGAGTATAGAGCTATCGCACAAGGGAGCACAGAGATGATGTGGGTCAGATCCGTCCGAACTGACCTTAACTATTGAGGTTGTCTCTTCCCATGCAGCTACAATGCGACAACCAATTTGCTCTGTTTATAGCCAATAATCCAGCATTACATGAAAGAACCAAGCACATTGAGGTAGATTGTCATTACACTCGAGATCTAATTCAAAAGGTACTCATTTCTATGTCTCATGTTGTGTCAAGTGACCAGATTGCAGATATGTTCACAACAGCCCTTGTTAGATGTCCTTTTCTTCGTTGTTGTTCCAAGCTGAGCATGATAGACATATATGTTCCAGCTTGAGGGGGAGTGTTGAGATATTTGTATCTCTCTGAGGTTTATTTATATTTCTTATTTATCCTATCTTCTTTATGTAATTTTCCAATAGATCTTTTCTCCTATATAAGAGAGCTCTAGGGTTGCGATGAATAGACAATTCTATTTTTCCCTTCCATAAAGCCAAATCAGAAACACCGCATTGGTTGCCAAAGGGACCCTCATTACTTGGAGCTTGGAGCCACCAAAAGAGAAAAGCGTTTATAGTCGAAGAGACACAAAACACCATCACCTAATGATAGGTTATCATCATCCAACCCACGGCCATCCCCCCAACCTATCTCATCGCATGCATCTGAAAAGTTTTCTGACCCTTTAGTCTATCTATTGATCCATCAAATGAATGTGTGGTCATAAAGGCTCATCTCTAAGCAACTAGGGCCGCACCATATGAACATGGCACAAGGTCTCACATACCTATGTCAGTCCATACATCTTTTCATCCATGGCATGTTTCCAACCATGGTCCAGAAGCGTGGTGTGATAATCTCAACGAATGGCCATCGTCATAGGAGCATAAGTAAAAAACATGTCACAGTTGAATAGACTATCGGTAGAAGTAAAAAGTGACGAGATGTAGAATACATTGCTTCTTGACTTTCATAACACAACAGGAAGTCCAGAAGGAGCATCCAGATTTGCTACAATAAGGCTAGTTGAAGCGGGCCCACCAACCTGCAAGATAGGAACAGGTGAAGGAACAGACTCAAGTTGTATTTGGTACTTTCTTTCATATAAATAGAGAGGCTAAGGGAACTCCAAAGGAATCTCACTAACTTAGAGAAATAACAAACAAATATGTTCCAAAAAGGTGACATACTGAAATATAATAACGATGACCACAGGGTAATTACATATGTAGCTTTTTAGGTTTTAGAATGCCGAAGGAAGATAAACTTGATTGCATAAGCAGATAATTTATTTCCAGTATAGAAATTGTGAACAAAAGAGGTATCATCAGAAATCCGTAACAGAAGAGGGAAGGGTTCCTAATCTTTATATAGTAAATAGAATGGAGATACACATTGAGAACAGAATAGGGTACGTGATTGAAAATGTATATAACACTAAGAATGGCATTTCGTCATAAGATTCCAGGGACCTTCATGCGAGTAAGGTGTGGAAGCAATGTAAGATGGAGTTTCCTCTCCGCCATCTCGATCGGTTGCGAGGTGTGCGGAGAGACAGTTTGATGAAGAGTGTCTTGAATGGCAAAGAAGGTATTCAAGACCTCCTGAAAAAATCCAGGAGTGTTAGATATGAAATTTTTAATGCATGCATAGGAGGATTTTATGTACTCAAAAAAGGACTCAACAGGAATACGAGGGATTATAGTGCATTCTTCTCATGGCCATCATCGAAAATCTAACTATCTGAACATCCTAAATGTAAAAAACATTCATAAAAAAATAGCTATGCAGTTGAGTTTCAAACATAATCTATGTCCATATAGTAAACTCAAAGGAAATCGGGAGCAAAAAGACTTCAAAAAGATTGAATCTAGACGAGAACCTCATAGTTCAAACGAAAGTGATTGGTGAATATGCACTATTGACTAAGCGAACAAGCTTCACAGTAGATGATGGTTCTGAGGAAGTTAGAAGGTTACCTTCTCCAGTCAAGTTAGTGGATGCTTCAGAGTCAATGATCCATGTTGGCATAGATCCAGATGCAGAATTGGCTAGTGTACCAGAGATAGTAGCCATACTATGTAGCTATGCTCATAGTAGGAGTATAATCAAATGAAGGAAGCCTATGTAGAAACTCCTAGAGTAGTCGGTAGCAGAATGTTTGACAATATGTCCCATCTGTTCTTGATTCGTAGCCATCTCTGATGTTGATGCATTATAGCCATAAGAAGAGGCCAGATTGACCTGTGGAGGCATGCCACCTTCTCGCAAAACCTATAAGAAGGGTGACTGGACATGTGGCATTGAGCACAAGGAGAATAAGTATGGCCATGACCACCACCATAGTTACAAACTCGACCTTCAGATTTGAAGCAACCAACATGTGTGGATGTCACAAGAAAAGCTATGCTCCCTATAGCGTGAGTAGGACTTGATTGTCCAAGAGAAATTTCAAGTTTTTGCAAGCGATCAAAGGTCACCTTAATGGAAGGAACATTATCAGAGGAACTCTTTAGTTTATGACAATGAGGATATAGTTTGCCAAGAAACTTATAAACTTGCCATTCAAATCTCTCTACTACCTATTTTACATAGCAAGTGGGCTGAAAAATAGCGAGTTCTTTATACATACTAGTGATATGTTGGTTGTACACCACTAGTGAGGAATCTCCCTAATAAGTTGGCAAAATTTGCATGTAGATGCGAGATGAGATTTGGAAGTTTGTTAAGAATATGTCTAAGCTAATTCATTACGCATACCATTGGCCATCTCATGGTATGGAAGGTTGGCCACAATGAGAAGCTCAATACGGTATGACATTCAAGTCATGAATTGATAGTTATCGCTCAACCATAAATCATATTCCTTGTCTTTATCTAGAACCGGCTCCTTTGCAATCTTCCTCTGAACGCCAATGAACACCTTTAAGGCCTAAGGACATAGTACATAATTATCTCTACCCTTCAGTTTGATTGAAGTCCTCTGAACTACTATGGAAGAAGTGGACATCATGGGCTCTGTCTTAGCTAGAATCGTGGCCATTGCGTTCAACGAGAAAGGATCAAAAAAATCTAAGACAATCTATTCAAGCATTGGGAGTAGCAGTGGTGAAACTGCTAAGGATAACAGCGGGAAGAGCCATTGAACTGCAAGCACACCAAGAGGGGCAGCGGTTGGGGGGTGCCTTTGTGGACGGCGACACATCTATAGGCTACCACTGGGGCGATGCACACGCGAGGGGCGATGATGATACGTGATGCAAATTAGGGTTTTGTTGGAGAAAGAAAATGAAGAAAAGAGAGGAAGAGTAAAAGTAGGTTGATTAAAGTGGAGAGGAATTGTGTTTTATACGATAAGAAAATCCTTTTGAAAATCAAAGCAACGTATTACAAAGCAATTGTGTGACCTACTACGCTCTATGGATCTGAATGTTGGCATGTAAACTATAGACATGTGCAGAGAATGACAATCATAGAAATTAAAATGTTATTTTGGATGGGTACTCACACACGAAAAGATTGGATTCAGACTGATGTGATCAGAAGGAAAGTTGGTGTATCTCTGATTGAGGATAAGATGAAAGAGAACCGCTTACGGTGGTTTAGCCATTTGCAAATTAGGTCTATTGATGCACCAGCTATAAGATGCGAGATTTGGGATGTTGAGCGGCTAAGAGGGGGGAAGAAAGCCCGAGACGTGTTGGAAGGAGACTATCTCAAGCTATTTTAACTATTGGATATATAGAAATATGCTCAGATACCATGTAGAAAATGATAACCTGGAATCGTATAAGAGATAAACAAATGCAAATAAGGAAGAACACTGGGATTTTAACGTGGAAGCCTACTCTGCGAGCAGGATGAAACCATTAGAGAAGGCCTGTCAATAGACTGGATCTTCTATATTAAATCTCTCTCAACTAATACAACGGGTGTTGAGCTTCTTATATAGCCACACAGACAGACCGATGTCCCATTAATAGCAGATGTTGGACTAAACACGTGGATGTGGTAATTGGACCCCGGAGGGATCCAATTGCCCACCTCTACATATGGAACATACCCTTACACTCCCCCTCAAGCTGGAACATGCAATGCTCAACTCAGACAAATAAAAAGAAATCACTCACTTACAATACAAGACACTATGGACCATGACTTCTGATTTCACGAAATATCGATTTCGACATGGAATGAAAATATAGCGATATGATGATATGTGGGCATTTTCATGTCATTCCTTCACAAATATGGATCGATATAGGCGTCGGCGAAATTTCGATGAAATTTCGCTGAAATATAGCATCGACATGGTGTCGATATGGAAATCGAAATCGATATAAACACTTACTACGGACAATATCAACTCAATGAAAATTATGTTCGCTGCCTGTTGAGGACGTTGCTTTTCATGTCGTGTCGGTAAGGAGGAACTAAAGGGTTGGAGCATGAACTGAACTAGGTCTCCTCATCAAAGAGCGTGTGCTCTATACTGCATCATGTTGTACATGTGAGCCCACAACGAGCCATTGTGCAATAAATGTTATTGCAGATCATTCCTTAATCTAAAAAGAAGAATATCATATTTGCATAATAAATCCCTTAGTACAATTAGGGTTATGTACAATAGCCATCTTGATATCAATCAATAGTTGATTCAAAGTTTGGATCATAAAATCTAGTATAGGGTTGAATATCTAAAGGGTGCGTTTGGTTCGTGGGTTATCCAGGGGTGGATAACCCGGTTTTGTGTTTGTGTGTTTGGTTTGTGGGTTAAGGGTTGGGAGGGTTTGTGTGATGTGATTGTATTGGAATTTGAAAAAGTTGGTAGTTTTTATGATATTATTGTATTGAAATTTTGAAAAAATGGGTAGTTGTTGTGATGTGATTGTATTGAAGTTTGGAATAGTGAGTAGAAGTTGAGTATTCTATAATTTTTAGATGATATGATGTTATAATATATAATTTTTTTGATGAGAAGGGAGTGGGCCCCACTAGTGGGTTAAAAGTAGGGGTTTTGAGGGGTTACCCACCCAAAGTGGGGGGTAACCCCCCAACCAAACACACCCAAAGAGTTAGATTGAGGAGTCAATCGCATCGTCAAGTAATTATCAAGGTATCACCAGTCTGAAAAGGAGATGGCAATCCTTACTCCAAAGGTTGGCATCCGACTGACCTCTTGATGCAGGTCCTCTACATAGAATAGAGATTCGGAGGAGTTATATGAGTTAGATCAAAGAGTTGATTTAACAAGATCGAGATAACCAAGACATATAGCGTATGTTGTCACGATACATGCACGCATCCTCTGACCGGAGACAGATGTGTTACTATATGTCTAAGTATGTACATTAGGCAGACCATTAGGTTGATGACCTAATCAAGATCTATACACCTACGAGCTAGTGTGCATATGAAAGCATAGGAGTAATACGATATCTCAAAGGGATCATATGGGTTCACTACTGAGCCGGAAGACATGAGCTCACTCATGAGATATTGGGATAAATCAAATTCCAACATTGATTGTCTTGTTTTAGAAAAAAGACATGATTTGAGGGTATGATATATGCTTTTGAAAAGCATATGATCGATATCGACTCCCAATGTTTGAATGAAAAACTTACAGATAAAACCATGAAGGAGACAATCCAAAATGGGATCTGTAGAGATTTATGTTATGTTATGTTATAATGTACCGTTTCATGTTTTCTATTTTTCTTCTGGACTCTTATGTAATTTACCCATGGGTTCTCTCTATATAAGGGAGCCTAGGTTTCTATGGAATAAACAGTTCACTCATTTCCACCAACATGGTATCAGAGCCAAAACCTAACCCTCATCCCACCGCCGCCCCTCTCCCCCCCTCTCTCTCTCGGCGGTGTCGCCCACTCATCATGCCGTCGACCCTTTTTTCCCTGCTGCACCTCTTCCGCATCTCCGTCCAGCCCGTCGGTCCCTCCAGCCCCGCTTCTCCCTTCCGCCAGCCCCCAGCTGTACCTTCCAGCTCTCCCCCCCTGCGGTCGACCACTATCTCATCATGGATTTGAGTGCATAAAAGTCTATATATGCACTCAAATCCTGTCAAGTTTATGTAGACATCGGTTTCTTGTTTACAATCCCTAGTTTTCGTCTCCGGCAAGATGTCAGAAAGTAAACTCGATATGCCCTCCATAGGCGCATTCAAAGGTCCAGCGCCAATAGTCAAGATGGATGGGACGAACTATGAGCTCTGGGCGATGCAGTTCATGAGTCTCATGAAGTCGAACGGTAAGAAGCGTATACTTACCGAGGATGAGCCGGCAGAGAAGACTGGGATCTATGCCTCCTGAGAGGCCGATGATTCTTATGCCAAGGTTTGGCTATCAGGAACACTGTCGATGGAGATTGCCAATGATGTCCTCCATCAGCCCACCGCCAAGGCGATGTGGGATATTATGGCTGCCACATATTCACATGTGCGGAACGAGACCAAGATGTTACAGCTCCAGCATGATATTTTTACAATGAAGCAGAATAGAATGGACGGCCGCTTCACTCTTCGTACACGTCCCTGCGGGGGATGTTTGAGAAACTATATAGCACTATACCACTCACGACGACTCCAGAGCAGTAGAAGATCTTCCGAAATGCTACCATGGTGGGTGTACTACTAGCAGCACTTGATCCTGAGTATGAGGCAGCCCACTCTCAGATACTTGTCGATGCTACAATTCCTCCTATGGAGGAAGTTTACCGGAGGCTCAGTCGCATCTTTGTTTCTTCTAGCACATCTACTCCACACCCTTCGGCGATGGCGGCATCGCGAAGGAGAGGTGGTCAGTCTTCCTTTCGTGGACGTGGACCTCGTGGCTGAGGAGGTCGTTTTCGCCAGCCATGCTCTTTCTGTCATCGTATAGGTCACTCAGAGGATACATGCTACTCTAAGCATGGGTTTCCAGCATCGGCGCTTGTAGCCGAGCATGTTACATCTCAGTCGGCATCCACTATAGATCACCGGTTCGAAGAGTTTGTGGCGCATCTGCGTGATATTATGCCTCAATCATCTAATGATTCTCTAGGTGGATCCTCAAATGTTGCCACTTCAGCATCAGCCAGTACTTCTGTCGCCGCCAGTACCTCAGGTAGTGCTACTGCCTTTACATCTTGTCATGATCTCTCAGATTGGATTATGGATTCTAGCGCCACTCATCACCTCTGCCGTGACAGAGATAGACTTGAGTCATACAGGGACATCCCATCTGGGCGCTCAGTGCTCATAGTTGATGGGACTCATTCCCTCATTGTTGGACAGGGGGAGATCACCTTGTCACCTTCTATGCATTTACAGAATGTTCTACATGCTCCTGAGTTTTCCATGAATTTATTATCCATTAGTCAGATTACGAAGGATTTGCACTGTCACGCTATATTTGACCCATCGTCTCTCATTTTTCAGGACATACTAACAGACAGGGTGATTGGTTGTGGCCCTGAGCAGAATGATCTCTATCGTCTTGCCCGGAATTCATATGCAGGCGTCTCTTCCCATTCAGCTTGATCAGTCTCTCCGTACACCTGGCATCTTCGCTTTGGTCACCTCTCGCTCCAGAAAATATGTCATCTCTTGCCTCAGATCTCTTCGAGTCCGTTGTTTCGTTGTGAAGCTTGTCAGTTGGGTATACATCATCGTTCTAGCTTCCCTAGTCGTCAGAGTCGGAGCAGTAGCTCCCCATTTGAGTTGTTTCATATTGATATTTGGGGTCTGAGTCGTGTACCTGATCATCAGGGACACAGGTTCTATCTAGTTGTAGTTGATGACTTTTCTCGTGAAACTTGGGTTTTTCTTTTAAAGAATAAATCTGAAGCAGGGGATGTTATTAAAAATCTTATCAGTGAAGTGCAGAATGTTTTTTCTTCTACTGTCAAATATGTTCGTACAGATAATGCATTGGAATTCTGCACTCGTTCTCTCTCTCCCAGTTTCTTTCGTCCAAAGGTATTATTCACCAAACCACCTGTGTTTACACATCTCAATAGAATGGAGTGGCAGAGAGAAAACATCGTCACCTTCTTGATATCACTCGAACCCTGCTAATCCAGAGTTGTGCGCCTATCACCTTTTGGGGGGATGCTGTCCTTACAGCCTGCTACCTGGTCAATCACATGCCGTCCTCTGTTCTTGGTGAGAAAATTCCTTTTTCCGTTATTTTCCCTGATAAGGAATTATTTTCACTTACTCCTCGTGTCTTTGGTATTGTTGCCTTTGTTCACCACTTGTCTCCTGGACTTGACAAACTCTCTCCTAGAGCCGTCAAGTGTGTCTTTGTATGTTACTCTCGGACTCAGAAGGTTATCGTTGTAATTACCTCATAAACAAGAAATATTTTGTCAGTGTTGACGTTACATTTTTTGAGTCCGTTATGTACTTCTCCCCTGCAGGTGATAGGTTGGTCTCTTCCACATCTAATGATGATGTCTATGTTCCTCCTCCTCCTAGTCTGAGTCCACATGTGTCCAATCCAGTTCCAGTTGTCATGCCACCACCACCACCTCCACAACCACTTATCCCACCATTACCTAAATTCTATACACGTCGGTCAGGTCCTGCTCAGACTACACGTCAATTATCCATCACGCATCAGGTATGTTCAGATGCTATTACTAATGATGGGTCAGATAGTGTGCATGTGCAGGATTCTTCGTTGCAGGAGGAGGATGCACCATCGAGTACAGTGGACAGTGACCTTGATGTCCCTATTGTTATTCGGAAGCAGAAACGGACTTGCGCGTCTTATCCATTTGCTTCCCAGGTTTCCTTTCACCATCTCACAGGTGACTTTCAGAGGTTTGTTGCGGCTTTGTCTTCCGTGGAGATACCACGGACTTATCAAGAGGCTATGAAAATTGACTGCTGGAGATTGGCTATGGAGGAAGAAATGCATGCTTTACAGTCCCATGGTACATGGAGCCTGGTTACCGCTCCATCTGGCGCATCTATTTTTAGTTGCAAATGGGTGTTCACAGTTAAATACCATGTAAATGGCAGTCTTGATAGGTACAAGGCAAGACTTGTTGCGAGAGGTTTCACACAAACCTATGGTGTAGACTATATGGATACGTTCTCTCCAGTGGCTCGGCACTCTACTCTTCGCATTCTTCTATCGGTTGTTGTGGTACGTGACTGGTCCATATTTCAACTTGATGTCAAGAACGCATTCTTGTATGGAGATCTGCAGGAGGAAGTCTACATGCAGCAGCCACCGGGGTTCACTGCTGAGGGGGAGAATCATATGGTGTGTAGACTTCACAAGGCGATATATGACCTTAAACAGAGTCCAAGGACGTGGTTCCAGAAGCTTTCCCACCTAATTGAACGACAAGGATTCAAAAGATCAAATGTGGATCGTTCGTTCATTCAGAAGACTTCTAGAGGTATAGTTGTCATCATGGTATATGTTGATGATATTCTGGTTACAGGAGATGACGTTCATGGAGTGGAGATGGCAAAAGCATTCTTGGGCCGTCAGTTTGTCACGAAGGATCTTGGTACCCTAAGATATTTTCTGGGGTTGGAATTTGCCAGGAATGCACAGGGTCTGGTGATGACTCAAAGGAAATATATTACAGATTTTTTGGTTGAAACAGGCATGGTTGGATGTAGACGAGTAGTCCTACGGATCCAAGTATGAAACTGTATGACAATGATACTGAAGAAATGGACAGGAGAAGATATAGAGAGATGGTGAGTAAGCTTCTTGATATCACTATAACTCGACCCGATATTGCTTTTGCAGTAAGTCGTGTGAGTCAATTTATGGAGCAGCTAAGACAAGTTCATATGGATGCCATATACATGATACTAAGGTATCTAGAGTCTTCTCCAGGCTCAGGGTTGTTGTTTAGAAAGAACACAGATTTATCTATTTCAGCTTGTGCAGACGCAGATTATGCAGGGTGTCCTAAGGATTGTAAGTCTACTTCAGGCTTTGTCGTTTTTGTGGGGAGCTCTCTGGTTTCTTGGAAGAGCAAGAAACAAACTGTTGTGGCGAGGTCTAGCGTTGAATCTGAATATAGGGTCATGGCGCAAGCGAGCACGGAGATGATGTAGGTTCGAGTCGTATTAGAAGACTTACATATAGATGTACCTTTACCCATGCAGCTTCAGTGTGACAATCAAGCAGCTTTGTTTATGGCCAACAATCCAGCATTTCACGAAAGAACAAAGCATATCGAAGTAGACTGCCACTACACTAGAGATATGATCCATAAGGGCTTGATTTCTACTTCACACGTTAGTTCAGAGGATCAGACTGCTGACATATATACCAAGCCATTGCTCAAAGGACCCTTTCAGAGATGTTCTTCCAAGCTGAGCATGATTGACATCTATGCTCTACCTTGAAGGGGAGTGTAGAGATCTATGTTATGTTATTATGTACCGTTTCACATGTTCTATTTTTCTTCTGGACTCTTGTGTAATTTACCCATGGGTTCTCTCTATATAAGGGAGCCTAGGTTTCTATGGAATAAACAGTTCACTCATTTCTACCAACAGGATCAGAACTTCAGGTTTAATCACAGTCTTCCAATATGCAGGATATACAGGGATTGTAAATACTCGAGGGCGATGTGATCTTAAAGAATTACATACCATGACGCTTCTATGCTAAGTGAATTATGAAACATATTTGAATTTTAGTGACTCGGCTCAGTCGTCTTGTTATCAAATCTTAGTCCAAATGTTGGACATTGATTTGAATTGGATTCTGCAATGAGAAGATTGGGTATTGTGTCAGACATAATCAGACATCTGTGAGAGGTATTCTAGATCTGAATGTGAGATTATATCTCACTATCCAAGTCACTATACATGGATTATAGAGTCACTATGTTGATGAATAGCCATTCATTCATATTTATTCTTCTATTTTGGCTTTAAATCCCTAGTAAAACACCTATAAATATCACTAACTTGCATGAATTAATATGTATCATTAATCTATAATTAGTATATTATTGCATGTTCATGAGTAGGTAACTGCTCCTTCGCAGACCCGTCAAAAGACCCCATAGTCAATTTCTTTATTGTTTGATGAAAAATGAGATATTTGTCTCGATCTGTCATATATAATGGGAAAGAAGAAGCGAAGGAATAATTACGGCCTTGAAAAGGCTTTAAACCCAAAACTAAAGAGTAAAGAGAAGAAACAATAAAGTATCAAAGATACTGGCTGACCTTAAACCCCGAGACCAAGTCAAATATTGACTAAGTCGAACGGGAATAAAGTGGGGGATAAGGGTAAAATAATGTACAAATTATTCAAGAAACCCTTATTCTTTATACTGAAAATAGCTCAATATTACACTATTTTATTCTTCATTATACACACCTCAAACAATAAAGTGTTCAATAAAAAACTTGTACATATTAATGTATAAGAAAAATATTAGCCAAAATAAATCATGCACAGTACACTTGGTACACTCAGATGAAAAGGTCGCAAACAGAAATTCATTAATCAATATCTACTCCATATGAACTCAAATTGAACCAAACTCACCTCCATTGTATTTAAAATTAAATTATCTATCAAACGAAGGTGGTTTCATTGGAATTGGAGTTAAGATACAAAAGCCCGACTTTTTGGTTAATGACATTTGTGCATATAGCTAATTATTTTATTCTTTACATTTTTTATTTCTTATATTTTTAAATAATTGTATATATTTCATAACACATATAATTAATATAAATACAAATTTAAAAGGACAAGTAAAATTGTCAAAATAAATAATAAACCCTAATACATAGGTATAATATACCTATAACTATTATATTGTTTGTGCTCATACTCTACTAGGACCACACTTTACATAATTAGACGTACCTTAGATCCTTCAATTTAGTCAAATTCAAATCCAATTCTTTTCGACTGATAGAACTTTCTGATATGGGCAGTTTTTATCGGCTTGCATTCCATTTAGAATAATTTTCAATTATTTGTTTTGCATCCCACATGAAGAGAGCGAAGAAGCAATGTAAGTCTACTTAACTGGGCATACCATCATTGTTTTTCACGTGCATTAGCTTTTCTCGATGCCTCCCCTTGATTTTCTCACATAAGTCTAAAAAGGAATTGGGATTGCACGGTAGACGTGAATATTGTGGCTCATTAAAGATTTCAGTGATAACCTTCTTAAAATTGGGACTGCTAAACAAGGCCGACTTAATTAAAAGGAATAAAATCAGCACTTGTATTCAGGAGAGTAACTCCATCCTTGGACACAGGTACTTACCTCCAGACAGAGTGAGGACACAATTACTAAGGTTAGAACCCAAATCCCTGAACTTTCCCCCTAAGTCTCCATTTTTGACTCTCGCGGATTTAAGAGCTGTAAGGGCTTGCCTTCGATCTTAGACAATATTTTGGTTGTGTAAGCATGTGTGTCTCCTTTGGGGTGTGATATTGGACCCAGCGTTCCAAGAAGATCACCTCATTGGTTGGGAGCACACAGTAGCATCGTTGGACATAAGGAGATACACTCCGTGTGATGGACTCATAAGATTGTTTTATCACCAACCTAAATTGTAAAGGTAATTGGTCGGACCTTTGCCGCCTTCATTATGTGTAGTTGGTGAAATTGAGGTATGTATTGTGTTTGCATTGTGTGTGTTTATCGAAGATCAATCATCAAAGACTGCAAACTTGTGCATTTACCATCTCTCTTGAATTCATTTTCCGTGATCTCTCTCCGAACCGCTTGACATCAAGAATGGAGGATTGGGGTAATGTTTGCTCGAACTTCGCGAGCCTCTCACTGACCATCCCAAACCGATCGTCCTCGCGGGATAGGGTTCACCCTCATCCCAAGTCCTCGTTGATACATGGAAACTCTTCCTATGGGACTAAGGCTAATAGTCACCTTTTCCTTCTCAAGGGAGTTCAGATCCAAACCATTCCTCTCTTCTCTCATCACATCGAGGAAGACCCTTACCTCGATGCTTCCAGATCTAATTCTTTCAACTATATTAATTCCCATCCTCTTCATTTTGAAGATGAAGAAGAGGAACCCAAGTCCAAGATGCCTCATGAAAGAAACCCTCAGGATGAGGATCACAAAGACGACCCCATGCAGCAAGTCCTTGCCCGTTCAGCTAGAGCTGAGCAGCAGAATGCCGATCTTATAGCTAGAATGGGACATGTGATTGATTTGGGTGGTACGGACCGACCTATGATGGATGCTTATAACTTAATAGAGAATGAAATGCATAGATAGCTAGTGCCGAAAATTCCACCTGATGCATTTGAGTTGAAGCCCCATTTCCTTGGGTTGTTACTGAAGTTTAATGGAATGCAACAGAAGAATCATAAGCATTCCTGAGAGACTTTGAGTTGGTGTGTAACAACCTTAGTCAACCTAGGATTGGAAAAGATTATACCAGGCTGAAGGATACCCCATTTGCCTTAAAATATAAGGATGCCCATTTGTTGAAGAATCGTGGAGTTAGATGTACGACCTGATTGCAATTCAAGGATTTATTTTGAAAAAGTTCTACCTACTCAATAGGACTAACCAGATGAGGACAAAGATCGCTAGTTTCTCCCAGCGCCCCCATGAGCCATTCTATGAAGCCGGGATAGATTCAACGATTTGACACAGAAATACCTCTGTCATAGCATAACCAAAGAGATCTTAGTCCAGATCTTGTTCTGTGCCATGACCCCTGAGTTACAAGGGTTAGTGAGTGCAGCTTGTAGAGATAGCTATCTGAATAAGAACAAATATATTGTATGGAAGATCCTAGAGCAGATGGTTGAAACAGGAAGATCTCAGGCCACCAGGACCTATCAGGTGTCTCCCTCAGGCATATCGCACGAGACACCTAAAAGAACTGTAACGGATCAGACAGATGACCTCATCCCCAGCATGGGGATAGAAGATGATAAGCTTACCATGGTAGAGCAGATCCACAAGAGGGTCACTGACCTTGATGCGCTTTCACGATTGCTGAAGCAAGTGGAGGAGTTATCTGAGAGGTAACCAAGATATGGCTACCTACCTCTTCTGCATCACATGCACCTGTACACCGAGTTCACCTCGTACAGGAGCAGGTACAGAGATTGCAGAGAAGTTGTGTTGAGGAGCAACAGTATACTTAGCAGGAGCAGCACGCTTCACCGCAGGTGGAAACAGTCTACGAGGAGCCTCTGCAGGTGTTTGAGACGAATGGGTTGTGGTACAACCATGACCCTGTCGGCAGACAGTCGGGGATAGGGAGTGGTCAGTCACATCGACCCTCCATAACTTACCATGACACCAGCTCCGTCCCCACACTGCACTTTGTACAGTCCAGCCAGGACAGGGATACCAGCCTCAGCAGCACCAGCAACAGCATCGCACTTTTCACTCAAGCCAGCAGGGTCCTCCACCACCTTACACCTCATAGTCCCACCCACAGCAGCAGTACTGACAGGGCCAGCAGGGCCAATATAAACAGCAGAACCCATCCTCCAGCCAGCAGCAACAGACTCCACCCATGAGTGATTTGGGGTCCCTCACCTTGGTCATTCAGTCTTTGACAAACAGGGATCAGCAGATGCAGAATGATTATCATGACAGAAGGGCAGATCTCTACCGTGTCTCATGCCACCAGGATCAGCATATGGCACCAAGAACTCCAATTCCCATACAGGTTCAGGCCAATCCTAATAGCCTAAATCAGAGTCAACAGCGACCACAAGATCAGGTATGCTACTTAGATTACTCCCGATCTAAACATGAGATCCTTTCGTATGATAATGTGAATTATATGTCTCCCAGGAGCGAAAGGACTGTGACCATACCTGATCAGGCACGGGAACATGAGGAGGACGGCGCCAAGTCTCTACGTGAGGAGAACTTGGAGGCAGAGGAGCAGCATCATCACCACCAGCACCACTACCTTCAGGACCCTGTCGAGGCGGTCAATCTAAGGCAATTTCGAGCCGCCTCGCCTCGAGGCGTACGCCTCGTGCGCCTCGAGGCACGTTTTTTCGGACCATGGGTGAGTCATGTCGATGACACTACGTTTGCACGCACTTTTCTGGATAATAGATCATCAATTAACCCGATGCCAACAGCCCTCTATAAGAGGCTAAATCTAGGACCTCTTAGGAAATCCAGAGATTTACTTCAGTTTGCTGACAAATCCACTAAGAGGCCCCGGGGAGAATCGAGGAACATTATCATCAAAGTCGAACGAGATTACATGGTGGACTTCATAGTCCTAGAAATGGAGATCTCTCAAAATTGGAGAGATTCCCATATCCTACTTGGAAGGCCCTTCCTGAGGACAGTGGGGTCTTATTTGACTACAAGTTCGGGAAGATTCAGTTCCAAACTTCAGGCAAAGATGAGGAACTAGAGATGAAGCAGACAGGGTGGCAGAGGCCATATTCAGAATCCAGCATCGAATATTCTTCGTCAGAAGAAGATTGTGTTCATGTAGATACCGTTGGGCCATGAGACAAAACCCAGCTAGCACAGATGAGTCTCTCTCCTCTGGAGAGACTTTTGTACATGAGACAGTTTGCGAGATCCTTCGGAATGAACAAGTTGCAGATCATACAAAGAGTGCATCCCCCTACATCTTCGATGACATAGAGGCCCAACTGGGCTTGTCAGTCTTTTCCTCTTTAGAATAATCAGAATATGAGGATAACGAGTCAGACGCGGATTTTGCTTATTGCCTGGATATTTTTGATGATCCGACTCCAAAGCCGAATCAGTTGGTGGTAGTTACTTCAGAGACAGATCCAGCCACTATTAGTACAAAGTCAAAGTTGATTGAGTCAGATTTGCTTGATGATCTCATTTACCTGAGCTCAAGACATTACCCACAACACTCAAATATGCCTTCCTTCCAGGACAAGAGAAGAAGTTTCCGGCCATCATCAGTTAATTGATCGAGGAGCAGGAATCTCGCATTGATCGAGGAGCAGGAATCTCGCTTGCTAGACACCTGGAGAAAAACCGCAAGGTAATAGGCTGGAGCAATTCCAATCTCCATGGGATAAATCTCGCTCTGTTTTCGCATCATATCTACCATGAAAATGAAGTCAAACCCTCTATAAACTCCAGCATAGGCTGAATCCAAATTCACAAGTGGTCGTGAAGAAAGAAATTGAGAATGGTACGACGCGGATTTTATTTATTCCATCTCTGATTTCAAGTGGGTGGCATCTATTCATGTTGTCCCAAAGAAGTCAGGAATTCAGACAACCACCAACGAGGATGGAGAGGAGATAGTGACACGAATACCCATGTCGTGACGTGTCTGTGTGGATTACAGACATTTGAATGCCACGACGAAGAAGGATCATTTTTCCTTACCATTTATTGATCAGATCTTGGAGAGATTGGTGGGAAAAGAATTCTTCTGTTTCTTAGACGAGTTCTCGGACTACAACCAAGTAGCTATTGCTTTTAAGGATCAGTTGGAAACCATGTTCACATGCCCCTTTGGTACTCGTGCTTTCAGGTGCATGCCCTTTGGGTTATTCAATGCTTCCGGTACATTTCAAAGGTGCATGATTGTTGTATTTGCCGAGATGGCTGGTGAATTCTTGGAAGTCTTTATATATGACTTTTCGGTCCACGGTGATTCCTTCAATTCTTTTCTTAGAAATTTGGATCGATTCCTTAAAAGATGTGGTGAGGCCAATTTAGTGCTCTCCTGGGAGAAGAGTCACTTCACGGCGACGGAGGCATTGTGTTGGGGCATGTCATCTCCAAGAGAGGAAAGGAGGTTAACCCTGCCAAGGTGGACGTGATCAGACGACTCCAACCAATAACCAACGTGAAATAATTGCAGTCTTTCCTCGGGCATGTTGGATTTTACATGAGGTTTATAAAAGATTTTCCAAAGATAGCCAGGCCGCTAACTTTGCTTTTAGGCAAAGACATGGAGTTTATTGTCGATCACATGTGTCTTGATGCCTTTAAGCTACTGCAAGAGATGATCATGGACACCCCAATCCTACAAGCTCCAGATTGGTCTCTTCCTTTTGAGATCATGACGGATGCCTCAGATTTTACTGTTGGGGTTGTGTTAGGATATAGGAGGAATGGCGTCCCGTTCGCTATACACTATGTAAGCAAAGTGATTGACCCTACCCAGCATAACTATACAGTTACGAAAAAACATATGCTTTCGCCTTAGATAAGTTCAAGTCTTATCTCATTAGATCCAAGGTTGTCGTGTTCACAAACCATACAATACTACGGTAGCTCGTGGAAAAAATGGACGTGAATGCGTGTCTTCTTAGGTGGATTTTACTTGTCCATGAGTTTGACTTGGACATCAGAGATAAACCTGAAAAGAAGAATGTATTAGTTGATCACCTCTCTTGTCTCAAGATTCAAGATGCTTCTGATGATACACATATTCAAGACTCCTTCCCTGACGAGTTGGTTTTTATTATCGACTCACTCCCATCGTACGCCAATATAGTAAACTATCTTGTATCCAAGAAAATTCCCAAAGATTGTCCCAAGAGCAGCAAATACCAATTTAAGTCAGATTCGAGATATTAACATTGGGAGGATCCGATCCTTTTCTGTGAGGGACCGGATGTTAGCCATGTGAGCCCAAGGCGAATCATTACTACTGTTAGAAAATAAACATGTCGAAGCGAACATGGAAAAAGATAAAGAAATATAAAGAAGACGGGATTTTTACGTGGAACCCTACTCTGTGAGGAGCGGGATGAAACCACGGGAGAAGCCCTCAAAGGGTCGGATATTCTATTGAATTTTCTCAATGGATACAGGAGGTCTGGGGCTCCTTATATAGCCTCTCCAGAGCCTCCAAGTCCCACCACTGGACGATGTGGGACAAAACAGTGGATGGGGTAAATGGATCTTCTCCAGGATCCATTTACCTTGCTACAACTCATGACGCACATAACAAATACTCCAACACTCCCCCTCAAGCTGGAGCATGTAATGCTCAGCTTGGACAAACAGAAAGAAACTCAACTCAATGCTACAAGACACTACGGACAATATCAACCCAACGCGCACATTGCTGCAATCGAGGACATTGCTTCTCATGTCGTGCAGGTGAGGAGGACGAACGGGCTGGAGTGTGAGTCTGTTGAATCTCCTCGTCGGAGAGCATGCGCTCTGAACTGCGCCTGTCAGAGTCGCTGCAACTGGAAATGAGTCTCCTCGTTGGAGTACTATGGCCCGCCACAATAATGTGGACAACTGCTCCATCTCTGAAAAGGGCCGAACTGAAAAAGGCCGTGGATGTGCAATCCTCGTCGGAGTCCACGGTCGCTGGAGAATGGAGTTTGAAAGAAAGTCTCCTCGTCAGAGAACTGGTTCTCTCCCATCTGGCTCAGAGAATGGTGCTCTACTCTGGAGTACCTATGATACCACATGAAAACTCTAGCCCTCAATGGCATAAGGAATGGTCCTCTTCTTTGGAGTCCCTATGGCTCACATGAAAACTCTGGCCTGACAACAAGAAGAATGATGGGGACCACGAACAAATGATGGCAACATATGCTCATCTGAACATGACCGCAAACCCGTGCGTGTCTGAAACTGGACTCGGAATCACGATCGTCGAGTCTGAAATCGAACTGTAGAGTCTGATCATCTGGCTGGTCTGGAGACTGATATCTGAATCTGGAATCTGGATCAAGACCTGTGACTCTACATATATACTCCCCCTTTCTCCCACACTTGTCGGAACATGGACATCGACAACGTTGGGAGAAGACAAGATAGATGGGGAAAACAAAACATGAAAGATGCGGCTTTCATTCATTTTTTTTATAAGCCGTCACAACATTTTTTTTAAAGCTGTTTTACATTTTTTCGACTTTTCACCATCATTTCATTTTTTTTGAAATACATATTTTTTTAAGCCGTAGATATTTTTTTATCAGCTTTTCATCAATAATTTTTTTTCTTTTTTTTGTAAATTACGTACAGCTTTTTCTTGTACGCGCCTCTTTAAAAAAATTACTATGCGTACGGTTTTTTTATGTGCGCGTCCTTTTTTTTAAAAGACAAATCTCCTCTCTCTATCTCTCTTTTTAACTTCATCTTGGCCCACTTAGGCCCAACTTCTTCCCTTTTTTTAATGCTTCCCCCTCTTTTTTTTAATGACCAGCCCCCACTTTAGGGTTCCCAGTTGGACCCCTTTTCTTTAATCGGGTGCAGCCTCCCTTTTTTTTATAACCCTACACAGTCGCCCCCCATCGGGGCTTCCTTTTCCGCCGCCCCAAGGATCTGGAGGAGGGAGGCGGCACTCGAAGGAGCTCGTCGAGCCGCGGGGTTTCCGCGTGGGGGCTTCTTACGGCGCTGCGCGATCATCGGGTTGCATCGGGTTGTGCCTGGAGGAGGTACGCGCAGGGAGAAGGAACCGCCTGGAGGTTGCGCCCGGAGAAGGAACCGACTGGATGCATGTGCGCACTGGAGATGCGCGAACTGGAGAAGTCGCCTCATGCACGTGATGCGCCAAGAGGGAGCCCCCGAGCCGCCTGCGCCTGGGAGGGGCATCGTGCCCGACGAGGATTGAAGGCGGCTAGGGCGAGCCACTTGGGATCTGAGAGAGACACTGGAGATGCATGCGCGCCTGTAGCGAGGATCCGGGGATAGGCGCCGCCGCCTGGTCGGAATGGGAGGTCAAGGGTTTCCTCACTGTTGGTCAAGGGTTTCCTCACAAATTGCGCCGGGAGATCGCCAGCCAGGAGTCGCCTGGGTGCGTGGAGTCGTTCTCGGCTTGGACTGATGCCCGAGAACTGGAGCAGCACCGGTATCGCCTGGAGATGCAAACATGTTGAAGAAGATGCCCTGTGATCTGCGTGATCTGAAGAGCAGGGCCTGACGTGCAGAACTGAGATTCAAGGGGTTAGGGCTTCAGAAAGCCCTCAAATCTTTGACAAAGATGATTTTCAAATAACGCAGAAATTAGGGTTACAGAAAACCCAAAATCTTGACATAACGTCGAATCTCGAACGAACAAAAAACAAAGAATATAAAAATCCTCGAGAAACGAACCCGCTCTGATACCATGTTAGAAAATAAACATGTCGAAGCGAACATTGAAAAAGATAAAGAAATATAAAGAAGACGGGATTTTTACGTGGAACCCTACTCCGTGAGGAGCGGGATGAAACCACGGGAGAAGCCCTCAAAGGGGTGGTTATTCTATTGAATTTTCTCAATGGATACAGGAGGTCTGGGACTCCTTATATAGCCTCTCCAGAGCCTCCAAGTCCCACCACGGAGAGATGTGGGACTAAACACTGGATGGGGTAAATGGATCTTCTCCAGGATCCATTTACCCTGCTACAACTCATGACGCACATAACAAATACTCCAACACCTACAATAAATATTATTGTAATGTTTGATATATCAATAAAAGTTATTGGTTTATTTCACTCCCTGTCTGAAATTAAGTGAATGAATGCACTATAAGGTCCCTCTGTACAAATAGGGTTATTTACCATGGTTGTCTTGACATTATAAAGCTGTTAATTCAATTGTTGAATCATAGAGGTTGGTGTTTATATGAATATCTAAAGAGTTAGATTGAGGACTCATCAAGCACCGTCAAATGATTGTCAAGATGTAATCTCCAGCCTGAGTGGGAGATGGCAATCCTAGCTCTAAAGGTTGATATCTGACCGACCCCTTGATGCAGGTTCTCTGCATGGGAATAGAGATTCGGAGGTGTCAGATAAGTTAGGTCAAGGAGTTGACTTAACGAGATCGAGATAACTAAAGACCTATGTCGTATGTTGTCACGATATAGGCGTGCATCCTCTGACCTGAGACAGATGTGTTGTTGTAAGTCTGAGTATGTACATTTGGCAGACCAATAGGTCGATGGCCTAATTAAGGTCTATATATTGGCGAGCTGGTGTGCATGCAAGGGCATATGAGTGATACAATCTCTCAAAGGGATCATACAGGTTCACTATCGAACCGGAAGACATGAGCTCACTCATGAGGTATTGGGATATATTAAATTCCATGCATGGCCGTCTTGCTTTGGAAGTTTAACAGAATTTATAGGTATAATATATGCTTTTGGAAAGCATATGATCGATACCAAGTCTCAATAACTAAATGAGAATCTTAATGTTAAAACCCTGAAGAAGACAGTCTAAAGTGATCTTAGACTTCGGATTTATTCTAGGTCTTCCAATATGCATGATGTACAGGTATTGGGAATGCCTGAGGGTGATGTGATCATAAACGATTGTATAACCATGGCACTTCCATTCCGATGGAGTGATGAAACAGGTCTGGATTTTAGTGACTCCTCTCAGTAGAGAAAAGTAATCTAATCTTGGTCCAAGGGTTGGACATTGGTCTGAATGAGATTCAGATGTAATGAGAAGATAAGATCCACGGACTTGATTTAATCAAGCATCTATGAGAGGTCCCCGAGATATGGATTTGAGATATGATCTCAATATCCAAGTCACTATACATGGAACGTACAATTGCCCTGTCCTTATCTCCCAGTATCTACGGAGAAAGTGCATTATTCTTAAAGGAGTTCAAAAGTAATTCCCTTGATGAATTATGTATCCAAGCAACAGGATATTGATAATTAAATGGGAATTAATTATGAAGAATAATATGAATGAGATTCATATTATGAGAATGATTATCCAAGATAATTAAATGAGATTTAATTATCAAGGACATGCAGAATGTGGATAGTACTATCCATGCTATCCATAATATCAATGTATATTATAAATATGATTTATAATATATTGGAGAGAGCTCATTTGTAAATAATATTTACTAATTGATTGTTGATGTGAATTGGATTCACATTGGGCGATTAATTGGAAATATAATTTACAATTTGTTTTGGGTTGTGAATGTGATTCACATTTTTTAATGGCATGATTGAAATATTACTGAATTAATTTGGAATTAATTTTGTGAATATATTTGCAATAAATGTTGTTGCAAATAATTAAAAGATAATGAGAATTTATCTCATAAAATAAAAAGGATAAAACTCACCTAATAAAGAGGTGGCGTCACCCTTGAATTGTTTAAAGGTGGCATCCCATCTTTTTAGGAGGTTATTATCGTCTTTATTATCTTGTGGTGATTAATTTTATTAAGTTAAATAATGTTGATGATAATGCAACATATATTAATTTAATATAAATTAATACATGTTGCTTTATTAAACAACAACGATCATAGTCATTGATTAAAAACACAAATCAATCTAACCGTTGATTTCGTGTATCCCATGGATTGTGATCCATGGACTCCCAAACTGCTATATAAGAAGGGGCAACCCTAGCCCTTCAAAGTACACGTCTACTCTCTCTCTCTCTATCCTCATTCTCACGCCCCATCTCTCTCTCTATCCTCATTCTCACGACCCATCTCTCTCTCTAAGTGTGGCCGTCCACCTTGGGTCTTGAGAGAATTGTAGTCGTCCCTACGCCATCGTGTTGTCGCCTCGATTGCTCACGGATCTCCATCTTCCTAGGTGCTTCTAGCATAAGTGGAAAGCATCGGATTTCGTTGGACGAAATCAGGAGATTCATCGCTTGGATCTTCATCTTGGATTGCGGGAAGCACGCGTCTCATCATCATGCCCGCAAGTGCCTTCTTCGTGGATCGGACTTGAGTCAGGCGGATCTCTTACTTTAGAGGTCACGTGACGCAACCACGCTTCAAGAGGTATTTTTAATACTCTGTGGTTAGATGAAACGATCCAAGAAGTGTTCTTGGATCATATGGTTTCATCATATGATTTAAATTTTTAAAATTCAGCTGCATCGAGCAACTAGTACGACTAGTCGCTCCGATCGCATTGGATGCGATCATCACGCTTCCGTGATGTGCTTAAGGATTTCCCGTATCCTTCATCGGATTGTGGCTGGAGGAGGTGTATTCCTCAGGAGGAATGCCAGAGTATACTTACTTACTGTCACAGTCTGGATGCAGGAGAACACCACTCCAGGAAGAGGACCGTATGGAAAGTATTGCAGTGTGGCTTATACTGGCCGACTCTGTTTCACGATGCTCACTTTTGTGAAGTCGTGTCAAGTATGTCAGCGAATGGGAGGAACCATTGGTTCCAGAGATGAGATGTCGATGCAGCTTGTCATCATTTGTGATGTCTTTGACGCTTGGGGCATCGACTTCATGGGACCATTCCCGATCAGCTACGGATTTGAATATATCCTTTTTGCGGTAGATTATATGTCAAGGTGGGTGGAGACTATCCCGACCCAAGCCGCAGACAGTAGGACTGACTGTAAGTTTGTCAGAGAGCATATTATTTCTAGGCTCGGGATCCCTAAAGTGTCGATACCAGATGGGGGTGGTTATTTTGTAAACAGGAAAGTGAAGAAACTTGTGAATGATTACGACATCGAGTACCATCTCACTAGTCCTTACCACCCACAGACCAATGGCATGACAGATATGTCGAATAGAGAGGTTAAGATCATATTGCAAAAGCTCGTCCGCCCAGACAAGTCCCAGATCTTAGACCAAGTCCTTTTGACCAACAAGACAGCTTACAAGATACCATTAGAAACCTCTACATTCAGGATGGTGTTTGGGAAGCTGTCATTTTTTCGCTAAGTCAGTGCATAGATCAGAATGGACAATTAAGAAGGTCAACCGGAACACACACCTAGGGCAGAAGTAGAGAGAAATGGATCTGAATGAACGTGTGGAAATCAGAAATCGTGCATACGACAACAGTTTGGTGTACAAAGACAAGGTTAAGCGTTGGCACGATAGATTTGTCAGACGAAAGACATTTGTTCCTGGACAAAAGGTATGGGTGTTCAATGCAAGGTTGAAGATTTTCCAAGGGAAACTCAAGTCCAAGTGGACGGGTCGGTATCTAGTATGTGTTGCATGACAAGGGATGTGTAAAGATCTCAGATCTTACAGATGGAGCACAGACATCCCTGGTGAATGGACAAATGCTGGAACACTTTGTCGAACCAAATGAACAGTCGGCCCATGTTGAGGAGATTTTTTTCATGAGTGAGGCAAATTCAGAAGACACGTATAGAGCCGTGTATGAGACCGTACAACATTGATCTCCGGCCACCAGCAGGATCAAAAAGATTCAGATCGTTATCTCTTTGTATATTCTCTGTTAGAAAATCGGAAGCGGAAGCGGAATGATAAAACAGAGCGTAATAACAAGAAACATCAACATGGAAACACCATGATTTTTACGTGGAACCCTACTCCGTGAGGAACGGGATGAAACCACGGGAGAAGCCCTCAAAGGGGCGTGTTTTTCTATTGCTTTTCTCTCAATGGATACAGGAGGTCTGGGGCTCCTTATATAGCCTCTCCAGAGCCTCCAAGTCCCACCGCTGGACAATGTGGGACTAAACACTGGATGGGGTAAATGGATCTTCTCCAGGATCCATTTATCCTGCTACGACTCATGACGCATACAATGAATACTCTAACACTCCCCCTCAAGCTGGAGCATGCAATGCTCAGCTTGGACAAACATAAAGAAACTCAACTCAACGCTACATGACACTACGGACAATATCAACCCAACGCGCACATTGCTGTAGTCGAGGACGTTGCTTCTCATGCCGTGCAGGTGAGGAGGACGAATGGGCTGGAGTGTAAGTCTGATGAATCTCCTCGTCGGAGAGCATGCGCTCTTGACTGCGCCTGTCAGAGTCGCTGCAACAGGAAATGAGTCTCCTCGTCGGAGTACTCTGGCCCGCCACAATAATGTGGACAACTGCTCCATCTCTGAAAAGGGCTGAACAGAAAAAAAGTTGTGGCTGTGCAATCCTCTTCGGAGTCCTCGGTCGCTGGAGAATGGAGTCTGAAAAGTCTCCTCTTTGGAGAACTGGGTCTCTCCCATCTGGCTCAGAGAATGGTGCATTGGTCTGGTGTACCTATGATACCACATGAAAACCCTTGCCAACATGGCATAGGGAATGGTCCTCTGCTCTGGAGTCCCTATGGCTCACATGAAAACTTTGGCCTACAAAACAAGAATAATGATGGGGACCACGAACAATTGATGGCAACATGTGCTCATCTGAAAATGACTACATCCATGTGCGTGTCTGAAAATGAGTCTCACTCTGGAGATCTCGAAAATGGGCCTCATAATGGAGTGCCTCGAACTTGGACTCTGACCGATCTGTCGAGACTGAATCTGCGCATCAAATTGTGACTTGGAATCTGAATGTCGAGTCTGGAAATGCGCGTGAAAATCTTCATCTGAAAACCGTAGAGCCTGAAAATCAGCTGGTCTGGAGAACCTGCAATCTGAAGAAGACCTGTGACTCTACATATACTTCCCATTTCTCCCATACTTGTCGGAATATAGACAAATCGACAAAGTTGGGAAAAGACAACATAATGGGGAAACCAAGCATGAAATTTGCGACTTTTCATTTTTTTTTATAAGCCGTCATTTTTTTGGCTTTTGCATCATCATTCTTTTTTTTTAAATCATTTTAAAAAAAATTTGCGTGCGACTTTTTTTTAAAGCACGCGTCTTTTCTTTCTTTCTTTTTTCTAAAAAATCTCTCCCCCTTTTTTTTAATAGCCGTTGCATACATTTTTTTTTGAAATCATAATTTTTTTTAAACATTTTCTTTTAAGCCGTTCAACTTTTTTTTCTTCCGGCATTTCATCTCTCATTTTTTTAAATATGCGTACGGTTTTTTCTATTGTACGTGCCTTTTCTCATTTTCCTCTCTCTCTCTCTTTTTAAAAAAATCCGAAACTCACGGCTCATGGAATTTGCGGCAATTTTTTAAAAGAGTCGCAGGCCCTTATTAGGGTGTTCCCCTCTCACAAAAGACCTCTGGGAACTCATCGCGCCGCCGAAGCCTGGGAGCCGCGCTAGGACCTGGAGTCGGAGACGCGCAAAGGGGGGGCTTCTTCACTGGAGGGTGTCGATCACGTGTGTTTCTTCTCTGCTCCGCCCGTCGCATGGGAGATAGCCCGCTCGTCGACTTTGGAGTTGGAGGAGGTCTGCCGCTGGAAGCTTCAAGCCTTGGTGGAGCGCCGCCAGGATCGATGCGGAGCCCTAGATTCACGAGGGGGGTTGTCGCTTGGAGCAGCCCGCCGCCTGGGGACTGGACTTGGAGGGGGCGGTGCCTGGATTTGCAGGAGATAAGGGTCGCCACGTCGAGTGCGGCTAGAGGAATAGCACCACCTGGTGTTGTTGGGAGAAGTCGCGCGGAGGAGCTGCGACGCCTGTAGGAGGCGTGGTGCGCGCGAGGAGCGTCTGGGCGTTTTTTATTGGAGAGGAAGATCGCGCAGGGGCGAGGGCGCCTGGGCACGGGGGCGCTGGGGTCGGGACCGCGGGGGCCTGGCATGCGTGCCTGGTGCGCGATATCGCGAAGTGCCCTACCTGGCTGATACACCCTCCTTCTATGCGCCGTCGATGTGATTCGGGGAGCCGCCGATGCGAAGCTCCTCCTTGCTGATCTGGAAGAGGTCGTTGCAAGGATACAGGTCGCGCCAGGAGCTCGCCCTTCTGGAACTTCGATCGGAAGGCCTGGGGCTTTGCGGCCATCGTCGCTTTGCGTTCGGCCCGGTGCCTAGAGATGGAGGATGTTGCGGGGAGTGAAACCCTCAATGGATCCTGCTAGGAGATAGACTCTGCCATGGAGATCTTCGATATCGAGATGCTTTTTTGCGCAAGTAGCGCCATCGACAATAGGCATGCAGCAAGGAAAATAACAAGGGTTTCATGAACCCTAGAATAACGATCTTCAATAACAGCACACCAAAACTCGAATCTTGAATAAATAATCAACATAAAATCCTCGAGAATCGACCCGTTCTGATATCATGTTAGAAATTCGGAAGCGGAAGCGGAATGATAAAACAGAGCATAATAACAAGAAACATCAACATGGAAACACCATGATTTTTATGTGGAACCATACTCCGTGAGGAGTGGGATGAAACTACGGGAGAAGCCCTCAAAGGGGCGTGTTTTTCTATTGCTTTTCTCTCAATGGATACAGGAGGTCTGGGGCTCCTTATATAGCCTCTCCAGAGCCTCCAAGTCCCATCGCTGGACAATGTGGGACTAAACACTGGATGGGGTAAATGGATCTTCTCCAGGATCCATTTACCCTGCTACAACTCATGACGCATACAATGAATACTCTAACATTCTCCAACCTCATCGGTTCTCATACTTACTTCTGTCTTATAAGCCTAAGTGCAGGGGGAGTGGGGGGCGATGCCTACTCTGTTTATACATTCATCCATTTCTTCTCCTCTTGACCTCGACCGTCCCATTTTTGCTCTTCTTCTACATTTAGGTTGACTAGAGCCTAAGTATAGGGGGCGGGTATACTTTCGTTTTTTCACTCTCTTATGCTTAGCACGAGCTATGTCTTTTCCTCGCTTCTCATGCTCTGAGCATGGCCTCAAATTTCAGCGAAATTCGGTTAAATTTCTGTCGAATATCGATATCTAGTCGAAATCAAAATTCGACCGAAATGGCCGGAATGACCGAAATTTGGGGGTCTTAGTACAAAAAATAACCGAAATAACCGAAATTTTCGATCGAATTTCAACCGAAATTCCGTTTATGTCGGTCACCAAAATGGTGACCGAAACCAACATTTAGGCCCTTGGCTCTGAGGACATAGCACACTCAAAGTATAATGCAGGTGTATATATTACATATATACTTTACCTATAGCACGTACTTTCACGTATTTTTTTATATATTATGCAATAATTGCGGGATGGGTAAAATTGTGAAAAAAATGTGTTTTTTGTAAAATACTTGTATAATGTGTATAATTGTATACAAGTTGTAAAATATGTATAATGGGTATAATATCCTCCCGGTAAAACTTGTATAATCTTGTAAAATCATTGTAAATAAATACTTTTGTAAAATTGTAGTAAGAAAAGAAGGTATAATAAAATAAAATAAAAATCTTTTGTCTAATAAAAAGGGATTCTTATTTACTCTTGCATATCATTCTTGCATTCAAA
Source organism: Ottelia alismoides (assembly GCA_037367405.1). NCBI lineage: Eukaryota > Viridiplantae > Streptophyta > Magnoliopsida > Alismatales > Hydrocharitaceae > Ottelia > Ottelia alismoides. The sequence goes on along the minus strand of JAZKJV010001004.1, from coordinate 991,351 downwards.
AAAAGAAGAAAAAAATCATCTTGCACTTCATTCATATGTATGTCAGAACATCTGCATTTAATTTGTATATCTTGCATATGCAAAGTGGAAAGTTAATGGATTCTGAACCGAGTTATAAATAGAAACCGAGGATAGATTTGATTTTGACTTTAATCTACTTAAGTTTCAGAGGAATTTCAATTGAGAAGTAGGATTTTAGGAACTTCAGGTCTTAGACTTAATTCTCCAAGTTCACAAGATAGTGCATAGACTTGACTCTTAGGTCCCGTTCCGCTAGGGGATTAAACCCCCATTGGGGGTTTACCCCCCTTAGCCCATTTTTTCTCTCTCTCGTGTGGGCCCCACTCTTTCTCTTTTTTTAAAACATTAAATAAATCAATTCTCTTTCATTAATTCCATCAAAAAATAATATATTAGAATATCACATCATATAAAAATTATAAACTACTCCACTTCTACTCACTTTTCCAAACTTTAGTACAATCACATCACAATAATGACTCATTTTTCCAAACTTCAATACAATCATATCACAACCTACCCCCAGTTTAACCCTCTATCCAAACACCAAAGCACAAAAATCGAGTATCCTTCTCCAGTTTAATGACTTTAATCCACCCTAACCTATGTACCAAACGCACCCTTAGTGTCTAACATGGTCGCCTCATTCTGAGCGGACTCTTGGATAAGGAATTATTATGTGCTCTACATTGCGCACTTAACTCAACTCAAACGAGGTGTTGGAAGACTGTGTGTTTCTTTCTTTAGTAGCATGGAAATCTAAAGACCGGAGTACTGGATTAAAATCAAGGCCCTAAATGTTGGTTTTGGTCACCATTTCGGTGACCGATCGAAAACGAATTTCGGCCGAATTTCGATAGAAATTTCAGTCATTTCGGTCATTTTTTGTACTAGGCCCCCATATTTCGGTCATTTCGGTCATTTTAGTCGAATTTCGATTACGACTGGATATCGATATTTGATAGAAATTCGACCGAATTTCATTGAAATTAGAGACCATGGTTGAAATAAAGCTTTGGATGAGGGAGGACTATTAGCATAATTTCTCTAAGACCCCCAAACATGGACGACCTAAAAGATTATATCCGTCGGGGCACAAAATATCCATACAGAGCTACCACAAATTTCTACCAAAAAAAAGCTAATTCCCAAATACAAAAAAATAATATTTAACCAAATGGTCCATGCTTCAGATAGCATGCACATCTAGTGAAGACTTGGCTATACTGGTCGAGCTTCATAGAGAGTTGACTAAACTAATAATTCTCCACTTTTTTCCCTTTCTTCTATACTTCTCCCCTTACTCATAAACTAGCACGTTCCTGAACTTAGAAGGAAATACCTGACTCCTATAGGACGAGTTACTAGGGGAGATTGCATGGTAGTCCGGCATCTTGGATGGGAAGAGATAACATCCTTCACACACCAGAGATAGTTATTCAGTGTTCATGTGGAATGCTTAAGGAGGGGGATGATCTAAGATGACTTCTGAGTAGGGTCGGGATATTGACTTGTGCAAACTTGGAGGTTTTTGTTATTAAAACCCCAATTCTCACAACGAGTTCTGCCACATTATTAAACCAAAGGTCGAGTTGAGCTCCATTTTCATCTTTTGTTCATAACCTTGGTATGGAACCCAATATCATTTCACTTTTGCATTACATCGGGACGAGCATGGTTTAAGCATAGGGGGTTCAGTGATCGGTGATTCGTCACTCTAAAAGTTGAAAATAAAGCTTCAATCCTGAGTTATCAGCTGCATTTCTCCATCTATTTTGTATTTTTATCATTCATGCACTTGTAGATAATATTTGCATTTTAGCATTCATAATTGCATTAAAGAAGAAGACCAAAATCCCTTGTAAATATCACAAGTATATTACCATATTTTCTCCTACTTTTATTTATTTTTCACTAACTCAGAATTAAATAAAATCAACTCTCTAGTGTATATATTACTAACACTAATAAAAGAAACATGCTAAAAAATACTAACTTGTAAATTTTCCTAATAAAACTCAAACCCTAGTTTGAGACGAAAAACCGTAAAGCGTGAATATCTCTCTCATACAATCTCCTATGGAACCTTACTCAATTTTAAATTAATGTATGTTTAATTATCTACAAACAAGATTAAATTCAAAGAATCGGAGTTCATATGTGAAACTTAGGTTTTGGCCCTCATTGTATATTGTACATATTGCCTATTTTGACCCTATTATTTTATTTATAAAAATAACTCTCTTGATTTATTTCTTTTGCATTTATTTTCTTTGATTTATGTTTTAATAAAATATGTACAAATCTAGATAAAAATTGAAGCAAAAATCAAAGAAAATAAATCAAGTATGTATATATAATCTGTATATAAGTCCCTCTTATTTTATTTCCCTATTTTATTAATTATTAAAAATCCAAAAAATAGATTAAGTTGCAAATATTTATTTTATATTTTCTCTTAATTTATTTTGATTTTTATCTTATTTAAAAACAAAAAAATGCAAAATACAAAAACTCGGTATTTTTTATCTATAGAGCACCACTAAAAATACTTTTTGTGTAGTTGATTTCTTTTCATTTTAGGTCCTTCACAAAAGTTGTAGATCTCGTCGAGACGAACAGTTTTCATATTGACACTTTTTTATTTGACTTTGTTTGCTATTTCTTTTTTTATTTTTCTTTGGATTTAATTTTGATTTTTTCTGAGAGCGACATGTGGTAGCTCCTGGAGCCGTCACTTGTCACCCCTTTTTATTTTATTTTATTTCATTTATTTTCTTTTACTATTTATTTATTTATTTTATATTTCTATTATTTTTATTTTTATTTTTATTTAATTTTTTTAAATATTTATTATTTATTATTTATTTATTATTTATTATTTTTATAATTATTATTAGTATTTATTTTATCTATTATTATTTTTAAATTTAATTTAATTTTTAGTTTTTTTCCTGCCACATGGCCGCACTCCCGCGCGCCACATGGTGCTACCTCTCCCTGCACTTATGATCGCCTACACAACCGTCGCTCGCGTCTTATGGCGGTGCGCCTACCCTCTGCGACTCACCTCCCCATGTCGTTCACAAAATTCCTCCCACGACTCCCCACATGATCCGCGACTCGACCGCCTTTACCTTTCCAGCCACAGTCGCCTACGAATCTTAACAGCTCGTGTGACCCATCAGAGGCGCCCATCGCCTGCAATTGTAGCCCACGACCCCCGGCCATCTCGACATCCTCTCCAATCGCATATAAAGGGGTGGTCGCCACCCCCTGTCGTGATCCATCTGCCACCTCCGGTGAGAGAGAGTATCCCCCTTTTTCCTCAGGTGACAGCTGAGGTTATCTGAAGTCGAGTAAGGACGAGTTTTCTTCCCAAGCGAGATTCGGCGGAGATTCAACTTCCATTGCCGCAAGCTTCGCTCGAAGCTTGCTTGAGCCTCGCAGCTCCATGTCGGCTTCTCTAAGGCGACCACAAGGAGAGGGTTGTGCCCCTCCATGTGACTCCTCTATCCCTACAGGTAAAGCTTTTCTTTCTCTTCTTCCCCCTCCATCTTCTCTTCTTTCTCTTCCTCTTCCCTTTTTGCCTCCGATCTATCTTCCATTCACCCCGCTCCGTCCACAGATTATCGGCGACCACTCCTCTACCTGGAGCGTCGAGTCACTCCGCTCCATAGCCAGTGCATCGGTCGATACGCCTCCACTGCCTTGGTCCGCAGCCCCAACGGGTCGTGCACCTCTCTACGTTCACTGCCACCTTCTCCAGCAGAGCCCCCTTCGGCTTCGCGCTCCACCGCGGCTCCATCTAATCAAGCTTCACTCCATGCCCACACCGAGGAACGCCTCGTCCGGTGCCCCTCTGTTTCGCAATCACCTCGGGTTGCGGGCCTTCGCTTCTCCAGCATCAGGTCATATGTCGACCAGACTCATCGCCATTGCCACAATTGCAACTCGTCTCAAAGACAACCACAGTACCTCGCCGCCGACCTTCAACGATGCGCCTCCGCCCAGCCTCAACAAGCACGTCGACCGCCCTCCGCCCAAGTTGTTCCCCTCACATGCGCGAGACGTGAGCCACGAGGAGTTTGGTAGAGCAACCCCCGAGTTCCAGGATTTCACGCCCGAGCCTTAGGCGTACGTGGCCCCTAGGAAGAACTGCATTAAAGCATCGAACACCCATCAAATTGTGAAGAAGTCCCGCTCCAGACCGCAAGTGCGCCCCTGGGCATTTTACACGCAGCCCCCCCCCCTCGTGTCCTGGTAATTTCATCTTAGCTTGCATTTAGTTTAATTTTATTTATGTAATTATCATAAAGAACCATGTGTTTGAGTTTTATTTTGAACATTATTTTGCATCAATTTTCAATCCAAAAGTTGCACTGTATAGAACCCTTTATTCTCTATCATGAGGATATTTGATTGAATTTTTGTGAGCGGTGGTTTATTTAATATAATTAATCTAGTGGAAAATTGCATAATTTACCTATTGTGTGATCTGAAATTCATATTAAATTTACTATTGCTCGGAAAATTCTCAAAAATTCATAGTAGCTAGATTTGTGTGTTTTCTGTTGTGTCCAAAAATCACGCCACTTCCATGCATATCGAGGCCGTAATAAATTAAAGGTTGGTTTGAGTAATTAATTTTTAATAGGATGTAGACCTATTATTTTTAGGATTTAACATTTTTCCTGGATACCTCTCATATAAACCTATCTAGGATAATTTTATTTTCCGAGAAATAATTAGATTTGTTATTTATTATAATTAATTTACAAAAATCATCATGAGTGCATATTTAATTCAGAATAAATTCATTTTGCATCAGAAAATTCCAAAAAAATTATAGTGCATTAATTTCATCGTATTTCACATTCTGGTCAAGTTTTACGATTTTTGAACTTCGTTTGATTGAAAATTGTATTTTAGCCCCTAAACTTGCTTGAAATTATATTTAATCATTAATTGCATAAAAATTACAAAAAAAATGCCTCTCTGAAAGGCTAGATTCTAAATCGACTATTAACTGACTTAAGGAGATGGTGGTCTCCCTAATTTCGACCTTGGGCTTTCCCAAGCAAAAGAAAAATCCAACTGCTCGCTTTAATTGTTAAATTAATTTAGTGGTCTTTCTTAATTGAATCTGAAGTGCCCGACTACTACGACAAAAATGACGAATTATTAAGGGTATTTCAAGGTTCATCAGTCAGGTACATGGATTTTTGCTCAAATCCATGTTGAAAGATCCGACTATTTTTTACATTGGTTGTCGGTTACCTAACGCATGGTTTGAATCATGGTCTTTTGGGTGGTAGACACACTACACTACCACCATACCATTGGAGTGGGTGCAAACTGATGCAAAATGGATTTCGGCGCGGCGCGAGAAATAGATTTGACGGTGGATTTTCAATGGTAGAAGAAAATAGAGGGGTTGAGAAGAAGAAACTGGAAGGGTTGAGAAGAGAAGACACGCCGGATGCGCGGGGTTAGAGAAGAAGAAACGCGTAGACCGCGAGGGGAAGAGAGAAGAGACTCGTCGGGAATACGAGGGGTTTGGGAGAAGAAGAACACGTGTAGATCACGCGGGGAGAAGGAGAGAGAGGGGAGAGGAGAGAGAGATAAATCTCTATTTTATCACATCTTGAACTGACTAAAACATTGGACCCTCATCCCTTTATATAGGAGGGATGACATTACAAGAATAGAAAATAATTTAAATCGACAACCAATTATCTTAAACTGACTCTAACTAATTAACCGACTAATTACCAAATTTGAAATTCAAATTAAGACTAATTGAGATCACACGCGATCTCTTTATTTAAAATTGCGACAACTTAAAAAACGTAAATAAAATTAACGGCCACAATTTAAATAACTAGACGGCCCTACATGTCGAGTCCACGCTGCATCAACTCTCCTCCGCTTTTAAAAAATTCGTCTCCCGACGAATTGCTTGAACCTTGAGGCTTGACATAAGGCGCTTCATGAACTTGTGTCGACGTGCGCGTGAACGCGAATCATGAGATATGCAACTCAAATCATATTGCATCTTCCAATGCGCGACGGGATCGTCGAATCGTAGGGACGATTCGGTTGCCATGCTCTGATACCAATTGATGCAAACGATTTTTCGCGGCGTCGATAAAATAATATTTTTTGGGGTGGGTTTTCGGTGGAGAAGAGGAGAGGTTGGGAAGAAGAAAACTCGTCGGTAACGAGGGGTTGAAGGAGGAGAACCGCGGAGATCGCGTAGAGGGAGAGGGAGAGGGGAAAGGAGAGAGATAAATCTCAATTTTGATTCATACTTGACTGAATAAAAATACTGGACCCTCATCCCTTTATATAGGAGGGATAGCCTTACAAAAATAGTAAATTAATTAAATTGACAACCACTTTATCCTAATTGGACTCTAACTAATTAATCAACCCAATTTAAAATTAAAATCTACGAAATAAACGTTGAGATCACATGCGATCTCAATTATTTAATTAGACAATCACGACAACTTAAAAACGTAAATAAAATTGACCACTAATTAATTAAATAAATTTGGCCCTATAATTGGAGATCACGCTGCATCAACTCTCCGCCGCTTTAAAAATTCGTCTCCCGACGAATTGCTTGATGTAGGGGCATCGTTGGAGAAGTCGTCTTTGAGATTGTAACCTGCAATTAGATCTTTCAACATTACGTTTGTAGTTCTTTTCAATTGAGGGGCATCCCTGCAATTTTCGTACCCCTTCAATCTCCCTTAATTTCCTACCAAATTCGGCCCTTTTGTAATTAGGATTCTCAGGGGGGTCTTCTTTGCAAACTTTCCAAAATATCCCCTCCCTTAATTGAGGGGGTTCGATGGGAGGGACCTCTGTAACATTTGTTAGGGTTTCATACCCCTTCAAATCTCGTCGACGGCGGCGCCAAGGTGGGAAGCCTCGGCATCGCAGGGGTTGGTGACCAGCTGGGAGGAGGTTGCGGCTCGTGGGACGGCGCGCAGGGAAGAGGGGGCGCAGGCGGGAGGGGTGGGGGTGCGGGCGAGCAGGGGTGGCGCGGCGGAATCGCGAGCTGCGTTGGTGGGGAGGGTGAGGCGCGGGGGCTGCCGCGGCGTCGAGGCTGGGTGCGGGAGGTGTTGCGGCGTCGCAAGCCTTAGCGCGGAGGGTGCGGGTGTTGGGGGGGGGGGGGGGGGGCGAGATCGGGGCGGTGGGCTGCGCGGGGACACCGCCGAGTCGGGGCGGCGTTACCGGGGAAAGGGGAGGTGGGGTGGACGGCTGTGGAGAAGTGGAGGAAGGGAGAGGGAGGTCGCGGGTCCATGGCGGTGAGGCCTGAGGGGCTGAGGCCGTACGGGGCTGGGGAAAGGAGGTTGCCGGGGAGGAGCAGGGGCCGTGGGGAGGGGTGGCGAGAGGAAGATGGAGGGCGGAGGCGCAGGTGGGGCGAGGGGGGGTTCGCGGAAGGGGTTGACGGGGCTAGGGGAGCCGTTGGGGGGCTTGGGGCTGTGGTGGGAGTTACCTGGGAGGGATGGGGTGGTGTCGGGATGGTTGGAGGGGGCAGCGGAGTCGATTCCGACGACGGATTCAGATCTGGAAGTTCCTGGACAGCGAGCATTTCTTCCTCCACGGGGCGGTTTTCTTCGTCAAACTTCGCGGTAGCGGCTTCAACGGGTGGCGGCTTCGATTGGGCGTCGTGTAGGGCCTCGAAGTTGGCTACAAGGGCCTGAAACTCGGAGTGGATTGTGGTTTGCAAGTGATGCAAATCACGTAACATGCGCTCCGTCTCCTTGTCGTAGTCGTCGTTGGTTCGTCGTTTTCTGTCGGACGAGTGATGGTCCCTTGATGCATGTCGACGCGAATATCTGGACGGATCGTCAGATCGTGGGGACGATCTGTAAGCCATGCTCTGATACCAAATGATGCAAAACGGGTTCCGGCGTCGACGATAAAATTAAAATATTTGGGCGGTGGAATATCGGTGGAGAAGAAAATAGAGGGGTTGAGAAGAAGAAACTGGAAGGGTTGAGAAGAGAAGACACGCCGGATGCGCGGGGTTAGAGAAGAAGAAACGCGTAGACCGCGAGGGGAAGAGAGAAGAGACTCGTCGGGAATACGAGGGGTTTGGGAGAAGAAGAACACGTGTAGATCACGCGGGGAGAAGGAGAGAGAGGGGAGAGGAGAGAGAGATAAATCTCTATTTTATCACATCTTGAACTGACTAAAACATTGGACCCTCATCCCTTTATATAGGAGGGATGACATTACAAGAATAGAAAATAATTTAAACCGACAACCAATTATCCTAAACTGACTCTAACTAATTAACCGACTAACTACCAAATTTGAAATTCAAATTAAGACTAATTGAGATCACACGCGATCTCTTTATTTAAAATTGCGACAACTTAAAAAACGTAAATAAAATTAACGGCCACAATTTAAATAACTAGACGGCCCTACATGTCGAGTCCACGCTGCATCACAAACGAAATTATATAATGAATTCAGTTATTTACTCTACTGCAATAGTGCCCGCCCCCCATCAGTTATCGCATACATGACCTCCTAGCCTAGCTCTTGACAAGACTATCAAAAAGCCTCTCCCTGGGTGCGAAGTAGCTGAGACGTGCGTCGAAGAGTGCGAAAGGAAGTGGTTTGCATTGGATGCATGTTGCTGCTGAGAATCTAATCTGAAGTCGAAATTCCGCAACCAGATTATGGAAAATCAGGGTCACCATAATAGGCTAGTCGTGCTTACCCAACAGGTATAGATTGGCTTTTTGATGACTGAGCTATTGTTCCTAAGATGAATTACAATTAAAGATGTCGGGATGCTTGCTCATTGTTTCTTTAAACACATAGATCGCTTTTCATATAATTAGCATAGTAATTTTTAATTATTGTTTTTCTCTCTTTTCAGGTAAGCCCATAGGACATCTTTGTAGCACAAAATGGCAGCTTCATTTATCTCTATGATTTCCCCACTAAATATAAAGGACATTGGGGCTCCATAATATTAATTTGCTTATTTCCTTTCTCCAAGGTATTAGAGCAACGGTCTTTGACCACAGCTTTGAACCCCTCTTGAAACCTAACCCCATCTTTGCACCATTCTTGTCGTCACCGCCGTCACAAACACAATAGTTGTCGCCACTACCACGTGTAGCGACTACAATAGCAACCACCACCAAAAGGAGAGGTTGTTGTAGCAGCTAAATTATTGTGGCATGATCCAAGGTGGAGATTGACCAATCCAGGGCATCAGTAGACATCATAGCGGCTACTCAACCCAATATCGACGCCGGCATATCCCATGTCGGAAGAACTCCAATAAGAACACCATCTATTCATTTGCCAAACAAATGGGAGACTAGGGTTCCCTTGACCTTGTACCACAAACCCATGGCATCGATTTTTCGTTATGAGCAAGTTTGAAAATCCACCAGTTTCAGACTTCATATTTTATGGCAATCTAGCCCATATTTGATTATATAAATCAGATCTCAAGGTCTATAGAGCACCTATTGTGGTGATGAGAGGATAATGTATCTGAGTCTACACAACCTCCTTACTATGCTTGTGTAGACAAGTTTGGTCCATCTTTGGCAAAGTTTTGTCCTCCACATGTGGCTCTCCTCAAAAGAGAAGATTGATGATATTCCAACTCTTAGGAGTGATCGAGAGCCCCCGGTACCATTGTCAAGATGGACAGGGCTAACGATGACTTGTGGGTAATGCAGCTCATTAACATCATGGAAAGCCACAATAAGTACATCCTAACGAAACTAAAGTTTGCGGAAAAATTGATTCCAATGCCACATGGAAACAGGATAATTTGTGGATTCGCGTCTAGTTGTCGAGCACTGTGACGACTGAGATAGCCACAAGATTCTACGTTAACCAATTGCAAAGGTGATGGGAGATATTCTTACTAGTTGATACCACATATTCACAAGAGAAGAATGCGATAATTATCTTCAGCTTCAGCATGAAGTCTACATGTACAAGCAGAATGATCGTACCAAGCAGGATGGTCGACGATTCACTCATTCTACTACAATCTGAGAGCATGTTTAAGAGGCTTCACAGTTAATGATGTATAGGTACACCCAGTACTATTGTTGAGTAGCAACTGAGGTATAGTAAAACCATGATGGTTGGTGTTTTTCTTGATGTTCTTGATCAGGCCTAAGATATAGCACGCAATCAGTTTCTTTCCCATGCTACGATTCCTCTTATGTATAAGGCCTTCATTCATCTGTATAGAATCTTTGCACCATCTGCACCTACATCTGAGACCTATGTCATGGCAACTTGGACCACCTTTGTCAAGGCAACTTTACAAGACGGAAGGGATCTACCCACTTCATAGGACAAAGAGTGCGTGGTTTAGGAGGAGGAGGCCCCAGCCTTAATGAACCTATTGCAACCGTCTTGGACCCACTCAGGACACATGCTACCATAAGTATGGCCATCCTTCTTCCGCACATGTCTTTGAGCATCTCAAGTTGTTGGTGCAGGTCATCTCAAACTTTATTTTTATGTTAACAAAACCACTATAATTGTTCATTTGGAAAGGCCTAATATTTCGAGTCAACATCAAATCAAAAAATTTGTGACTTAAAGCATGTCGATGGTACATATGATATGCAAAGCTAGATTTTATATATATATATATATATTAAGCTACAAAGACTACAGATAACGGCATTGATATGAAGAAGTTCATTTAAAGCTCGAAAGAAAACCTAAAAGGGAACTCAAAGCAAAGAGATAAGCTCATTAGAAGCACAAGTTAAAGCTCTGACATGAAGAAGCAAAGAAGTTTAATTTAAAGCTTTGATTAAAAGCAACAAGATTCTTATCTTGTATAGTTGTTCTATTTTTGGAAAAAGTATCAAATCCTTTCAAAGTGATCCATACATCATAAGCACCTAATTAGAATCATACTCATTTATTTTTAATCCCTATCACGGACTTTTTCTAGCTCAAATATTGGTATAAAACTTTTTATCTTTTGATACACCTAAGCAGTTGTAAAACTTTTATCTTTTGATACACCTAAGCAGTTGCATCAGTACGACTAGAGTATTCGTGTTACATCAAATGCGAACAAGAAGCCCTTCATTATTGTTACTTTACACGGTACACTTACCACACATGCCTTTCAACCCTCATAAAGTACACTTACCGCTCTCATCTTGCTCGACTGGCCCAGGCCTCTGACATTCCAAGAGATATTCTACATTTGGCAATAGTGAGGGGCGCCCCCGCCAACAAAATCCCCACATAGCGTACTATCCTACCCTACCTCTCAAGCTTCTCCATAGAGACAACATACTTGACCAAGTATTCTCGCAGACAACATTCTCCTACACTTCCACCGATACAAGCTCCTGAGAAATCTCCACCAGTGATGCTCACACCTAAAGCAGTCACGGAACAAGCGGTCTCCGCTTGTGACAGTGAACAAACACTTTCCATCAGTATGCCTTGCAGATGGCAAGGGCAAACCGCTTCAATCCCAGGTATCGCGAGGCCATCCTCTTTCACATCTTGAAACGTGAAGTCATAGTTCCAAAAACTTCAGCAGGAGAGGGCATAATCTCCACTACTCCACCTTGATTCTCCTTAAATGACACGCAATTCACAAGGACAGAGCTAGATGAATCTGAGTTGCATCTCGTGTCAGACCCTCTCAAAAAGCCAAGGTCTGCAGGTGTCAAGTGTATTAAGCAGACTAAGCTAAACAAAGCATCAATACCCAATTAGAGGGCATATCCATCTGTTCAGTGTAGGTCTCCCTCAAGACTTCATGCACAGGGAGCCCACTAACATATGATGACGACAAGCACTCTTTCAACAACGGAAGAAAGGAGGTCCAGCCATGACATCAAGTTTCGTCGAAATTCAATCGAAATTTGGTTTCAACAAGTAACCGAAATTTTACCAAATGGCTAACATTTGAGCCTTTAAGGTTGCTGATAGAAGGACTGGTGACCGAAATGGCCATAATTTCAGTGAAATTTCGATCAAATTTCATCTGAAATTTCGTTTCGGCTACTCATCTATACGATAACCAAAACTGATATTTAAGGCCTTGGGTCCAGCCCACCACATGCACAACCTCAAACAACTGACCAACAGTGTACCCCTCATATATGATCATAGCATCAATTCTACCTCTCAGACGAAACCCATACGATACAATCTCCACCACCTTAGAACCACGGACAGGGCAATCTGAAATAGTTAAGTCGTTGCGACATGAACGGCATACCAGAAATGTGAAGGTCATGTTGTCCTAACGTGATAAAGCCCCATCCCTGAAACATGGCCTTCTCCACACAACATCAGAGCTCTGAGCATCAGCCGCCAGCAGAATCTTCGCATGCAAAACAGAGAGCATGAACTCAAATTTCGGCGAAATTCGGTCGAATTTCTGTCGAATATATCCCATCGAAATCGAAATTCGACCGAAATGGCCGAAATATGGGGATAGATACAGATCCAAGCCATAGGAGGGCATGCCCACATGCCCAAGCATGTCAAGAAGGCGGAGGAACTCCTCAATGCGCTGATCAGAGAATTATGATCTGAAAGCCAGCATCTAATTTCCATTGTCCCAAAAATCCACAACGCGCGCATCTGAATTAGCCGCCAAAGCAAACAAGCGAGGGAAGCGGCTGCAATGCCCCCACCCTCCGTCCAATCGTCCAACCAAAAACCAAAAGTAGCACCATTCCCCACAATCGGGCTAAAATGCTCACGAAAGTGGGGCAAAACCTTCAGAATCCCCTTCTAAAATGCAGATTGCTTTGGCCCTTGTCGCAACAGACCAGGGCTCGCCATGGAAACGCCATAAAGGCGCCGGATTAGGTGACAACACATGCCCTCATCTTTACCCCCAAATCTTGATCACCCATTTGAATAATGGCGCATCATTGAGAGTCTCCAAACTCTTGATCCCAAGACCCCATGCTTTTTAGGTTGAACAATGGCCTCCCAATCAACCAGGTGTATGGCGTGCCCTTCCTGACCAAATTTGGTCCATGAAAACATGCGCATCAACCGTTCCAATCTCCGTCTGATGCCCACCAGTGGTAGTCAAGAGGAGAAGAAAAACACCGAGACCGCAGAAAGAACCGCTTTAATCAGCACCAGTCGGCCGCCACGTGACAGCAAAGCCGCCTTCCAACAAGTCATTTTCCACTCCAACTTATCCACCAACGGCATCCAGTCCGACAGCTTAATTTTATAGTTCGTAAGAGGAAGATCAAGATACCTGAGAGGAAGGGAATCGCACGTCGTGCCCAGCTCCACACAATAGGAATGAGCCTCCTCTTCCGACATGCCAAACGAGACAACAATGGATTTGCTATGATTCAGCTCCAGACCAGACATCTCACCAAATATCTCAAAAGTAATGCCCATGCCACCCGCCTCCTCTTTGCCACCTTCAATAAACAGGATCGTGTCATCCGGATACTGCAACAAGGGGATATGCACGTCTCCACATATATAACCTGTCACAATCCCGCTTCTCTAAACTCGGTAAACCATGCAAGCAAGAACATCAGCAGCAAATACATAAAGTAAAGGAGCATCCCTGCCTGACCCCTCTCTGGGGCTGAAAAAAACCTCCCTCGGGGCGACCGTTCGCCACCACCGAGAGCGACGTCGTGGTGATGCAACGTTTCATCCATGAGATCCAATCTGGAAAACCCCTCTTGTACAGAGCTACGCACAGAAAACGCCAGTCCAAGGTGTCATAGGCTTTGGCAAAATCCACTTTCCAAAGCAACGCCTGCTTGCCATTTCGCTTCCAATCAGATATAATCTCTGAAGCCATTACCAAACTATCCTCAATCTGACGGCCAGGAATGAATGCGCACTGAACTGGGGAGGCTAGATGGTCAAGAACTTGGTTAAGACGAACTGCGAGCACCTTTACTACAATGAGATAAATACCATTGGAGAGGGCAATCGGCATGTAGTCTTCAATCCTCTCCGACGTCCCCGTTTTTGGAAGAAGGAAAATCAGAGCCCTGTTCAGCCTTTCAAATCCCGCATTGCAACGACAAAACTCCTCTACAACTTCCAAGACGGCACCACCCACCACACTCCAAAATTCTTTATAAAAAACTAGGGGGAAACCATCTGGGCTCGGTGCCCCATCTGCATTTAGACTCCATACAGCAGCTTTAACCTCTTCCAAGGTAAACGGCAATGTCAGGCTACCTGCGTGTACATCTGAGAGTCGAGAATCCCCAAGACCGCTCCAACGCCAAGGTCTGGAAGCAAGCCTCCTAGAGAAATCATGAAAGTGGTCAGCAATCGCACTACCCAATTATTTGTCCCCTTCAATTCTATTTCCATAAACAACCATAGATCGGAAGGAGTTGTTCCGATGTCCACCATTGGCAATCATGTGAAAAAAGGTCGTGTTTGCATCGCCCTCCTTTAACCAGGCAAACCACATGCTTCCTATCTTCCCCCGCTATCATTCTAAGGGCAGAAGCCCTTTGCCCCAGCTCATCTGCATCCAACTTCTTGTCATCCTCTAGTCTGTCAAGTCTCTCAACCTCTATTTCCGCATCTACCCTCCGAGCTCTCCTAGCCTCTCTCACCTCCTTCTTATAAGCACATAATCTCTAACGCAGACACTTCAATTTCTTTGAGAATCTCATCACCGCCGAACCAGCAACAGACAAGGATGTCCAGTAAGCGCTCACCAAGTCTCTGAACGAGTCCTCCAGAAGCCAAGCACATTCAAATCTGAAAAAACCTCTCGACAGAGAGGTAGAACCAGAATCCCATATCAAAGGTGTATGATCCGAACATGTGTGAGGCCTATACGAAGCGAAGGAGCCCGAGAACAATTCCAAGAGTTCAGACAAGACAAGAAAACGATCAATGCGGGAATCTCGCTCCGCCAAGTGTACTTTGTGTCCACAAGAACCTCAAGCTCTAAATCGTCAATCAAATCAACGAAGTCCGATGACCCTGGGTCACAGCCACCCCGTAGGCAAGGACGATCAGAAGAAAGCAGCGAAACATTGAAGTCTCCCTCAACAAGCCAAGCACAGTCCAGAAAAGCACTTCTAGCTGCATGGATATCCGTCCACATTTCATGCCGCAAAACCGACTGAAAGGGTCCATACACACATGAGAAGGCAAAGAGAGTCGAGGAGGATGAGCATTCCAAAAGAACCGAAAGAACGTGTGAGCCCTTCAACTCTGCCCGAAATTGAAAAGTATCCTTGCAAGCCAAAATCAAGCCTCATGAGCTTCTCGAGGCATCCAATGTCCGATAACCAGATAGCGAACTTGGACCAAAATAGTTCCATACGGCCATATTGCAAGAGTCAAGCTTTGTTTCCTGAAGAAGGATGACGTCATACCCCCACTTCGCGAACCTCGCACCCAAGGCTCTCTTTTTTCTGGGTCACCCAGACCTCTAACATTCCATGAAAGAATCTTCATTTAGGCACAGCTTTGCTTACCCACTGTGCTCACCGCTCACGCGAGCACTGCCATACGCGCCTTCCGTTCAAATACAATCTGCACCTCACCACTCGTCGACTTTTGTTTCTACCTCCGTCTATATCTCTTCGCATTTCCCTACCATTTCCCGAGAACAAAGAACTCCCTTCCTCACGGCAGTTTTGTCCCCAACCCCAATCAACAACCCTTGCTACTGGCAGCACTGGCGTTGCACGGTCCTTACCAGCTGGATTCATAGCTTGTGCGGCTAACAAAGGAGAGGAGTAGCCAAACTGTTGCAGCCAGCAAAGGGCCAAAGCCCCCGAGTCTGACACCCCCTCCGCCGGAGAGACCAGCAGAGGCAGATCGGAGTGTTGCACAGGGAAAGTTCAAGGGCTTGCGCCTGCTGGAGAAAGCACTCGAAACGGGACAAGCGAAGCCGGATCCGCCTTATTACCCGAAACGGGAAGGGTCCATCATATCGAAAGGAAGCCCAATCCGCCCAAAATCTTACTCGGACCCCCATATCCGAATACGAATCAACCAGCTCCAAAGACAGATCGTGGGACCCGGGTTGATGCTCCACCTGACCCACCCGATCGACAAGCCATCGGTGCCTTAAAAGGGGATGTCTTCAAAAAACTCCACAGCCGTTACATTTTCCGAATGACGCGGAATACGAATCGAAAGGCCGCGTGAGATCTCGTCAACTTCTGCGATCCTCGCGATTTTCAAATCATCGCCCTGCTAACATGGCTCCGCTACAGAAGAGATGGCTTCCGACGACCCAGCGTCTGCAACAAAGGTGACAGCGGCGGCAAAAAGTGAACAGCAATCGGGAAAGTCGCACGGCCAATCTGCACCCTCACCGGTGGAAGAAAGCCTCTAGGCACCTCCAGATCATCTCTATCTAGTCACCACAAGCCATTGAAACAATCGAGCATGCAAAATTATGACCCATCAACACATCAACAGTCACGGTGTTCTCCTCAGTTCTCAAGGTCGGGATCACCTGAGGAGCATGGGTTGTATCTCTATCATACTGTCATGGCCTACCATGGAGAATATGGCATACATCCATAGAAGCAATAAGGCACTAAACCTCGTCCTTGTAGATACGTCCTATAGAAAACTAGATGAGACACTAGAGTCGAGCTGGTACTAAGGACCCTTCTTTAAACCATGCCACGTTGTGCGCCTGGTCCAATGGTCGAGTTTTCAGGCCCAACATCTGTATCATGTCCTCAAAGACGAAATTCTCGACTTTTCATCCATCAATGATTAATGAGTAGCATCGGTCATACGACGAGCAAGTTGGTACGAAAGATGTTGTGGCACAACTAGATATTTCCGTTATCAGTATGAAAAGTCAACATGATTTGCCTAACAGCCTCCATAGGTTCACTAAGATCTTCCAAGGACTGTTCGTGCTCAGCGAGTAAGAATGGGCCAGAAGACTCTCCCTCAACATCCACACAATCAAATTCTCATCTAGGCATGTGTACACAGCCACAATCGTGGGATGGTCATTAGCATCAAATGAGTTGAAAAAAGATTCATCCTAAATTAAGTGGGCACTTGCTAGGATTGTCCTATACGGGGACAAAGGAGCTTTAGGTGGGAGATGAAAGGTACTTCCATGGTTCCTATAGAAAGTGGAAGGATCAAGGGTTCTAGAGGGAGTAGTGGTTGTGGCTATTGAAGTCTTTCGAGTACTAAGGTAAGCTAATTTATTTCACTCGCAGTGTTCTGTTATATGCA
Organism: Ottelia alismoides; assembly: GCA_037367405.1. Lineage (NCBI taxonomy): Eukaryota > Viridiplantae > Streptophyta > Magnoliopsida > Alismatales > Hydrocharitaceae > Ottelia > Ottelia alismoides. Next base: position 974,089 of record JAZKJV010001004.1, on the reverse strand, counting down.
GTATCAACGACCTTGCAATCACACATGAAGAGCTCATCTTCAATTTTGACTCAAAGACCCTAGAGATAATGGAAACCAAGGTTTAGGAAAGCGGTATGCGTATGCGTTTGGACAGATCATTGAATAGCGATTAAGCGTTATGCGGAGGCATATGCGAGGTATATGCAGTTGTACGTGTTTTTCTAATTTTTAATTTAAAAATAAATCTATATATATATATAAGCAAAAAATATTGTAGGTTTTTTTTGTAATTATCCAGAACAAAATAAAAAAATCAACACAAATAACATTACTAATGTATTAACTAAAATATCATCTTGTAACGTATCATAAGAACTTCGATAGTTGTAAGAGAATAACAAATCTTATAACATTATCATCGTGTAACATTATGAATAATAAGTACATTTAACCCTATATAAATGGTTTAAAGTATAACTAATTGTATTTATAAATACGCCATATAATCCAATAGTGCTTGCATATTTAAAACAATACTAAATAATATAACATTAGCAATTTCAAGAATTTAAATAAAGCTGTAGCAATATAAAACCTGTAGCAGTAAAAAATAACCATTTCAAAAACAACTGTAGCATGGAAGCAGTAAAAAATTGTAATAGAAAACAACGCAGCAGTAAAAAAACATAAGCAATACCCATAGCGGTCGCACGATCCGCATAAGCGGCCCGTTTATGCGCATGGGGCGCATAATGCTGCGCTTGAGGAAAGTGGTGCATCAACGTAGCTGCATATGCGACCGCACAAGCCGATTTCCTGAACACTGATGGAAACTAGTTAAACGTCATGCTCTCGTAAATTGTTCCTAATCACTAAGGTTGAATTCCTCTGTGTACTCCTAGATCATATGAGTACCATGTCGATGATTTTGTAAACGAGCATATATATGTATATATATATATATATATATATATATATCTGTGTGTGTGGTACTATTCCTGCAGGAATTTCTCCATGAGCTTCTTTTGCATCTTAGACCATGATCGAATTTGGACATGGCATGCACAACGATGATCATCTTATATGTAATTCCACCATAGTAGAAAATAGCCCTGGAGTATGAGCATGACAAATTGAAACTTCTACTTACGAGGTAATTTTTTCCATGTGAAGGAAGTGAGTCAGGTGGTTTATCCAATCAAGGAAAACATCGAAATCAGAAACATCACTGTGAATGTCGTGGTCCCAGCCATTGTCCTACCTATGGGATGGATTGTCATCTTCATCTTGTAATTCACCCACAAATGGGTCTGATTCTACATCAAAGATGAAACTGCTCAATTCGGAAAGAGATGAGAAATGGGAGCGATAATGACGACAATGTCATCGAGAGTGACTACTCGAGGATTTATTGGACCCTCGAAGATGGTCTCTACCAATTATATCCATGAGGGTAGCCATTTGATCTCTCAAAACATTAATAGCCTCATCTATTTTATCCATGCGGTTTGGTTGATCCCCCATGGATTTGCAAAAGTACGATTCATGCAAAAACTCACAATTGGAAGATGTTAAAGCAACTTGTACTTGCAAAAATAGGGTCATAATAAACATAAATATTCACTTTCTCTCCTTTGTTAGATGCAAATATAACACATATAGTATTAATGAACACTTTTCTTAGAATCCATGTAGCCGACCCTACTTATAGTAGAAGAAGGCTTAGCCATTTATATAAGAAAATATAAGCCACAAGAGTAAGCCATGATTAGAATGCAAATGGGAAAAATTAAAAATTTAAGCGGCAATCTTGTTCTGAAAATGATGGATGGAACACAATTAAACAGTGACTAAGTGACTAAACAGAGAAAATTTGGCAAATTGACGCAGACTGTTGAATAAATTGTAGCAGATTTTTTTGTGATTCGTTTAAACCAAAAACAACTACAAACATAGGACCACATGTTGTCGATCCGATACCACTTGATGCAAACTATGTGCAGTGACAATAAGAAACAAGAGTAGAATGTTGATTCAAGGCAAGTTGGAAAGGAAAATAAAAATCTAAGCAGCTCTGAACTGATGAAAAAGACAAGGTAGGATATAAATAAAGGCTTGTTGAGGCCATTTAACGCTCTGGAATCAAGATAAGATTAAATAAATAAAAGTTAGAATTTTAGTCCATAAATAACTTCCCTTTAAGGACTCGCATACTTAGAGCATATTAGAGCTGAGACTTCAAAAGAAAAATTGATTGGACTCACTGACCAACAGAACTACAGAAAACAGAAAACTATACCCAAAACCTAACTTACGAACTGAAGAACTGTGAGAAGGGAGAGATGGGCGTGGGAGGGGAACACAGTAGTTGGAGCTGGTGAAGGGTATTTTGACATTAGAGATGTTGGTGATGGTAGAACTGGAAACAGTGGTAGTTGCTGAGAGATGGGCTGGTGGTGATGCTTTGTTGGGAGAAAGAAGGGGTGGAGTTGGGGAAAGAAGAGAATGGTAGAGGATGATAGATTGGGGATGAAGAGAGAGAAGGGGGGTGTAGGGGAGATATCAGGGATGGGAAGAGACGAAGATGAAGAGAAGTGGGAGGGGGATGTAGGGACCTGTAAGAGTTTTTTTGCTTTCATTATGTCCTTTTTCTTCTAACAGGGGATCCACCCTTAAAATACAAAAAAATGAACAATTACACTGGTTGAACCACTCTAAAACCTTAGACACAAAAGATGATAATAAAATTTACATTTAGGTCCCTTAGAAAATAGACCAACTATGGGGAGACCCTTTGATTTACTGGAATCTTCATTTGGCCTCTTAGGTAGGGCCTGAACTGCATCTGTGTATCAAGAGAGGTAGTCTATATGTTGGAGAAATATAGATGTTGGGGCTCAATAGCACTGTTGGAAATCAATTTAGGAATTTAATCAATTTTAAAAAGCTTTCCTGAAAAGTAATCCAGATCATGAGGTTGATCAATCAATTGGTGAACAGTAATCCAAAGTGATAAATCAAAGTTAAAACAGTAGTTAGAAGTGATTGATGAATTCATTAAAAATGACCAATCAATCTTGAAACACTATGTCACTAACCATAAGTGATAGATCAGATCCTAAAGGAAACTGATCAACTCTGAAATGGCGAGTGCAAGTGATTGATCAAGATAAGGTTATGTGATCGATTAATGCCAATACAATAGGCAAAGTTGAACGATGAGAATAAGTGAATAACTATGGTGATCGATTAGTCTAGGAGTAAGTGTGGAAATCTAGTGATAGAATGGAAACTTTAATTTCTTATGAACACGTATGCAAATCTATATATCCGTGAGCTTTTACAAATACTATTACAAGTGAAGTAGGGACAGAGTTTGAAGCTTTCAAGAGCAAAACTTTTTTGGGGGAAATTTCTGGAGCAAAATTTTTCCTTATTTTTTTATGCTTGAATTCAATATTTTTTAGAGAAACTTGAATTGAACATAGTGATCAATCATGCAAGCTGTAAAGATCAATTAAAACAATAATGGTTCACCAAGCATATCACCATTTTTGCAATATTCAATCGAGTGGACCGAAAATTCTATTCTGGGAGGGGAGGTGAACAAATTGAATGTTGTTATTCCATCAATGTTCGATCCAACTCGAATATTTGGCTCGAATACTCTTTGCAGCAGACTGTTGATATTTTTAAAGGTTCCCCTTCATCCCGGTATCACCACAAAAAGCTCCATATACATAACTTGTTAATTGGTACGTTCATCTTGGATTCTTATTAATTGATGACCGCCAACAACAACACAGCAAAGCCTTTCCCACATTGAGTAGGATCGTCTAATATTAATTGATGACCATATATGAATAAATATATAAGATTTTAATATTTTATACTTAAAAATTAAAAAATGCATAACTAAATAACTCTGAATATTCTCCTGAATATCGAATATTTTTTATTCAATGACCCACTTGACTGAATACTGTATACCGACTTCTACAACATTGCATATCACACACCATCGACCACGTGGTGTCAAGGTTCAATCGACAGGTTTCGAAGTTCCCCACAAAATACCTTTGTGGGTACCTTCTCGCTTGGCACAAGCCTAAGAACCTCCACATTTATGGTTGATTGTTGTTGCAAAGTTGCATACCCAGATACCTTTCTCATTTTATGCATCGTGTTCATGACAGACACTTCTCATGGGATTCCATGCGATGCTCGCCCCCACCATACGAGAAATACAGGGGGATGTCCAAGTACTTCATCACCCTACGATTGGCACCCCAACATCTTAAGCACATGGTGGCCCTCCTCCCTCGAGGCCTACGATAGGTCACCAACTCCCAACCCTTGCCCACTTTGTCTCCTCTCCGAGAGGAGACCCTCCCTCTCTTGTTTGGTCCCAAAACCTCCATCAAACAACGATTCGCTTGTACCCTGACATGTATAAGGAACGCTCGCGAGACCTCCCTCTCTCCTGTGATGCCAACGCCTAGGGCTCTCGTCGAGCCATAGGCCCCTTCGCTTCGCCCCAAAATTGCCTTTTGAAACCCATCCATCGTCTCTCCCTCATAATGCCTCTCCACGCTTCTATCAAACGGCTTCAGACCCACTTCTATAGGATTATGGTGGAGGAAATGATGCAGCATCTTTAATGGGTGAACCATGGAGTTCTAGGAGGCCTTAAAGAATGAAATCAGAAAGTCACAATGCTGGTAAGTGCAACCAACATTATCGGCTTTAGAGTCCTTATATTAAGTGATCCAGCACTTCTAATCCTAGTAAGAATAGGTTGGTGTCCCCTTTTCTTCTTCTTAATGCTCTTTTAAAGAAAATCCACGTAGGGGAAAATTGTAATTTTTTAACCCTTTACTTGAATCACCATTCCCCTTAGCTTCAGCATGATTTTAACCTTCTTATAAAAAACTTTTGGGTGGAGGATATCTTCATAAATCTCATATGATAACCACTTGCCATTTTTGCTTTGGAAATAGAAACCATTATAGATAAAATTCCTAACCTCATCAGGTTTCCCCCATACCAAATCGACGGTGTTACCGATTTTGGGGGCTAAAGTACGCATATGCTTTAAGCCCCCCATACCAAATCGATGGTGTTATCGATTTTGGGGGCTAAAGTACACATATGCTTTAAGCGGCATCTATGGTGGCGGTTGATGTTTGATCCAACGTATGAGGGCAGGAAGAGATGGAAGGAGTTCGAATATTGTTGGCGTTGGAACCCTAATACGTGGTGTCAATGGAGAACATCAAGCAATATTGATGCAACAAGGGACGCTAGAGATTTCATAGCAGTTGAGGTCTACGGGGAGCGAGCAATTAGGGCACTGGTCTCCCCACCTGTACGAAGATATGTGGGGATGGTGCATGCAACTTGTTGTGATGGTTAGGGAAGGTACCTACAATGGTGTGTCAAGGGAAGTTCGTATGGATGCAACGCAACTTTGGTTGCAAACCCGATGGTGACAGCGGTAGTTCTCCAAGCTTGGGCAATAATAGTAATGATAATCGATAGCACCACCTTCTTGTGGCACAAGTTGGGTTTGTACATAGATATCATTGCAAACTCTGAATTTAATCAGTGCATTGAGCATGGTTGTCATAAACACTCCCTCGGAATTTGATGGTGACTACGAAGAGTCCAAAATCTAATTTATTGCCCTTTCTTGAGGGCTTTGATAGTTTCTTGTTCATCGAGATCTAATGTACTTGTATGCAACACTTCATTTGATTGTTATGGATCCTTTATTTCATTTATGGTAAAATCCAGTGTAGTAGGCATTTCTAACAAATGTTAGATGAATCTGAAAATAACTCTTCAATCTTCGCATACACTTGACGACACACTTAGCGAAAAGCTTCAATCTCTTCTTCCTTGCATGCCTCAAATGATAGTCAAATTGTGAAAACAATTCAAAACCATCCTCTAATACCAAATGATGCCAATCCAAAATGAGTGCAAGGGAAATATACAAAGAGTGGAGGAAGAAGGGGAAAATAACATGTAGATGTTGAGGGAAAAGAAGAGCTTATTATGCAATCGTGCAAAATGCTCTCTTACATAGAGTTGAGAGATCCTCGGTAAATTAGACAAAGAGGACAAACGAGAAAAAACATGATAACTAGATATAGAAACATAAAAATTCTCAACACTCCCCCCTCAAGTAGGAGCATAGATGTCTATCATGCTCGGCTTGGAACAACAACTCTGAAATGGTCCTCAGACAAGAGCCTTGGTGAATACATCTGTAATCTGATCTCCTGAGCTAACATGGGAAGTAGTGATAAGCCCCTTTTAGATCATATCGTAGATGTAGTGACAACCTACCTCAGTATGTTTCGTTCTCTCGTGAAAAGTCATATTATTACCTATAAAAAGAGTTGTTGATTGCCACATTACAACTGCATGGGAAGACGTACATCAACGTCCAGATCAGAAAGAACAAATCTGACCCACATCATTTCAATACTGCACTATGTCATGGCTATGTATTCAGATTCCGCACTGGATCTCGCTATTATAGTCTATGTCTTGCTTTTCCATAATACTAGGAAGTCTCCTACAAACAAGGTAGGAAATATCGATATCGACATCATATCAGTCCGCCCAAAAAAGAATATATCAGGATATATCTCCGATATATCGATGATATCGGTGGAAATGTCGGAAATGGCTGAAAAAAGTTATTTTTGCCGTTTTTTCATAAATTAAGATCGTCTAAGATATTAAAACAATAAATTACCTACAAATACACACTTATATCACACATATCGGCCATTTATACCCCATATATCGTACATATCGGTCATATCAAACATATCGATGTTAATTTTGATTCCTACCTTTAGATATTGGAAATGGATTTAATCCAAGTTCGTATAACATTAACTAAGTTACAAATATACACTAAGATGACACATATAGATCATTTATGACCCTTATATCGCACATATCAGTCATATCAAACATATCGTTATTAATATTGACTGGTGATTAATAAACATTGGAATTGGAATAAAAGTAGTCAAGTTAAGCACACTTAGAACACATGTTTTGTTCATGGAAGACAGTGAATGGCATTAAGATGAGTCATTCGATTCAAAAAATATACATAATGATTAACGAGATAATGTTTCTTTGGTCTAAAGAATTATCTATTCATAAAAATGAAATAATTTGGCGTAGCCTTCTCCCACTATAAGTAGGATCGGCTACATGGATTCTTGCTCAAATCAATGTTGAAAGATTCGACTATTTTTTACGCTGGTTGTCGACTACCAAACGCAACCCCCACAAGGGGGGATTTGAACCCTAGTCTTTTGGGTGGTAGGCGCATTGCACTACCACCATACCATTTAAGGTGGTAAATCTATTCACAAAAATAAATGAAAAAATGTAAATTAATGCAATATTGTAAAAACGATTACCTAGTCATGAGGGGTTTAGAAACAAGAATTCCATGGAGGGCAAGGTAGGAAATATCGATATCGTATCCGGTCCGCCTGGTTGAAAATGACGTAAAAACATTTTTTAAGAATTAAGATCCTAGTTATTAAAACAATAAATAACATATAAATACACATTTATATGTAAGAATGAGGTGTATTTAGAACACTAATACACATTATATCGTATAAATCGTCAATTGTTAATACTGACAGCTGAACAATCGAGCTAAATGCTGACCGTTGAGATGTATTCTGGACATGTGATTCTAACTTAACTAGCGTTAGACTTGTTTTCATCTCTATTGCCAAAGAGGGAGAAGTTCACCAATTGAATAACTGTCATATGCACCCCCTGTAGTACCATACCCTACCAAACGGGGGTCTCATTGCCCGGTCAGCGAGTCTGGGGGGTCATGGAGGAGCATGTGTGCTCCCCCTACTGGGGTGCGGGTGCAGCGCCCCCGACCCGAAACAAAATATATAATTCACGATGTATTTTAATACTATGAAATCAGGCTTACAAGGGTAATATCATTGATATATATAGATATCGGAGAAATATCGGTGATATCAATCGATACCTGCGAAATTTTGTACTGAAACCATTCAATTTCGAGTGATATGGCTCGATATGTTACCGATAGAGATATCGGTCGATATCCTGGAAAAGGATATCTATATGAATATCGATACCCACATCTTGTCGATACCGATATATCAGCAAGATATCATTGATATATCGTGATATGGCCTACCATGCCCAGAAACAAGGTTGCAAAAAACGGTAATCGGTACTCGATCGACGGGGACACTGACTAAGGATTAATCGGCAGGCGGACGACTAATCGGATTTAATAGGCCATTAGTTGGTTTTATTTTAAATATATAAATCATTTTTTATACATATATTCTTATATATTAACATAGATTTGTATATTTTCTGCATATATTCCTTTATATTAACATAGATTTGTACATTTTCTATACTATCATAATGAAACAAAAGAAGTAATTGACTTTAAATATAACATTAAGCATATTAGAATAAGTTTACCTTTTAAAAAAAACTAAAAAAATAAAAAAGCTCGATGTTACAAGCTTACCCACAAGTATAACAAATCCTGAGATAGATTTCCTATCCTTAAGGCAACCACTATAATCTGCATCTGCACAGGCTGTAACATATAGGGATGTTCCCTTGCTAAACAATAGACATGTTCCTTAAAAAGACTTCAAGTATCTCAAAATCATGTACACTGCATCCATGTGCACCTGTCTTGGTTGCACCATAAACTGGCGAAGCTTGCTTATTGCAAGAGATATATCAAATCTGGTGATTATAACATAGAGCAGCTTCCCAAGCAGCTCTCTATACCTCCGTTTATCTACCTCCTCGGTAGCATCATCATGTAGCTTTATTTTGGGATCCATAGGTGTGGAGGTCGGTCGGCAACCTATCATTCCTATTTCTGAAAAGAGGTCAGTTACATACTTCCTTTGGGTCATCACGAATTCTTAGTAGTTTCTAGCAAATTCACCACCCAGGAAGTAACGCAACTCACCCGAATCATTAGTGACAAACTAATATCCCAGAAAATTCTTGGTCATGGTAATACCATGAATAGCATCTCCAGTGACGATAATATCATAAACATATACCAAGATGACAAAAGTACATCACTAAGTTTTCTGAACAAAGAGGGAATAATCTGCAGTCGATCGTATAGACACCCTTCGTTCTATAAGATTTGATAGCTTTGGGGCTCTGCTTAAGGCCATAAATGGCCTTAAGGAGCCTACATACATACCCCCCCTCAGCAGCAAACCTAAGTGGTTGCTGCATATCCACCTCTTCATGAAGATCACTATAAAGAAAAGCATTTTTGACATGAAGCTGAAAGAGAATCCAATCACATACCACGGCGATTGATATCAGGATCTACATAGTAGAAAGTCTAGCCACTGGAGAATAAGTGTCAAGGTAATCAACCCCATACATCTGTGTAAATCCTCTGACCACCAAACGTTCATTGTGCTGATCAACGGAACCATTTGTCATGTGCTTTAATGTAAATACCCATTTACAGCACACAACGGATGCCCCTTTTAGAACAGAAACAAAGGTCCATGTCCCATAAGACAGGAGTGTAGCCATCTCCTCCTACATGGCAAGTCAGAAGTGGCTCTCCTTGAGGACATCTTGATATGTGTGTGGGATTTCAATGGCAAATAATCCCACAACAAATTCCCGAAGTCTTTCGATAGTCGTGACAATGACGTGTCCAGCGAGTGGGTATTTGGCATAGGTACGTTTGCCTTTCCGTAATGCAATAAACCAGTCCGGGTTTTTCTCATGTGGTGGTCCCAGCTCACCTTGTATATTTCACTGCTCATCATTCAAACCACCAGTGTCATCAGTTGAAATCAAGTTTTCAGAATTTACCTGAGGAGTGTTGGATGTTGGGGAAGGCATTGGAGCATGGGGATGGGTTGAGGTATATGTGTAGAAGGTGGAAGAACAACCTAGTCGCCCGACTCAGAGGGACTCAATATGTCGCACGTAGGATAGTACATGATAGTCTCAAAGAAAGTAGCATCAACACTAACATAGTATTTTCCTTGGACAGGATCAAAACACTAATAACTCTTTTGGATACGAGAGTAGTCCACGAACATGCATTTGACAGCTCTAGGAGCGAGCTTGTCATGACCTGGATGAAGATGTACAAATTCCACACAACCAAAGACACGTGGCGTGAAAGAGAAAAGATCCTTCTTAGGAATTGCTAAAGAGAAGGAAGCATTTTCACCTAAAATGGTGGAGGGCATATGATTAATGAGATAAAATGTTGTCATCACGTCACCTTAGAAGGAATGGAGAGCTCGACTCTGAATAAAAATAATCCCAGTAATATCCAGGAAGTGGCGGTGTTTGCGTTCAGCAACACCACTCTGTTGTAAAGTACAAGGACATGAAGTCTGATGAATAACGCTACGTGAGCTGAAAAAATGGGACAGTTGAATAATACAAAACTCCAAAGCATTATTAGAATGAATGTATTTTATTGAAAGATAAAAGATATTATTTATTTCATTCACAAAGTTTTGAATCATAGTACTAGCATTAGACTTATTCTTTAACAAAAAAACCCATGACAATCTGGAGAAATCATCCACAGCAACCAGATGATACATGTGCCCATGGTGATCAGGGACACAATTAAGACCCACGTATCAAAATGAAATAGCTCAAAAAGATCTAACTACTATGACCATGATGACTTTAGAAGCTAGAACGGTGATACTTTCCAAGTTGACATGCCTCACACCGAAAAATAGACTAGGGAGGAATACCATGAATAAGACGACAAAATTATGCAACTAAAGATGACCAAATTACATATGCCAAGCATATGGAGAGATCGATCCACCAGAAATAGAACTAGCACCAGCATGAGGACTGTATCAACATGTAAAGTCCTCCATGTTCATGGCCACATCCAATCACCCTATCCATGAGTATATCCTGAAAAACAATGGAAGCATGGTCAAATATGGTACGACAATGTAAGTCTTTTGTAATTTGACTGATAGACAATAAATTTATTGGGGAATTCAGTTGCATGAAGAATGTTCTGCAGGTGTATTGAGAGAGTCAAGCGGACCTCCCCATGTTCGATAATGGGAGAATGTGTCCCATCGGCAAGCACCACTGATCTACCAAGTTATGCAGAGCTATAAGAGTTGAATTGTGAGCGATCTCTACAGAGATGATGAGAAGCATTGGAATCCATTATCTACTCTCACAAGTCTGATCTGGATAAACTAGTAAATGCATAAGTAGTATTTGTGTTGGTGGAGGCCGAGGCAGCAACATCGGATGGGTCAGTAGAAGAACTCAATGATCCAGTAGCTAAGCGCATGATTTCCCTCAAACGTGCAATAAACTCATCAAACCTCTGATCGAAGGCCCTACGAGATTAGTAGCAGGTTGGACATGCTCAGCAATGCGAGCTAAGGATGGAAATCCATACTTGGAATAGCATGTGTCCTCTAAATGATGCGGCCGGTGATAGTACGTACATGGTTGGCATGGTCGGAAATCTCCTCTCCCACATGTGCATCATTTTGAAATACAGCACACCACCTCTACCACGGAAAGCAGCCATATCCGATGACACCTGAGAAGATGTAGCAGAGGAGATGCTAAGTATGCCCAACCTACGATACACCTCCACCATAGGTGGAATAGTGACATCTGTAACAATCTAAGAGCGGGCTAATGCATATTCAGGGTCAAGGGCTTCCAAAAGGACCCCGGTCATAACAGAATTTCGATAGGCTTTGAGTTGCTCTGGTGTAGCCGTTAGAGGTATGTGGTCATGAAGTCTCTCAAACATACCCCTAAGGGCCTGTTTGGTTGCAGGGTTGGGCAGGGTTGGCCCAACCCTGGTTACTATTCACAAGGCTACTTCCTCCCCACAGATTACTATTCACTCACCCCAACCCAGCCCAACCCAACCCAGTCCAACCCAGCAACCAAACAGGCCCTAAGAGATACGTATATGATGCAGCGCGAAATTGATAAATATCGCTTAATTTTTGCACGTTAATTAGAGCCCAATTTTATTTACGATTATTCGAGGCGTTGCAATTTTTATTTAAATAACGGGATCGCATGTGATCTCAATTAGTCGGTAAAATTAGGTAGTTAATCGGTTAGAGCCAATTAGGATGAGTTGATTTGAATTTTGAATTTTATTTCTATTTTTGTAATCACATCCCTCCTATATAAAGGGATGGTAGTCTTGTTTGAAGACAGTTCAAGTTGCAATTAAAATTGAGATTTATCTCATCTCTATCTCTCGTCTCTCTCCTCCCCCACGCGATCTCCGCGATTCTTCCTCAAATCCCTCGCAACCGGCGAGATTTCTCTCCACTCAACCCCTTTCATTTCTTCTCCACTGAAATTTCCACCATCAAATTTATTTTAACATCTTCGTAAAATTAAATTGGAGAAATTGCGGTGAAGATCCTCCTCTCAAAAGATTTTATCAAAAGAATCAATTGGAGGATACATTATGCAATGGAATTTTTTTAAATGAGGAGGTAGAAAATTTGCAGGGACGCCCTCCAATTGAGAAAAACTATAAACGTAATGCTGAATTAAGGAGAAAGGTTACGCAATTGGAACAACTCATCCAGCTTCGAAGATCAAGCAATTCGTCGGGAGATGAATTTTTCAAGCGGAGGAGAACTGATGCAACACGAAATTGATAAATAGGACTTAATTTTTGCATGTTAATTAGAGTCCAATTTTATTTACGATTAATCAAGTCGTTGCAATTTTTATTTAAATAACGGGATCGCATGTGATCTCAACTAGTCGGTCAAATTAGGTAGTTAATCGTTTAGAGCCAATTAGGATGAGTAGATTTGAATTTTGAATTTTATTTCTATTTTTGTAATCACATCCCTCCTATATAAAGGGATGGTAGTCTATTGTTCTAAGACAGTTCAAGTTGCAATTAAAATTGAGATTTATCTCATCTCTATCTCTCGTCTCTCTCCTCCCCCACATGATCTCCGCGATTCTTCCTCAATTCCCTTGCAACCGGTGAGATTTCTCTCTTCTCAACCCCTATGTTTTCTTCTCTACCGAAATTTCCACCATCAAATCTGTTTTTCCATCTTCGCAAAATTCAATTTGCATCATTTGGTATCAAAGCATGGCATCTAGATCGTCCTCACGATCTGGCGATCACTCCCGTCGTTCACGCGAACAAAAATCCAAAGGATCTCGCTCCAACGACCGTGCATGGCGTGCTGAGGTTAAAAAGATTTTTTCCGACATACTCCAAGTGTGTGCAGATATGCAAGATTTGGTGACACATATGGTGAATCGCGGAATATTAAAGCTTTGACGTAACAATTAGCGAAAAACACTGCCAAGAAAGCCATCGAATCAAAGTCCCCTACCGTCGAAAGCATTGTCAAGATTTTTGACGAAGAAAAACAAGAAAAAAGAAGCATCAACGACGAAATACTTGCTGTCCAAACTGTGTTCGAGCAGCCACCGCCTTCGGCATCAACTATTTCGCCGTCTCCCGCCGACTCGGCACCACCCAGGCCTTGCCAGGTAACCCCCCTACCTTCCGCCAACCTTAACCCCCTCCATCCCAATGTCGGCACCACTGCCAGCCAAGGCCCTAAATGTCGGTTTCGGTCACCATTTCGGTATCGACCAAAACAGAACTTCGATGGAATTTCGGTGGAATTTCGATCGAAATTTCGGTTATTTCGGTCATTTTTTGTACTAGGACCCCCATATTTCGGTCATTTCGGTCGAATTTCGATTTCGACTGGATATCGATATTCGACAGAAATTCGATCGAATTTCGCTGAAATTTGAGGCCATGCTGCCAGCCCCCTTACAGGCCCTCCTCGCCTCCCTCGCACCCCCGGTGAAACCCCCAACCTCACTGTCGCTATCGCCCCCTCCTGCCACCCCCGCTCCCACCTCTACACCTCCTGTGATGCATTCCCTAGCCCCAGCACCCCCTCCCGCCACCCCCGCACCCCTTGTGGCGTACTCCCCAGCCCGAGCGCCCCTTCCAGCCCACCCGCCATCATCGTACATTGCCTGCGACATCGCCTCTGCAGCCCTGCTGCAACCCCCTCCCATCCTCCAACCCGTATCGCCACCTCCCGTTGCCCCCCTCAACCCCAGCGAGCCCCCCGACCCCATCACCACCACCACCCCCTCCCACTGCCCCCACATCTCCGGTGCGACTCCCAATGCCGCTGCCACCCACCCCGTCCTCCCCACCCCCCGCACCACCAACCATCCTCTCCCTTCTCTCCAACACCTCCTCCGACTCCCCACTCCCTTCTTGTGCCGTCACCCACCCACTTCCACACCGACATCACCCCACTGTCGCCGCCGACCTCGCTTGCCCCGACCCTGCTACAGGCCCCCCACACCATCCTCCGTGCCACGGCTTCCTCAAGATCGATGCCCGCTCGCCTCCTTGCGGATAATGTCGCCACTGCCGAATATGGGAAGGAAAAGAACCCTAACGTAGGGTTCTTTATCTACGGGATTTGAATCCGATGAAAATTGAGGATGGGAAACTAAATTGGAGAAATTGCAGTGAAGATCCTTCTCCCAGAAGTTTTTATCAAACGGATCAATTGGAGGATACATTATGCTATGGAATTTTTTTAAATGAGGAGGTAGAAAATTTGCAGGGACGCCCTCCAATAGAAAAAAACTACAAACGTAATGCTGAATTAAGGAGAAAGGTTACGCAATTGGAACTCATCCAGCTTCGAAGATCAAGCAATTCGTCGGGAGACGAATTTTTCAAGCGGTGGAGAACTATGCAGTGCGAAACTGATAAATAGGGCTTAATTTTTGCACGTTAATTAGAGTCCAATTTAATTTACGACTAATTGAGTCGTTGCAATTTTTATTTAATTAACGGGATCGCATGTGATCTCAATTAGTCGGTCAAATTAGGTAGTTAATCGGTTAGAGTCAATTAGGATAAGTAGATTTGAATTTTGAAGTTTATGTCTATTTTTGTAATCACATACCTCCTATATAAAAGGATGGTAGTCTATTGTTTTAAGACAGTTCAAGTTGCAATTAAAATTGAGATTTATCTCATCTCTATCTCTCGTCTCTCTCCTCCCCCACGCGATCTCTACGATTCTTCCTCAAATCCCTCGCAACCGGTGAGATTTCTCTCCTCTAAACCCCTCTATTTTCTTCTCCACCAAAATTTCCACCATCGAATTTATGTTTCCATCTTCGCAAAAATTCGATTTGCATCAGTATAGGATATGGATAGGACGACCACTCTAATTGGTTGTAAAAATATCATGTTGGGGTTGCAAGATCTTGGACTCATTCCTTGCTTAAGAATATGTGGCTGCGATGATGTCATGCATTGCCTTCGTTGTGGGCTGACTCAAGATGTCATTAGCTTTTTCCACAGAAACTGTACCGGATAGCCATACTTTTGCATAGGCATCATCTGCCTCCCATGAGGCATTGATCCCAGTCTTGTGTATTGGCTCTTCCTTCATCAGAATATGCTTTCATCTGTCGCTCTGCATGAGATTCATAAATTGCATCACCCACAACTCATAGTTTGTGCCATCCATCTTGACAATGGGTGGACTTTTGAACGTACCTGTGGATGTGATATCAACTATGTTTTCTATCATACGCCGGATTGAAAAAACCACTGTGGTTGTAAACTGATAATAAAGTTTCTACATGGACATTAGGGAAGTGGTTATGGGTGTATACTCAGACATACCACAACCATCCCTTCTCAATATCCTTCCTCGTTAAGGCCCGAAAGAAACTGCAGGATCTAATTTTTCCATTGGCAGACCAAAATAAAACTGAATAGGGTTCCCAGAAACCCTAGACTAGAGAGAAACGAAGAAGGAAAGGAGCCCTAGGTGTGTACGACTGCACGGAGGAGAGCCATGGCCTCAAATTTCAACAAAATTCCACCGAATTTCTCCGAAATTTCCATTTCTCTAGATCACCAAAATCGAAACACTATCTTATTTCTTTTTCTAGAATTTCAACTGAAAACCACCAAAATATCAAAAAAATCATCAAAATTACATGTCGTTTCGGCGAAACAGCAAAAATAAGGGAAGCTACCTTTCGCTTTCATCGAAATTTGCATATATTAATGAATTTTCACTTATTTATTCGTCCTTGTGTTGATTTTTTAGAGTGCTTTATTTTGTTTGAAGAAGTTTCTTTAGTTAGTTTCTAAATTTTACATCTAAATCCAAACCAAATCAGTTAGCCACAAGATTTAATAGTTAACTGAAGAGCTTTATTTTTTATTTTTTTTATTTGATATATATGTTTTGATTAGTAGTTATTATATGTGTCGCCTCATTCTTATTGACGAGGTGATTATCGTGGTCTTTTCTTCTAGTTTAGTATTCAATTCTGACTCTAGGCAACATGTTGCTCTACATATCGTGTGTAATGATTGGGGCGATAATATTACTTTAAAACTTATATTTACAATATATTTTATAAATAAATGCGCATTTCTAGTTTATTTATTGACATGAATATTAAAAACCTTAATTTTGGAAAAAAAAGTCAAGTTTGGAGTCATTTCCAAGATTTCTGACGATTTCACCGAAATTCTCCGAAATTTCTCCTTTCGAACATTATGATGAAACGAAATCTAAATCCAAAATTTAAGACTTTGCTTTCTTATGGCTTCTCTCTATTACAAGGAGTATGTGTGGCTGTGTGAGGGCTAGGTTGTTAGCAACCTTTCAAGTCTAGTGACTAAGTATTTGCCTACTATCAGGTTGAATATACATTGTGCTTGTGAATGTTGTGCAATTTCTTGGTGTTATTTGATTTGTTTGTCTTGTATAGCATATATTTTACGATCACAAGCTATACAATGCATCTATTAGACATACATGTTAGAAAGACTTGTGCATGTGTACGTGTATGTGTGTGTCTTATTTTATTTTAAAATTAAATACTTTTCTAAGTTGAAAGTATTTTAGTTAGATACAAGTTCTAAGCTATTATTTCGATCTTCTATTTCTTACATAAGATATCATTTTGCTAGTATTCTTTGTTGACCTATGTTTTTCTCTGTTATTATTCCACTTGTCACCATTTTCTTCATATTCAATAGGTGAAACTAATGGCTTCTAATTTCGGTTCCAAAACTTATTTTGATTCTGAGCAGTATACTATTTTTTTCGTTGGAGCGATTGGATGGAAATTTAATGTAACATATCATGTTAATATAATACTATTAGCAAAAAATATATATTTCTATCTTATTGAGTTAAACAATATTAGAAATCTTAATTTTAGAAAAAAAATAGGTTTTCAAGTAATTTCTCTAATTTACGGCCATTTCACCGAAATTCCACTGAATTTCTATTTCCATGCTTAACGAAACGAAACTTGTTGGAGTATTAGATGTATGCGTCGGTTATGAGGGAGATGGGTAAATGGATCCCTCCAGGATCCATTTACCCCATCCAACAGTTTAGTCCCACATCTACCAGTGGTGGGACTTGGAGGCTCTGTGGTGGCTATATAAGGAGCCTGAGGCCTCCTGTATCAGATGAGAAAGTGTAACGCATAACACGCCCCTTTGAGGGCTTCTCCCGTGGTTTCATCCCGCTCCTCACGGAGTAGGGTTCAACGTAAAATCCCGATGGTCTTATTTTCTTTATCTTTTTCCTTGTTTCGCTTCCACTTCCGATTTTCTAACATGGTATCAGAGCGGGTCGATTCTCGGAGAGTTTTTTTATGTTCATTGTTTATTCGATATTCGAAATTCAATTCTTCAGAGTTCTTGAAGATTTATTATTTCACTTTCATATTCGAGAGCAAGTTGGAATTCATCTCTAGGGTTTTGTTAAAACCTTAATTTTTCCGAGATTTGGTTGAAGTCACGTTTCCATATTTGAGAGTCCGGCGGATGATCTCCATGCCATATTCATCTTCGAGCACAAGCATATTCAGTTTTTTGCTCCCAGGCGAATGGATTGCCATCGTGGGAATCCTTGTTAGATCTCCTTCGACAAAGCCCCAGGCGCGCAGATCCCAGGCAGAGCCCCTGCTCCACGCGCGCCCGCGACCTCTCCCTGCTGGCCCTCAAGCCGCAAGCATCCTCCGTGCGTGAAGATCTTCAGATATGCTCCCAGGCGGGGAGCCTCTTGGTGGCAAGCCCTTGGCCTCATACGCACAAGCGCATCCTCCAGCAAAGGTCATGACGGTTGTTCCGTGGCGGCACAGATCCTCCCCGCGCGATCGTCAGGCCCTCCAGCCCTTTGGCGACAGCAAGTCCCATGTTACCCAAGCCGCGACTCTCATATGGTGGCGCGCGAGCCCTCGGCTTCCTCCAGATGTGGCCCTGCTCGTGCGTTCCTACCTTAGGTATGCACAGGTACATGTGCTCCTCTCCATCCAAGCCACGCCCTGGCAGCACTTCTCCAACCCAATGCGCGGGCTCCAGGCGGTGCTCCTCCTCCTTGCTTCCCAGTCACGCGCAACCCCAGGCAGCAGGAGCGACCCCCGCGCGTGATGACCCTCCTCTCCGCAAGCTCCAAAAGGAGCGGGGTGCTCCTCTCCCCACGCGCCTCCTCCAGAACTCCTTGGCGGCGTGATTGAAGCGAAACCCCAATTGGGGGCGGCCCTGCGTGAAGAAGGGTTCCAAAGCGGAACCCTAAATAAGGGAAAGGGCCCAGTGGGTCGTGCGTCTATAAAAAAAGAGGAGAGATTTCAAAAAAAAGGAGAGATTAAAAAAAATGGAGAAGTTTGTTTTTTTTAAAAAAAGGCACGTACATCTCAAAAGTCGTACGCAAATTATAAAAAAAGGAATGAAAAGCCGGGAAAAAAATGTCAACGGCTTAAAAAAATGTTCTAAAAAAAATGTGACGGCTTAAAAAATGATGAAAAGCTGCAAGGAATTTTTCGAGAATTATTTATGTTTTCCCCATTATCTTGTCTTCTCCCAACTTGGTCGACGTCCATGTTTTCCAACAAGTTTGGGTGACAAGGGGAGTTTGGTGTAGAGTCACAGGTCTTCTTCCAGATTCAGAGATTTGTCAGACCAGCCGATTTTCAGACTCTACAATGTTTTCAGATGAAGATTCTCCATGCACAAGTTTCAGACCCGACGTTCAGATTCCGAGTCCACAGGTGTGATGCGCAGGTGTTCAGACTCGACAGATTGGTCAGAGTCCAAGTTCGAGGCACTCCATGTTGAGGCCCATTTTTCGAGATCTCCAGACAGAGACTCAGTTTCAGACACGCACGAGTATGCGGTCTTCTTTCAGATGTACACATGTTTGCCGTCATTTGTTCGTGGTCCCCATCATTATTCTTGTTTTGTCGGCCAGAGTTTTCATGTGAGCCATAGGGACTCCAGAGTAGAGGACCATTCCTTATGCCATGATGGCAAGGGTTTTCATGTGGTATCATAGGTACACCAGAGTAGTGCACCATTCTCTGAGCCAGATGGGAGAGACCCAGTTCTCTGACGAGGAGAGTTCTTTCAGACTCGATTCTCCAGCATGGTTTTAAAAAGCTGCGCCTCGAGGCGCAAAGGCGTATGCCTCAAGGCGAGGCAGGCCTAAAGCGCCCCGAGGCGCACGCCTCAGGTACAGACTTAGGGGTGTACGCCTCAGCCTCGCCTGAGGCGCTCGAGGCGTGAGGCGCTCGAGGCGAGGCGGAGGCGTAAGCCTCGAGTCATGAGGTTTTTTTACATTTTTTGTTACACATAACCCTATTTTTTTGTTAGCATTATATTTTTTATTTTTGTATTTTTGTTTCCATGTTAAACCTTGCATATTTCTATATATATAGCTCCATGCAAAGAGAAGAGATAGCTTGAAACAAGCGAAGTTATATGATCTTGTATACATCATATTCAATTTATCATACATCTACACATACTAGTTCTATTACACATATTTTTGTTTGAATTGTAATAGAATTTTATATTGTTGCAAGTTTGCAACTTGATGTTGTTGTTTGGTTGTATAAGTTGTGAACTTAGAATAGTTATCACATATATGATATATGAAGTAATGTTGAAAAATAAACACGTGAAGACTGAAGTAAAATAATTATTACATTTTATTGTGAGTAGCTGAATACAAATAATATCATTAGTAAAAAAATCGTCGGGGGCGCTGCCCCTACACCCCCGCAGGGGGAAGCGCACCTGCTCCCCCCTAGACCCCCCCACAGGATCGCTAACCGGGCAGCGAGACCCCCGTCTTGTTGGGGTATGATATGGCAGGAGGGGATGCATATGACAGTTCTCCAACTACGTCCAACAAGACAATTGATTGGGATTCAAGGCACATTAATATTTTTTTATTGCACTAAAGATTATGGTTTCTATTGTACTTTAGTATTAAGTATAGACTTTAGTTTAATACTCATATAGAGTCATTGAAATTGGAATTGGAACTTGATATTATGTATATTAGTGGCTTAGTATTAGTTTCTTTGAACTTCAATGCCTTCATCGCTTATTTATTGTATCTTTTACTAGTTTTAAATTATTCCCGAATGTGTTTTTGGCAAAATGTAATAGTATTATATACTTTGTAAATGTATTTTGCTTTAATTTTATTTTTTTTCCAAAAAAATTGAGGCTTACGCCTCGACCGCCTCGAGGCTTACGCCTTGCCTCAATTTCAGAGATAACACCTCGGACCGCCTCACGCTTTTTTAAACCTTGTTCTCCAGCGATCGTGGACTCCGACGAGGATTGCACAGCCACAACCCTTTTCCAGTTTGGCCCTTTTCAGAGATGGAGCAGTTGTCCACATGTTGTGGCGGGCCAGAGTACTCCGACGAGGAGACTCATTTCCAGTTGCAGTGACTCTGACAGGCGCAGTTCAGAGCACATGCTCTCCGACGAGGAGATTCAGCAGACTCACACTCCAG
Source organism: Ottelia alismoides (assembly GCA_037367405.1). Lineage (NCBI taxonomy): Eukaryota > Viridiplantae > Streptophyta > Magnoliopsida > Alismatales > Hydrocharitaceae > Ottelia > Ottelia alismoides. Next base: position 953,161 of record JAZKJV010001004.1, on the reverse strand, counting down.
CTCGTTCGTCCTCCTCACCTGCACGGCATGAGAAGCAACGTCCTCGACAGCAGCAGATGTGCGCATTGGGTTGATATTGTCCGTAGTGTCCTGTAGCGTGGGTTGAGTTTCTTTCTGTTTGTCCAAGCTGAGCATTGCATGCTCCAGCTTGAGGGGGAGTGTTGGAGTATTTCATGTATGCGTCAGTTATAAGGGAGATGGGTAAATGGATCCCTCCAGGATCCATTTACCCCATCCAACAGTTTAGTCCCACATCTACCAGTGGTGGGACTTGGAGGCTCTGTGGTGGCTATATAAGGAGCCCCAGGCCTCCTATATCAGATGAGAAAGTGCAATGCATAACACGCCCCTATGAGGGCTTCTCCCGTGGTTTCATCCCGCTCCTCACGGAGTAGGGTTCCACGTAAAATCCCGTTGTTCTTATTTTCTTTATCTTTTTCCATGTTTCGCTTCTGCTTCCTATTTTCTAACAAAACTGAAATCCGACATTTAAGACCTTGAGGAGAAGCAATGGCCACCGCGAACAAAGCGACGACAAAGACAGGGAAGTATGGATGGTTGGGTGCTACTGTGGCGACAGCCACGTGGGCAGCTAGGTGCCGCTAGGGGAGCTAGATACCTGGGCAGCGGTTCAGCGGGGGTTGCGGAGGGAGGAGGGAGGAGGGGAGCAGGGCTGACGGTGTAGAGGGGGCTTGTGGTGGCGTTATGGTAGCCAAGTAGGGTGGGATCTAGGGTACATGGCTTCGATCTAGGACCATCGCTCTAATACCATGTTGAGGCTTAAGAGAAAAGAAGATCTTATTATTCAATGGTGCCCTAGGGCTCTCTTATATAGAGTTGAGAGACGCTGGGTAAATTACACAGGGGATAAAAGAGAATTAGCTAGATACAAAAACATAAAAAAATTCAATAGCAGATTTTTGTCAAGCACGAAGATGCGTAGAGAGAGGAAGGAAGAAGAGAGAATGTGGAGATCCATCGAATTTTTAATATAATTTAATATATCCTTAATGAATGCCTAATACACCATTTATATAAATAAGGGTAGGATTACAAAATATATAAATAAAAATAAAAGTAAACTAGACTTTTAAAAATATTTAATCTAAATACTAAACTTATTTTAGAGATCGCGCGTAATCTCAAATTATTCAAATAAATATTAAAATTTCAATGGACTCAAGTAAGAAGAAAGGAAAGGAAGATAAACCCTAATTTAATCAAAATCCTTGTTTTACCCAAATCCTTAATTTCACACAGCATGATTATGAAGTTGGAGAAAACAATGTGATACAAGTCACCACTGACAATGGTGCAACTCCCATAGTAGTTGGCGACTTATTGATGGAGTAGAGGAGGTATTTAATGGATTCCATGTGCAGCTCGCTCCATAGATCTTATTCTGAAGGATATTTTGAAGTTGTCATTATATGAATGACTAGCCAAATCTAAGAAGGCAAAACAGATAATCAATTAGGCTTATGTGCATGCTTGGATGATTTTTTTATTCAAAGAGGGGGTAACATGTTATGGTGTCCACCCCGATTTATTAAAAAGAAAGAAAAGGTGTACTTACAGAAGCCAAGACTCAAAGAGTCTTAGAGTGAGAGGAAACATTTTCACAATAAAAGCGATGCGAAGAGAAAATTACATCATTTCTAGCTAACCAAACTGCCCACGCAAGTGCTAGATGTTGTAGGACTATTCTCCTTTGTCTACCCTTGGCAACTACCAGGGAGTTCCATAATAACTCTAGGCTCTGGATATTGACCCAGTTCAGATCAAGTGCAGTCCAAAGCTGAGAGGTTAGAGAGCAGTTGAAGAAGAAGTGTTCAATGGTCTCCACATGGGTGTTGTAGAGCGGGCAGGTGTTGGACAGGTTTGCAAATAATCTGACACAATGATCCCTGGTCATGATTCTCTTTCTCCTCAATAGCCACAAGAAAAATCCAGTCTTCCCATGCAGTCTTATTTCCCATATTAAATTGATGACTCTGATAACAACATCGGTTCTTGAAGGAGGTGGTATGCAGATTGCTCAATAAGCCTTCTTTACCGAGAAGAAATTGCCCTTTCAAACCCAGTGATCCCCACCGGAAGAAGGTCTGCCATGCTGGCCCAGGACCTCCAAAAGAGCCAGGAAATCCTCAAGTCGGTGGTCGGAAAAGTTTGCGGTAAAAGACAGCATCCAATTCCCATTATCCCAACAATCAGCCACAGAAGTTGTACGGTCCCCAACCAATGCAAAGAGGCGGGGGAATCTGTCACAGAGCAGCCCGTCACCCAACCAATCATCCGTCCAAAACGCAAACAAGTGACCATCTCTAAGCACATGTATAAATAGATCAAAAAAAGAGGCATGACCGAAGTAAAACCCTTCCAGAAAGATGGCATATGTCCGCCCCTGGGAAGGTTCAACTGCCCCGGTCGACGTAAGTCATAGAGTCACCGAATCAGTCTACACTCTACAGCAAAGGTCCTCATTTGCTCCCCACAGCGTGCCAACCCACTTAAGAAGAAAGCCTTGTTTATTGTCTCCAGGTTCTTGATCCCCAGGCCACCATCAGACTTCGGAAGCGTCACAGTGTCCCAACTTTTCATATGAATATGGTCACCATCATGACCCGCCATGCTCCATAGGAAACGCCTCATAATCTTCTCCAGTGTACGGTGAATACCGACCGACAGAATACGAGAGGAAATGAAGTAGATCGGAATAGCCTCAAGAACCGCCTTTAGAAGAACCATCCCCCCCTACGAGATAGCAAATTGGCCTTCCAGCCAGCATGTTCTCCATTCTCTCAATAATAAGAAGCCAATCCACCAGTTTGATTCTGCCTGACGCAAGCGGAAGCCCAAGGTAACGCAGGGGAAGGGAACCGCAAGAAGTTACTAACTCGATGCTACATGAGAGCGCCTCCTCAACTGACATCCCAAAAGGAACAACCGTGGACTTGTCAAGATTTAAACCAGGCCCGAGAGCTCACCAAATCTCTAAAGTGGTAGACATTCCCCTCGCCTCCTCCTTCCCACACTCAATGAAGAGGACCGTGTCATCCACATACTGAAGCAACGGGATGGAGATGTCACCAGCAGAGAAGCCCACGTAAGACCCCCAATCGTAATCCGTTCAACCATACAGGCAAGCACATCCGCTGGAATGACAAATAGAAGGGGAGCAAGAGGGCACCCCTGTCTGACCCCCCGTTGAGGTTGGAAGAAACCTCCCTCCGCCTTCCCGTTGATGAGAACCATGAAGGAGGCAGTGGTAACACACCTCTTCATCCAAGAAATCCAGGTGTCCGGAAAGCCACGCTTAGACATAGCTGCCCAGAGGAATTTCCAGTCCATCGTGGCATACGCCTTTGAGAAATCAATCTTCCAGAGTAGCCCTTTCCTCTTGAAATGTTTCCACTCCCCAATAATTTCGGTAGCCATTACCAGACTGTCGGAGATGTCTTCTCGGGACAAAAGCAAACTGAAGCGGAGAGATGATGTGGTTCATTACCCTGTTAATCATGATCGCAAAAACCATCGCAACAATGAAGTAGATGGCATTAGACAGGGTGATCGGCATGTAGTCCTCCACCCTCTCGCACGCATGATGCTTCAGTAAGAGAAAAATGAGGGCCTGATTGAGCCTGTCAAATCCTGCATTGCATCTACAGCACTCCTCCACCACCTCCAATACCTCCAACCCCAGAACATGCCAGAAGTCCCTGAAGGACACCGGGAAACCATCCGGTCCAGGGGACCCTTCCGCATTCAGGCTCCACACCGCACCTTTCACCTCCTCCAAGGTAACCCCCTGCACCAGGTGCGTCACGTGGTCGTCAGAGAGTCGGCTCGCAGCCAAGCCACTCCGCCTCCAAGGTCGCTTCGATGCTCTCGAGTAGAAGGTACGAAAGTGGTTCGTGACCGCATCTCCCATCTCACTTTCCCCCACAAAGGTTTCCTCACCCACGACAAGGGACCGAATAAAGTTACGGCAGTGCATTCCACTGGCTACCTTGTGAAAACAGGTTGTGTTTGCGTCATCCTCCTTTAGCCAAGTCACCATGGATTTCTGCCCCCATTCAGTCACCTTTTTCTTGTCCTCTGTTAGGATAATCATTTGTGCCACCGCTCTTTGCACTAGCTCCGCACTGGTTAACTACCTCTCATCCTCCAACCCTTCAAGAAAGGCCAGCTCCTCTGTCGCTGTCCTGCACGTCAAACCCGCCTCCCATCTCTCCTTCTTGAATGCGCAAAGATGCTTACGAGCAAAGCAAGTTTCTTGCACAACCTAGTCGCGGCAGACCCAGTCACCACAAAAGAAGACCAGAGATTGGTCACAAAGTCCCTGAAAGAAACCTCTTGTAACCAGGCCTGCTCAAAATGGAAGAAGCCTCTGCAAGGAGCCGACGCACCCGTATCCCATACCAAAGGCGTGTGGTCCAACCTCGTACGAGGCTTGGAAGAGGCAAAAGAAAGCGGGAAAACCTCCAAGAGCTTAGGGGAAGCGAGAAAATGATCAATTCTAGATCGGGAGCACGAGCTTCTACATGTGTACTTCGTGTCAGACGCATCAAGAACCTCAAGTTGCAACTCATCAACTAGATCTGCAAAAGCCTCAGAACCCGGATCCTGACCACCCCTCAACACAGGGCGATCCGAAGAAAGAAGAGTGACATTGAAGTCCCCCCGAGTGAGCCATGCCCCGGCAGGGAAAGCCTCTCTCACAGCTTTGAGGTCCTCCCACAGCTCATCCCTACTACAATGCAAACAGGGTCCGTAGACATTCGTGATAACTACCACCATGCCTCTAATTGTGTTCTCAAGAACCACAGTCAGTGCATGTAATCCTCTCAGCTCAAAAAGCAAGGAAAAGGAAGGGTCCCTCCACGCTGTCAACAAGCCACCAGCAAACCCAATTGTGTCAACCGTCTTGAAACTAGATAGGGAACCAGCTCCGAGGGAGTGCCAAGTAGAGGCAGAGCAGGAGCAGAGCTTCGTTTCCTGGAACATGACCACATCACAGTCCCATTCAGTGAATCTGGAACCCAAAACTTTTCTTTTTTCCATATCTCCCAACCCTCTTACGCTCCAAGTAAGAACCTTCATTGGAGACCCGCAGTAGAACCTGAGGTGTGGAGAGCCCCCGCCACCGCCGCAACCGAAGCTTTGAAGTCTAAAACCATCAGGTTACAAGCAACACTCGCAGCAAAACGTCGTCGTCTCCTGTATCTTTTGGCGCATCTTCTCACCGCACCTAAGTCAGGGGTGAAAGACGACTCTTCCAGAAGCGTCGAACTATACGAACCCCCAAAGCCACCGTTAAAATCCTGGAACAAGCTGACATTGTCTTCCTCAAAAGGTGCGGAGGGAAGAGAGACATCAGAAGTCGACCGAGGTGGCAACCTGGGTCTAGACCAGACCCAATCGCCCAACGGAACCGAGGCCAATGAGTCATGAGTCGCAGAAGAGCCATGGACCAAAAGGCCCAAAATCAGCCAATTCCCCACGGATGCTGGGGGCTTCTCTGCCCTGCCCGTGGAGAGGAAGAGTGAGCCAGCGGTCCCAGTAGAGAAGTTCGCCTCCCGAAAGGCAGGAGAGAGTGCGGAGCCACCTATCGCCAATAAGATACCAGGACCCAAAAGGCTCCCCGCCTGGCTCCCGAAAAGCAGCCACGAGTAACCCGAGAACGGGGGGACCGACAAGGTATAACCGTACCCGTAGACCCGCATCCGAAAAACCGAGAAGTGACCGACTCAAATCCCAGATCCGGCTCTTTTGTCACCCCCCTTTCGAAAGACGTGTGCAACTCACAGCCGGCAGTAGTTAAAGCACGAGAATAAATTTCGGAAACCGAAGCGTGATCATGCGAAGAATCCTGATCCATCGCCCCTTCCAAATGGGGCCCTTCAAATTCCGTACGATGTGTTTTTCCTCAAAGTTTCAAACCGATGCGCTTCCCAAGAAGGCGGAAGCCGCAACTGACGTGGAGGGGCTATCCTTCACCGGATAAAACGGAAGCGACGGTGGAGGACCAAGAGAGGAAAGTGAGAAGCGGAAAACGGCCCTCCCGACCGAGAGCTTGCAGGAGGCAGTTATCCCTGATTCAACGGAGGACTCAATCAGAACAACGGTGATCAGAGGATCAGACCCAGGGCTAGTACCATCAGAAAGGACTCTGAGCACCCTCCCGAACTCAGAAAGTGCAGCTTCAAGAACCACCTTCGAGCGGGAGAGGAAGGGGACACCTTCTACATGCACCGCCATGAGCGATCTTGGCGGCCCTTCCCCATCGATGAAACGCAATCTTCTTCAGGCCACCATCCCCGAGCATCTCCAACCTAAAAGCAGGACCTCTTGGGTAGCAGAGAGGTACCTTATACAGCATAAACTTTCTCCCAGTGGAGCAACATCACCTGTGAATAACTCCCCGAGAGTGGTGAGGACCTCCTCTCTCGCACGGACCAAAGCCTCTGGTACCCTCCACAAAGATCCAATGAGAATATGATCAGCACTAAAGGGTCGTTGCGACCCCTTCACCATGCTTGCGAAAGACATCCCCTCCCACACCATGGTCGCCCATGCGGACGAATCAGCTTCTGACAGACCGACAACCATTGGATCAACATGTGACAGAACCTTCACGTGAACCGACTGGTCTCCCACGCAAGATACCACTTGTGCCCAAACGAGCTGCAGGAGAAGGACCTTGGGGGCGCATGGCAGAAAGAGGCCCGATGGCCTTGAAGGCTGCATCTGAAACACCTCGGACTACCCTTTTGATGAGAAACGAAAGACCAACCAGCATCACGATCGACAGCCTCCTTCTGGCTCAGAGGTTTATCCCCATAGACTCTCTCGGTGGCCGTCGCTTCCTTCGAACGCCATATCGCGCCCCCTGCCCACCTCACGTGCCCGCTTCCTTCGAACGCCATCTTGAATGTGTGTACTTGTTAGGAGAAAAGAAGAGCATCTGCATGCTTGGATGATAGCCACGATAAGGAAACATGTTGATGGAGATTGGTTCAGTCTTTCCTTAAATTGCATATATTACCTCAGGAAAAAAAGACCAGGTTATTTTATTTTTCACTTCAAAGAAGTGGAATAGTTGCACATACATCTCGAAAGCTCCAAGTAAAAGTGAACATATTTTCTTAAAGAGTATATTATTTTGGCCAAATGTCACTTGTCTGATTATGACAACAAAGCCAATGGTAAAAGTATTAGAATGGTTGACTTTGAAAGATATCCACTAATGGGTCTCATTATGAGGCGATGGGTAGGGAAAAGAAAAAATTACCTGAAAGTTGGGAAATGGTTAAGAAAAATGCAAGGAAATATAGGGTGTGTGGTAGATGAGAGATTTGATAAGCTACCGCATAGAAATTTACAAGTTCTAACATTTTCCTAACCATCAATGCTTTTCTAACCATCAATGCTAATGTAAACACAATTTAGAAATGATAACGAAGTGAAAGTCAAATGGTTATCTTATTTAGAAAGTTTGATTGCAAATTGAGAAGGAAGAAAATTGATTTGCAATTGGGATGTTTTTGTCAATGCAAGAGGGTTATTTGGTTGGTCAAGTAACATTGATACAAAAAAAAGAGAAGTGATATTTTACCTTTTATATTTCATATGCTAAATTCATTTAACATTTTACATCTTTTTAGCATTGTTAGAAAATATAATGCGGAAGCAGAATCAGATAAAAGAATAAAAATTATGGAACACCGGGATTTTACGTAGAACCCTACTCCCTAAGGAGCGAGATGAAACCACGGGAGAAGGCCTCAAAGGGCAATATATTTCATTGAACTTTCTCATCAGATACAGGAGGTCTGGTGCTTCCTATATAGCCTCCACAGACTCTCCAAGTCCCACCACTGGAAGATGTGGAACTAAGCTTTGGATGTCGTAAATGGAACTTAGAAGGATCCATTTACCCATCTTACGCATGACGAACATACTCCAACTCTCCCCTCAAGCTGGAGCATGCAATGCCCAGCTTGGACAAACAGAAAGAAATCTCAAACTCACAATACAAGACACTACAGACAATATCAACTCAACACGCACAATTGTCGGTTGTTGGTGAGGACGTTGTTTCTCGTGTCGTGCAAGTGGGGAGGAACAAACGGGCTGGAGTATGAGTCAAACTGAATATCCTCGTCGGAGAGCATGTACTCTGTACTGCGATTGTCAGAGTCATTGCAACTGAAATGAGTCTCCTTATCGGAGAACTCTGGCCCGCAACAACATGTGGACAACTGCTCCATCTCTGAAAGGGCCGAACTGAAAAAGCCGTAGAGACATCCTCGTCGGAGTCCACGGTCGCTGGAGATTGGAGTCTGAAGAAGTCTCCTCATCGGAGAACTGATTCTCTCCCATACTGGCTCAGAGAATGGGATCTCTGCTCTGGAGTCCCTATGAAACCACATGAAAATCCTAGCCCACATGGCATAAGGAATGTGATCTCTACTCTGGAGTCTCTATGGAACACATGAAAACTCTAACCAAAACAAAAGATGGAGACCACAAACCGAGGACCGCATTACATGTATGCGTTTAAAAAAGGAGTCTCTCTCTGGAGAACTCGGAGAAAATGGGTCACTCAAATATGGAGTGCCTCGATCTTGGACTCTGAACCAATCCGCAGAGTTTGAAACTGAACTGTAGAGTCTGAACATCTGGCTGCTCTGGAATATGACATCTGAATCTGGAACAGACCTGTGACTCTAGACAATACTCCCCCTTTCTCCCATACTTGTCAGAAAACAATGGCATCAACAAAGTTGGGATAAGACAAATGAAGATGGAGAGAAACATCACATAAACCGACACGATTTCTTGGCATTTCTTCTTATTAATTTTTTTTCAATCGTCTTTTTTTCAGGCTATTTCATCTCTCACTCTCTTTTTAATAGTCGTCTCATTTTTTCGCAAAATTTTTCCTTTGCGTACGGTCGTTCTTTTGTACGCACCTTTTTCTCAAAAATAAAATTTTTTATCTAGTCAGCCCGACTTTGGGCCCAAAATACTGTGTTGCCCCCTTTTTAACAAAATACGGCCCACTTGGGCCTGTAATATGTAGCACAAAAAAATTATTTTTAAATCACCGGGCCATAGGATTCCCACTTGGGAACCCTTTCTCAAAGATGTGTCACCCCCATGATAGGGGTTCCTTGCTCGCAGATAGCCGCCGCCACCAGGAGGAAGGGGGGTTGATGCCTTGGCTCGCCACGACTTGAAGGGAGAGAGAAAAGCGGCCATCGCCGCCTGGCAATGATTAGAGGGGTGGTACGATGGGGCTCCGCCGCTGCCACCGCTAGAGCACGAAGATCTAGAGCATCTCGCACTGCATGCGTGAGATCCAAGAGGAGATTTCCGTCACCACTTGTGTAGCTAGGAGGGTTGTTGGGCCGCCTGGGGGCGTCGCTTGGAGGCATAACAGGGGAGAGCTCCGCTTGGAGGATCGTCATCGCTGGAGGGGAGCCGTCGAAGGTGAAGGGGGTGGCACCGCTGGAGGGGAACGCGGGCGAGGTGGAGAAGGGCCTCGCCTCTCTTTTTTTCAGATCTAGAGCATCGTCGGTGCGGCCTAGAGTTCGAGAAGGGACGCTGGATATGGATCGAGGCTTGCTCTAGGCCGCCTAGAACTAGGAGGAGGGCGGCGAGGTGATCGGAGCGCCGCTGTTGGGTGTTGAGATGCGCCTGGGATCATGGTGGCGGCGGAAGCGTGCGCAGTTCTATCACTGGTAGTGCAGGCAATGCTGGGATGCCTTGATTTAGGGTTCGTGAAGGAACCCTAGAATTTGATGTCGTTAGGCTGGAGCAGACGAAAAATCTCACGCCACCTACGCAAGATGTTGCTGTTGGAGCTTGGATTAGGGTTTCATGAGAAAAATCCTAGAACTTCTTGAACAAACTCCAGAACTTTAACAATACATAATAATCAAACTTGAAGAACAAAATCAACTCGCAGAATTGAAGATCGTGAGATCAACATAAAAAATCTTTAAAATAACCAAGAACAACTTGCTCGCTCTGATATCATGTTAGAAAATATAATGCGGAAGCGGAATCAGAGAAAAGAATAAAAATTATGGAACACCTGGATGTTACGTGGAACACTACTCCCTAAGGAGCAGGATGAAACCACGGGAGAAGGCCTCAAAGGGTCATATGTTTCATTGAACGTTCTCATTGAATACAGGAGGTCTGGGGTTCCTTATATAGCCTCCACAGACTCTCCAAGTCCCACCACTGGAAGATGTGGGATTAAACTTTGGATATGGTAAATGGATCTTGGAAGGATTCATTTACCCATATTACGCATGACGCATATACTCCAACCAGCATGAATTCCTTTTATATTTAATATGCTAAATTCATTTAACATTTTACTTCTTTTTAGCATAAATTTACTATCATTTTCAGTGAAGTGGTATAGTGGCGAGCATATAAAGATGATACTCATGAACTGAAAATGTTGTAGCGCATATTCTGAACTTGATATGTAGCGCATTTGAATGTGAGCGTAATTAAAGCTCCTTCAATCCGGTAATTAAACAAGCTTGTCACAGTTTACATTCGTATATAATATATGAATAGTGTTCTAACCTTAAATATGCAACTTTGCATAATATGTGGTATAATATTTAATTTCTCAACAATAGGTTCACATTAAATGAAGAAATAGTATGAGACAGATTAAATTCAACAACGTTGTTTTCTACATGTTCAACTTAAAGTTGAAATAAAAAGAAGGAAGAAGACAACCTTTGCTTAAACAATGTGAACTCCAACTTTGTGAAAGTGTGGTTGAATCTCTCCACAAAATTGCTACAAAAATTACCCCCCCCCCCTCCCCTCGAGGAGGAAATGCTCAATGATGACATTGTCAGGGAATGAAGCGGGGAGAAACAGTCCTATAAGAAGAAACAAAAGAAACAACATTGGAAAGGTAACAAGTGGATAGACCGTGTTGCTTCTTTATATCCTAAAATAACTTTAGCGAGACATGTGCTTCTAAGTTCCGATATTTTTTTATTTACAGGAAAAAGTATTATTGATGTCGAAGAGGATGGACTCCAAGAAAGTGAAGGAATATACCAATGAAGATGGTAATGTTGGTGTGCAATATGTTGATGACTCATTAGAGGATCCCATTAGTAATGAAAAATGTGATCAGCAGTGACATCAAGGAGGAAATTGATCTTGATTATGCTCAAAAGCGTAAAAGAATATATGAATGGTGAATCCATGATATTGTTTTATCACTTTTGTATATAGAAACTTGAAGCTGTTGTGATACAAACATTATGGATATTTTGATTACTAATTGTTGTGGCTTGTATATTAAAAACCACCAGAATTTGGATTGTCTTTGTTGTCTTATTATTTTAACCAACATTAAATGCAAATGACCTCTTCATAATGTCCATTTCTAGCATTTTATCAAAAAATTCTAGATTTTTATCATTTCTCATCTAAAGCCAAGGCTTACACTTCGCCTTGATAATCACCTCGATCTGCCTCATATTTTTTTAAAACCTTGATGGAGACAACCCCCATCTGAGCAACCGGATGCTCTTTCTACCGCGGTGAATCCTTCGACAAAAGTTTTACAAATTGGCATATCTTATGCCTCCAGCGATGATGCTAGATGATGCTATTAGGACAGATAAAAAGACAATGGAATTTACGCCAATACTACAAGTGATGGCATAGGAGAATATACACCTACTAATATGGCAAATGTTCATATAGCCTTCAGAAAGTGCAAATGATAGTGTAGTACACCTACTAATATGACAAATGCTCATATAGCCTTCAGAAAGTGCAAATGGCAGCGTAGCTTAGCATGTATCTGATTTCTGCACCAATGCCCTTCTTCATCCTTGGACCATCCTACAAACAGTTCGCAAAGGTTTTTTTTCAGCAACAGAGATTCTCAGCAACCATGTAGATGTGCTATGAGACTCCAAAGGATGACATGCAATGGATAATGAGATGGTTGCTCTCATCTGCTGTGGGATATGACAGCCTGCACATATACTTGCATATGGTAAGGTCGTTGGATCCAGATATTAAGTGTATCTAGATGTGACTATGCCATAAGATATAAAGCTCGCTTGGTAGCCAAGAACTTTATGCCGACAAATGAAGTCGACTTCTTTAACAAATGTTTCCCTTGTGGCACGTCTTCCTATTGTAAGAATTCTTCTTTCTGTAGCCATCCAACTTGATTAGTCCCATCATCAGTTGAACGTGAAGATTGCCTTTATGATGATCTCTAAGGAGTCGTATATATGCATCAGCCTCTCGGATTGGAGGCTCAGGAAAAGCATCAAAGGATGTATCTGCTAAAAAAGTCCATGTAAGACCTTAAGTAGAGTCCTTGAGTCTAGTTCTAGATAATATCAGAGGTCACTTAAGACTCTGGGACTTTTTATATCCTCATTTTGTTTATAAGGAAGATAGAAAAAGACATTGTTGTCATAATGTTATGTACATGGATGATATCTTCACTAGAGATGGGTATACTATTAAAATAGCAGTTTACGATCAAGGATCTTGGTACACTAAGGTACATTCTTAGAATAGAGATTGATTATCCAAATGGCATAATTATGTCCCCGAAGAAGTACCATATTGATCCGTTTACAAGAGACATGGATGTTAAGATCCACACCAATCCAAACTCCCATGGATCCCAAGTAGGGATGCAAATGCGAATTCGGCTCATACCATAACCATATTCATGTTAGTTTACGAATAACCATATTCATGTTAGTTTACGAATGTGAATACGAATACGAATGTTACACGAATGTAAAAAATCAAGATCCATATCCTCAAAATACGAATACGAATAATCTTTTACGAACAAATACGAATATCCAAACGAATATTGTAATAAAAAATATAAATAAAAACGTACATGATTATTTGGCAACCACTTCCACATAAAATTTTAATGTATTTAACCACATTCCAATTTCTTTTAAAAAATATATCTTCCTGACAATAACATTCCAATTTAGTTGCAGCTGTGAGGAAGGTTAACATTTCTAACAATAACATACTATCGTAAAAACACATTATAAGATTATGAATTTAAGATGCCATACCAGATCGGTTGCAACTGCAACGAAGAGGGGAGGTCGCGGCTGCGGCGAAGGGAGGTTGCGAGTGCGACAGAGCGAGGTTGGCTACAGCAGTAGAGCGTTATACTTGAGAACGACAGCAAGAGGATCGAGCGCCATCGGAAGGAGGTTCGGGGAGGCTGAGGCGACAGGGGAGGCAGAGGGTGGCAGGGAGCGGCTGGGGGTCACAGGGGGAGGTGACGGGGGCGGAGGGTAGCAGGGGGCGGCTGGAGGTGGCGGGGCTGGAGGAGGGCCGCAGGTCCGCAAGGAGAGGGGGAGATCAGGGGGCGACAGCAGGGGGAGGCGTGGCTGGAAGAGGGAGGCGGAGTCGCGGGGGAGGCGGAGAGTGGTGGGGGGCGACTGGGGTGGTGGCGATGGCGGAGGCCCGCAGGCCCGCAAGGAGAGGCGGAGGTCTGGGGGAGGCGGGGTTGGTAGAGGGCAGTGGGGTCGCGAGGGAAGCATGGGAAGCGGCGGAGGGTGGCAGAGGCCCGCAGGCCCTCAAGGAGAGGCGGAGGTTAGGGGGCGGCATCAGGGGAGTCGGGGCTGGCAGAGGGCAGCGAGGTCGCGGGGGAGGCGTGAAGGGTGGGAGGGTACGGCTGGGGGTGGCGGGGCTGGCGGAGGCCCGCAGGCCTGCAAGGAGAGGCGGAGGTCGGGGTGTGGTAGCAGGGGGAGGGGGTTGGGTCGCGGGGGGAGGAGGTGGTCGGTCGGGGGCGACAGCAGAGGCAGGGGCCCGCGGGAGGAGGCGGTAGTGGGCGAGACGACGGTGGGTGGCAGCCTAGGAGGAAAGTGGCGTGGGGGGGGGGGGGGGGGGGCAGGGAAGGTGATTTGGGGGAGGGGGAGAATAAATCCTAAGTAATATTTTAAAATATTTAATATATAAAACGAATATTCGTATTCGTAACCGGATTTGTTTTTTTTTCGTATTCGTATTCGCATTCGTTAATTCAAGATTCGTATTCGTATCCGCGGAAAATTCGTTTAGAATATTCGTATTCGTATTCGCCTGTTTTAGAAAAACAAGAACCATATCCTCTTAAAAACGAATACAAACACGAACGAATACGAAGATAACCGCATCTGTTTGCGTCCCTAATCCCAAGACATGCATCTATGAGCATGGAGAGACAGACACGCAAGCCCCTATAAGCAGGTAGTTGGGAAGCTACTATATCTGACCTACACGTGGCCAAGATCTCATTTATAGTCGCCAAGAAAAGTTAGTTCATGGATTGTCCTACTCATGCTTACTTTGATGCATGCGTGATAATTCTAAGATACATCAAGTCCTCTCCATGAATGGGAATGGTATTCATTAAAGGGGCCACTCTCGATCTTATAGCTAACTATGATGTTGATATAAAGGAAGCTTACTGGAGAGGAAGTCTACTACTAGCTTCTGTACGAATGTACCTACTTGGCAGGGAATCTAACCATTTAAAAGAGCAAGACATAGACAGTCATTTTCTCGCTTTAGTATAGAGATCGAGTAGAAAATAATGGCTTATATTGCAGCATATATAGTATCAAGTTTCAAAACTTATATGCTTGCAAGTTGCTGTTATTGGGGTAGTGGAGCTCAAATGTGACAATATGGCCCATGTTTCATGAGCGCATGAAGCATGTGGAAGTTAATTGTCATTTGTCATTACACTCAAGACTTGATATAAAGTAAATTGTTGCACACATCCAACATGACTTCAGATGATTGGACTGTCGATATGTTCAGCAAGCTACTTGCCCATACTCATTTTGAAGAAATATGTTGTAGAAAGCTAAGCACGGTTTTATAACACACATATATGCATGCTCCAGCTTGAGGGAGAGTGGTTTGTTATATAAGTTGTAGACATTTCAGGTCGCTTTCATCTTTTTCCTGTCTATAGTGTAAACCTAACCTAGCCTCTCCCTTAAAATTTCCTTTCTGAATAAGAAATTTGTTAACCTTCTACTTAAATATAGTGTTGTATGCTGCCAATCATACCATGGTCCCTTAGCTGGGAATAACATAGCATATACTACCACCGTTCATTAACACCCTGAGGATGGGCATGCTAAAAGTGATCTCTAGGGAGGTAGGTTAAAATAAAGAATAAGAGCAAAATAAACCTAAATACGTAACCTATGTAATGCTTGTCTTTCATAAAACCCGACGGATTTGATGTACAAAAATCTGTAACTTGGATTTTTTATTCCAATGTTTAATGTCTCAGAATTATAACAGTAACTCACTCGGTTGCATGCATGCATATGAGTCCTACTAAGAAAACTTGAAAGAGATCCATATAAATTGTCGATCTTTAAAAGTCTAGTCTTCAATGCATAGCTCTACCCGTTTATTAACTCATTATTGACTTATTACAATTTTATGATAAATACAGTGTCATTCTTTCTTGCATAGTCAATTAACTAACTCAACTCATTCAACACATTATCAACCACCTTAGGAAAGAAGGCAGTGCAGGAGACGCTTGTAATTTATCTACGGGGATGAGCCACACTTGGAGGTAGTTTTACATAATAGCTAGATATACTTTTATTCTTTGTTTTTTGTACTCAGTGGAAAGGCAGTTTACTCACCTACATTTTTAGTATTTTTATTTCACTTATATACCTTTATTTACATACTACATGTGCATTGAATGAAATTCACTCTCATGATTTCTATGTAGGTTTCACCTGTACTCGCATTTTCATAAGATTAGTTTCTAGGTGGAGTCGGTGATAACACCACCTGGTCAGATAGATGTGTATCCAGGTCAACTCATATTAGGTGTTACTAAGCTTGCAAAAGTCGGCCGACTAGGCCGACTAGTCGGCCCGACTAGTCGAGTCGGGGGAGTAGCCGACTCGACTAGGGCCTGGTCGGCCTTTAGTCGGTCCACCCGACTAGTCGACCGACTAGTCGGCCTAGTCGGCCGACTAATCGGCCGACTTTTACAACAACCTTTTTATTTTTTTAGTTTCACTTTTTTTAAAAAGCAAACATATTCTATCATGCTTAATTTTATATTTAAAGTCAATTACTTCTTTTGTTTCATTAAGATGGTATATAAAATGTACATTTGTTTCATTAAGATGGTATATAAAATGTACAGATATATGTATATATATAAGATTATATGTATAAAAAAATGATTTATATATTTAAAATAATTAAAAAAATCAAAACCGACTAATGACCTACTAAATCCGAGTAGTCGTCCGACTGCCGACTAATCCTTAGTAGGTGGCCCCGCCGATCGAGTACCGACTACCGCTTTCTGCAACCTTGGGTGTTACAATAGATTTTGTCCATCTTTAATAGCATGCGAGTAATGGCAACAATATGTTAATTAACCATGTCCTCGTAACAAAAGTTTCGCGTAAACTTTTTAAGAGAACATTGAAATACTCAAGCTAATAAGAGTAATTATGATCCCCTTAATACTAGTATATGAATATGAATGAATTCCCCACCATAAGCATCAAAACTAGCAAAGCCCTAACCTAGCATATCTAAGATGGGATTGAAAGGATATAACAGCCATCAATAAACAGTAGGTCGGGGCAGCAAAAAGGTATGTAAAGGAGGATTCACCAGCATAGAATCAACACAAAATTTAGCTAGTCCGATATCCTATCAAACTGTGTAAAATAAACATCAAAACTAGTTTACCTTTGCCTCATGTTTGCTATCCAAGCTTTTATATTTGTCGCAGTTGATAATGGCCCTTTTGGGAGGATTTTGAACATTTCCTGCAGGCCAATCAAAGCTGGAGAGAGTTAATCTAGTTGCTTCTTCTTCAGCAGAATCTGAGGAAATAGAAAGAAAAAATGGGTTAGAAGGAGAAAAGGAAGAAGAACAGAAAATTGCATATACTCATTCGAACTGATAACGAAAGCTTAGAGTACATTTATAAAAATCCTCTAGACTCAACTTCCATAAAAGTGCAGCAAGAGAGAACCTGCTCAATCAAATCAATAACCTTCCGTATTGAATAAATTGACGGAATAGGTTTTCTGAGAAGAGCTTTGTGCAAATGAGATTACACTGTTCCTGGTTCGGTTGAGAGGAGATAAAAATGGTCGAGGAACATTTTCATTCCTTTGATAAAGGAGCATTTCCATTCCTTACTCTACCCATGCTAAGACTTCACAGAACAATCCCAGATATCCAAGAGAATCAATCTTGTACAATCAAACCTGATTAGCCTTCCAATTTAAAGGATGTCCTAAAATAAAACTAGTGCCTAAGGCACAATAAGTTCGAAGAAAACTAATTTGTTATTAGCAACACGAAAAAAATGAACCAACCTTTCTTTGTTAATGACGCAACACTTGATGATAATTGTCTAAAATATGTAAGGAACTTCGTCTTCAATAAAAATTAACACATTATGTTCCATCGTTTTCACATAGTATCAAAGCGACCGTCAGGGATATAGCTCTGGGCCTCACTTGAAGCCATGGATCCCACCATCCTCCTCGTCACCGTCCTCTTTGTCGACGATCTCCCAAAGAGGTTGCTGATGTTGCCGATCAGCCTCCTCGACCCCATTAATTGTCGTTGTCGTTACCATTTATCAAGGTTCATGAATGCAGTACGCATATGCGTTCGGTTAGGTCACCTTATATCCGCGGTTTTTTACTTTTTATTTATAAATGAATTAAAAAACTATGAATATTTACGACTTTTGAAACAACGGTGTTACGCAGATGCCGTTAATTGTCTAAACACTCAACAACAACAACAAATCAATTTCCCACAATTAAGTAGGTTAGCTACATGGATTTGCCTCCATTCAGATCTATTTTGCATCATTCTCAAGCTTAAATCCAAATAATCAAGATCTCTTCGGATAGTCTCATTCCAACACTTCTCGGATCTTCCTCGCCCTCTCTTAGGTGACTCAACATCCTGCGTCTCACATTTTCTAACAGGTGCATTCACTAACCTCCTTTGCAAATGACCAAACCATCATAAGCGGTTTTCTCTCATCTTATCCTCTGTCGGAGCTACACCAACATTCCTTCTGACCGCATCATTCTGAATCCGATCTTTTCGTGTATGGCACACATGAATTTTTCATAATCCATGATGACATTCTATTGCACATGTCTAATGGTTCCACAAGCCAATACATTCGAATCTGATCTCATGGTTGCTTAATACTACATTCCCTTGACTTTCAAAGGGATTTTCTTATCACAAAGAATAGTAAAGGCTCCTCTCCACTTTAGTCACCTGCATTTATTTTATGAGTAACATCTCAATCAATTTCCCCCATCATGTTGCAAAATAGATCCCAAAAATTATCTAAAAGAATCTTTCAAGTATCTAAAAGAATCTTTCTTCTAAATGTTATTGTCTCATTCACCTCGAGTCCTTCATTGTTGCTTCCATCAAATGTGCACTCCATATATTCAGTCTTAGACCTACTTATACGAAATCCTCTAGTCTCTAAGGCATATCTCCAAACCTCCAACTTCTCGTTTACTCCATCTCTTGCCACATCAATCAACAAAATATCATAGGCGAATAACATACACCAAGGTATCTCATCATGAATGTGACTCATAGTAGGAAATTATCGTGATATATCGAGTATATATCGATATCGATGAGATGTGGGTACCGTATTCATATAAATATCCTTTTCCAAAATATCGGCCTATATCTTGTGAGATATAGGCGATATATCACCATATCGAGCCATATCGCTCGAAATTGAATGGTTTTAGTACAAAATTTCTCGGATATCGCCGATATATATATATATATATATATATATATCAATGATATTACCCTTGTAACCTTGATTTTACTACTTATTTTGCTACTCCTAGTATTAAAATACATCGTGAATATATATTTTATTTCAGATCGAGAAAGTTGCCCCCGCACCCCTGGAGGGGAGCATACATGTTCCCCCTTAACCCTCCCCCCTCCTCCGGCTCGTTACCGGGCAACAAAACCCCCGTCTAGTAGGGTATGATGCTATAGGGGGGTGCATACGACGGTTCTTCAATTGGTGAACTTCACCCTCTTTGGCAATAGAGATAAAAACAAGTCTAATGATGATCAAGTTAGAATCAAAGGTCCAGAATACATCTCAGCAGACAACTCAGCTATTAGCATTAACAACCAGCGATTTTGCGATACAATGTGCATCAGTTTGCTAAATACACCTCATTCTGGCATAAAAGGTGTAATTCTATGTTATTTATCTTTGTAATAACTAGGATGATCTTAATTCATGAAAAAATCGCTTTTTTGAGCCATTTCGACCAGGCGGACGATATCGATATTTCCTACATTGCCCTCCATTGAACTATTGGTTCAGTGGCCCTCATGATGAGGTAATCTCTTTTACAATATTACATTAATTTACATTTTTCATTTATTTTTGTGTATAGATAAATCTTTATACCAAAGAACATTATTAATCATTACATACATTTTTTGAATCAAATGACGCATCTCAATGACACTCACTATTTTCCGTGAACAAAATATGTGTTCTAAATGTGCTTAACTTAGCTACTTTGATTCCAATTCCAATGTTTATTAATCACCAATCAACATTAACAACGATATGTTTGATATGACCGATATGTGCAATATAAGGGTCATAGATGATCTATAGGTGACATCTAAGTGTATATTGTAAGTTATTTAATGGTATAAGAACTTGGATTAAATTCATTTCCAATATCTATAAGTCAGCAATCAACATTAACAGTGATATGCTCGACACGACCGAGATGTGCGATATATAGGGTATAAATGACCAATATGTGTGATATAAGTGCGGATTTGTAGGTTATTTATTGTTTTAATAACTTGGATGATATTAATTTCTGAAAAACGGCAAAAATGGCTTTTTTGAGCCATTTCCGACATTTCCAATGATATCGTCGATATATCGGTGATATATCCGGATATATCGATTATCCGGATATATCGATAATATATCCCGATATATCTTTTTTCCGGACGAACCGATACGATATCGATATCAATATTTATTATATTTCCTACCCATTGTGACTAGTCAACTCGTCCACAATCAAAATAAAAAGGAATGGACTCAAAGCTAAACCTTGACACAAACTGAGGTTTTTGTTAAAATAATCATTTTTCCTATATTGGATCCTTACACAAGATGAAGCCTCATCATACATATCCTTTTATAAGGTTAATGTGTAGGACGGGTACTTGTTTCTTCTCCAAAACTCTCCATAATATCTCCCGTGGGACTAAATCATAAGCCTTGTCCAATCAATAAAAATCATA
The DNA here is from genome assembly GCA_037367405.1 of Ottelia alismoides. Taxonomy (NCBI): domain Eukaryota; kingdom Viridiplantae; phylum Streptophyta; class Magnoliopsida; order Alismatales; family Hydrocharitaceae; genus Ottelia; species Ottelia alismoides. The sequence goes on along the minus strand of JAZKJV010001004.1, from coordinate 932,743 downwards.
TGGAGGTTCTTCCTTGTAGCTCTATAAATCTCCATTGTTCTCATCAACATGTGGATAGCTTCAATAGTTGAGCGACCAGCATGAATTCGAATTGGTTTTTAGTTACTTTGGAAACTTGCCTCGGTCTTCTTTCAATCGCATGTTCCCAAATTTTCATAGTATGACTCATCAATTTGATACTTCTGTAATTCGAATAAATTTTGAATGGTTGCTCCTTTATTCTTATAAAGAGGCATCACAATGCTTCTCCTCCATTCTTCATGCATTTTCTTGCTTCGTCAAATAACATCGAATAAATTTGTGAGCCAAGTCAAGCCTCATTCACTTAGAAGTCTCCAAACTACTATAGGAATGTCATCAGGTCCTATCCCTTTCCCAGGCTTCATAACTTTTAAAGCTGTATCTACTTCCTTCATTTGTATCCATCTATACCTTGCACGATTCAGGTAACATTCACTACTAGCAAAAAACATTCACTACTAGTAAGATCTTCCGAAGTAATCTTTTTATTCCCTTCTCCAATGAAAGCTTATGGAAATAATGCTTCTATCTAGTCTATGTATCCTTCTGAGTAACAAGTATATGTCCTTCCTCATCCTTGATGCATCTCACTTGAGAACTCTCCTGCTTTGGCCAATCTGAATATGTCCTTCTGGCCCTCCTTCGAGTCAAGCTTTTGTAAAAAATTAATAAGCTTTCGACTTAGCTTCACTTACAGCCTTCTACATTTTTCTTCGTTATTTTGTAGTATGTCATAGTTTCTTCTATTTTATTTGTATATATAGCCTTAAAGCAAGCTCTTTTTTTAAGCTTCTCTTGCACCCTTCACTCCACCACAAAATCTCCTTTTTGGCATGGATGTCCTCCCTTAGACTCACCTATCATCTCTTTCGCTACCCTTCGAATAAAAGATGCTACCCGCCTCCCACATCTCGTTTGCAATTCCGTTACAATCCCAAGATCAGGCTTCTAAAACATTCTCCTTGAAGCCTTATTACTTCAATTGAAGATTCCACCATTTAATTCTATTGATCTTAAGAACCATCCTTTTCTTTGTCAACCCTTTTATTTTTGCACCCATGACTAGCAAGCAATATTGAGATGTCAAGTTCTCTCATGTGATTACTTCGCAGTTTTTGCAACATATTCGAACTCTTCTCATCGCAAAATAATCTATCAATGTTTTAGTTGGGTCGCTCTTATAAGTAATTAAATGATCCTCCCTCTAGAATGACTTTTCCCTCTTTATTTCTATCCCAGAAGTTATGACCTCCATAAACACTAGTTGGGTCTCTCTTCGTTTCCGATCTCTGTGTGATGTGCGATTTGGAGGTGGAAACTCTTGACCACCTTTCTTTGAATGTCCCACGGTAAGGGGGGTGTGGGACGATCCAATTGTGGATTGGGTGGAGCGATTGACTTGGAGGCCTTCTGTGACTCGTTTCTTAACAGGGAATAGAGCGAGAAGAGACCTTTTGATTCCGATGGCGAGGCTGTGGGCAATCTGGTTCGGTCGGAATGAGGCCATCTTCTCAGGCCAGCGCTATTACAAGGAGAACGTGCTTATTCGCAGTGAGAGGTTGGTGGAGGACTGGGGTGGTGTCTAGTTCTCGTTTTTCGTCTGGTGTGGTGGCGGCTGTGTTGCCTCTTTATATAGCTTCTGTTCGTTGTACAACCTTCTTTCTTTTCTTTTCTTCTAATATTTTGGGGTGAACACCGTTGAGTGTCTCCCCCTTTTTTGGGCTTCAAAAAAAACACTAGCATACCCTGAAGCATCCTTTTCCACGTATCTATTAAGATCTCCACCTAGGCAAACATTCTCTCTTTGTGGGATTCCTTGCATAATATTATCCAAATCCTCCCAAAAAGCATGTTTAACCATTTCCTCTAAACTAATGTGTGGGCAAAAAACTAAGATTATATTCATAATTTCTTTTTCCAGCACCAATTTTAGCAAAATGATCCGTTCCTCAAACCATTGCACCTTAACAACACTGTGATACTCAAATCCGAATCACCCGAATCCAAAACCGAATCCGACTCGATTAATGGTATGCATGACCAATTAATATTCAATTAATATTGTTGGAAGAGATGAGTGTGTTGTTTACTCCATAAACCCTAGGCTCTCTTATATAGGAGAGCAGCCTATGGGTAAATTACATAAAGCGTTCATAAGAAGAAGGAAAATAAGAAACAGTACAAATAACATAATAGTGTAACATAAAATATATATCTCTACACTCCCCATCAAGATGGAGCATAGATATCGATCATGCTCAGCTTGGACGAGCATTTCTGGAATGGTCCTCTAAGTAAGGCCTTGGTGAAAATATTTGCAGTCTGGTCCCCTGAGCTGACAAGAGATGTGGAAATAAAACCCTTCTGGATCATATCCCGTATATAGTGACAATCAACCTCGATGTGCTTGGTTCGTTCATGAAATGTTGGATAATTTGCAATAAATATAGCCGCTTGATTGTCACATTCTATTGCCATAGGAAGTGGGACCTCTATATATATCTATAAAAACGGCTTTAACCCACATCATTTCTGTACTGACCTGGGCCATAGCCCTATATTCATACTTAGCACTAGATCTAGCTACAACAGTTTGCTTCTTGCTGCTCCATGAGACAAGAGAATCTCCAACGTATACAGGAAATCCAGTGGTGGACTTCCTATCCTTTAGACATCATGCATAATCTGCATCTACGCATGCTGAGTGACCTCCTTGCCTTTCTTAAACAATAGACCTGCACCTGGAGATGATTTAAGGTACCTGAGTATCATCTGCATAGCATCCATATGTACCTGACGTGGTTGCTCCATGAACTGGCTAGCCAACTAATAGTAAAAGATATATCGGGTCTGGTTTTGGTAACATACAGAAGTTTTCCAACCAGTTCTTTGTATCTCCTCCTATCCACCCCATCAGTATCATCGTCATATAGTTTCATACTTGGATCCATAGGTGTAGTGGCAGGTCGACATCCAAGCATTCATGTTTCACTTAGCAAGTCAGTGACATACTTCCTCTCGATCATCACGAGTCCTTGTTGATTTCTGGCAAACTCTAGTCCCAAAAAGTATCTAAGGACTCCAAGGTTCTTGGTGGCAAATTCACGATCCAGCATTTCTTTCGCCCTCTTGATTCCTTGTATGTCATCTCCTGTAATAAGGATATCATCAACATACACCATAATTGCAATCATACCTCTGGATGTTTTTTATATAAAGAGGAATTGATCTGCATTAGAAAGTTTGTACCCATGTCTTTCAAACAAGTCTGAAAGATTATGGAACCAAGCTTTAGGGTTGTGCTTAAGGCCATAGATTTCCTTGTGAAGTCTACACACCTTTGAATACTCCCCTTCAACAGCAAAACTAGGTGGTTGTTGCATGTAGACTTCCTCCTGACAATGGCCAATCTCGAATAACTGCAACATATAGAAGGATCCGTAAGGTGGAATGACGAGCAACAGGTGGGAATGTGTCAAGATAATGCACCCCATATGCCTGTGTAAACCCTCGTGCAACCAGGCGTACCTTGTATCTGTCGATGCTACCATCTGCATTTTTCTTAACTGTGAACACTCATTTACAGCTAACTATAGACACGCCAGTAAGAGCAGGGACAAGACTCCAGGTGCCTCTCGACTGAAGAGCAGCCATCTCTTCTTCCATAGCTAAGCACCATCGACTGTCCTTCAAAGCATCTTAGTAATTCCGTGGAATGTCCACGACAGATAGTGCAACAGTAAAATTCCTGAATTCACCAGATAAACGACTAAAAGAAACCATGGATGCTATAGGATATGACGCACAGCTACGCTTCCGTTTCCGAAGCGCAATAGGTAGATCCAAATCAGTAGCCTCCTCATCTGTCCCCTGTAACGAAGCCTACTCAGGTAAACCATTAGATCCATCATTAGAAACTATATTCGCAGGACATACCTCATGCGAGCTAGATGATGAGCGGTGACCATGAGCAGAAGCAGGCCGACGGTTATAGTGGTGTGGCAGTAGTGGGACAGGAACTGTAATAGGAAGTGGGGGCGGTGTAGGTAGTGGTGGTGGTGGTGAGGTACCGGAGATGGTTGCGGTGGAGGTGGTGGCATGTATATGGCTTCATCAGTGTGTGAAGACATCAACCGATCATATGTAGGGGAGAAGAACATAACGGACTCAAAAAAGGTGACATCAGCACTAACATAATATTTCTTGCGCATCGGATCATAACACATGTACCCTTTTTGTGTCCTGGAGTACCCGACAAAAATATACTTGATAGCTCTAAGAGAGAGCTTGTCAATACCTGGAGACAAATGATAGACGAAGGCAACCGAGCCAAACACACGAGGAGTAAGTGAGAACAATTCCTTTTCAGAGAAAGCCACGGAGAAAGGAATCTTCTCACCTAAGATTGACGATAGCATGCGATTAATGAGATAGCATGCCGTTAGATCAGCATCGGCCCAGAAAGAATGAGGAGCTCGACTCTATATGAGAAGCGTCCAAGTGACATCAAGCAAATGATGATATTTTCTTTCTGCAACTCCATTTTGTTGGGAAGTATAGGCACAGGATATTTAGTGAATAATTCCTTGGGTAGAAAAATAATTGGAGAGAGTACTAGTACAAAATTCCAAGGCATTACCAGTCCTTACAATTTTCACAGAGGCAGAAAAAACATTACATACTTCATTTATGAAATTTTTGATAACATTCCCAGCTTCAGATTTATTCATTAATAAGAAGACCCAAGACAAACGAGAAAAATCATCAACAACGACAAGATAAAACATGTGCCCCCGATGATCAGGAACACGACTGGGACCCCAAATGTCGACATGAAACAACTCAAAACTAGAGCTACTGCTCTGACTCTGACGACTAGGAAAGGTAGACCGATGATGCTTTCCCAACTGACAAGCCTCACATTGAAAGGACGTGTGAGGCGAAATCTGGGGCAGAACACGACATAGTTTCTGAAACGGTAGATGACCAAAGCGCAGGTGCCGGTGAGACAGGTCCAGCAGGTAGAGAGGAGATTCCGGCATATGGAGTCCGAACTAGGCGATAGAGGCCACCCTTCTCACGGCCACACCCAATCACGTTGCACGTAAGGATGTCCTAAAAAATGAGAGAAGATGGATCAAAATCGCTCGACAATGTAAATCCTTCGTAATCTGGCTAATTGACAACAAATTCATAGAGATATCAGGCACATGCAACACATTCTTTAGATGCATAGAGGGTGTCAAGCTAATCTTCCCCTGACCAGTAATCAGGGAGTGCGTCCCATCTGCAATAACCACAGTGCGTCCTGGAGGAACCTGTCTGTAGGCTGTAAGTTGACCCATGTCTCCACGCAGATGATGTGTGGCACCAGAGTCAATAATCCATAGTATCAGATCCACTACCGCTAGTGTGTGCATAAGTACTACCTGAGGTACTAGAGGAGGCTGAAGCAGCAACATCGGAATTATTATCGGAGACCGGTGAGGGCGTCACAGGACCAGATGGAGGTATAATACCTCTCAAACGAGCTACAAGATCATCAAAACGTTGATCCAAAGAGGAAGTAGCTGGAGGCTCGATTATTCAGCCACACATGCAGAAGCAGGGAATCCATGCTTGGAGTAGCATGTATCCTCGGTATGTCCAGAACGATGGCAGAAAGTACATGGTTGACAAACACGACCACCCTGCCCTGAGGTCCACGACCACGAAACTGAGGAGGACCACCGCGACCTCGGAATGCTGCCATTGCTGAGGATGTCTGATTGGCAGTAAAAGATGGAACAGTAATACGACTGAGTCTGCAGAAAGCTTCCTCCATATGAGGAATAGTAGAGTTTGCCAAGATCTAGGAACGTGTCGCCTTGTACTCTGGATCAAGGGCTGTCAGGAATACACCCACCATGGTGGCATTACTATAAGTCTTCTGCTGATCAGGGATAGACGTGAGAGGCATAAAGCTATACAGCTTCTCAAACATCCCACGTAGGGATGTATATAAGAGTGTAGTGATCGTTCATTCTGTTTGATAGTGAAGATATCAAGTTGAAGCTGTAGAATCTTCGTCTCGTTCTTTGCTTGTGAATAAGTAGCTGCAAGAATATCTTACGTCGCCTTGGTTGTGGGTTGATGGAGTATATCATTGGCAATCTCTATTGCCAACGTACCTGAGAGCCACACTTTGGCATATGCATCATCTGCCTCCCATGAGGCGTTAACCCCAGTCTTCTCAGCTGGTTCTTCCTCGATAAGAATGTATTTCTTACCAGTAGACTTCATCATGCTCATGAACTGCATAGCCCACATTTCATAATCTGACCTGTCCATCTTGACTATATGTGCAGGACCTCTGAAGGTGTCTGTGGAGGGAATATCGGTCTTGTTCTCTGATATGTCAGCTTGAGAAGGATAGGGCTGAAGACTAGACAAGATTGTATCCATACCGACATAAAGATATTGGATTGCATGTGTAGACTCATGCAACCAATCTCAACATGGAAGAGGACTGGACGACGGAGGAGACATGCACACAGGAACCCACGTGGAGATGCATGGGTTGGATAGTGCACGGGCTGGGCGGCGCACGGGCGCTAGTGTCAAGTAAATAGGAGGGGGTTGCACTGGCGGAGGGGAGGGGGCCGCCGAGATGAGTGGCGGCGACACAGGCGGAGGAGAAGGGGCATCGTCGAGATAAGGGGTGGCGACGTTGGCGGAGAGAAGGGGCTGGCGAATGGGGATTAGGGTTAGGGTATTCGAGCTCCAGTCTAGGACCGTCGCTCTGATACCATGTTGGAAGAAATGAGTGCGTTGTTTGTTCCATAAACCCTAGGCTCTCATATATAAGAAAGTAGCATATGGGTAAATTACATAAAGTGTTCATAAGAAGAAGGAAAATAAGAAACAGTACAAATAACATAATAGCGTAACATAAAATATATCTCTACAAATATTAAATAAACCCAATCGATTCATAGATCGCTGGTCGAATTCTGTTCAGATGCAATCGATTACAGCATAATTCGTGACATCGAGAAAAAGTCGTGATGCAGTCTGAACCGCAAAACAAATTGAGACAGCCATAAAATTCATTTCGACGAAACAAAACCAACAAAAAACGACCATTCGTCGATCATATATCGTTTGGTCATTTTAATCACAAAAATTCAATCACAAATAAGGATTGTATTTCGACAATTTATGAATCTTTGCTGAATCAAAAAAGTATAAATTTTATTCGTTTTATCATCATCTGAGAGGATCAAAATAAGCTATTGATCATCTTAATCGGAGATTCAGGGTGGAAATACGAATGACTTTGGTATTTCAGATAAGAGAGATAAAGAATGTAAATATATATAATCAACAACAACAACAAAGCCTTTTCCCACAATTAAGTAGAGTCAGCTACATGGATTCTTTGCCTCCATTCAGATCTATCTTGGGTCAATCCCGGGCTTATATCCACAAAAAAAAGATCCCTTCGTATGGTCTCTTTCCAACACTTCTTGGGTCGTCTCCGCCCTCTCTTAGCCGGCTCAACATCCCAACACTCGCATCTCCTAACTGGTGCATCAGCTGATCTCCTTTGCAAATGACCAAACCATCTTAAGCGGTTTTCTTGCATCTTGTCCTCGATCGGAGCAACACCAACTTTCTTTCTGATTGCATCATTCCGAATCCGATCTTTACGTGTGTGTCCACACATCCACCTTAGCATTTTCATTTCTGTTACAGCCATTCTCTGTACATGTCTATGGTTCACATGTCAACATTCAGATCCATAGAGCATAGCAGGTCTCACGGCTGCTTTGTAAAACTTTCCTTTAATTTTTAAAGGAATTTTCTTATCATAGAGAACAGCAGAGACTCCTCTCCACTTTAGCCAGCCTGCATTTATTCTAATAGTAACATCTCCATCAATTTCCCCATCATGTTGCAAAATTAATCACAGATATCTAAAAGAATCTCTCTTCTGAATGTTATCATCACCAATCTTCACCTCAATTCCTTCACCATTGCTTCCATCAAAGGTGCACTCCATATATTCTGTCTTAACCCTACTTATACGAAATCCTTTACTCTCCAACTCATGTCTCCAGACCTCGAGCTTCTCATTTACTCCATCTCAAATCTCGTCAATCAACACAATATCATCAGCAAATAACATACACCAAGGTAACTCATTCTGAATGTGACTTGTCAACTCGTCCATAATCAAAGTAAAAAGAAATGGACACAAAGCTGAACCTTGATGTAAATATATATAGTAAAAATATAAAATTACAAGTGTTAATTTTTCCAAGCCAACACTTGGCTTTTCTCTCCCTCCACTTGGCAACCAAAGATCACCCCTCTCCCATTATTTATATCTCCCAAACCCACCCTTCTCTTATATTTTACCAAAAATTCCAATTTATCTCCAACAGGAGAGAGCTCCAGCCCTCCTCTCATACGGTTGTTGCTTCTCCAAAGCAGCAGCTCCCTGTTGCTTCCCTCTACCTCATCAATGTTGAAAAGCAACTCTCGAAGGCTGCTATACCCGATACTGCAAGGAGCTGCTGCAACACCCAAAGCCTTCTGCTGGAGTTGTTGTCTTCTTCAACTAGGAACTGATCCCAGCAGCTTTAGCAGCTGCCCCATCCATGCTGCTGATGTGTTGCTTCCTAGCAGCCAATCAAGCTGCTACAGCCCCAGCAATTGGAGGTGTTGATGTCCAATTGGAGTTGTTGCTTCTCTCCTAATTGGAACTATTGTTGCATACATTTCGATCTCCAAATCTTGGAGATCAAAGGTACAATCATCCCCCTTCTTGTTGTCTTCCGCGCATGATTTCAAACCTATTATTTTGCTACTGAAATTAGAATAAAATGTGAAGTTGTACATGGAATTTATCATAAATTTAGATCCATTAAGTATGCTATGATTTCCCAAGTTTTCGAGGATAAAAATTAGGTAATTTGGCATGAATATAATCAGAAATCAGACCATTGTTAAGCTCTTGTTCATGCCTTGAAATTTGAAGGAATTGAGGGCTAATTAGCATGAATATGATCAGAATCATACCATCGTTAAGCCGTTGTCCATGCCTTAAAATTTGAAGAAATTAGGGGTAAATTGGCATTAATATGAACAAATTTCAGACCATTGTTAAGGTATTGTTCTTGCATTAAAATTTGAAAGAATTGGGGGGTAATTTGGCATGAATGTGACTCAATTTCAGACCACCATATGTTACAGATTTCATGCTTAAAAGATGAGCAATTGGAAGTATTTATGCATGTACAGACTTGTTAATAGGCTTAAGAAATTATATATAGAAGGTGAAAAATTAGGATTTTAACATACAAATGTGTCTAAATTTCATATCAATAAAGGGCTACAGAAATCATGTTTTAAAAGGTAAAGAAGTTAGGTGTCTTACATGAAATTGACTCATAGACCATTAATTAGCTCAAAAGTCCATGTTTTAAAAGTTGAAACATTTAGGGAGTTAGTATGTAATTATGCGGTAAAGTCATATCAATTATTGTTGGAAAAAGTGAGTAATCTATTATTCCAAGGAACCCTAGTCTCTCTTATATAGAGAGAGACCTCATGGGTAAAGTACATAAGAGTCCATGAAATAAACAGAAATTAAGAAATGATACATAACATAATAACATAAGTCTCTACACTCCCCCTCAAGGTAGAGCATAGATGTCTATTATGCTCAGCTTGGAAGAATATCTCTGGAAGGGTCCTCTGAGAAACGGCTTGGTGAATATGTCAGCAGTCTGATCCTCTGAGAAACGGCTTGGTGAATATGTTAGCAAATCCTCAAGTGTATGAATAACACATTGTGTATCGTATGCAGAACTCATCTTCAGCTCTGTCTGTGGTGTTGACATAAGCCGGTACCAGTAGTGAGATATAAACCTCGAGTCTCCATCAGACACTACCCCATGTGGTATATCATAAAATTTGATAAAGTTTTTTTTTTTGCACATGTAATCTAGCCAGCCTAGATGTAGTGTAGGTCATGTTGATATGTATGAATTGGACTGACTTGGAATCTGTCAACAACATCCCAATAGCATCGTGCTCACCTACTGTCTTTACTAGTCCCGTGACAAAATCCATAAAAGTACTCTTCCACTTTTATTCGAGAAAGGGGAGATACTGTAATAATCATGGTGGTCTCTTATGTTCAGCCTTGTCCATCTAATAGATCATGCACTTGCTAACATGACATGTTGCATCTCGCTTCATTCGGTCATGCCAGAATGTAGACCTAGATCCCGGTACATCTTTTTGCTGCCAAGAAGAATAGACAATCGTGAATTGTGTGCCTTATCAAAAATATCTCTGCGCAACTGCTCATTGTTGGGCGCAATTACCACCCAGCCAACCTTCCACAAAATAGACTTAGTCCGCACAAAATCATCACGTTTGTCCTTGATGGCACGCATGCATCTGTCTCAAATTCAAGGATATGTCATGTATCCTTATATTATGCAATCCCAAAGACTGCTGAATCGCGGAGGTATGACAGTAGATGTAGACGCACTCTTATGAGGATGTTCATTAGTCAAAGTTACGAGTATATCTCATGTATATAGCTAGTTTGTCGTATGTGTGTGAGCTTTCCTGCTAAGCGCAGCTGCCACCACGTTTCCTTTACCAGAATGGTAAGAGATCATGTATTCAAAATCCTTCAGTAGTTCAAATAACCAATGTTGTCTCATGTTTAGCTCTTGAAGTATGTCAAGGACTATCTTTAGATCATTTACATGATTCCATTTATTTCAAGAATATATCAGAACATCATTGAAGAACACAATTGCGAACTTATCTAAGTATGGACGGAAAACCATGTTAATCATGTCCATGAATGTTGCGTGTGTATTCGTGAGCCCAAACAACATCACAATAAACTCATAATGTCCATATCGAGTCCTGAATGTTATTTTCGGAATATTTGACTCTTGTATCTTCGGCTAATGGTAGCTAGACCGGAGATCGATCTTTGAAAACATCGAAGATCCATGTAATTGATCAAGCAGATCATCAATGTGTGGCGGTGGATAATGATTGTTTATCGTTTTCTTGTTCAAATTATTAGTAGCCAAAGCATTATCTCATTAGTCCATTTTTCTTGACAAAAAGAATGGGAGCACCTCAAGATGTAGTGCTCGCCTCTCGAAACTTAAGTCAAATAACTCATGTAGTTGCACATTTACCTTTCTCAAATTGGATGGTGCCATGCGGTACGGAGCCATCGAGGTTGGTTGTGTATATGGTAGTAATGTAATCTTGAACTCAATCTCTTTTTCAGGTGGTAAACCTGACAAATCATTAAAGATCACATTAGGGTAATCTGACACTATCGCGATGTCCTGAGCCATCGGCTCTCCGTCAGATGTCTCTCGAACAATTACTAGATATGAATCACATTCCTCATCAACAAGTCCTCGAGCTTTCAACACTGAGATATACTCCATTTTGGAGTCATGTAATGTACCCTTATAGGTAATCTCGGTTAAGTCAAGAATCCTGAAAACAATCATCTTCATGAAATAATTACTCATGGCATGATGATCTGGCATTCAATCCATACCAAAAGTTAGGTCAAACTTGTTGAGCTGTAGTAGCAGACAGTCTGCTATCGTCTCATGTCCACCAATCAACATTCGTAGCTATCTTACTATTAGTCTTATGATGATCAATTAGCCACATGACCCATAATGTGACAAGGATGATCTAGGGCATCTAAACCTCTACCTATTGAAGTTAGAAAGTCAAAGTTCATTCATCGCTCCAGAATCAATTAAAAAGATAGAAAGGTCGGCACTAGACGCCATGGTTCTGTATAAGAACCAATATCCGTAGTTACAATAGTTGATGTTCGCGGATAATTCTATTATGTTTTTTCTCTTCTTGGGATACAATATGGAAATAAGTTGCAATTGGTGACATCTGTGGTCATTAATTTTGAATGTCATATTTCCCCTTCAGACTCGCGACAAGTCAGAGGATTGTCGCTATCTGATTTTTAATGCAATTAGAACTATAATACTACGAATGTATATAGCAGAGTACCACTGCTCTGATACCAAACTGTGAGGCTCGCTTTTTCTCGGATCTGGAATACCCGTTTACATATCATCCGCAGTATCATGTTCGCTAAAGATCACATTTAAGTTCTGAAAATTAGGGAAATTTTTCTTTAATGACATTCACATTAACTAACAGGCTACAGAATTATAACATGTCATACTTATATTGCATAAATTCCGTAGCAGTTAACATGTAACAACAGAAATTGCATTATGTACATGCATCCCAATTTTATCAGAAGAGAAATAAAAGCATAAATATCTTGAATAAACTATAGCAATGCGTACCTGATAATTGTAACTGCAGAAGCTGATGTTCAACTCTCCCAATACAACGGTGCAGGTATTTTGCCTGCAATCCATGGAATAGGGAGAAAAGAACATCAACAAACGTTGAGTACATCTAATTAATTAAAATTAACAGGAATTTAGTGGTTCCAAAAGAAAACAAGTAATTTGGCCTTGACAATTAAGATCTAAAGCTACTTGCAATGAAACAGGCTTTCAAGTTATTGGTGTGTAAAACCCCATTCTACTCATCCTACACTAATTACCCACATTAATCATTTATATACAAATATCATATGGTCCATATTTAAGTCATTGTCTTTCTATTAATTATAATATAAGTTTGATAGGTCTTGAGTATGTGAATGATGAGACTCTAATATGATCATTATCTCTATTAAGTGCTTATAATGATGTTTAAGAATCTTGTGGATTGATCATAGTAAGAGTATATGATGGATCTGGGGTTTTGATTTCTCTTGTATTCTGCCTCGACCATATGATAGATCATAGTAAGAGTATATGATGAGTTTGATGTTTTGATTCTTTTCTTGTTGATTTTCTCAAGCTTAGTGGATAATCTATGGTCTTGGTCTGGGTAAGACCCCACACTATGACTCTAAGGTAGTAAGGAAGCCTTAGGGTTGGGGTGCCTCCGTAGGCATACGGTGGAGTTAAATGCATTCTAGCTAAGTTCCTAACACATCCTCTAGCTATAACTAACAACTGTGGTAATAGCTCGTAGTCTGATAAGGATGATTTTCACGATTTGGTCTTTTCTCTTTGCCAGGAATTATTGGCAGAAAAGTAACTAGTTCAACGGAAACCAACTCAACCGTAACCAAGCTTCCATGTAACAAATTCAATTGTAAATGAACTTTAGCCAAAAGTAACTAGTTCAACGGAAACCAACTCAACTGTAATTCATCTCAACTTTAGCCAAACTCATTTGTGACTCAATCCAATCTCAAATGTAGCTCTAAATTCAATTGTAACTGATTCAGATGTAGCCATAGAGGATTCAGATGTATACATGGATGATTCAGATGTAGCATCGCCAAGTCTGTTGGCGAAAAGTAAATAAAACTCAAGCGGTGAAGTAGCCTACAAAAGGCTCTTCCGTCTCGCCCTCTAATTGGAAGGCGATCCAATAGAGGGATAGGTCTACTCCAAAACTACGCCACTAAGACGGGTGAGAGAGACTCTCCGGAAAAAGTCACTCTAAAAGAAAAACCGGCCCGACCGGTACGGGCTAACGAGCTCGAAAAAAAACCAAGGGTCCTCCAGCCTAGGTACCCTAAAGAACAAGGGTCAGCGGAACTGGTCTTTAAAAGAAAACCTGTGGATCCCAGAGAGGCGTAAAAACTGCGAGCGCTCGCGAAAAAAAACCGAGAAAAAGACTGGGATCCTAGACCCGCGCACTAGGCGGCCGCTGCTCTAACTGGGCTTCCTAATCTCCCGCCCAGCTGAGGGTCACCGCACCCTCGCACAGTCAGACGTAAAGGTCACCATGACTGGCACTCTTAATTATCAGTCATCAATGACTTGATCCATCATCCTTTCTTAATCCTTTATGTGGTTGATTGTACAGATCTAGGTCTTTTTGATCAACGATCTTATTGATATAAATGATTCATCATTGATTTCACTTATTCATTTACCCCATCATTTCTCAATCTCTTCAATGGTCAACTTTACAATTCTAGATATTTTGTCACTACCTATCTTTGATGATATGTATAAATAGTAGAGTATACCTAAAAGATTAATTTATGAAGATGATCGGTCTTTGTGGTCACATCTTATTAATTCTAAAATCATAAGATCACCATCTATGCATTGGATATGGATCTAGCTAGTCTTTATCATTTTGTTTTATATGGTACCTAAACAAGAATCATGTCCCAATTGTACCAGTTCCAGTTGAGATATCAAAGGAGGGTGTTTTCTGATCATTTGCCATAACAACCGATATATATATATATGATTGTATGAATAGTAGACTATACATGATGATCAATTGATTGATGACTTCTTATTCGTAAAGATCTTGAGAAATCATTTGTTGACTTTGAGAGAAGAGTTCTAATATTTTAAAAGATGAATTCTCAGAAGATGTCAATGCTATATAATATAAAGGGTTATCGGGAAGCTATTACGTATCACTTTGAATCGCGTAGACATTGTTCATGTAGGTGGCAAAGTAGGTTAGTTCATGGGTCACACTAGGATGTTGTTATAATGCTATATATACATTATGACTTCTTTAGGAGTATCATCTCTTCCTCAGCAGGGAGTCTCTGGGTTTCATCATTTGTGCATATGTATATTATGTAAGTTATCATGTAGAAAAGAAACCCATGACAAACTTTAGTTTATACTTTGGATGAAACCTCATCACATTGCACAATAAGAAACCATCAGTTGTAGCTATATATCGTGCAGAATGTGAGTATAGAGTCCTAACTCAAGCAAATGTAAAAGCTATATAGATAGATCCTTAGGGGTATATGTTCTTATAGGAGCCTCTACCCATGCAACCAAATTGTGATATTTATACTGCATTATTCATAGATACAATATTGTTTTCCACCAAAGGATCAAACATGTGAAGGTTAATGGCATATGATCATCTCTTCGAGCAAGTTCGTAACAATCACTCTATGAAGCTCCATATTAGCAGTTGGAATTCTTGGTTGGTGTGATCTAATGCTTGTTATGTTTATAACATGTCACAATCTCGAGCTATTGTCTGCAGCTAATTTGTTGGGGGACATGACATTATTTTGATATGAATTCTGTTCAGTTTATAAGCATTGACATCATTCTTATTAGGATTTCATTCCAAAATATTGCATCTTTAGTCACAAGTGCATCAAAGCATCTTATGATCGACTTTAGGACTCCCTTTATCATTGAAAATAGTAATTGAATATGTCCCTTATGTAAAGAACAGGCAATTGATTAATAGGGAGTCATTGCTTCCAATTATAAAGGTAAGTCATCCAGTTTTAAGGTTGAGTTTTTTTTTTAGGAATTTTAGAGGCTCAGTTACTTACATTAGATTCTTTATTTATGAATTGATTCATCCTTCTCAGGATTCCATAAGAAAATGCATGTCATTTTCCCCAAATTTCTATTTTTCTGTGCTAAAAATTCTAGCTAATCAATGTCTTGAACTTAGGTTAATTTGCATGCTAAACCCAAATTTTTATCCTCAAAATTTTAAGAATCAAGAGCATATATAATTGTTGTAAAGTTTTGATGAATTCCATATAAAACTTCACATTCTCATCTAATTTCAGAGGCAATTTAAGGTATTGAATCATGCATGGAAGGCAGCAAGAGAAGGGTTAAAGATTGTACCTTTGATCCTCTAAGTTTGGAGAGATTTTGTGGCTTTATCTAACATACAACAATAGATAAAATACATGATGGATAGCAACAAAAAAAACTGAATTAGAAACTTCAGCATTGAATTTAATGAAAGTAAAGTGAAGGGAGATATCTACCTTTGAATATCTCCACTTTAGAGATCCAAACTTGCTTGCAACATCCTATTCTTGACATGAGCTTCAGTTCATTCGGATCCGGATGTTACAAATCCTGAAGTAGATTTTCGATCCTTAGGGCACCCTGCATAATCTGTGTCTGCACATGCTGAAATAGATAAATATGTGCCCTTTCGAAATATCAACCCTGAGCCTGGAGAAGACTTTAGATACCTCAGTATCATGTATATGGCATCCATATGAACTTGTCTCGGCTGCTCCATAAATTGACTCACCCGGCTTACTGCAAAAGCAATATCGGGTCGAGTTATGGTGATATAAAGGAGCTTACCCACCATCTCTCTATATCTCCTCTTGTCTACTTCTGCAGTGTCATCGTCATACGGCTTCATGCTTGGATCCATAGGAGTACTCGATGGTCTACATCAAACCATGCATGTTTCAATCAAAAAATCTATAATGTACTTCCTTTGGGTAATCACCAGACCATGTGCATTCCTGACAAATTCCAACCCCATAAAGTATCTTAGGGTACCAAGACCCTTCGTGACAAACTGACGGCCCAGGAATGCTTTTGCCCTCTCTATTCCCTGTGCATCATCTCCTGTAACCAGAATATCATTAACATAGACCATGATGACAATCGTACCTGTAGAAGACTTCTGAATGAACAACGACTGATCTGCATTTGATCTTTTGAACCCATGTCGTTAAATCAGGTGGGAAAGCTTCTGGAACCACGCCCTTAGGCTCTGCTTAAGGCCATAAATCGCCTTGTGAAGTCTACACACCACATGCTTCTCCCCCTCAGCAGTGAACTTTGGTGGCTGCTGCATGTAGGCTTCCTCCTGCAAATCTCCATACAAGAAGGCATTTTTGACATCAATTGAGATATAGTCCAGTCAAGTACCACAGCAACTGATAAAAGAATGCGAAGAGTAGAGTGACGAGCCACTGGAGAAAATTGTATCCATATACTCCACGCCATAGGTTTGTGTGAAACCTCTCGCGACCAGTCGTGCCTTGTATCAATCTAGACTGCCATCGGCATGGTATTTAACTGTGAATACCTACTTGTAGCTAACAATGGACGCGTCAGGGGGAGCATTAACCAAGCTCCATGTGCCACGAGACTGTAAAGCACGCATCTCTTCTTCCATAGCCAGTCGCCAGCAATCGATCTTCATAGCTTCTTGATAGGTCCGTGGTATGTCCACGAAAGACAAAGCCGCAGCAAATCTCTGAAAGTCACCTATGAGGCGATGAAAGGACACCTGGGAAGCAAAAGGATAAGACGCGCAAGTCCGTTTCTGCTTCCGAATAGCAATGGAAATATCAAGGTCGTCGTCCACTATACTGGATGGTGTAGTCTCCTCCTGCAATGACAAATCCTGCACATGTACCATATCTGACCCGTCAGTAGTGATGCCATCTGAACATATCTGAGGCGTGATGGATGCATGACGTGTAGCCTGAGCAGTTACTGACCGATGCGTATATAGTTTTGGTAAAGGTAGAATAGGAGGTTGTGGATGTGGCGGTGGTCGAGGTGGCGGTGGTGGTGGTGGCGTAGCAACTGGAGCTGGAGTGGACTCAGGTGAACTCAAGCTAGGAGGACGAGGAACATAGACATCATCGTTGGTAGTGGATGAGACCAGCATGTCACCTGCAGGGGAAAAGTACATGACGGACTCAAAAAATGTGACATCCGACAAAATATTTCTTGTTTATGGGGTCATAACAGCGACAGCCCTTCTGAGTCCGAGAGTACCCTACAAAGACACACTTGATAGCTCTAGGAGAGAGTTTGTCAAGTCTAGGAGATAGGAGATGAACAAATGTAACAGTACCAAAGACACGAGGAGTAAGTGAGAATAATTCCTTATCAGGGAAATGATAGAAAGAGGAATTTTCTCACGAAGGACAGATGATGGCATACGATTGACCAGGTAGCAGGCTGTAAGGACAGCAACCCCCCAGAAAGTGATAGGAGTACAACTCTGAATAAGGAGGGTTCGAGTGATTTCAAGAAGGTGACGATGCTTTCTTTCTGCCACGCCATTGTGTTGAGATGTGTAAGCACAGGTGGTTTGGTGAATAATACCCTTAGACGAGAGAAATTGAGAGAGAGACCAGGTGCAGAATTCCAATGCATTATCTATACGAACATATTTGACAGTAGAAGAAAAAACATTCTGCACTTCATTAATCAAATTTTTAATAACATCCCATGCTTCAGATTTATTCTTTAAAAGAAAGACCCAAGATACACGAGAAAAGTCATCCACCACAACTAGATAAAACATGTGTCCCTGATGATCAGGTACACGACTCGGACCCCAAATATCAATGTGAATAACTCAAACAAGGAGCTACTGCTCCGACTCTGACGACTAGGAAAGCTAGATCGATGATGCTTTCCCAACTGACACGCCTCACAGCAAAATGAAGAATAGGGAGAGATCTGAGGCAAGAGATGTCGCATTTTCTGAAGCGGGAGATGGCCAAAGCGAAGATAACAGATGCACGGAGATACTGGTCCGACGGAATGAGAGGAGACGCCAGCATAAGAGTTCCGGACCAGCCGATAGAGACCATTCTGCTCAGAACCACAGCCAATCACCCTGCCCGTTAGTATGTCCTGAAAAATAAGAGATGAGGGGTCAAATATAGCACGACAGTGCAAATCTTTCGTAATCTGACTAATAGATAACAAATTCATGGAGAACTCAGGAGCATGTAGAACATTCTGTAGATGCATAGAAGGTGATAAGGAAACCTCCCCCTGTCTAACAAGGGGGGAATGAGTACCATCTGCTATCAGCACTGAGCGGCCATGTGGGATGTCCCTATAGGACTCAAGTCTCTCTCTATCTCGGCAGAGATGATGGGTGGCGTCAGAAGCTATAATCCAATCAGATAGATCATGATAAGATGTAAAGGCAGTAGCACTACCTGAGGTACTAGCAGCGACAAACGAACTGGAAGAAGATGTAGCAGCAACATCTGAAGGTCCACCTGGAGAATCAGTAGATGATGGTGGCATAATATCACGTAGACGTGCCACAAGCTCTTCGAATCGGTTATCTGCAGTGGATGCTGACTGGGGCAGTACATGCTCGGCTACACGCGTTGATGCTGGAAACCCATGCTTAGAGTAGCATGTATCCTCCGAGTGGCCTGTGCGAATGCAGAACGAACATGGCTGGCGAAAGCGACCTCCTCGTCTACGGGGTCCACGTCCATGACCAGAAGACTGACCACCTCTCCCACGCGATACTGCCATCGCCGATGGGGGTGGAGTAGACGTGCTGGAAGAAACCGATATGCGACTGAGCCTCCGGTAAACGTCCTCCATAGGAGGAATGACTGCATCAGCCAGTATCTGAGAGTGAGCTGCCTCATACTAAGGATCGAGCGCTGCAAGTAGTACGCCCACCATGGAAGCATTCCGAAATGTCTTCTGTTGCTCCGGAGTCGCCGTGAGTGGTATGGTACTGTATAATTTCTCGAATATCCCTCTCAGGGACGTGTACAATGAGTGAAGTGGCCGGCCATTCTGCTTCATCGTGAATATATCATGCTGGAGTTGTAACATCTTGGTCTCGTTCTGCACTTGGGAATATGTAGCGTCTAGAATATCCCGCATTGCCTTGGCAGTGGGCTGATGGAGGACATCATTGGCAATCTCCATCGACAGTATGCCTGACAGCCAAACCTTGGCATAAGAATCATCAACCTCCCAAGGGGCATAGATCCCAGTCTTCTCTCCCGGCTCATTCTCGGTAAGTATATGTGATGCAGATAGAAAATTCTAACGGTGAAAGATTAATTTTGACGGTGGAAATGTTTGGTGAATAAGAGATTAGAGGATGGAAGAAGAGAAGAGCGCGCCGGTTGCTCGAGATTTCGAGAATGAAACGCGAAGATCGCTGAGAGAGAGAGAGAGGCAAAGAAAGATAAAACTTAATTTTTTATATCAATTAAACTGTCTTTTACAATAGACTACCAACCTCCTTATATAGTAGAGGAGGAATTACAAAAATAGAAAGAGAATCAAATTCGAATTCGAACAAAATCTGACTAGATCCTAATTGACTCTAATTGATTTGAATCAAAATTCAAATCTACCTTATCCTAACTTGACTATAATTCAAAATTCGAAATTCAAACTTAAAATGACTAACTAATTTGGAGGTCACACGCGATCTCTTTATTTAAATAAAATTGCACGACTCGAATAAACATAAATAAAATTAGACACTAAAAACTGAGACCTTATTTATCAATTTTGTGTTGCATCAGTTCTCCTCCGCTTGAAAAATTCATCTCTCGACGAATTGCTTTTCCTTCATCGGCGGAGAATTTCATCTGGATTGGTTGATTAGATCACCCTAATTTTGGCTTCTTTTCCATATTACGTTTGTAGTTTTTTTTCCATTGAGGGGTATGACTGCAATTGTTCTACCCCTTCACTTAAAATATACCAATAACATAATTTACCTTCCAATTGGCCCCTTTTATAGAAAGTCTTGTGAGGAGGGACCTGCTTATAATTTCTCCAATTTATGCCATCCCTCCTTTTAGGGAATCCGATTGAGAAGGAATCCCTCGTTAGGGTTCCCCTCTTCTTAAAATATCGTCGATGGCAGTGCCAAGGTGGGAGGCACGGGCGTTGCGTGGGGCGGCGACGAGCTGGACGGAGGCTCTTCCGTGGAACGTGGTGGCGATGGCTATGCTGAGGTGGAAGTTGTTGGAGAGGTTGCTGGCGCATGGAGCGACGGCGTCGAACTCGCCTTGAGGTGCTAGCTCGTGGAGCTGGGAGGGGCAATACGCCTCTGGTGACGTGGTCGCGCAAGCCCTGCGCGCGAGGGCGGTGGTGACATTGACTACCGCATGGGTGGCCCTGCGGATAGTGAAGGTGAGGGGCACCCCATCGGGAGTCATGGCGATGTCGATTCCGCCTACAGGGCTTCCATCGACGGTGGCAACAGTGGATGGGGCTCCAACGGTAGTAGCGACTGCGGCGATGATAACCACGCAAGCCTGGACGACGGTGGGGGACAATACATGAAGCCCCACAGCTATGGTGGTTTGGAGCAGGGGTTGCGTCATCGACGTTGGCAGTAAACTAACACCTTGGACAACGGCTTCAGAGGGCAACGAAATATGAACCAACAGTGGCAGTGACGTGACCTCTTGGACATCCATTCCGACTGTGGACAAATCCAGGATCTCTCGCTCTTCCTCCGCGGGATCTTCGTCGAAGATGGGCCCTTGGTCCTCCTTTTCTTCTTGCACAATAGTTGTATCAAATAAATCTTCATCTAGCATGAAATTACCTTCGTTTTCTTGATCAAAAGTAGGTTGTACAGCAGCTTCTATGATTTGATTTTTGTTGTGGAAATTTGCAACGGATAAAATATTTTTTTTAATGGTGGAAAATGTTGGTGGAAGAAATTAGAGGATAAGAGAAGAGAATAGCACGCCAGTTGCGCGGGATTTTGGAGATGAATCACAAAGAATGCGTCGAGAGAGAGAGAAATAGAGAGACAAAGACAGATAAACTCAACTTTTCATATATTCTGACCACTCTTACAATAGACTGCCAACCTCTTTATATAATAGAGGTGGAATTACAAAAATAGAAAGCGAAATTGAACTCTGACTCGATCTTAATTGATTTGAATCGAGATTCAAATCTATAGTATCTTAATTTGACTCTAATTCAAAATTCAAATTTCAAATTTAAAACTGACTAATTTCGAGATCACACACGATCTCTTTATTTAAATAAAAATGCCGATTCGAATAAACGTAAATTAACAGATAAAAACATCAATCCTATATTTTAATTTGTGCTGCATCAATTCTCCTCCGCTTGAAAATTTCGTCTCCCGACGAATTACTTGATCTTCGAAGCTTGACGATTTGATGTCAATTTTCTTGTTCGACTCTTGGAAGAATAGATGTGGAGCAAACAATGGGACCCAAGTGTCTTTGGTGCAGTGGTCGAAATCATCAACACCATGTTGGAAGAACATATGTGGCTCAAATAGCGGCACCCACACGGAAATTGCTTTGTTGACGTGGTGTTTGAAAACTTGATGGGGCATCTTCATATCGATCATTTCGGCCTTTGGAGAATCCATAGCAAAGGAATAGCACAGATTAAGGATGAGAGGAGATGCGGCCAATAAACTAGACCATGTGGTCCTTATATAGTTGAATCCCATGTGCGTAATCCTAATTGGATTTGACGGACGATTATTTCCTCCCTTTTTAACCTCCTTGAATTTTTCAGAAATTCTTTTATCCATACTGCAGATTATTTTTTCTGAAGGTAAATATGGGATTTCCTTTTGTAGGGATTTTTCGGTAACCTCCAAAGATACCAATGATCTTATGTACTATATTTGGAATATGTAGGCACCATAAAACTCGGACCTGAGGCACACCATTATAATATTGGCAACTATTAACAAAGCCAGGGTTTTCGGAATGTGGGCTCCAGCTGTAAAGTTCTTTTCCAGTCGGCTTCCTTGATATCTCCCTTCTTATAATGGTACCAAATTTCCAGAAGATTCCAATATAATTTCGGCCGAAGGACATCACCCATACTTTCTCCCTACGTTGCCTATTCCTGATTGCATGGGATCTAAATCCCCTTTGAGCGAGATTGTCAATCACGGTTGCGGTTTCTTTCCCTGTCGATACGGCGGCAGCAGCCAAGATGGTCCCTGGAATAGTATCAACGAAGGGTATAGGTGCCAGCTTAGATCTTTCCAATGATGGAACCTCAACCATCGGTGGTGGAGGAACCCAAAAGGAAAGCGATGGCACCAATATAGGTACACAACGATGGGGTATCGGGTCCAACAAGGGGATGGCGTTGCTGATAGAGGAAGCAATGATGGAAAGGGCGAGTGCTCTTGCCGTTGTCGTGATGGTGGGTTGTTCGGATAGGAGGGCCTCCATTGGCGAGGATGGGGTTTCCCACGAGGGTAGATGTTGCCGCGTGAGCATGTGGTTGTCGTATGTTGGAAAAAACTCCAGAAGTGTTGGATGTGGGTTTGAAAGTTCCTGAACAGCAGCATGAAACCTGGCCAACGTGTCATTGTCGACATCTTGTTTTATTTCTTCTTCTTTGTTTACTATGGAGAACAAATCGACGAATGCTAGTTCTTCGTCCATAGGATCCTCATCGAATATGGGCTCATGATCTTCATTTTTTTCATTTTTTGATTTCTAGACAGCAACATCAGTTGCTAAAAAATCAAGGTTTATGTATTCCTCGTCTGCGGGATCTTCATCGAAGATGGGCCCTTGGTCCTTTTCTTCGTGCACAATAGTTGTATCAAATAAATCTTCATTTGGAATGAAAGCACCTTCATTTTTTTGCTCAAAATCGGGTTGCACAGCAGCTGCGACGATCTGAATTTTGTTGTTGTCGAGTGAATCTTCATTGAACGTCGCATCCATCCACTCTTGGACTTTGATGCTTGATTCAATGCATTTCTTGAACTTTTGTTGACGCGTACGTGAATGCTTGCCATGAGATAGACGACTCAAGTTGAATTGCATCCTCCAATAGTCGACAGGATCGTCGAATCGTAGGAACGATTCGTTTGCCATGCTCTGATACCAAATGATGCAAATGGAAATTTGCAACGGATAAAATATTTTTTTTAATGGTGGAAAATGTTGGTGGAAGAAATTGAGGATAATAGAAGAGAATAGCGTGCCAGTTGCGCGGGATTTTGGAGATGTATCACAAAGAATGCGCCAAGAGAGAGAGAAATAGAGAGACAAAGAAAGATAAACTCAACTTTTCATATATTCTGACCACTCTTACAATAGACTGCCAACCTCTTTATATAGTAGAGGTGGAATGACAAAAATAGAAAGCGAATTTGAACTCTGACTCGATCTTAATTGATTTGAATCGAGATTCAAATCTACATTATCCTAATTTGACTCTAATTCAAAATTCAAATTTCAAATTTAAAACTGACTAATTTCGAGATCACAAACGATCTCTTTATTTAAATAAAAATGCGACGATTCGAATGAATGTAAATTAACAGATAAAAACATCAAGTCCTATATTTTAATTTTGTGCTGCATCAATATGCTTCTTACCGTTTGACTTCATGAGACTCATGAACTGCATCGCCCAGAGCTCATAGTTTGTCCCGTCCATCTTGACTATTGGCGCAGGACCTTTGAAGGCGCCTATGGAGGGCATATCGACTTTGTTCTCTGATATGTCACCGTAGATGAAGAACTAAGGATTGTAGACCAGAAACAAGTGTCTACAAAGACTTGATCGAATTTGAGTGCATATGTAGACATTACGCATTCAAATCCATGGAGATAGAACGGCCGACGAAAGAGGGGGCGTCGGCGTGGAAGGAAGGGAAACCCGACGGTGAGGGTCCCCTACCGTGGGCTTCAATCGGCGGAGTAGAGAGGCGGGGCTCGGCGGCGAGACAAGGAGCCCGGCGGTAAGGAGGGGCTGTGGCGGTGAGGCGGGGAGGGCCTGGCGGCAAGGCGAAGGCCCTACGGCAAGGAAGGGGCCCTACGGTGAGGAGGAGGGGGCCCGGCGAGGAGGAGGGGGCCCTACGGCGGCGGCGGCGGAAGGGTGGTGTAGGAGGGGAGAGACGGCGGAAGAGAGAGGATCCGGCGGCGGCGGTGGAGAGAGCCTAGGGTTAGGGTTAGACCCTGTGCTCTGATACTATGTTGGAAAAAGTGAGTAATCTATTATTGCAAGGAACCCTAGTCTCTCTTATATAGAGAGAGACCTCATGGGTAAAGTACATAAGAGTCCAGGAAATAAACAGAAATTAAGAAACGGTATATAACATAATAACATAAGTCTCTACAATTATCAGTCCAAATCTCATGACCTTGTAGAAGATATATGAAATATAAATATTAGAATATGGACACCCTTTTTTTAAACCAACAAATGATTTCATGAGATCATTATGACTAACAATCTCAACAATTGATTCATTAGTATAATCTACCAATTATATATCATTATTGACAAGTTGTTGACAGCATACATATATCTGTAAAGTTAACCACCGAAGAGATTGAGAAAGTATTGAGTAATCAAGTAAGTGAAAATGATGGTGAATAAATGATGATGGTTAATTGTGTCGGTCGTGGTGATGCTTACACCTGACTGTGTAAGGGTGCGGTGACCCTCAGCTGGGCGGGAGATAGGAAGCCCAGTTACATAGCGGTCGCCTAGTGCGTGGGTCTAGGATCCCAGTCCTTTGTATGGTTTTTCGTGAGCTCGAAATTTTTACGCTTCATTGGGATCCAGGTGCTTTAGTTTGACTAGTTCCGCTGACCCTGTTTTCAGTACGGTGTCTAGGTTGGAAGACCCTTGGTTTTATTTTTCGAGCTCATTTTGGTCGTACCGATCGGGCCGGAGTGGAGTGACTCAATCCGGAGCTTCTCTCCCATCAGTCTTAGGGCATAGTTTTGGAGTATGCCTAGCTTCCCCAGGATCGCTCTTCTACTAGGAAGGCGAGATGGAAAGGTCTCCTAGGAGGCTTCTTCACTGCTTGAGTTTGGTTATTGTTCCGCCAGTAGGTGCTGGCGAGGATAAAGTTTAGATCATGGAAATCATCATCAATCATCAATCATCAACATTAATAAGATCCATCATCATATCTTTCATCCCACAACAATGATAAAGGAAATTATTAAAATCTAAATCACCTCGACCATTATAATCATATAATGAATTATTGAGACTTGAAATATGATGGAGAAGAATGGAAATCTTATAAGGTTACATACGGAAGACTACGGTTCTTAGATGAAGCTAGTGGACATGTTGGGAACTTAGTTAGGATGCATTATATTCCACAGCATGCTTACAGAAGCACCCCAATCCTAAGGCATTCTTCATGTCTTAGACTCATAATGTGAGGTCTCTCACCCGGACCAAGACCACAGACTATCCACTAAGCTTGAGAAATTTGATAAGGAAAGAGATCAGGACACGAAACTCATCATCCACATTAACTAAGATCCATTAACATGACATATAAATAATAAAAATATGATAGCCTAAATACCTATTAATGTCAACACCTATCTACTTGTTTTCTTTCGAAACCACTAAAATACATATTTTTTTAATAAATTAGATTGCATCTTTGTTGATATTCTCTTCTTCCTAACATGGATGGCAGGTAAAGGAAACGTGTCATAGTAGTCCGACAACTGGACCCTAGGCTTTCGCGATTCAGACATTCATTTTTTTGTTGACAGTACACATATTATAGACTTTGTACAGGGTATTGTAATCTCTTTTGTATTTTTTCTTTCTTCTGATGTATTTTAGGGATATATGTATAGAATGTCATTTTCTTTTGGCATATGTAATATTTTATGGAAATAAATGCAAATACTTTTTGATGAGACTTGTTGTTTTGTGGTTGATTTTTTTTTTTTTAAAGCCAGAAACAGGGGGAGACACTCAACGGTCTTCGCCCCAAATATTATTTATAAAACGAAAAAAAAGAGGTAGAGACGCAAGTGAAAAGAACAAAAAAAAACCAATTACAGTTCCCACTCCTCCACTAATCTCGCGGCATGAATCCCCACGTTTTCGTTGTAGAAGCGTTGCCCCGAGAAGAGTAAAGCATTCCTTCCCAGTCAAACGGTCCATAGAATGGCGACTGGATAGACTAGCTCCCTCCGAGCTCTGCTCTTATTAGCAACCATCGAGCCGCAGAAAGACGTCAGATCCACAGCGCATAACCAAGTCAATCTACCCCCCCCCCCATATCTGGATCACCTTGGGGCATTTAAAGAATAGATGCTCAACGGTCTCAATCGCCTCCTCGCAAAGAAGGCACCTATCAGAGGTGGAACCCAGAAGTCGAGCACACATGTCCCTTGTCATCAGCCTTTGTCTACGTAGCAGCCACAAGAAGAAACCAATTCGCTCGGGGATCTTGAGAGCCCAAAAAAACGCACAATCACGAATCACAGCCTCCGAGCAAGACGGCGGAGGCCTGCAGATCACCCCAAATGCCTTCTTAACCGTGAATGGACCCGCACTCCATCCCCAATGGTCCCTTCCCTCTGTTGGACGCCCCACATCCTTTATAGAATCCAGTAACGCGAGGAAGTCCTCGAGTCTCTAGTCCGAGAAACTATACGAAAAAGCCGGGAACAAATTTCCATCCGACCAGCAAGACGCAACCATCACATTTTTATCATCCGCAAGAGCAAGCAAGCGCGGGAAACGCACGCATAGGGGTCCCCCCCCCCCGTCCAGTCATCAAACCAAAAAGCGAAGGAGTCGCCATTGCCAAGGATCGGTCTAAACAAAGAGATATGTTTTGAGAAAATGTCCACCACCCCCTTCCAGAACGGAGTGGGAGAGTCCATGCGAGCACCTGGCCTCGACGACGCCCCCCCCAATACCGTAGATCTTACGCAGTACGGTACAACAAAAATCCTCCCCAGGGCCCCAAATTCTGCTTGCCCACTTAAGAAGCAAGGCCTCGTTCATTTGATCCAGACGCTTGACCTCCAGCCCCCCGCATTCTTGTCGAGCGTAATTTCTTCCCATCCAACAAGTTGAATGCCCCTCGTTTCCTCCCCATGCTTCCCCACAAGAACCTACGCATAAGCTTCTCAAGCCGATGACGAATTCCCTTCGGCAAGTGGCGGTTGGATAGGAAATAAACAGGGATGGAGGACAGAACCGCCTTTAGGAGGACCAAACGCCCACTCCCCCTCGATAGAATGGCCGATTTCCAACCCGCCAATCTCGCCTCCACCTTCTCCACGACACTGAGCCAAACGTGCGGGGGTCCGACATGCATGCGATGTGGTGGCGAGGTACCATACCGGTGGAGACTTTGAAATCTCACCTCAGTGGTTTCCTTGGGTCGCGGTTCGTGGGAGATGTGGTGGCACTTGATGCTCGGAGGTGCTACGTCCGTGGACTCTCCACGGTTCAGAGGGATCGCGTGCTTCAAAATGGAGATGTGGGCGGTGTATGCTGGTGAACTTTTCGCTTTGCGGATGGTTCGTATGCGGATGTGGAGGTTTGTGTTGCAAAGGTTAGAGGCGTTCCTTTCCTGTTCCGGACGGTTCACTGCTTGCGGAGGGTCCTCCGGCGATGGGGAACGGTCCTAGCGGTGCTTGAAGATGGATTGAAGCCCTGCTCGCCTACGGAGGACACGCTTGTGCTGTTGGAATGCAACAAGGGCTTATTGGATGGTCCAGACGGCCGGACTTCTTTCGCGGTGATGGAGGTTGGTCGCTTCACCTTCAGAATCGAGTTGCAGATCGTTGAGCCTCCACCGCCGCCGGAGATTCCAAGGATGACCGACGTCGCTTCGCTTCCCGAGATGACGGTTGGATTTCCAAGGGCCGCCTTGGTTGGATCGTCGCGCGAGGTTGATTCGACGCGACCTTTGGCTGGTTCTTCTCGGGTGTTGTGCCTGGTATCCCAGAAATTCTCTTTGTCCTCTGATGTGGGAAGGGGAATAACTGTTTGTTCGGTGCCATCTTACTCTCTGCCGCTAAAAGTGGGTCCACGTATCTGGTTAGCGCGCTCGGACCCTATCTCGGGTCCGGTCCCTCCAGTTAGATTTTGTTCGGATATGAAGGGCTTCTCGGACTCAGTTTTTAATCAGTTCTTCTCAACAACAATGGGCCCCTCAGCTCCCACGCCTTGCGTGGTCCATTCATCCTCAAGAGCTTGTTCCTTCCCACTTGGTGGGTCCTGGGGCTCGCCCCATGGTAATCCTCCAGAGTCGTCGCGCTCCTGGAGTGACCCCTTGGTGTCGGAGGGGGGCGTTGACTCAATCCACTCCGTGCTCCGGTGCTGCTCTTCCGACCTTGCCCGTTGTCGTGGATGACCTTTGCAATGAAGATTTCTCCAATGCTACTCCCGTGATGCCGCGCCTAGTCCTAGGCGATGATCTCTCCTCTGAGGGGATTGCTGACAGGAGAGCAAGCAAGATGTACAGGCGTAGGAATAGATCCAGGTCTTCGTACTCTGAGCAGCAGCCTTTCTCGACCTTAAAGAATTCCATTGCGGAGGCTGCCGGGGTGGTCCGCATTCAGGGGCAGCACGAAGGTCCCAAATGAAAATGCTATCCTGGAACGTTCGGGGGCTCGGGGACACGGGCAAGCGGAGGACCCTGGGTTCGAGATTCATGGAATGGGGTTGCGACGTGATTTTGTTACAAGAAACGAAGCTGCAATCCTTCACGAATGATCTGTGGAGGTCTTTTGGTGAGGGTGGCATTGATCAGTTCAGATCTTTGGATGCGGTGGGCACTTCTGGTGGGATGTTGATGGCATGGCGGTCTTCGGCACTGGCCTTCAACTCGATTCATCGAGGGAGACACGTCCTATCGGTCCTCTTGGTATGTACGGATTCCTCTATGCCGTTGGTTGTCTCATGTGTTTACGGCCCTTGTTGTCATGTGCTGCGAAGAGAGGTTTGGGAGGATCTTCACGAGGTGAGTAGGACTTTCAAGGATGTCCCTTGGCTCATGGGGGGGACTTCAATGTTACTCTCCGAACGTCGGACAGGCCCAGGTACAGGGGGGGTCAGGACCCGGGATCGATCGATTTTGCTGACACTATTGATTCTTTGGGCCTTGAGGTTTTGGATGCGGGGGACGTCGCCTACACATGGAGGAGCTCCAATTCACGCCCCCGCATCGATCGTTTTTTGGCATCGCCTGAGCTCCTTGATTCTTTCGTGCTATCCTATGTGGGGGTCGGGCCAAGGACCCTATCCGATCACGCGCCAATTGTTTGGGACTCCGATGATGCCCCTACGCAGAGGGGGTTCTTTAGATATGAGAAGTGTTGGCTAATGGAGGATAATTTTAGGGAGGTGGTGGCCTCTCATTGGTCCAACATGGATGTTTCCGGCTCGGCTGCGTCTCGCTTTGTTCAGAAGCTTACCACCTTACGTATAAGGCTGAGTGCGTTCAAGAGGGAGTCTAGAGCTGCCAGATGCGCTGCGAGGATGGAGGCCGAGGAGGTGGTTCGGAGACTGGATGCACCGGAAGATTGTAGGGAGCTATCGGTGGACGAGTTGGCTACTCGATCGGCTGCTCAAAAACTAATTGTGTCTGAGGATCGTAAGCGGGTCACTGAATGGAGGCAGAGGTCGAGAAGTGCGTGGCTACGGGAGGGGGACGCTAACACATCATTCTTTCATCGCGTTGCTAGTGGGAGACGTCGTTCCAATGCACTGCGATCGGTTAGGATAGGTGGCATGCGCGTGGATGGGAACAAAGAAATGGGGAAAGCTATTGTCAACCACTTTAAGGACGTCTCATCGAGGACTATACCGAGAATTTGGAAATGGTTGGGTCTCGGGGCCACGCCCCTGACGCCCTCTTTTTGTGATATGCTCACTCAGAATGTATCCTTGGACGAGGTTAAGGATGCGGTTTGAGACTTGAATGCAGATGGGGCTCCGGGCCAGGATGGCTTCCCGGTGGCTTTCTATAAAGACTATTGGGATTTGGTTGGCTCTGAGGTTCTGGAGGTCATTTCTGAATTCTGTATGGGCAACGCGGGCTTCGAAAAGATTAATCGATCTTTGATCATTATACTTCCTAAATCTTCGGCGGCAGAAAGTATTGAGGACTATCGTCCCATTGCGGTTTCTAACGCACTTTATCTGATTGTCGCGAAGGTATTCACCATCCGGCTGAGCCGTGTTCTTGAGAGCATTATTTCCCCGCTGCAATCTGCATTTATTCCGGGTAGAAATATCTCGGATTGCCTCACACTCGCCTCGGGGATCATTGCGAACTGGAGGAGAAGGGATAAGCGCGGTGTGTTGTGGAAAGTGGACTTTGCAAAGGCTTATGATAGCCTAGATTGGAGGTTCTTGTGGTCGGTGTTGCGGAGGAGGGGGTTTCCGTAGATATGGATCTCTTGGATGAGACGTTGTGTGACGTCTTCTCTTTCGGTCATGGTGAATGGCCGCCCGGAGGGTGGCTTCTTCCAGCCTCGTCGGGGCGTGCGTCAGGGGTGCCCCCTTGCTCCTCTGTTATTTGTCCTCGCCGCGGACGTCTTGACGCACATTGTTCTTCGCGTGGTTAATTGCGGACTCTCAGCTGGGTACTCGAGAGACGGGTCGCTGATCCCGCTTTTACAGTACGCCAACAATACTATCTTCTTCATCGAGGGGGGAGCAGCGTAGGCCATTGGCATGGCCGTGGCATTGGATATCTTTAGTGAAACGTCCGGTTTGTTCAAGAATGCTGATAAGTCGAAGGACATCCCTTTCGACCTTTCTATGGATGAGGCTGGCGCTTGTGCGCGGGCATTAGGGTCGGACTGCAGCTCCTTGCCGATGGACTATCTGGGGATGTCTTTGACGGCCGGAAGAACGAGGTTGTGGTTGATTATTAAATTGTAAATGTCATTCAAACACGAAAATTTTCCCTCATTTTCTGTAAACTAATGCGATCGATAGCGAATATGGTACTGCAAATGTTGTGTAAACGGGTTAACCCGGATCCCAGACGTCGTATTTATGGTATCATAGTAGTGGTCCCCATTACACACATGCGCAGTATAAAATTCCGATCGCATTAAGTTCTCGAATAATGGCAGTCCTTCGATTCGTTGCTAGTCTGAGAAGGGAAAGAATGACATTCAAATTCAACAACCACAGGTGTCACCTTTTTGCAATTAATTTTCTTATCGCATCCCAAGAAGAGAAAAGCACAGTTGATGATATCAGCAAACATCAATTTTTATGACTAATGATATCGGTTCTCGTGCAGAAACGTGGTGTCTAGAGCTGGTCTGGGGATGGCTATTGGCGGATCGTTTGGAGCACATCCTGACCGCCCTCACCGACCGTCAGCAGCAGACTGTTATGAGAGGTCAGCAGGATCAGATCTTGGCCCAATAGACGGAGATCGCAGATAGACAGATCGATATTGAGATGAGGTTCGAGGAGCTGGCTGATTTCATGACATGAGCAGCCTCAGTCTGTAAAGGTCCAGCAGCCTCAGTTTGATGATCCACATGAGGAGATGCCAGTACATGGAGCAAAGGATAGATCGTCACAAGGAGCAAGACCCTATACCTTTTTTGCGATGAGATTGCAACCAATCACTCTGCCATTCACAAGCATCAGTCAGTTTTCATTTCATACCAACGAGCCAATATGCCCAAGTTCGAGGGCCCCAGGACACCAGATGAGGCCGAGCAGTGGTTGAAGAGAGTAATGAAGGTACTCCAGATGATTCACGCACCATGAGATGCGTGATTACCTTTTGCGAGTATTCATTGATAGAGTTCGCCGAGAGATGGTGGGAGGCGACAGTTTTTGAGACGGGATGTGAGCCCACGTGGGATGATTTTGAGACGAGCTTTAGATCCCACTTCTTCTCTTCCCAAGGAGAAATTGGAGAAATTCATCAGAGGGATGAGAGAAGAGGTGCAGGAGAAGCTGGTCAGACTATGTCTCACATCTATCTCCAAGGCTATTGATGCAGCGGAGAAGATTGAGGACATCAGAGAGAGATGTTTTGGGAGTTCACCTGGAGCGGTACCCACACTACAGCAGTCATTCAACCAATTCGACGATTGTTCCAACAGCAGAGATCAACCAGATGATTTCATCCTTCAGGTTCAACATTTTCTGGCAATGCTCGCTCATCTCCAATGATTACTTTAGGATGAGTACTTGTCGGATGTGGCATCAGTTCAGCACGACCATCTGGGTCGTAGAGAGTGGAGAAACCCACAGCAGGATTGACTCGGAGCGCAGACACGACCACTCCACCTACCTAGTCAGTCTGATGTTACTTGTGCAACTAGTGGGGTCACTACTGGTTGCCCTCAGGCCTCTAGTGCGCCTCGACCATAGCCACAGGGACAGCATAGTGGGAGTTTCCGTGACAAGAACTCCAACTTCAGGAGGCCGCTGAGACAGACACAAAGTGTGGTCGGTTCGAGTACTATACCAGCTAAACAGGGTCAGTTACATGCGGTGACACAGAAGCAGGCACGATCAGCGGCTACGGTGGTGAAACGTATGGTTTCAATTTTGAGCTGACCTTTCCATGTTTTATTTGATTCTGGAGCGATCCATTCCTTCATTGCTTCGAGATTACTAGCTTCAGTACGTAGAATTGCAAAGGTCCTAGATCCTCTATATCACATCCATGGGTCATGCGGCTAGTTGTTCATCATTAGACTGATAGTCAGAGGTCTGTCAGTGTTGATTGGCGGATATGAGATGATCGCAGACTGTCTACTACTACAGCTCGACGAGTTTGACCTGATTTTGGGCATAGATTGCTTATCAGCTCATCATCCCCTGGTTGATTGTTTTAGGAAGACAGTTGTCTTCAGGATTCCAGACTTACCCAAGTTTACTTTTGAGGGTACCATACATGACTCCAAAATGGAGTACATCTCAGTGTTGAGAGTTCATAGACTCGTTGATCAGGGATTTGACACATTTCTAGCATTTGTTCCAGGATATCCGATAGCAAGCCGATGACCAGGACATCAGAGTAGTATCAGACTACCCAAATGTATTTCCTGATGACTTGCCAGGATTGTCGCCTGAGAGAGAAATTGAGTTTGAGATCATGTTACTGCCAGATATACAGTCGATCTCGATGGCTCCCTACCGTATGGCACTAGTTGAGTTGAGAGACTTAAAGGTGCAGCTACAGGAGTTACTTGACTTGGGTTTTGTGAGGCTGAGCACTTCACATTGTGATGCTCCAGTCCTTTTTGTTAGGAAGAAAGATGGATCGATGAGATTATGCACTGATTACCGACAGTTGAACAAGAGAACGGTCAAGAACCGTTATCCTCTACCACGCATTGATGACTTGTTTGATCAGCTACAGGGATCTTCAGTGTTTTCGAAGATCGATCTTAAATCAAGCTAGCATCAACTGAGGATTCGAGAATCAGATACTCCGAAGACAGCTTTTAGGACTCGACATGGGCACTACAAGTTTGTTGTGATGTCGTTTGGGCTAACAAATGCCCCTGCAACATTCATTTATATGATGAACTGGATTTTTCGTCCATACTTGGACAAATATGTGGTTGTGTTCAGTGACGATATGCTGATATATTCTCGAAATGAATGGGATCACGCAAAGGATCTCAAGATAGTCATGAACACACTTCGAGAACACAAGCAGTACGCTAAGCTGAGTAAATGTGAGTTCTAGTTATTACAGGTCTCATTTCTTGGCATGTCATTTTTGGAGCAGGTATCGCAGTTGATCCTGCGAAGATTGAGGCAGTTACGTCTTGGGAGCAACCAAGACAGTCACTCAAATTCTTGGGCATTTCAATTCTAGAGCAGATATCGCAGTTGATCCTGTGAGGATTGAGGCAGTTATGTCTTACGAGCAGTCCAAGACAGTCACTCAGATTCGTAGCTTCCTTGGACTAGCGGGTTATTATAGACGCTTTGTCAGTGGTTTTTCCTGGATAGTTCTTCCCTTGACATGATTGACACAAAAGGGAGTTCTTTCATTTGGGACGACTCATATGAGAAGGCCTTTAGGATATTGAAGGAAAGATTGACGATTGCGCCCATTCTTGCACTTCCTTCAGGCACTCAGGATTATGCAGTATACATTGATGCCTCAGGAGAAGGTTTAGGAGCATTTTTGATGCAGCGAGGTCACGTGATTGCATATGCACCACGTCAGTTGAGATCGCATGAGCGGAATTACCCCACCCAGGACTTGGAGTTGGTGGCAGTTGTCTTCGTCTTGAAGATATAGTGTCACTATCTCTATGGGGTGAACTTTGAGATTTTCACAGACCACAAGCGTCTGAAATACATCTTCGATCAGAAGGAGCTAAACATAAGAGCGCAAGTGTCTTGAGCTACTGAAAGATCATGACTGCACAATCTCTTACCACCCTGGTAAGGGAAACATGGTGGCAGATGCGCTCAGCAGGAAAGCTCATGCAGAGGGTACGGCAAACTGGTTACTCACGTGGGATATGCTCGTAGCTTTGATTGATTGACAACCTCATGAGAGTGCATCCATATCTATTGTTGTGCCTTCATGATTCAGCAGACTGTGGGATCACATAGTCAAAGGTCAGAAGATAGATCCTTGGATCAAAGACAGATACATGTGTGCTATCAAGGATGAATGTGATGATTTTGTGGTAGCAGAATCCATTTTGTGGAAAGTTGGCCGGGTCGTTGTGCCCAACGATGAGCAGTTACGCAGAGACATTCTTGATGAGGCACACAGTTCACGATTGTCTATTCATCCTGGCAGTACAAAGATGTATCGTGATCTGCAACAAAATTTCTGGTGGGATAGGATGAAGCGCGATGTGGCACATCATGTTAGCAGATGCTTGACGTGTTAGATGGTCAAAACTAAGTATAAGATATCGCCATGGTTATTACCGTCTCTCCACATTCCTTAGTGGAAGTAGAAGAGTATTTCTATGGATTTTGTCATTGGACTGCCGAGGGCACCAGGTGGCCATGATGTTATTTGGGTCGTTGACAGATTGACCAAGTCAGACCATTTCATACCTGTCAGCATGACCTACACTCCATCTAGATTGGCCAGATTATATGTGCAGAATATTATCAAGCTTCATGGTATATCACGTGAGGTAGTTTCTGACAGAGACTTACCAATTCATGTCAGCACTACAGACAGAGTTGAAAATGAGTTCCTCATACCAACTGCAGATCGACGGACAGAGTGAGCGCACCATTCAGACACTTGAGGATTTGTTACATGCATGTACCCTTGAGTGGAAAGGGTCCTGGAAGGACCACCTATCGTTGATAGAATTCGTGTACAACAACAATTATCATTCCAGTATCGACATGGCACCATTCGAAGCCCTACGGGCGGAGATGCCTCGCACCACTCAGTTGATGTGAGGCAGGTGACCACCCTCTTTACTCCGTAGATCTCTTGGAGGAGACTGCGAGGGTTGTTGATCTTGTGAGGTGGAAGCTTCTGACGGCACAGAGCCACCAAAAAAACTATGCAGACCGTCGGAGAAGAGATTCGGAGTTTCATATAATCTGATCGTCTTCTCTTGATCCATTTTCAAATATGACTTATCAATATTCAACGTAATCTTTCATACAGATGAAATTCCTGTAAATACATGTGGGAGATTGGGTGTTCCTACGAATATCTCCCATGAAAGGAGTACAGAAATTTGGTGTTTGTGGCAAGTTGGCGCCACAGTATGTTGGACCGTTTTTTATTATTGCCCGTGTGGGGAAGAAGGCCTATCGACTAGCCCTTCCTCCACACCTATCAGCCATTCACGATGTCTTCCACATATCCAATCTGAAGAAGTACGTGCACGACCCTCGACACATAATCAGCTACGAGAATCTTGACGAGGAAAACGACTTGACATACAAGGAGAGGCTAGTACAGTTACTTGATAGTGTTCTGAAGAAGTTTCGCAGCAAAGAGATTCTCTTAGTCAAGGTGCTATGGCACCGATATGGTATCGAAGAAGCGACATGGGAGACTGAAGCAGACATGCGGGCACGATACACGCAGCTCAAAGTTGCAGAAATCGGTAGTCGGCACTCGATCGATAGGGTCACTGAGTTAGGATTAATTGACAATCAGGCAACTAATCGAATATAGTCGGTCATTAGTCGGTTTTGAATTTTTTATTATTTTAAATATATAAATCATTTTTGATACATATATTCTTATATATTTACATAGATTTGTACATTTTCTATACTATAATAATGAAACAAAAGAAGTAATTGACTTTAAATATAACATTAAGCATATTAGAATAGGTCTGTTTTAAAAAAACAAAAATTTATAAAATTAAAAAGTTCTATGTAAAGTCTAACTAGGCCGACAAGTCAGCCCGATTAGTCGGGTTGACCGACTAGGCCTATTCGGTCGACTTTTGCAACAGTGGCTCTTTTCAGGTAATCGTCAAAACAAGCTCATTTAATGATATACATGTTAAAAGAACATGGCCTATTTTTCCGTTGAGGTTTTTTTGGTTCAAAATCCTTTGGGTTTTATGGCAAAATAAAACTCATATAAAACATATAATGATATTGACCCAAGTCTCGAGGACGAGACTCCCTTTGAGGTTTTTATATTTCTGATACTCGGATCCAAATCACCTGAATCCAAAACTGAATCCGACCCGATTAAGGGTCTGCATGACCAACTAATATTAAATAAACCCAATCGATCCATAGATCGCTAGTCGAATTCCCTTCAGATGCAATCGTTTACATCATAATTCGTGACACCGAAAAAAAACCCTGATGCGGTCCGAACCGCAAAACAACTTGAGACCACCATAAAATTCATTTCAACAAAATAAAACCAACAAAACCAACCGTTCGTCGATCGGATGTCGTTTGGTCATTTAAATTACACACAAATAAGAATCGTATTTCGATAATTTGTGAATCTTTCCTGAACCAGAAAAGTATAAATTTTATATCGTTTGATCGTCATTCCGAGACAGTCAAAACGAGCTATTGATCATATGAATAGGAGATCTCGGGTAGTTATAGGGATGACTTTGGTATTTCAAATAAGAGAGATAAATGATGTAAATATATATACAACAACAAAGCCTTTTCCCACAATTAAGTAGGGTCGGCTACATGGATTCTTCGCCTCCATTCAGATCTATCTTGGGTCAATCTCGGGCTTATATCCAAAAAACTAAGATCCCTTCGTATAATCTCTTTACAACACTTCTTGGGTCGTCCTCGTCCTCTCTTAGCCGGCTCAA
Source organism: Ottelia alismoides (assembly GCA_037367405.1). Classification (NCBI taxonomy): domain Eukaryota; kingdom Viridiplantae; phylum Streptophyta; class Magnoliopsida; order Alismatales; family Hydrocharitaceae; genus Ottelia; species Ottelia alismoides. Next base: position 895,017 of record JAZKJV010001004.1, on the reverse strand, counting down.
CATCCCAACACTCGCATCTCCTAATTGGTGCATCCGTTGATCTTCTTTGCAAATGACCAAACCATCTTAAGCGATTTTCTCGCATCTTATCATCGATCGGAGCTACACCAACTTTCTTTCTGGATGCATCATTCCCAAACTCAGACATGGCCGGTCCCAAGCCCGGGTAAATGAGGAGGGTTGCGTTAGGTAGCCGACAGCCAGCGTAAAACAGTCGGAGACAACTTCCTAAATATTATTATTTTAAAAAAAAATACTATTTAGGAAGTTGCCTCGTGACTGTCGAATCTTTTCAACATGGATTTAAGCAAACAATGTAAATATATATAATAAAAAAATAAATTACATGTGTCAATTTTTCCAAGCCAACACTTGGCTTTTCTCTCCCTCCACTTGGCAACCAAAGGTCACCCCTCTCCCCCTTATTTATATATCCCAAACCCAACCCCCTTCTTAAATTTTCCCCAAAATTTCAATTTCTCTCCCAACCGGAAAGAGCTTCAGCCCTCCTCTCATTCGGTTGATGTTGTTCCAAAGCAGCAGCTCCCTGCTGCTTCCCTCCACCTCCTTGCTGCTGCAAAGCAACTCGAAGGCTGCTACACCTGATACTGCAAGGAGCTGCTGCTGCCCCCAAAGCCTTCTGCCGGAGCTGATGTCTTCTTCAACTAGGAGCCGCTCCCAGCAGCTTTAGCAGTTGTTGCTCCCATCCCTGTTGTTGTGTTGCTTCCTAGGAGCCAATCAAGCTGCTACAGCCCTAGAAATTGAAGGTGTTGCTGTCCAATTGGAGTTGTTGCTTCTCTCCTAATTGGAACTATTGCTGCATGCATTTTGATCTCCAAATCTTGGAGATCAAAGGTACAATCGTCCTCCCTCTTGTTGCCTTCCATGCATGATTCAAAATCTATATTTTTGCTTCTGAATTATACGAAAATGTGAAGTTGCACATGGAATTTATCATAATTTTAGATCGATTAAGTATGCTCCTGATTTCTTAAGTTTTTTAGGATAAAAATTAGGCAATTTGGCATGTATATGATCAAAAATCTGACCATTGTTAAGCTGTTGTTCGTGCCTTCAAATTTGAAGGAATTAGGGATAAATTAGCATGAATATGTCAAAAATCAGACCATTGTTAAGTTGTTGTTCATGCCTTAAAATTTGAAGAAGTTTGAGGTAAATTAGCATGAATATGATCAGAAATCAGACCACGGTTAAGCTGTTGTTCATGCCTTAAATTTTGAAGGAATTGGGGTAAATTAGCATGAATATGATCACATATCAGACCATTATTAAGCTGTTATTCGTGCCTTAAAATTTAAAGGAACTGGGGTTAAATTAGCATGAATATGATCAGAAATCATGTCATTGTTAAGATGTTGTTCATGCCTTAAAATTTAAATAAATTAGGGGTGAATTGGCAAGCATTAATATGAACAAACTTCAGACCATTGTTAAGCTATTATACATGCCTTCAAATTTGAAAGAGGGGGTAGTTTGGCATGAATATGACCTAATTTCATACCACTATATGTTATAAATTTCATGTTTAAAAGATGAGCAATTGGACGTATTTATGCATGTACTTAAGCCAAATTTCAGACTTCTTAATAGGCTTAAGAAATTATGTTATAGAAGGTGAAAAAGTTAGAATTTTAACATACAAATGTGCCTAAATTTCATACCAATAATAGGCTACAGAAATTGTGTTTTAAAAGGTAAAGAAGTTAGGTGTCTTGCAAGAAATTGGCTCAAATTTTAGACCATTAATTAGCTCAAAAGTCCATGTTTTAAAAGTTGAAACATTTAGGGAGTTAGTATGTAATTATGCCTAAAGTCAGATCAATTATCAGTCCAAATCTCATGACCTTACAGAAGATATTTGAAATACAAATATTAGAATATGGACACCTTTCTCTTTTGAATCCAACAAATGATTTCTTGAGATCACTATAACTAATAATCCTTATCAATTGATTCATTAGTATAATCTACCAATTATATATCATTATTGATAAGTTGTTGACAACATACTTAGATCTGTAAAAGTTAACCGCCGAAGAGATTGAGAAAGAATTGAGTAATCAAGTAAGTGAAAATGATGGTGAATCAATGATGATAGTTAATTATGCCGGTCATGGTGATCTTACACCTGACTATGCGAGGGTGCGGTGACCCTCAGCTAGGCGGGAGATAGGAAGTCCAGTTAGGGCAGCGACCGCCTAGTGTGCGGGTTTAGGATCCCAGTCCTTTATATGATTTTTCGCAAGCTCGCAGTTTTTATGCTTCGTTGGGGTCCAGGTGCTTTAGTTTGACTAGTTCCATTGACCTTGTTTTCAGTAGGGTGCCTAGGCTGGAAGACCCTTGGTTTTGTTTTTCAGGCTCGTTTTGTCCGTACTGGTCCGGCCGATTTGGAGTGACTCAATCCGGAGAGTCTCTCAGTGTGCCTAGCCTTCCCCTGGACCGCTCTTCCACTGGGAAGGCGAGAGGAAAGGATCTCTTAGGAGGCTTTCTCACCTCTTGAGTTTGGTTATTGTTCCGACAGTAGGTGTTAGCGAGGATAAAGTTTAGATCATGTAAATTATCATCAATCAACATTAATACAGTACAGCTAGAGAACCAACTTGGCATGCAAGTAGCTTGTTAAATTTAAATGTAAACACATACCTACTTGCTTTCTTTTGAAACCACTAAAATGCATTTTTTTTCTAATAAATTAAATTGTACTCAAACTTTGTTAATCTTCTTTTCTTCCTAACATGAACGGCAGGTAAAGCACATGCATCACAGTAGTTCGACAGCTGGACCATGAGCTTCCGCGGTTCAGACATTCGTTTTTTTGTTGACTTTGCACATATTATAGCCTTTGTGCAGGGTATTGTAATCTCTTTTTGTGCTTCTTTCTCTCTTCTGATGTATTTTTGGGATACATGTATAGAATGTCAGTTTCTTTTGACACGTTTAATATTTTATGGAAATTAATGTAAATATCTCTTGGTGACACTTGTTATTCTGTGTTTGATGATTAAATTGTGAATGTCATTCAAACGCAAAAAAAAATCCCACATTTTCTGTAACCTAATGCGATCGATAGTGAATATGATACTGCGAATGATGTGTAAACGGATAATCCAGATCTTGGGTGGTGCACACACTATCCTTCAAATCCTTATGAGCAATCACTCAAATATCATTTATGCCCCTCTTTACCTGAATACCATGATTTAAAGCATGTCTTCTCGATATCCCTTACTTTCTCTCCAACAACCCATTCCGAATCTTCTTTCTTTTCATCAAATGTATTATCTACATTCAATCAAAGTACCACTATTCCAATTGCATATCCTCAACTTCTTTTGAAACCTCTTTTGGACTAACTTCTTTACTCGCAGGCATCCATCATGCGAGAACCCTTGCAAATTTTGGACTGCATCAGGGTGGCAATGCAACGGAACTAGCTTATTTATGCGTATGCGTTCATCATGCAAGAACTGTTGCAAATTTTGAACTATATCTGAGCAGTGATGTGACGATCCTTGCCAATTTCTCATTGCATTCTAGCGATGCAACGCGTCCCTAGTAGGGAACGCCTCAACGAAATCCAAATATTTGCTTAAATCTATATTGAAATTATCTGAATGTACTGAGGAAAATTCATAAATAGTGTTCTTAATTAATAACATTTTAGGAATTATCTAGGCACTTAATCATAAAAAATGAGCATGTTAGATGATGCATATAACAAACTTCAATCCACATACGCAATAAATTAATACTTCGATTGTACACACATGTGTACATGCATACATCAATTAGTTTTTAATCAAACTTACTTTTCTGATGTTTGTTTGAATGCTATCATTCATATGATTCAATGTGAATAACAATCATACAAGACCGACTACGGTGGGATTGGCATCTCAATGGGTGGAGTTGCACACATCTTTGATGTAGTATGGCAAGAACATACGGCATCTACATCGATCTAGAAGGGTGAGGGCACAAGAAGAAATTCGCATATTGGACAAGTTGGAGGACGAGCATGAACTTGAGGCCCGTAGAAATTGAGGAGAGGTCTAAGCACCCTCAAGATGTCCAACTGGAAGACAAGAAAACGAAGATTGAGTGTCAACAAAGATCTCGACAACGTTGGTTGAAGGAGGGTGACGTGAATACACGATTTTTCCACACGATGTCCTGTGATATACAAAAAGGAGGAACTTCATTCATGAGATAATTGTTGGGGATGGCATGTGTGTGGTGATCAAGAGGTGGGTAGGGTGCTTTATAGCCATTTCCTTGTGACGAGAAAAAGGGTGAACCGCGCCGGTTGGGGGTGGCACAGGAGAGGGGTGAAAAGTATCTCATCGGTCAAGCAGGTGATATGTTTGTGCCTTTCACCAAGGCTGAGGTCAAGAAAAAGCGATCTTTGAGCTTAATGTTGATGGTCCACCCGGCCCTGATGGTTTCCCGATCCTTTTTGTAAGGAATTTTGGGAGGTGGTCAAGGATGATTTACTGGAGGTAATACATGATTTTAGCAGTGGAAATTATGGTTATTAACGATCGAATAAGGCATTGGTCATGCTACCGAAACGGGAGGTGCCTGCTCGGCTTGAGGATCACAGGACTACTGCAATCTCCAACGCAATCTACCTTATCATTGCCAAGGTTTTGGCTAACTGTAGCTGACGATCTTTGTGCCTGGAATACTTAAGGCAGATGGCATGGTACTTGCCTCTGAGATGGTACTGGAGAGGAAAAGGAACAGAGGAAAAGGTTTGCTTTGGAAAGTTGATTTTGCTAAAGCCTATGATTGTGTGGATTGACGCTTCCTCTGGGTCTCATTGCAAATGAGGGGTTTCCCTGGTGGATTTTGTGGATTAAGCGGTGCATTACTACTGCTTCTTATTTTGTTCTTGTAAATGGTCGGTCGAAGGGTGATTTTTTCAGTCACAACGAGGTGTGAGCTAAAGTTGACAGTTGGCTCCACTCTTATTTGTAATAGTTTTTGATGCGTTGAATATCATGATGAGACTGGTTGTTGATAACGGGTGGTGTTAGGGTATTCACAATGGGGAAATATTAATTCCCCTCCTATGTGATGATGATATGATGATCTTCCTGTAGGGTGATCCTGCGCAGATTAGAAGAGCTTCTCATATTATGGAGAGTTTCGGAGATATCTCAAGATTGCAAATTAATAGCGAGAAGTCGGTGGTTGTGCCTTTTGACCTTTCGCATGTGGAGGCTCAGGAGGCCAGTGGCATGCTTCGGCATCCAATTAATCAGTTGAAAATATCTTACTTGGGGCTTCCTCTTGTTGCAGATAAGATTAGGACGGTTGATTGAAGATCGGTTAGATCGTTGGAGAAGAAGATGGATGGGTGGAAGGCTTATCAGGGGGACTTGCGCTACTCAATTATGTGTTGTTAACGATTCCCTTTTTTTGCTCTATTAGATTATTGTCGATAGGGGTGCACAGGAAGTTGGAGGCTATGATGAGAATCTTCTTTTGGGCGGACGGGAAAAAAAAGAAGAAGGGTTTCCACTTGATTTATTGGGAAACTATCACTAGATCAAACAATAAGGGAGGCTTCGGTGTCCTACATGTGGAGAGCATGAATAAAGTGCTTATTGTGAAGTGTATAGTGCGGTTGTGGGGCAGCTCGAAAAACCACGTTTGTCGTGTTGGATTTACGGTATTGGTGACTCTCTTATTGTTAATCCCATTTGTTTCCCTTCCTCTGTGTAGAAGGGTATTAGGAAGGTGTTACCAGTTATGACTGAGAAGGTGCACCCAATACTTGGTAGTTGAGAAACGTTTCGTTGTTGGATTGATAATTGGTCTGGTGATGGTGCTTTTGGGATTCTTCCCCCCCCCCCAGCTTATGGCAATCGCAGAGGATCGAGATACACTGGTTCATAGGATATGGTCGCATGACACTTGGTCTCCTCTTTCACGACAGAATTTTCTTAGCAGAGGCTTGAGGATTTCTTGGGTCTATGTTTGTTGGCAAGGATGGAGGGTCCATCATGTGGAAGGGACCATTTTGCTTGGTTGGAGGTGGTTTTCAAGTAAGAAGGCTTATCGTTTCTTTGTTGACAATCGAATGTCTGTACATGATGACTTCGCCCTTGACGCCAAGATCATTTGGAAAAGTAGAGTCCCGCTGAGGATTAAGGTATTTATTTGGCTCACGAAACATGGTCGTCTGCTAACTGAGGATCGGCGTAACAAATTGCTTTAGGCTGATGATCAGTTGTATGATAGATACAAGGAGGAGGTGGAATATTCAGATCATCTCTTTTTTACATGTGGCTTATCGAATCGAGTTTGGACATTGGTAGAGATTCCTTGGCTCACGGTAGACATCAACACTCGATTTTAGTGCACCATTTGATCGGTTTCTGGAGTTTCGCATGTAGACAGCTCGCTCCCTTTCGTAATTCTATGGGCTATTTGGTGTGCTAGGAACGAGCTTATCTTTTGTGATCATTGTTTATATTCTGAAAATGTTTTGGAGCATTGTAAGGTCCTTTGTTTGGCCTAGTCAATTGTAAGTTAATTTTTATTTTTTTATATATTTGTGATGGGTCTCAACTCGAGATGGCATCCTCTTCCGTTCAAATAAAATTGAATAGCACCATTAGAAGCATGAAATTGTACTTGTCATATATATTTATACACTTCTCTATCTATGTTTTTAAGCTAGGCATAAAATAATACCTATTATTTGGTTGGTTGTCTATAGTTTTCATTTAAAAAACAATACATACTACATATTAGATGATACATATTTTTTTGAGGCCATTGGATGATACATATAACAATACTTCAATCCACATAAGCATGTATGCAATATATCAATCCACGAGCAATTATTCAAAATCTCAATCCACAAAATAATTAAATAATATTCTCACCCGCCAAGCAAAGTAATCAAAATTTCAATCCATAACATAATTAAATAATATTCCCACCTGCTGAACAAAGCAAAGCTGTAGAGGTGAGCATCCGAATGAGAGGAGGTGACAGAGCTGATGGAGGCAAGTGCCTGAGTGACAATGTACAACAAAGGAGGAGGCGAAGCAGCTAGAGGCAAGAGACGGGGTGCACGAAAGGAGGAAGCACCAGTATGAGAGAAACTGGAGAGAGAGAGAGAGAGCATGTGATGGGTTCTCCTTTAAGTTTAAAGTCTCAAAGAAAGTAGAAGAAGAGGTGGTGTGATGCAGACGAGAAATTCCAACGGCAGAATAATTAATTTTGGTGGAAGAAGTTTAGAGAGGAGAGGAAGAGAGAGGAGGACACGCCAGTTGCGCGGGGTTATGGAGATGACTCGTGAAGACCACGTTGAGAGAGAGAAATAGAGAGAGACAGAGATAAAACTCAATTTTAATATAATCCGAATTGTTCTTTACAATAGACTACCATCCCCTTTATATAGGAGGGGAGGAATTACAAAATTAGAAAGAAATTTGAATTCAAATAAAATCCTAATTGATCCTAATTGACTCTAACTGATTCTAATTGACTCTTAACTAATTTTATCTACAAAAAAGTTGGGATTACAATCTCAATTTATTTAAATAAAATATGCAATTAATAGAAAATAACTAATTAGGGACGGAAATCCCTAATTTGAAAAATCTCCACAACAACAACAACAACAAAGCCTTTTCCCACAATTAAGTAGGGTCGGCTACATGGATTCTTCGCCTCCATTCAGATCTATCTTGGGTCAATCTCGGACTTATATCCAAAAAGCTAAGATCCCTTCGTATAGTCTCTTTCCAACACTTCTTGGGCCGTCCTCGCCCTCTCTTAGCCGGCTCAACATCCCAACCTCGCATCTCCTAACCGGTGCATCAGTTGACCTTCTTTGCAAATGACCAAACCATCTTAAGCGGTTTTCTCGCATCTTATCCTCGATCGGAGCTACACCAACTTTCTTTCTAATTGCATCATTCTGAATCCGATCTTTACGTGTATGTCCACACATCCATCTTAGCATTTTCATTTCTGCTACAGCCATTCTCTGCACATGTCTATGGTTCACAGGCCAACATTCAGAACCATAAAGCATAGCAGGTCTCACGGCTGCTTTGTAAAACTTTCCTTTAATTTTTAAAGGAATTTTCTTATCACAAAGAACAGCGGAGGCTCCTCTCCACTTTAGCCAGCCTGCATTTATTCTATTAGTAACATCTCCATCAATTTCCCCATCATCTTGCAAAATAGATCCCAGATATCTAAAAGAATCTCTCTTCTGAATGTTATCGTCACCAATCTTCACCTCGATTCCTTCACCATTGCTTCCATCAAAGGTGCATTCCATATATTCCGTCTTAGCCCTACTTATACGAAAGCCTTTAGTCTCCAATGCATGTCTCCAAACCTCAAGCTTCTCATTTACTCCATCTCTAGTCTCGCCAATCAACACAATATCATCAGCAAATAACATACACCAAGGTAACTCATCCTGAATGTGACTTGTCAACTCGTCCATAATCAAAGTAAAAAGAAATGGACTCAAAGCTGAACCTTGATGTAAACCAATGTTGATATCAAAATAGTCAGTCTTCCCCGTCGGGGTCCTTACACAAGATAAAGCCCTATCATACATATCCTTTATGAGATTAATATATAGGACAGGTATTTGTCTCTTCTCCAAAACTCTCCATAGTATCTCTCGTGGGACGGAATCATAAGCCTTCTCCAAATCAATAAAGATCATATGGATATTCTTCCTTTTAGCTCTATAAATCTCCATTGTTCTCCTCAGCAAATGGATGGCTTCAATAGTTGAGCGACCTGGCATGAATCCGAATTGGTTTTCTTTTACTTGGGAAACTTGCCTCAACCTTCTTTCGATCACACGTTCCCAAATTTTCATAGTGTGACTCATCAGCTTGATACCTCTGTAATTTGAACAATTTTGAATGTCTCCTTTGTTCTTATAAAGAGGCACCACGATACTCCTCCTCCAATCTTCAGGCATTTTCTTGCTTCGCCAAATAACATTGAATAGATTCGTAAGCCAAGTCAAACCACGCTCACCTAAAACTTTCCATACTTCTACAAGGATGCCATCTGGTCCAACACCTTTCCCAGGTCTCATAACCTTCAAAGCCTCCTCTACTTCTTTTCTTTGTATTCGTCTATAGCATGCACGATTCAAGTAACTTTCACTACTAGCTAGATCACCCAAAGTGATCTCTCTACTTCCTTCTCCAATGAAAAGTTTATGGAAGTACTGCTCCCATCTAGTCTCTATATCCTTCTGAGTAACAAGCACGTGACCTTCCTCGTCCTTAATGCATCTCACTTGAGAAAGGTCTTTGGTCTTTCTTTCTCTTGCTTTGGCCAACCTGAATATATCCTTCTGGCCCTCCTTAGAGTTGAGATTTTTATACAAAACCTCATAAGCTTTTAACTTAGCTTCGCTTACAGCCTTCTTTGCTTCCTTCGCTATTTTATAGTCTGTGACAGTTTCCTCTATTCTATCCTTAGACATAGCTTTAAAGCAAGCTCTTTTAATTTTTAGCTTCTCTTGCACCCTTCACTCCACCACCAAGCCTCCTTTTGACCCGGAGCTCCTCCTTTTGACTCGCCTAGCATCTCTTTGGCTACCTTTCGAATACAAGATGCTACTGCCTCCCACATCTCGTTTGCACTACCGCTACAATCCCAAGATAAGTCTTTTAAAACCTTCTCCCTGAAGCTTGATTGCTTCAGCGGAAGATTCCACCACCTAGTTCTAGTGATCTTAGGAACCTTCATTTTCTTTACCAACCCTTTTATTTGTAAATCCAAGAGTAACAAGCGATGTTGGGTTGTCAAACTCTCTCCAGGGATTACTTTGCAATCTTTGCAACACAACCGATCTCTTCTCCTCAACGCAAAGTAATCTATCTGTGTTCTAGTTGAGCCACTCTTATAAGTAATTAAATGCTCCTCCCTCTTCTTGAAAAGAGTGTTTGCTATGAAAAGATCATATGCAGTTACAAAATCCAGAATGACTTTTCCCTCTTCGTTTCTATCCCCAAAACCATGTCCTCCATGCACAGTTGCATACCCTGAAACATCTTTTCTCACATGTCCATTAAGATCTCCACCTATGCAAACCATCTCTCTTTGCAGGATTCCTTGTAAAATCTTATCCAGATCCTCCCAAAAAGCTTGTTTAGTCCTTTCATCTAAACCAATTTGCGGTGCATAAACTGAGATGATATTCAGAATTTCTTCTTCAAGCACCAACTTTAGCAAAATAATCCGATCCCCAAATCTTTGCACCTCAACCACACAATCCTTCAAATCTTTATGAACAACCACTCCAACACCGTTTCTGCCCTTATCTTTACCTGAATACCAAAGTTTAAAGCCTGCCTTCTCGATCTCCCTTGCTTTCTCTCCAACACATTTAGTCTCTTGAAGACAAAATATATGAATCTTCCTTCTTTCCATTGTATCCACTATCTCCATCAATTTTCCAGTTAAAGTACCGATATTCCAACTACCAATCCGTAACTTCCTTTGCAATCTCTTTTGGACTAACTTCTTTACTCGCATGCGTCCATTATGCGAGAACCCTTGTAAATTTTGGACCGCATCCGGGCGGTGATGCAGCGGAACTAGCTTATTTACCCGCATGCGTTCCTCATGCGAGAACCCTTGTAAATTTTGAACTACATCCAGGCTGCGATGTAGCGGCCCTTGCCAATTTTTCATTGCATTCGGGCGATGCAACGCGTCGCAAGTAGGGAACGCCCCAACGAAATCTGTATATTTGCTTAAATCCATGTTTAAAAGATTTGGGAAATCTCTTTTAATTTGAAAAATCTCCAAATCAGCAATTTCCTTCCATTCGGGTCGCCCTGTCGATTTGGGAAATATTGCATCAATTCTCCCCCGCTTGAAAAATTCGTCTCCTGACGAATTGCTCGATCTTCGGTTTGTTGAGGGAGAACCTGAACTGAAATTGTAGCTCCAATCTCTCCAATTTTGCTCCATTTTCTATGTTACGTTTATAATTTCTTTCCACCGAGGGGCATGGCTGCAGATGTTCTACCCCTTCACTTAAATATCCCTTTTTAAGTGGCCATCATCTTTAACCTTTAAATAAAAATTTTTAGGTGGAAGTAATTTGTTGCAAAATTCCCATTTCAACCTCATATCCCTAAAGTTGAGGGATTCGAATCCCCTTAGAGAAAAACCCTCACGGTTAGGGTTTTTTTCTTTTTCCAATAGCAGTTGAGGGATTCGAATCCCCTTAGAGAAAAACCCTCACGGTTAGGGTTTTTTTCTTTTTCCAATAGCAGCGATGACGGCGTTGGAATGGAAGTTGCCGGCGACGAGGGCGTCGCATGGATCGATAATGGCGAGTTCGACTCCCGGTGTTGGCGCGTGGTGCTGGGGATGGGTCGTCAGAGGCGTTGGCGGAGACAATCTGAGAAGGGAGGTCGTGATCGACGACGGCACACTGGGCAGGGAGGTCTTGGGCGACGCCGAGCTTTATCGGGGGGCCAACAACGGTGGTGGTGACGAGCTGGGCGGAGGCGGCCTGTGGTCATGCACGGGCGGTGGATCTCACATCGATGATCCGACGTCACCATTGGGGAGGTGGCACAGGGCTGACGTGCGGGAAGGAATCGCATGGCCGATGGGGGTGCTCCGACCGAGGGCTGGAATGTTAAAGCCGCCAGTGGCAGCATTTATGTGGCGAGGATGGGGATGATGAGGAAGCCCCTTGGACCACCACTTTGGAAGAAATTAGATTTAGGTCTTCTTTTTTCCATTTTTTTGATTTCTGGACAGCAACTTCGACCTCTAAAAACTTGACGATTTAATATTCTTCTCCCATAGGATCTTCATCAAATGTGGGTCCCGAGTCTTCCTTTTCTTCTTGTATTACTATTGTATCAAATAAACCTTCGGTATGAATGAAAATACCTTCATTTTTTGCCTCAAAATCGGGTTGAATAGCAGCTACAGCGGTCTGATTTTTGTTGTCGGCGGGCGAATTTTCATCGATTAACGCGTCCAACTATGCTTGCATCTTGATGCATGATATAAGATGTTGCTTGAACTTCTTTCAATGCGAATGCGAGTGCGAGCCATGAGATAGGCAGCTGAGATCAAACTTCAAACGCCAACATGCAACGGGATCGTCGAATCGTAGGAACGATTCGGTTGCCATGCTCTAATACCATTTGATGCAACGAGAAATTCCAACGGCAGAATAATTAATTTTGGTGGAAGAAGTTTAGAGAAGAGAGGAAGAGAGAGGAGAACACGCCGGTTGCGCGGGGTTATGGAGATGACTCGTGAAGACCACATTGAGAAAGAGAGAGAGAAATAGAGAGACAGAAATAAAACTCAATTTTAATATAATATGAATTGCAAGCTTGCAAAAGTCGGACGACTAAGCTGACTAGTCGGCCCGACTAGTCGAGTCGGGGGGTAGCTGACTCGACTAGGCCTAGTCGGCCTTTAGTCGGTCCACCCGACTAGTCGACCGACTAGTCGGCCTAGTCGGCCGACTAATCGGTTGACTTTTACAACAACCTTTTTTATTTTTTAGTTTTTCATTTTTTTAAAAGCAAACATATTCTGTCATGCTTAATTTTATATTTAAAGTCAATTACTTCTTTTGTTTCATTAAGATGGTATATAAAATGTGCAAATATATGTATATATATGAATATATGTATAAAAAATGATTTATATATTTAAAATAATTAAAAAATTCAAAACCGATTAATGACCGACTAAATCCGACTAGTCGTCCGACTGCCGACTAATCCTTAGTAGGTGACCCCGCCGACCGAGTACCGACTACCGCTTTCTGCAACCTTGATGAATTGTGCTTTACAATAGACTATCATCCCCTTTATATAGGAGGGGAGGAATTACAAAATTAGAAAGAAATTGGAATTCAAATAAAATCCTAATTTATTCTAATTGACTCTAACTGATTCTAATTGACTCTTAACTAATTTTATCTACCAAAAAAGTTGAGATTACAATCTCAATTTATTTAAATAAAATATGCAATTAATAGAAAATAACTAATTAGGGACAGAAATCCCGAATTTGAAAAATCTCCAAATCAGCAATTCCTTCAATTCGGGTCGCCATGTCGATTTGGGAAATATTGCATCATGGCTGTTCTGTATCGAGGTTTTAATTTCGAATCAGGGTTAATAATTAGGTATCAGAATTTTAGAATCTGAATCCACAGGAGACAATAATGTTGTTAGATGCATACGTAAGATGTATATTAGCACATAATGGGCCGACTTAGGAAATCACTTTGATCTTTTAATCGCATAGGCATGTGTGCTTGCATATGCGATCCATGCAACTGATTTCTTAAACATCACCACCATTATTTCTATACTGATAATGTCGCTACCGTTGCAGCCATTGTTGCTCGTTGCTCCAACATCACCTCTAGTCATTGCCACTCACTGTCACCCATAGTGGCTCACTCGTCACCTCTAGCATCCCTCGTGATGCTTAAGTAAAAACAATTATCTACCTTCTCATTTTCCATCGGATCACAATGATCATGACTCCAGAGACAAAGACCATGATTTTCACGCCATCTATTATGGTACCAAGGACTTCAATAAAACTCAGGGGTGCAAAAATCATGTCCTACGATCTCAAGCATTCGAGGTGTTCAATGACAGCGAAAAGAAGCTCTATATCCTCAAGAAAGTATCTCTCAAGAAGAAAGATAAGGACTATGAATCACTGTTGCAAGATAACTATTCGATCATGAAATGGTTGACCCGTATTGTAGATCATATGATTGCATCCAATCTCCTATAGAAAATAGTTAAAGAGATGCGTAGTTTTAAATGTTGATGTAGATGTTGTTTTGTTAAGTTTGAAAAAGGTAATGTCACAGTCAATGAAACTAACATATCAACGACATCCTGAAATCATGTCAAAACCATTGTTCAGGAAGTCGACCGCAAGGGCTGCATATGCGATCGCATATGCACGTGCGGCATGCAGACCAAATTGATTTTATAAATCAATGCATTGTGCACCCTAAGCGCATATACGACCCATATATGCCTTGCATATCCCGCATACTGCTCCAACAGCTTGGTGGTTGAACCTCCAACAGCTCCAATATCTCATTCGGGTGCTTACCTCCGTAGCTCTGCCTCTTCCTCCATTCAGCTATAAGAATATGCAATGCATTTGTATACAATTGCAATGCAGTATGCCATTATGTATACGCAATGTTTTATGTTTTGCTCGTGTATTGTTTTTATGAGTATATGCAATGTATCGTCTAAACATGATCAACACTGTTCCCCCAAAGTCTGCTCACCCATTTTAGTAGCAGGGCTTCGATCATCGCATCCAACCGCTTGACACCAAGTCCGCCCTCACCCTTAGGAAGAGTGATTGTATCCCAGTCCACAAGATGCATTGCTCCAGCCTCCTGTCCAATTTTGCCCCACAAGAATCTACGCATTAATCTCTCGAGACGTTCACGAATACCCGTCGGCATAAGGCGAGTGGACATGAAGAAAATCGGAATCGAAGATAAAACCGCTTTCAGCAGCACCAGGCGGCCTCCTTTGGACAAGATCGACGACTTCCACCCCGCAAGCCTTCTTTCCAGCTTCTCAATAACAGATAACCAGACAGCCAATTTGGTTATGCCCAAGGCCAATGGTATCCCCAAGTATCTGATAGGGAGGGCACCACAGTCTGTACCCAACTCTTGGCTACAAATACGCGCTACCTCCTCCAATAGGCCAAAAGGAATCATCGTGGGTTTGCTAGAGTTCTTTGACATACCAGATAGCTCTCTAAAAAGCTCCAAAGCGATTGCCATGCCACTTGCCTCCTCTTTTCCCCCCTCAATGAAGAAAATGGTGTCATCGGCATACTGAAGTAGCGGGACAACTATCCCATCCCGCGAATAACCAGAGGTGAAACCACCTTTAAGAACACGATCAACGAGGTAAGCCAAGACCGTCAGAGGCAATGACGAAAAGCAAAGGGGCCAAAGGACAACCCTACTTGACGCCTCTTTGTGGTTGAAAGAACCCGCCCTCCGGGCGACCGTTGACAAGAACTGCCAAAGAAGAGGTCGTGACACAACACTTCATCCAGGAAACACATAAATCCGGAAAACCCCTCCTATGCAAAGCAGACCACAGAAACCTTCAATCCAACGTGTCGTATGCTTTCGCAAAGTCGACCTTCCACAGAAGCGCCTTCTCCCCACGCCTCTTCCAATCTACAATAATCTCAGAGGCCAATACCAAGCAATCTGCAATCTACCTCCTCGGAACGGAAGCCGACTGAAACAGGGAAATAATGTACTCAAGCGTGCGGCTCAGTCTGATAGCAAAGACCTTTGCCACAATCAAATACAAAGCGTTAGACAGCGTGATCGGCCTGAAGTCTTCAATTTTGTCCGTTGCCTCATGCTTAGGAAGGAGAAAGATCAGGGCTTTATTAATCTTATCGAACCCCGCATTACCCCGGCAGCACTCCAGCATAACCTCCAACACCTCGGCACCCACCAGATCCCAGAAATCCCTGTAAAAGGCCACTGGGAAGCCGTCCGGGCCCGGAGCCCCACTCGCGTTCAAGCTCCAGACCGCGGCCTTCAACTCATCCACGGTGACCGTCTGAGTCAAACTAGAGGCTTGAGAGGGTGAGAATCTCGAAGCGCCCAGCCCCGTCCATCTCCACTGCCTCTCACTCAACCGCGTCGAGAACTCGCGGAAGTGGCCCGCTATCGCTCTACCCATCTCCTTGTTGTCGTCCACTCTAACGTCGTCAACTACCACGGATCTCAAAGTGTTACTCCGACGCCTCCTGCTGGCCATTCTGTGGAAGAAAGCCGTATTTGCATCTCCCTTCCTGATCTAGTTGTTTCTTGATCTCTGCTTCCATTCGACCACACGCTTCTTGTCTTCATCGATGATCTTCTTTTGCGCTAACGCACGCTGAGCCAGCTCGTCAGCGCACAGATCTCTAAAATCCTTTAGGCTGTCAAGCCTAGCCACTTCTTCCGCTTCCACCCTGACAGCGCGACGGGCATCCCGGGATTCCCTCTTGAAGGTGCATAGATGTACGTGCAAAGAGGTCAACTTCTGCACAAATCTCGACGCTGCAGGGCCGGAGACCACCGAGGAGGACCAGTGGGATGAGACGAGGTCCCTGAAAGATTCCTCCAGCAGCCAAGCCTTCTCATATCTGAAAAAACCCCTCGGGGGTGAATGTTCCACCGAATCCCAAACAATGGGAGAGTGATCGGACCTCGTTCTCGGCTTAGTATCAGCAAACGACAAGGGAAAGAGTTCCATCAGCTCCGTGGAGGCCAAGAAACGATCAATGCGGGACCGAGAGCCAGAGTTTCTCCAGGTGTATTTCAAGCCAGTGGCATCTAACACCTCTAACTCCAAGAAGTCAATAACATCTGCAAACTCCGCAGAGCCAAGGTCTTGCGCCCCCCCCCACCCCACCCACCCCACCCTGCGATCGCAGTCTATCTGCGGAGAGTAGTGTAACATTGAAGTCCTCGCCAATGAGCCAGGGGGCCCCCGGGAAGGCACTCCTCGATTCCCACAAATCCGCCCATAATTGGCGTCTCACAGCATGCTGACAGGGCCCATACACGCAGGAAAGGGCAAAAAAGGAATTCGAACGAAGACATTCCAGAAGGATCGTGAGTACATGTGTGCCCCTGAGCTCGGCACGGAGAGTAAAGGCCGAACTTCTCCAAGCCACAAGCAAACTGCCCGCAAAGCCCAAGGCACCGATTGCCTAGAAGTCATCAATAGTGCATGCATCAAATGAGCGTCAAACCGCGTCCGAAGCAGACTCCATCTTAGTTTCTCGAAGGAAAACAACATCGCATCCCCACTCCTGAAATCTCGCTCCTAGAACCCTCCTCTTTTCCGGGTCGCCCAGACCCCTAACATTCCAAGAAAGAACTTTCATTGAGAAACCAGACTTGAACCCTTGATGCGAACAACTCCTGCCAGGTCCGCAATTAGTGCTTTCCGCTCTGAGATACAAGGAGGTTCCCCATTTTGAGACCTAGCACGTTGCCTTCTCCTGTATCGCTACCCGGATATTTTGTCCACAGTAACACCACTGGCTAGGCATGTCCCTTCCGCCTCCAGCACCATGGCAGAGAACCGGCCCTCTTCAGAAGTTCCCCTCGACTCCTGTTCAGATAACGTAGGCGGCATGCTGACCGAGTTCACGAGGGTCAATCCAAGGCAATCAACAGGGCGAAGGGATTCAGAACTAACTCTCTGCGGCGCAAGCAAGACGGGGCCAAGCCCCCCGCATTGCCACCCAGGCTGGGCCCGAGAAAACAATTGGAGCAACCGATCATTCGGCATGGGAGGGCCCGATAGCGAAATCCGATTGATAACCGGATCCGAATGCTTGGGAGAAGCGAAAGGATCCGATTGCAAGATCCTAATCCGGGGGACGCAGTTCAACGCATGCATGGCATGAGAGTCAACAGTAACCCAATCGTCATCAACGCTAGGGAGCGTAACTGACGATACTGAAAAAGCAACTTCCCGAAGCGGCGCCTCCATAGAAACGTGATACTCCTCATCAGAACACACGTTGATTGCCCCTGATAGAGGCAAACCAACTGGCACGCGGGAAGAGGAGGCATCTTTAGCCACCACCGGCACCGATGGCGGCGGCGGGGGGTCGAGAAATTGGGCCTGAAGGTGAACGGAGAAGCGGCCGACGTCCAAGACCATTGAGAAGATTGAATTCCCCGGAATAATGTTCGCCAAAACAGCTGCACTCCAAGACAAGCAGTGTTAACTCCGGGTCAGAACCTGGTCGCAAACCCTCATCTAAAATCGATATCACCGAGCCCCACTGCTTCAAAGGCGGCCCAAAGCACGACGCAATACGAGAGAGGAAAGGAACCCCCCGTACCCGGGCCACTCGCCTTGTAAAGTGATCTGAAACCTGTCCGCAAAGTGAAGTCTTCTCCAAACAACCTCACCTCCACCTCCCGGCGACAGGAGGTGTTCCATCTGCTTCCTCGACAGACCTCTGGCGCAGGATCTTTGAGCACCAAGTAACACCACATCCCCTGAGAACGTATGACCAAATAAACTGGAGAGAAAAGTGTGTACCTATGCCGCCGTAATGGAGTCCTTCATCCAAAAGCCTACGAGCACTTCTGAGTGGTCTTCAACCTCAGGAGCAGTAATTACCGAAGCATAGGTTTGAATCCCCCGGAACGCGTCACCCCCCTAGGTTGTGATGAACCTCTCGCCTTCCGCACCACCGCAGGACGACCAAGTTTCTCACGGCAAGAGTCGCGGCGATGACCCATGAGCCCGTAAGAGAAACAGCGCGGAGGAAAGTGGCAGGCCGCTGCCAAATGCCCACGTTTGTCGCATCTGAAGCAACTTCTCCCCGGCTTCCTATGAGAAACGAGCACCCAGCCATCGTCAATCTTACTGTCCTCCTCCTCGGGCCCCCGACGAACCACCCGCCTCCATACGCTTTCACCACTCCCGAGTCGCCTGCGCCTTTTCGCCTCCATGTTGTCCTTCACAACTCCTCCATGTTCTAATTCTTTATATACATTCTTTTCCTTGGAAAACAACTCCACTCCATGCTAGCCACAGTACTAAGAGGACACCCGCTACCCAGATGTTAGTAGTATCATTGCCCCCTCCTAGACCCTCAATGGACTCCCAAAAACATCCCAACTAGAGATATCCAACCCAGTAATACACATCGTAGGCAATACCTCCCTAGAATCTAAGTAAATAAAGAAGAGATGTGGTGTATCCTCCTTTGCCATCAAAACCATGTTCACAAATGCTTGCATTGCCCTAAAAAGACCCGACCCGATGCTCACAAGTCATCAAATGTTCCCGACGCGGGATCCAAATGAAAAAACAGACCCTTAAGAGATCTTTCCAGTGCTAGATGTGCCTAAACCGATTCGATGCAACTCCGAGTCGAAACAGTAATGGTATAAAAGGTCGTGTATGCCTTATTCAGTATGAAGCGCCCATCGGCATAGGCACAGTGGTCTAAAGTGTCTGCAAGGTTCTCTACAGCAGGTAAGATCGCCAAAAGCAATAAAAGCTTTACAAATCGGTTGCCATATAAATCATTTGCGACCTATCATCGTGCAATTCTCATCTTTTATAACGAAGAGTCTAAGAAATCGGGCACTAAGCATGCCCTGGACAGCCCAATCATTGGTCCAAAAAATGAACCCTCTGTCGTCCCCCACGCATGAATGCATGCTCCCAAGATGTGTCCATTACCACCAATTGAGTTGTAGGGTCCAAAGAGATGCCATAAATAGATCGAAGTAGCCTGTAAAATAAGCTAGAGTCATCCCCCATAAACGATTGACCTACTTACCTACGAGGGAACATTCATTGCTTCCAAACTCAGAATTTCAATGTTGTTGTCCTCATTTCTGTGCGACAGAGTCTTCCAACTCACCAAGTTGTGCCTCTCCGTCAAAGGCCTAGAAGAATCCCTACATCAACTCCTCCTATCTCTCCTTCACCCCACTTAGTAATAAACATGTAGAGACAGAAAAAATCGAGATAGCCAATAACACCGCTTTCAGAAGGACCAAGCAACCACCCCTCGAAAGATAAGTTGCTCGCCTTCTAGCCAACTTCCTCTCTCACGTACAGGCAGTCAATTTGACTGCTTCAATCTACCCACCTACCCCCCACCAAAGGCAAGCTAAGGTAGAGCAATGGGAGGGCTCCCCTGTGGAGTGCGAAGGGCAGCCCCACAGCTCTTAATCTCCCCAACCGACATCTCAAAAGGAACTAAGGGGAACTTTGCATGATTGATCCATAGTTCATAGATCCTCCCAAACAAATCTAGCACAATGGTGATCCCCTCGACAGATTCCACGTCCCTCTCCACGAAGAAAATGTGTCAACATCCTATTGGAGAATTGGTGTCATGATGTCACCCAACGAAAAGCCAAATAGAAAGATGTTGTAGCGCACCTTGGCAACTAATCTACCCAGATCATTAACAACACTAACAAGAAGCAGCTGAGCTAATGGGTATTCCTTGCAACTAAATGAAGCCGCCCTCCTGCTTACCATTTTCTGATACATCATATGACACATTCGTAATACATCTCTTCATCGAGTCAATTCATTCACCTGAAAATCTCCTATAATGTACCGACACCCAGATGAACCTCCAGTCAATACATTAGATATGTAAAATCACCATTCCTTATATCCATAATCATTATATCCTTATATCCATAATCATTATATTAACACATATTTTCATATATTAGAAATACATGCTACAAATTCTTATATTATTTACGAAAAATAAGTTGTAAAAAATGGTAAAAGTTTATACAATGAAAGTAAGAAAAACATCTATAAAAACTCCTTAAAAAGTTGCATCAGTTCTTGACAAATCGAAGTCTTGGGCATGTAGGTATTAATGGCATGCCTCCTCATGTCGCTCATATTGGTCGATATTTCAAGGTATCCAAGAAGATACCCCATTAGTTTGCCTACATCATTGAAGTAACCGATGTGTCATTAGATTTGTCTCCAATAGGAATGAGGGCACTCTACTCATATGAATGCCAAAAAAGTTGGGAAAACAACACGTGACACTAGAATGTCGTTGGCATGTCAATCTATGAAGAGATGTATGATGAATTGTCTTAAGGGATATTTACACCCATAACCGTAAGTAATTTCGTAATTACCCCAGAAACCCTCGATAATCACAAATTACACCCAGGACCCTCAATAGTGCTCAACTCTTACACCCATAACCCCGTGTTAACTTCCATTACATTGTCAACCCTCTAAGTTCTCATTATTGACAAATGAGTCCGCCCCCCCCCCCCTACCGCCACCTCTCCCCCCTATTGCACTATAAAGAATATTCGCTCTAATAATGCTAGAGAATTTTTGTCTTGTAATCTTTTAGCAGTCTAATCTCAGGTAGGGCCGGAACTATGGTAGTGGCCGATACATGACCAGATCTGTTGCGGCGAAGACTTTGAGCTCTAATGGTTGTCGTATTCCAGTGGTGATTGTTGCTATAACGATGTGTGACGAAGGATGTGCTAGATCTAAGGATGAATACTGGCAAAGACGAACTGTGGTATAGTTGCTGGTCCGTTGTTGCTCAAGAGTCTTCGTCTCCATCAGAAGTTCTCCATAGCGCCGAAGATCTTTGTCCTGGCGAGGGCCTGCAATTGAATCATTGGGTCGATCGCTATGCCTGGTCGGAGTTAAGCTAGAGGGACGAGGGGTGGGCAAAACGCTCAACGAGAATGGTGGATGATTGGAGCAGAGGTGAAGAGAGGTTGTGAGGGATAGAATCGAAGATGGGGAGGGAGATTGATGGATATGATCTTGGTATGGAGATGCATTGATTCTAGGATTCAAGAATAAAGAAGACGAACAAAGGGAAACAAGAGGAGCATGCACTAACATAGCTATGGGTTCAAAATGAAAAGAAAAAGATGATGAGAATAAGAAAGGAAGGGAGATTGCCTGTGAAGTTCGCCCGAAGTGTTGAGCTTGTAGAAGCTCAACGATTGTTGCCTCGAAAGGTCAGGCGGACCGTAGACCTTGAAGCTCAACAGTTGTAAGAAGAAGCTGCAACAAGGTGTTTTTACACCTTGGAGCTGCGAGACCGCTCCTTCGAGTTGTGTCGGGAAGGTGGTCAAGCGGGTAGCTGCTACTCTCTCCAAAGGCGGATGGGGAAGAATGGAGTGGTTTAATGTGCAGAACGCATAACAGAAAGTGGAAGTCATGGTTCTTGAGTTTTAACCTATGGTGGCGTGGAAGAAGTTCGCGAAGTGGTTAGGAAGAAGTACCTCTGCCCCTCCACCGCGGCGTCGCTCGCCCGCCCCTCCGTCGTCATTGCTGCCTTCCTCTGGCTTGAGTTCGCGCAGTCCTTCCAGGTTCTCGTGATCCTCGCCACCACAGCGTCAAAGGCCATCGTGCACGCGTGCAAGTTCCTCGACGGTGTCGGGGTATGGTGGGGATGTTGGGGGGAGGTGGTCGGTAGGAGGGAGGAAGGGGAGGAGGAGGTGGTCGGCGTGGGGAGAGGGGCAATGGGGTTGAAGGAGGAAGGGGGAGGGTGGGAGATTTTTCTCTTTTTTGTTACTTTTAGATCGTGGATTGGTTAGACTAACTCAGGCATCTGGTTGAGTTAATGAACTGAACTAACGGAGGGTTATGGGCGTAAAATGGAGCATTTATTCAGGGTCCTAGATGTAATTCGTGATTATCGAGGGTTTATGGGGTAATTACGAAATTACTTAGGATTATGGGTGTAAGTATCCATTATCTTGAATATATTCTCAACAGACAACCAGATCCCACCTTGCTAACATCTATATGTGAATTTGGTCTAATTTCTCAAGGATGCTCCTCCCGCATCTAGTAATATCAGCATATCACCAGTCTATATGAGGAGTTAGCCAGCTTTCAGCTGCCCTGACCTATTATGCCAAGCAGATTAGAGAGTAATCCCTTATTATACATTGAAGGACCATTCCCTTACCTCTATCTTGATTCCATCACTTCGGGTGATATTCGGATGTCTACATTGGATTGATTCAACTCTTGGCCGGTAGGATCAAGTTCAAACAGTAGATAATATATCCTTTTTCTGACATAGGGACGTGATGGTTGTTATGATTTCTGTAGAAGTTGAGGTTATGACTACGGTCTTGGTCGAGGATGTAATTACCCTTTGTGTATGCATTGTACAAATTTAACCATTCATATAACATGTGTTAACTATAAGGTAAACCAAGCTTCAACAAAGTCTGATGGTTTTTCGGCTATCACTAAGATGACAGCAAATCATGAACAGTTAACTCATGCAACTGTTATAGGGTAATCATACTACGATTTCTTCTGACTATGCACCTATTGCTAGATTGGCTACCACCTCATATACTATAGCCAATTATATTCTTACTTCTTCTCCAACATGGAATATTGGTTCTAGAGAGTTTATTTATTTGACTGGAGAAGGTAGTATCTGAACTCTTGCTAACCTTCTACACATGTGAAGTCGGTTCGATTAGCTAATGAAGTTCTTTCACTTATAACCACTATTAGCAGTATGGAGTTATCCTTCATGCTCAAGCTTTCTAGAGTTTTGTTGCACTCGACTTCCCTTTAGGCATATTATCCACGCATAGATTACGTTCAAAACTTAGTTGTAGAATGATTTTTTATGAGCATTTTTGCTATTTTAGGATATATAAATGATGTAAATATTTAGCGAAGGCCATAGGCCAACATTATCTTAATATTCCTTCGTAGTCTTGTTTTGCTAAAGCTACTTCGATTTATGTTGACTCATTCGTGTGGCACCTATGACTTGGTCACCCATCAACTAGAGCTCTGTCTCAAATGTTTCATGAACTAAATTCGCATAACTCTTTGAGTTCAATGCTTGTCTTTTTGGAAAACATCACCAAACATCATTTTATTGTAGGACTAAACCATGTCGCTCTACCCTTTTGCTTTAGTCCATTGTGACGGAGACCCTATTCGATCCATATTATAAATGATCACAAGTATTTTGGTATTTTTGTTTATGATTATCGCAAGTCTGTTTTGTGTATTTGAAGAGGGAAAGGTCAAAGATTTACTAATGATGTCAAGTCTTTCTTAAAGTTAAAAAAACTCTATGAGGATTAAAATTTTCAAATCTGACAATACTCCTGAGTTTGTTCAGCATGCCTCGGCTAGTTTAATTTTTGCTTTGGGTATCCTGCATCATTGCTTCTTGTCCATGTTATAAATTATCTGTATGCAATCAAGTATGGTTTTTTGTTATCCACGGACTCGAAAAGGATACATCTGCTATGACTGCCAATGTCACATCCTTCTAACATATTAGTTTCTTCTTGGCAACGGTTAAGGAACATTCCCTTGAAGTTCCTTCCTCGACTCCATGTCTATAATGGGAGGCATCGCAAATAGTCTGATCATGTCCTCTATATATTCCTACCATACAAGATGATGAGATTTCTTCAAACCACTACAGACTATGATAGTTCAAATTCCACTCTTGCAGGGGTTGCGTTAGGTAGTCGACGGCCAGTGTAAAAAATAGTCGAATCTTTCAACATGGATTTAAGCAAGAATCCATGTAGCCGACCCTACTTATAGTGGGAGAAGGCTTAGTACATTTTACTACAGACTATGATGATCCCACCTCCTCTATAGAACTTCATATTGCTAAGAGGAAGCTCAAAAGATAATAAATAATACATCATATGTCACACTATACTTCTACTAATGGGCAATCTACTAGTGACAGGTCTTCTACAGACTCTCTCATGGGCGTGCCTCTTCAATGAGATCATCATACAGCTTTTCAGAATATAAGTTGGAAGTGGGCAATGGATGAAAAATATAGGCTCTTAATTCTTACTTCTAATAGTATTTGGAATCTTGTGACATGATCCACATGTGTCACTCTCGTCCATTGCAACTGGGTTTTTACGACAAAACATGCTCCAAAAAGGTCATGCAATGGATGAGAAATAGAATCTCTTATTTCTAAGGGCACTGCACTTGAGATCTTGTGCAATGTTCCACATGTATCACTCCCATAAATTGCATATGGTTTTTTTACGAAAACATGCTCCAAATGGGCCAATTGACAAACTAAAGGCTAGAGTGGTAGCCACGAGTTTCACTCGGACTTATTGTGTGAATTACTTTGAAGTCTTCTCTCTAGTAGCCATGACGGTCTCGATCTACACAATCATCTATGTCATTACATATAAGAACAGTCAATCTTCTGGTTGGATGTCAAGCATACTTTCCTTTATGGCGAACTTGAGGATGAAGTCTACAATACAACCACCATGACATAAGGTTGAGGGGGAGCATGTTTGTCATGTATGAAAGGTCATTTATGGCCTATAGGAGCGCCCATGAGCCTGGCTTAACAGACACACACCTCGAAGATTAGCTCCATAGGTTTTAACACTGCGTTTGGTTACTCTATATTTGTTTGAAGATACGCTTCAGGTATTGTTATCCTTGTTCTATATGTTGATGATCTATTTATTACCAGATATAACCATGCAGGCATTCTTACGATCATGGATTTTCTGCAGAAGTTTTTTTAACTAAGGATCTTGACCGCCTGCAGTACTTTCTTGGGAGTAAGTTCACTTATGCATCTGGAAGATTGTGCATGTTCCAAAGAAAGTATTGTATGGACATGCTTGAAAATGCATGCTTATATTGTCATAAATAGTCATTTATATAATAAATGCACAGAAGTGCAATACCTTGTTTGAGGATACTACACAATATAGAAGCATAATAGGCAAGCTTTTATATCTTACAAAGAGTGGGCTTGATATCTCTTATGATGTGAGCAAGGCTTGTTAGCATATAGAGTCCAAAATATATTCATTGGCATGACGTTCTTCTTATCCTAATGAATCTAGAAGCCACTCCGCGTAGGGAATTTTTTATGTTTCTAATGATCATATAGATATCCTATGCAAATGTAGTCCATCAGAGGACAGATGCTCCACTATTGGTTTTGCTATGTTTGCTTGTGAAAATCTAGTCACTTGGTGTAATAAGAAGCAGACAATTGTTTATGGATCAAGTGCAGTAGCAAAATATATAGTCACAACTCAAGCCACTTATGAGATTAGTTGGTTATCAAGCCACTTGTGAGATTAGTTGGTCATCTCTTTTCTACAAGACTTGGACTGTCTAACAAAACTCCAGTTCTTCTCTACTGTAACAACAGGTCAGCCACTTATATTACTACTTATGTCTTTCATTAGTACACAAAGCATATTGATGTAGACTGACAATATATCATGAATGTGGTGCATAAGTGGGAACATTACTATTCCTCACATTTCTACAAAGCTTCAACTTGAAGATATTTGCATCGAAGCTTTTCTGAAGACACGTACCTCACCGTTAATCTTTAAGGTGTGCATGATCAATAGATATACTCCAACTCGAGGAGAGTATTCATATTTTATTATTTTAGCCTTTCTTGTATTTATTATTTTCATTAAGGGCATCGTCATATTTTCCACATTTTAGGATTCATGGTTTCATCTCTATTTAAGAAACCCTAATCCTTCAATAAGAATCATCTCATTTCATCCCATCATTTTCATAAAATGGTCCAGAAATAGACATACCGCACACAATCCATCACCGCAAATATAAAAATATGGCTACCGTTTCAGGCTACATGAGAGCAAGTGCAAACAAAGCATTGGGGCACAATGATTTCAAAATGATGAATGGAAACATTTATTATGTGAATGGCAAGTGTAAACTAGAAACCTGCTCAAATGAAGCACACTTGCACCTATACGAGTCAATAAGGTTTTGAGATGCATTTGCTAAACAGTGTCACGCACAAGGTCAAAAGGGTAACTTGAATACCTGCTGTTTTTTCTACATGTAATTTTCCATATTTAGCATAGAATAACCACTGAAAAACTGTTTACAGTAGAATTTAACCACTGAAAAATAAGTCAGCACGAACAAAGCCAACTCAATGTTAAACAAGAGCCACCTAGTTGACGATTGTCGGGGTCTTCCTCGATGAGAATTGTTGAAGGTGGAGCAGCTCTTAAACGGCTTCCAGCCTGAAAAATACACACACCCTGTCAGGAACCTAGGGACTAGTTATAGAATCCCCCTACCATTCTCACACAATCGCGATGCGGCCGAGGTTCCACAACCAAATTCAAAATTACTACGCTGTGTTCTTAAAGTTCTAATATCACAAAAAATGAACTTGCAAATCTCACGCTGCACTGACCCGAGAACCCCTCCCAGCCGGAGGCGGCGACACGACCACAACCTCGTCATCAGCGGCATCAACATCAACGGGCGCATCCGGCGGCTCCGCATTAACCCCCTCATGCGCAACCAGCAGCAAGGCATCCACCGCGGCTTCATCGGCTTCCGTGGGGTACTCGTTGAGGTCAAAGTTGGACACCATATTGCTCATCCTGCGCATGCTCATGACAAACCCCCGAATTCGATAAGCAATCTCGGAAAGGAGGACCACGTTTGCCCTAACGCGGATGCACGCGCCCACCCATTCAATCCAAATCCGGAAAGCGACTAGAGAAATCAATCCGCAGCTCCGCAAACTCGCGCAACTGCGATGATGGAGCAGAGACGGCAAATATTAAGCTTTTAATATGGCCGGAAATCTGTGATCGAGCGAAGAGAAGATGATTGGAAGGGGAGCAAGAGTGGGCGGAGGAAATGGTGAAAAGAATTATGAACCTCAGAGTGAAGCGGTTATGGTTCGGAGGATATATGAAGAGCTCAGGATCGCTGTTGCGAGGAGGGATGGCAAAGGGGGGAACGAGGAAGAATGGGGGAGGGAGCTTAGAGGCCTCCAATGGGAGGACACCTCGAAGGGGAGGTCGCAGCGGGGAGGTGACGACTAAAGCGATGTGAAAATTGAATTGATTTTAGAGATTTTTACACTATCTAAATTTTGTCAATTACTTCCTCCATCTCAAACAACTTAATTCCTCTTTCGATTCCATAAACGTGTTAACCCTTTATGATACATATCTTATAATTAACTCTCATCCATTTAATCATTAAATATAACCGAATTCTATTCAAAATAGGTACATATTGCCCTATTTCTTTACCAAATTTACAAAAGATGCACTCCTTCCCAGCACCACCCCCTCCTCGCACTGTATGATCTCCGACCCCTTCCCCTCGTGCCGCCCGACCTCTGTCCCTCCTCCTCCCGTATCGCCTGACCTCCCACCCTCCTCCCCCGCGCAACCCAAAGATCGAATGCAGTACCGTCCCTGACATTTCGTGGGCTCTAGGCAAAAGAAAATAATGGGCCCTTAACAATTTTTTGAGGAACAATGTGCTCTTATGGAATCCCATTAAATTTTGAGCTTTTACATTGAGTTCACCTTCAATTCCATTAGGGCTCATTTTTCGGTTAGTTGTTTCATAAAAATTTTGATTTTATAAGGGCCCATTTTTGTGAGTTTTTTCACAAAAAATCGACTCTATAAGAGTCCAATAGGACATATACTATTTTTTCCTAAGTTAAAGATAGAAGAACATTAAAAATGGGCCCCTTAAATTGATGGGCCCTGGGCCATTGCACTCACAAGGTACCCTCAGGGACGGCCCTGGTCGAAAGGAACATAGGCTGTGGTTAGCCTTGCCAGGCAAGGTCCCCCATGGGTGGAGGAGGACCACGGGAGGAGAATATGAGCGGTCAGTAGCATCGGGCACGACACGTCTGCGTAGTAGGGCAAACGAGGACGGGCGGTGGACTCGACGGAGAGCCTCGAGGAGTAGATCCGCTACTCCGCATCCGTCCTCCACCGAGACGTGACCGGATCGAGCTTCTGACGCTTCCACTTCTGATATCCACCATCAGGATTTGGCACTACCTCCATCGATCGGTGTCGGTCTCTCCCTCCCCCTCCAAATCCACCGCGAGTGCACACTTCTCCTCCCCGACCTCTGCCTCCCCGAGCTCCCCCTCCTCCTCTAGGTCCGCTGTGAGGGCAACCTCCTCCTCCCCAACCTCTGCCTGCCCGACCTCCCCCTCCTCCTCCCGCACCGCCTGACCTCCCACCTCCCCCCACCCCTCCAAGTCTACTGCGAGTGCGCCTTTCTCCTCCCCGACCTCTTCCTACCCGAGCTCCCCCTCCTCCTCTAGGTCCACTACACCGGCGACTTCCTCCTCCCGCACTGCATGACCTCCCACCCTCCTCACCAGCATCGCCCAAAGGTCCAAAGGAACAGAGGTTGTGGTCAGCCTCGGTAGAAGAAGAGGATGAAGAAGGAGGAGAAGGAAGGAGAGAGGGAGAATGAAGATCCACCATCCGATTTTCTTTGGTTAGATTAACTCAAGTTTAACCCAAGTAATTTAATCCAATAAAGTTAAAGTTGACGGTAGGGTTTGTGGGGTAAGACAGAGCAAGTTTATAGGGTCAAGAGTGGTGTGGGGTAAGACGGTGCAAGTTTATAGGGTCAAGAGTGGAACTAGGCTGTTTCAAAGGTTGAGGAGGTAACTGGCAAAGTTTATAGAGTTCCTGGGGTAAAAATCCCTTGATTTTATATATGAAAAGGGACCGTGTTATCTACGTCGAATTGTATTTTCAATATACTATACTTAAAGTTGTGTTTTTCACCCATTGACTGACATGTAGTTTCATGAGCGTGTTTTCCATCTCTCCTTGCGCTTTTTCTTCCCTCCCCCATTATAGCATTCTTGCTTCATCCATATATTTTAAACATATCATCTGATTCTCCATCGACATTGCAAAACTCCTCTGAGAGGTTGATCGTGATGGACTCTCGAGGACCTCATCCACCCCCATGCCGATGATGACAATGAGGAGTTCAAGGTGGCCTTCAGTGTCAACAACACCAACGGCGACAACAATATCTCATTGGAGGAACTATGTGACGTCTTTCGACGCCTTGCAGATGGGTTGTGCTCCATCTCCGACAGTCGGAGGATGATCGGCCAGGTAGACTCTGACGATGACAAAGGATGACTACTCCCCCTCCCTTCTGCAAGAGGACATGATACAAGCAGCCCACTACGAAGTCGAAGGTGGTGGAGGTCGTATTAGGTATCTTCTTTGCTTCGGGGACAAGTATAAGGAACAATGTCGGTAAGAACCCTATTTCCAATGGAAGTATCCACCCACTTATACGTTACGTCATGAACTACCTCAAGAACTCCTGCAACTATGGCACTACACTAGAGCAGATCTTCCAAACAAGCCATGAAGGCAGGACCAACGGTGATGAGGAGAAGTCGAAGGACTATATCTTGCCATTTGTGAAGAAGATGACGTTGATAATGGAAGTGTTGGATGAAAACATGAGCTGCAAGTCGAAGATGTACAAGGATATATCCATAAGATATATATTCTTAATAAACAACCGGAGGTACATAATGCAGAAGCTGAAGGAGTGGTCGGAGATCAAGGAGATTCTCGGTGACATCTGGTGTAGGAAGAGGTCGTCGAACATTACACAGTACCCCAAAAATTACCAGAGGGAGATGTGGGGGAAGGTATGATGGGTTGCTTTGGGATTGAGGGGTTGTAAGGGCCAGTGATGAAGGAGGTGAAGAACCATTTTAAGTGCTTCAACACAATGTTTGAGGACATACACAATACACAGAGGATTGGGTGGTGAGCCACAAGCATCTGAGGTCAGAGCTGCATGTGTTGGTGGTTGTTGTTGTGGTTCTGGCGTACACGTGTTCATCGGGAAGTACCAGCAGTGCCTCAGTGGAGGGAAGTTCGACCACAAGTTCGAGCGGGAGGATGTAGAAAAGTGCATTGAGGATCTCTTCGACGGGAACCCAACATCATATTGAGGAGGAAAACTTGAGCTTCTGGAGCTTTCGACCACCGTACACACCTCCATCTTCTTCTGCTTTGGAGAAGATGATGCCATCATCTTCATTTTTTCTTCTTCATTGTAAGGTCTTCCTATTATTTCTAACTTGGAGAAACACATAGGAGTAAGATTTGCATATGTTAGAAAGAACGAAAATTAATTCTGATGTGTGTTATGTTATTGATTTACAAGATTAAAATGTTTTTATGGAATCCCTGAATAGGTGTTCAAAGGATGTGGTAATGATTACGTATGACATAAAATTGTGAGATTATAATTTCAATGGATCATTGGTGGGGAAAGGATCCTCAATTGTATCAAGTTTAACATTAGAGGTGTTGTAATTCCCTTATTATTTTTTTGGGTTTTCATTTTGAAAATCTAACCTTATGGATTATATCGTCTACTAATGTTCCATATATTCTTAAAATTTCACTCAAATCCTAGGCCATTTGCTATTTTATCTTAATGCTCAAAAATTCGATTCTTTTATCAATGGGATTTAAGTTGGTCAAATGTTGACAGGACCTTTGACCGCTAAGATAAAATAACAAATGTTGATGCTCCTAAAGGTATTGTTCCTTGCCTTTATAGTGGTTTTGGCACAATCATCCCCTTTTTACCCTCGATGTGGCTGTGAGATGAAACCGCTAATACCCCCTCTCCTTTGTTCATATTGACACCACCATCGACACATCCTTGCCTTGATGGTGTTGCAGCACAGCATGTCCCTTTCCCACTTCGATTTGATGATGACAGAACCACTAATAAACCTCCCTTACTCTTTGGTACAAATGCCACAATCAACACAATGTCACAGACTTGTTGTGGTTGTAGTGTCATGACTCCCTCTCCCTCCTGGTCATGATGGTGATGTCATTGCCTTATGCAACTTTACAGTGACATCGATGCAGAGTTTGGGTCTAGAATTTGTAAATTATAGATGCAAAGTGTATTTCGAAGAAAAATGGTGTGATTTTGAGTCACTAGATAGAAAGGGGTCAATTATATTAATGGAATGGCAACATAAGTTTATCGATAATATCACATTTAAAAAAGTGTCAATTTGATACAATCTGTTTTTGGGGACATCTTTTGATATCAATCCCAAATAAGAGTACATATTATATAAATTTCCCAATATTTTTATCAATCATAACAATGTGACCGATCATGTCAAAAGGTTAAATGATCATTGCATGATCGTTGGGTATTCAATATTAAAAATATGATCGATCATGACCAAGAGGTGGTCGATCATAGGTGAACAATCAATGTAAACAAACGGTCGATCAGGTCGATTGATCAGTGAGCAAAGATGATCGATCATTGCTGATTTTTTTCAATATTCTTGATTTGGGAAGTTTCTGAGGATGTAGCTGAGGTTACAACTTTGTCGAATTTATAGTATAAATATTAAAACATTTATTTTTGTAAAAATCAAATAAACATATAATATTTTGCAACTTCGTCAGTGAAGTTCACTTCATAGAGTTTTGATGCTGAAACAATCTATGATGAATATGTGATTCATCTACTTTATATAAGGATCTTAGCAAAATCTCCTTAAAAATCATCAAATAAAGCCCCTAAATTGACATAATTAACTTTATTGATTGTACAAGAAATTAGGGTTAAAATCCGTGTATAAATAAACCATAATAATTAGCCAACTTGTGCTAATTATTTTATTAACTATTTTGATTTAATTCTTTCTTATTCATATTCTTTAGTTTACTCACTACCAAGACATTAAGAAACAAAATGCATAATAATCAAAGAAAATAAAAGAGTTCGAATGTGTGTGTGTGTGTATTGTACATATTTTATCTTTGACATTTCTATTTCATCTTTTTCTTAACCTATAACAAAATAGTACTTTGTGCATATGACCTCTTCGGATTTGGGATCCTTCGAAAGTTGTAAATCTCAAAGAGATCAACAAATTTCATGTTGACCACTTTTCGCTTGACTTTTCATTTTATTTTATTTCTTATCTTCTTTCATTTTAATAGTTGGTTATCTAACTGGTCAGCATCTTAAGCCACATGGCGCCCGCCTATTGGGTCGCCTCAAGTCCCTGTCAACCCGCATGTTGACCCGGTCTCCCTTTTTGTCTCGTAGCACCTCCATCATGGGTCGTTGGATTAGATCGGATACAACGATCGACACCATTTCAGTCAAACCCTTCTCCTCCCTCATGTACGCCTCACATGACGTGATGTGGCCCCATTGGGTTTCTCATTGCGCAAGATCCAACGACGCCTAGACCTTCTTCCACCTTGGATCCCCTCTCCCCTTCGTCGTTACGCGCTGCGATGTGGCTACTTCCCTCAATTACTTTGATTGTTTCTCCATCTCCCTCCACGTCAGGAACCCATCTAGTCGACACCCCCTTTATTCATTTTCCTCATGTACCCTCCAGTCACCAATGCTCTACATGCTGCCATCAAGGCAGCCATGCGCATCCCTAGGTTCCACCACCTCCATATCCCACCACCTTCACTGTTATCCACTAATTGAGGGAGATCAGACTAAGCTCTAGGAGCTCTAACGTGATAGGCCACCACCCCCTTGTTGAGCGACGACAACCCATCTCCGGTGTTTTCCACGGCTCCTCCATCGTGTTGCAGCTCCACTCCTTCAGTTGTTTTGAGCTCCCTCCCCTCACCGTGAGGTCGAGCAAAGACCAGGGATCACCTTCCAGGTCCCCTTCCCATGTGAAAACAATCTGATTAGCATTGTCGTTCTCCGCCACACACCTCAGGTATCTCTACCATCTCTCCCCCATTCGATTTCTTAATTTGCTTCCATACAGATCGAGACACCTCTGGCCCTCCTAAGGGTCTGTTTAGCTCTGCCTCACATTGCTCATCCTCGCTGACCCAACTCCAATCGCCCTTCCCTTCTCCATAACCTTCTCCAATCCACTCCGCTCCCATGTCTTGCACAACTTGGAGCATCAGGTCTCCACTCCCTTCGTACACTAAAAGACATTCACTGCACTCCCCCTCGACTCGATTTCGATTTCTAACCCTGCAGGACCCTTCTCCCCTCATTGATCGGATGAAGACACAATGCTCTGGTCTCCTCCTTCACCTCCGACGACCTCCCACCGCCATGTTGCCTCGAGCATCACAACGGTTTCATGGAGAATCCAATACTTTGTCATCATCTTCTTGAGCTTCTAGCTCTTCCAGCCGGCCTCCAGGACCTAAGAGGAGCTCGGGGAGGCTCGTCGGAGCTCCGCCACTTTGCTATTGATGACTCAACTTTTGTGAGGGTCTAATGTGGTCTACACAATGTGAGACCTACACTGTCGTTGAGGCGATCACTTACTAAAGTCAAGCGATCAACAATTAACCCACAAATAGATATAGCAATGCAAAATAAAAGCGGAGTTAAATTTTTTTACAACTCAACAAAGATATGTATATGGAAAGTAATGTAGAGGTCGAACACAAGGAGCAAGGGGAATACACAACAAAAATTGGCAAAATGACAATAATTGTTTTTGGTGTTTAAATGAAGATTTTTTATGTTTAGTGGGTTTTTAATTATTTATTTTTTAGATTTTTCATTTATATTATTTATGAGTTTTTATTTTATAATTTTTATATTTCTTTCTATATTTTCTAATTTTTAATTTCCTTTTTCTCCCTTTTTTATACACAAGATAAATACATAATATATATAGTGGAACTAATATAAATAATAAATATACAAAATAGAGAAAATCAGAAAATACCCTAAAATGCAGTCCTTTTATTTATTTTAAGGGTATTAAAAATATTTTTAGGATTTTTAATAATTATAATAATATTAATAATATAAGTAAATATATCTATATAGATAAATGTGGTTGTTTTAAGTTATAAAATAGCTGTAAATACTTCAAAAATAGGAAATAAAATATTTTTGTTTTTGTTTTATAATTTTCTCTATTTTTGATATTTTCTCAGGATTCTTGCATTTTTTGTATTTTTAATTCGATAAAAATAAGAAAATAGTGAACAATAAAATGTGCTTGACTTGTTTTGGATTTTAAAAATAGCTAAATTTTTCTAAAAGTTCCAAAACTAATTTTAATAAATATTAATATAATAAGGAAAATACAGAAATAGAAAACATTTTTTTGGATTTTTAAAGAATTTTTATAATTTTTTAGGGTTAGAGAGGGTTTGCAATTTTATGTTTTTTCTTCTGAATTTTTTAGTGATTTTGGTCAGTATGTGTAAAATACAATAATAAACATCTCTTATTTTTTTAAAATTTTTCATTTTTAATGCAAACAGGGAATAAATGCAATATTTCTAGATTTTCAATAATAGGAAATTAATATTAAATGCCATACGAAAAATATATGCGATGAACTACGATATAATGCACTTATATAAAAATTCATATAGTTTAGATGCTAAAATGTTTTTTTAGTTCAAATAATACATGAAATAAAAATGCAATACTAGAAGGGACTATTATGCAAATAAAAGTAAATAAAACTTCAATCCAGACCCAATTTCCAAAGTATAGGGGCCTCTACACAAATTACATGCAAATATTTAATTCATTTCATGTTGGTAGGGGTATAAATGCAAATTACAAGACATGGCATGGCATACATGAAAAATTCCCAAGAAGTTTAATTGTATCTCAAAGTTTTTGGATTAAATAATAACATACAAGTGCAGGAGTGCCCTTGCAAAAAGCCCACCACCTCATGGACAAATGAGGTGATGTGGTGATGAACTCCCTTTCATCACCTTGATTCTTTCATTTTGGCCTTAAATCCCTAGTTAAATGCATGTATATATACCATTAATTTGTTGAAATAAACAACTAATAAAGTGCACAAAATATTGTATAAAATACTGCACTTTTATTGTATTTAATTCCAAAATTAAAGAATAAAGGAAGAAAAGAAATAAAATTGAAACACAATAGGTGTTGAGTGATCCTAGACCTAGAGATCCAATCATCATGACGACTTCGTCGAAAAAGAATAAAGTAGGGGGAGATATGGTAGAAGAACTATACAGAAATATACGGAAAACCATACATAAAACCCTAATTTAATTTATCTATAATTGATTTTTTGCTCCTATTTTAGATTATTATTTCTACACCTCAAATAATAAAATATTCAACATGAAAGTTGTAGTAAAATACGTAAAAAATACAAAACTTATTATCATGAAAATAATGCACAGTGTGTCCGGGACACACAAAATAAAAAGTCAAAATAAAAACTTCACAGATATATATCTCCTCCATACTGTGTCAAAATGGACCAAAATCATATTTAATTGTATATGCCTTTTAATATGCTATTTAATGAAATGGTTTAATTTAATTTGGAGCTAAGATGCAAAAGTTGGGTTGGGGCCCATATTGTGCAACATACTTGTATATTTTATTCAATGTCTATTATTTATATTTTTTCAAGTTCTTTTATTTTTATAAAATTGCAAAAATTATTTAAAGCACATGTCCATACTTAAAATAAATTAAAACCATCAAAATAAAATTAAAATAAATAATGCACTTCAATACATAGGTAACGTATATTGTGATATACCTATAAAGAATACGTAATTAATTAATTAATTAATTATATATAAATTCAGAAAAAATACAACAAAAATATCTAAATATGTACTTAAATAAACTAAAATTATATAAAATACTTGTACATGATAACAAAGTATATAATACAAAATAAAAATAAAATACACTACACATAGGTAAATATACCTATAATTATACTTGTAAATAGTAACTTATAATAAAACACCTTGAAAAAATAAATAAAAATATGTATAAAATATTACATAAAATTAGAAACATTTTCTATTTTATTACCTGAAATTAATTAATTCATTTTGTATTTTTAAATGATCTTACACATCATTTTTCACTTCCATTTTCCTGGTTGGTCCACGTGGACCAACCGGGAACCTCTGACAGTTGACCTCAGGTCAACTATCCTTCTCTTCCTCTAACTCATGACAGAACTCACGGGGACCCGTTTTTCTCCCCTTTTCCACGCATCCTCCATGCCCGTCATCGCCCTCAAACTCCACCACTTTTGATCATCGCACAAATGCCATCCTCGTCGACACTTCTCCCACCAACCCTTCTTCCACTACATGCAACTTCGCCTCGAAATCCTCCTTTCATCATCCTATAAAACACCATAACCTTCTTCATTTTTGGCTTTGATCACTCTTGGAGCGCTCTTAGCCTCTCAGACTTGGCTCTGGAGCTCGTGGCTTGTGCCAGAAGCCTAAAGCAACCATCTACAGCGAGGAGGGATGTCCTAGTGGGTTGATCCAGCCACCACCAGTGAGCTCGCCGGAGGTTCTGCCTCCCAGGTCTTTGGCTTGGTTGAGGCCCCTTTCTCTTCTCATCCTAGGTAATAGTTAGTCTCTAATCTATTTCTACCTTTAATTTTTCATTTGATCGTTTGAATTAAGTTTAATTAGCGACCCCCAATTCGGCCTCGAGTTAGAACTCCAGGTCAAATCACTGTGCTTGCGATTGTAATCCACTTCTATCTCCATTCCATCATGTCCCCCCTCACGTGTTCCATCTTTCCACCTATCCAGCCAACCTAGATCCATCGTGGATATGGGATTCAAGCTCCATTCACCACCTCCTCACCAGAGCTCCATCCATTCAGCCCCATGTGCATTTCAGCTTCAAGGACGAGCCGTGGGAGTCTCCCACATTCATTCCAACCTTTTGGTGTAGGTTTTGGTCCTAAAGGACCCTTATGGAGCCCAAGATCGGACATGGACAAGCTCCAGGTCACCCGGAGAAATCATGTCACCCGGAGCTTCATCGTGCCATCTGAACGCCACCAACGCATGCGGAGGCGCCTTAGCAACTCACGACAATTGTCGGATCTTGAAGGAATTGTTGGAGGATGGAGAGTGAAGAGATCAAACCTCGACCGTGTTCTTCACAGTTCTTGAAGACCTCTTCTTTGCCATCAGATCAACCACACAGCCCAGATCTATTCCGAGCTGTCCAGTTCGAGCGAAGTGTTACGTCTTTGAGGCCATCTGATTAGATTTGTGGCACGTGAAGGATGACCCGATCAGTGGGCCTTAAGTGGGTAAATATCGAACACCCCCTCCGTATTTATGTAATTTTTATAGAGTCTTGTAAATATTTTGTAACGTTCAAAAAGTAGTAGAACGATTATACTGAAGCCCCCATACTATTTGTTTATTACAAATGAGTCCCCTAGCAACTCAAATCATGTGGGTCCCCACGTGAGTTTGGTTAATTGCACTTGCACCCATCCGACTTTGTGTATTCCGTACTAATATATGAAAATAGACTTTCAGTGCAAATTTTTGGTGTTTTTGTACATATATCCCTACATTTAATTATTATTGCAGAAACACCCTAGCCAACTTAGTTAATAGTTATGTATGTTTTCTATTTTCTAAAAATAGTATCTGTGCTTCAAAAATCACCAAAAATAAGATAATGTGCCTGATGATATGCTAGTTTACGCCATGTAATTTATTTTGCATTTCACCTACATTTAGTATTTATAAAAAACAAGAAAGAGCACATTCAGTTCTTGTTTGCCATAGAAAATACAACAAAATATAAAATCAATTTTAAAAAAAATCCAAAAATAGTAATCATCTATTATTGCATTTTACATCTTCAGACCAAAAATCCCTAAAAATAGAAAAAGAAAATCACTAAAAATTTAAAAGCTCCAAAATCCTTGTAAAAATTAGAACATATCTTCAAAAATTCCCAAAATATTAATTTATGTTCTGTATATATATATATATATATATTAAAATTAGTTTTGAGAATTTTTGAATCCATTTACTATTTTTAAATCTCAAAATAATTCAACCCATTTAAAGAGTCCCTGATTTTGTATATTTCGGACTTTAAAAATACCTAAAAATTAGCAAAAATCCCCATAAAATCACAAAAATAGAAGAAAAATATAAAAAACACATAAATATTTTATTCTATGAATTTCGATTATTTACATCTCCATTTATAAATACATTACCATATATTGTATTATATACTCATATATAGTTATATATATATGTAATATTAGTACTAATAATTATAAATAGTTTATAACTATTTTTAAATCATTTAAAAATATAAAAAGGACTGTTCTTATCTTCATTTTTTTTATTTTTGTATATTTATTATATATTTTATATTATATATCGCCTATATTACGCATATTACATTATCTACATATATATTGATATATATATATCCTTCATCATATTTTTTAAAGAAAAAGAATTTAAAAATCTGAAAAATATAAAAAGTGAATAAAAATTATAATCTATAATTAAAAAATAAAAAGTATTTTAAATTAAAAATAAAAAACCCAAAAAACATCAATTGATTGATTGATTGATTAATTAAGCACATATTATACAACTACCCATATTATTTATTCATTTATGAATAATAATTGGTGCTACCTTGTATTGTTCCCTATGTTCAACATCCTACTCTGATTGTCACTATACATACAATTATAGTAGGGTTATACTAAATTGATTCACACCTTTACTTGATTTCTTTACATTATTGTATGGGTTGATTGTTGCTTAGTCACTTGGGCTTAGTGAGCGGTCACCACATCGACTACACTCCCGCCTTGTATGGAGTGTATGATCGTCTCACTCTTCTCAAGTGGATTAATCACGTGATGAAGGACCTAGGTGCAAATAAAACAACTACAAGGGGTTAATTACAAAATAATAAGAACTTTTTACAGTACAGATAAATATTTATGGATTAAAATAAAATACAAAAAGGTAGGGGGTCTAGGGCAAAATTACCCCCTACAACACGAGCAGACGACTTGGATGCTTTCATTTGGACATGTGTCGCCCTCTCCTTGCTCGATGACAATTCGATGATGGACGCAGGAGAGTAGAAGGTGGTTGCTGATCCAACGGATAAAGGCACACACATCCAACGATGGTTGTGCGAACGGGAGCTCCTCGTCGATCCAACAGTGGAGGGCAAGGGAGGAAGAACAAGGAAGAACTCCTATTCAGTCGAGCTTCGATCTTCTCCCCTACTAGTCTATGCCGGTGTCTGGATTCACGGCGAGGTGCAAACCGCTCTGGGCAGTTGTGCGACTCAACTGGAAGCTTCAAATGGGCTCGATGGCCATCGAAGTGAGCCTCAATAGTTGAAGAAGAGTTATAGCTCCAGGAACCTTGGCTGAACTAAAACTCGACCTGTGACGGGTCTTAGGGCCTCCAAAACCCGCAAGGAAGTTTAGCATACACACACACAGGGGTTATGGGGGTCCTATTAGTTGGACATGAGCAAATTTGAGGTCGGGCAAAGGCTCTCCGGCATACGACGGAGGAGGAGAGCTAATTCCCTAATCTGGGGAGGATCAAGTTGAGTGATAGTGCATGGGGCGTTCGGAAATTGAAGGGGAAGAGAATGGAGATGACATGCGAGTCGAAGAACGGTTGAAAGACGATGGAACAATGGTTGGAGATGAAGCTCCGACGAACTTTGATTTGGAAATTTAAGAAATGAAATACAAGAAAAATCGAAATTAAATCCTAAACTTGGCTATCTATGATGCTAGGAACAGAAATAACTAAAGAAAACTAAGGTTCGACCTAAGAATGAGGGAGCCAAGGTGGAACTCCACCAGCTACTCCATCAATGCTCGGATCTCCTCCGACCAACCTCTTCCTCCATGCCAAGCGATTGGGTGAAGTAGTAGCTATCACCAACAATCTCGGGGACCAAGAAACTACGTGATTTTGAAGCAGAAGCGGGATCAAATTCAAAAGTTGGTCAAGGAGGGTTTATGTACATGGGTGATGAATTGCTGAGCGCTTATGTGATTGTTCGCAATTTCCCTACTTTAATTAGTGTGAATTATCGTGTTAAATAATGTCGATGTGTTTGTCATTTCATTATATGTGAGTAATTGGAATCAATCAAGAAATAATCACTCAAAAATTTATTCAATTAATTTGAGAGATTTTTTGTTTGTTTTACTTGGGCATGTCCCAAGGTCGAACTCAAGGAGGCAAAGGAACAACTTAGGATTATGTCTTTCAAATTTCAAGCACGGTTTTTGAGGCGAATATTTTTTAAATGCAATTTTCGGATGCAAATGCAAATGTGGCCAATTTTAGGGACCAAAATCAATTTCAATCAAACGATGTCCAAAAATTATGAAACTTGGCCGAGAGGTAAATAATGATGAAATAAATGCGCTATTTTTTTTTGAATTTTTGTATGCAAGATGAATAAATAATGAATTTATGAATGCAGACACTGTGATTTTCCATAATTAATTATAATAAATATTAAATCTAATTATTTTTTAGAAATAAAATTATCCAAGATATATCACTAAGTGGTCTATTTCATAAAAATCCTAAACCCTAAAAATGTTGAATTTAATACCTATTAAAAATTAATTAATAAAATTCACAAAATGATTTTCATAGAGAAAAATATGCATGCAAATTCAATTCTTTGAGCACAATATAACTAACAATTAATTCTATGATCCATGAATTTTTGATAATTTTTCGAGCATTGGTTATTTATCTATGAATTTCTAAGTATTGACTAGGTAAAATATGCAATTTTCCACTAAGATATTAATTATTAAATAACCACAACGCATAAAAATATAACAAACATTCCAATATGTAGAGAATTAATTGATCTACAAGGCACAAATTTTTCAATAATAAAAAGATGAAGAAATTTTACTCAAATGATAGATAGAAGTCATGGTTCTTTTTGCAAATTACAATAACTAAATAAAATAAGAGAACGCAAAGATAGGGACTAAGACATAATTACTAATTCCTAGGAGGGGTCTTCTGTAAAACTTCCAAAGGGACACATGCTAAGCACGTGCCCTGGGGACGCTAAACGTAGATGGAATTTAGTAATCCTCTGGGGTTTTGGCATAAAATACCCCTTCACGAATGTGCCGTGCACGCGGGGAGGGTCACAGGTGGGGGGGCCCGGTGGCTGGCGAGGTGCGGGCTGGTGCCAATGAAGGGGCACGAAGGTGGAGGCGTTCGGAGCAGTCGGAGTTGAAGGCTATCCTCCAGCAGCCTGATGCTGGTGGAAAAGCCTGGAGGCTGGGGCTTGGTTCTCAAGTGGTTTGCAAGGTCCCTGACGAACGAATAGGAATAACTCTTGCTGGCGGTATAACATGTCGTCGGAGAAGGCGCAGATGTCGGAAACAAGACTTGTGGTGGCTCAAAATTGGGAAAGAAGATGATCCTTGAGGAGCTGTATCATAGATAGAGCTGGTTTGAGGACAATCGTTGCAGACAATCAAAGCATCAGAAAAGGCCTGCGAGGCGGAGCAGATGACTGGAGACATGTTGACGTCGTCGAATGGTGCGGCGGAAAAATGATGTGAAGGGGGTGTCTAGCGGGGAGGCATAGGTGGTGGAGACCGGAGAAGATGGACACACGGTGGAGCGAAGTGGGATATAGGTGAAGTCGTTGGCTCGACGGTGACAAAGCGGCCGGAGCGGAGCAACTCGCGCGGAAGTGGTGATGCTGAAATGGTGGTATCACCCACTAGATCTCACCGCGGGAGGATGAGAACCGTTGCTGTCACCACCTTTATCTCCCCATCAACTTATGCAAACTACGGATGGCTTCCACTAGGAATGGATACAGTCATTTTACAATCAAGGAGGATGGGGCCGGTGATGGAAGGTTGGTTGATTTGGAAGGGAGAAGGGAGTCGGGAAGATGAGAGGCAACGAGATCCGTGAATGGAGATATGATTGGATGGGATACGCAGGGGTGAGTGAGAAAGGTGTATGCGGATGATCAGTGGCGACAATTTTAGGGGGACGACGATGAGAATCCCGGAGTGGTGGCGGTGGCACCCGATTCTGATTGGGAAGGCCATCGAGATTTGGGTAGAAGGAAGATGATCAGGAGCCGTCTGATCGGTTGTGATGGAGCGACCCTGATCTCGCCACGTGTCTTTTTTAATTATTTTTTATTTTTTGTTTAATTTAATTATTTTTATTTTATTTTTTTAATAAAATAAATTAAAAATAAAGGCCAAATTTGAGTGACACATGGCAGTTGCTACGTGTCACCACTAGAAAATTTGAAAATAAAAATATAAATAAAAATCAGAAATAAATAGCAAACAACCTCGGATCGAAAAATTTTCTTCACAAAAGTTGCTCGTCTCGACGCGATCTACAACTTTCATGAAGGGACCAAAACCAAAATAGGCATTAATGCAAAGCGATTTTTTGGGGTACTCTATGTACATATAACATCTTGATTTTGGGATTTTCTAATTTTTTGTCATTTAAGATGAAAATCAGGAAAATTTATGATAAAATCAGAGATGAATATTTACACATTAATCTATTTTTTGGTTTTATATAATTATGAAAATGAAGAAGTAAAATAAAGTTCGAAAATGACAACTTTTGTACAGATTGTTAGTGAAGACTCAGGCTCAGTTAGTTTCTTTGATTTCAAGATCATTTTGCTTTTGTATTTTTGCACATTTTAATAAAACATTTGTGAAAGAAAATAAATGAAAAAGAAATAAAATAGAATGAGTTAATTGTGTACATAAAATAATAGGTTAAAAATTGCTAAAATACACAATG
Source organism: Ottelia alismoides (assembly GCA_037367405.1). Lineage (NCBI taxonomy): Eukaryota > Viridiplantae > Streptophyta > Magnoliopsida > Alismatales > Hydrocharitaceae > Ottelia > Ottelia alismoides. Next base: position 851,879 of record JAZKJV010001004.1, on the reverse strand, counting down.
TACAAAAGAGTCCCAAAACCAACTTTCACATATGAGCTCCGATTCACTTGAACTTGGTCTTGTTTTGAAGGTATTTGAATGAACATTAGTTCAAAAGTGAGTACGATCAAATCAGATACTATATGAGGAAGATATCAGTGTTTTAGTCTGAGAATCCTGAAATTAGTGATTTTTTGTATTTTTCATTTATTCTTGTTAGTAATATGTACATAATGGAGGCGGTTTCAAGTCATTTGGAGCTAGCATGAATTGATTAAAAAACAGAGTAGTTAGCTTATTTTACAGGTCAAATGTGATGGGATTTTTGGCTTCTTATTTTATGCGATTATGATTGATAAAATACAATTATTATTTATACATGCATGAATGCTAATTATGCATGATAATGGATATGCAGATGAATTTTGGGGAACTGAACTTAAATATTATCTTTTAGAGTGATGAATCTGAGATTTATCATCCCCCTATACTTAAACCATGCTCGTCCCTAAACATCTAAAGAAATGCAATGAGGTGAAATGAGATTGGGTTCCATACCAAGATCATGAGCAAAAGGTGAAAATGGAGCTAGACCCGACCTTTGGATTATTAGTTTGGCGAAACTCCTTGGAGAATTAGGGTTTTAAAATCAACACCCTCTAAGTTCTACACATCATTGTCACAGTTTCAGCTCCGAAGTCATCTTAGATCAATCCTCCTCCCAAAGCATACCCCATGAACATTGAACAACTGCCTCATGTATGTGAAAGGTTTTAGCTCTTCCTATCCAGAATGCCATACTACCATGCAAACCTCTCCTCCAATAACTCGTCCTTGGGGAGTCAGGTATTTCCCTTTAAGGTCTGTTGTGCTGTGTTCACAATCGAGAAGAGGGAGAAATTAGAAGAAGGGGAAAAGAACTAGAGGGTGACCAATGTAGTCACCTCTCCTTGTGAATCCGGTAAGTTTAGCCAAGTCTCCACTAAGATTTACAGGTTTTCCTGAAGCTTGGACCTTTTTTGGTCAAATATTTATTTGGTAGTTGGCTTCTTTGTGTTTGGATTTTTGGTAACTCTGAATGGATCTTGTTGTGCCCCTACGGGTATGGAATCTTTATTTCCGTACATGTTTTGGGGTCTTAGAAAAAAATTGTGCCGAACCATCCATCCCTTTTCTGAAGCTTTATTTCAACTCGTACTCCGATCTTTAGATGTCCATGCTACCAGAAAAGAAACTCACACAGTCTTCCAACACCCTGCCTGAGTTGAGCTAAGTGCATAGTGCGAGAGTACAAATTAATTCCCTAGTCAAGAGTCGTAGCTGAAATAAAGAGACCAGGTTAGATACTAAGAGTAAAATACTTCACATTGTCATGTGGAACTCGAAAAATTAAGTCAGAGACCCGAAGCTTCTAAAATCCTATTTCTCGATGAAGTTCCTCTGAAAATTAGGTGGATTATGTTCATGTACAGAACACTCTTGGTTTCTGCTCATAACTCGATTCAGAACCCATGGGTTTTTCACCAATGCAGATGCATGTAATGCTAGATGAAGTGCAAGTGCGGGAAATACAGACACATTTTTTGTATGCTTTTTATGGAAAAATGAATAAGAATCCATTTTTAAAAAAATTTTGGTTTTACAAACAATTGAACACAGTTCGTGTTAGTTGCAAAACTCATTTTTTGGTATTTTTTATTAGTTTTTACAAATTTGTTACCCTCCCCGTAAATACATATAGACTTACGTGAAAGTATGAGCTATGGGTAAAATATATACACGGTATATATATACCCCTATACTTAGAGAGTGCTATGTCCTCAAAGCATAAGAAGCGTAGAGAAGACATAGCTCGAGCTAAGCGCAAGAGAGTGAAAAAGAAAGAGAAAAATAGAGATTGGCGTGGCCCCTATACTTAGGTTGTGGACAGTCTAAGTATTGAAGAAGGGCGAAAATGAGGCAGGCGATGATGTGGAATTTGAATGAGGAGAGTACATACAGTGGTCTTCGGGCCCCCCTATACTTACTTAAACTCTGGTAGCCTAAGTACAGAAGACGGGTGGAAATGGGGCGATCAGAGAGGGAATGGATGGGGAGTGTAGTATATACAGATGGCATCGGTACCCCCTATACTTAGGCCTTGTCCTAAGTAAAGCAAGACTATGTACAAGGGGACCAAAGGGGTAGGGAGGGAGGGTTGCCAATGATTAAGGAGGTTTTCGACAGATCTTTTTGTGAGCCAGTGGCGGGAGGTCATAATGATTGGAAGAAGATGTTGCAGATGAGTCCCATCCATCATCAGTGTAATCCTTAGGAAAATCATGCTATAGAGTAGATAAAGCGTATGAATCAGATGATATCCAACCATCATCGAAGTTATCCTCAGAAGAATAATTCTTGAAGGTGGAGGCACTCCAGATATTCTTGTTCTTTAGTTGCTTAATAAAGTTATGCTTTGTAAAACCTTGAACTTGGCCGTCACTCGGATCCTATATGATAAGATCCGGCTCGTCAAGAGGAAACCAAAGGAATTTATTTCGTGTGAATCAGACTTCATTTCGATTTGTTACGATTTTCGGAAGAAAGAGAAGTAAGGAGGTTTAAGACGTCATTAACTCTTAATGACTGTCATTAAGACTAATTAAACACGATTAAAGAAATTAATTATGGATTGAGGATTGTTAATGACCATTAGCGAATACTAATCAATAGTTAGAAAAAGTTAAGCGCAAACCGCGAAGGTTAAATCACAATTAGTAAAAGTTAATCACGATTAGCGCTAATTAAGCACCATTAGCGAATCTAGAGTCTTTTGGATAGTTCTAATTTAAGCAGTAAGTTTCGGATAAGTTTTGGCCAAAACCATGAGCCAAAACCATCAGCCACTAACTGTGGTTAAGATCTAAACCACAGTTTTCTAACCATGGTCAGCGGTTTTCTGGAGCCTATAAATAGCCCCTCACCCATTCATTCTCTACGATTTCCACTACAATCACCAACCTAAGGGCTAGTGTTGAGAGGTCGGGAGGAGGAGTGGGAGGCGAGGAAGGAGCGCTAGCGAAGTGCTGCCGGGAGAACGAGGAGGAGGAAGGTGCGATCCTCTCTTAGTTTGCTTCGTGAGCTAGGTTTTTGATTCATGTTCTTTTTCTAGCTTGTTTCCGATTCATCTCTGTTTACGATTCGTTTTCTGTTGTGGTTCGAGGAGAAATCTGTATAATACCCTACTTAGGTGCGGTCGGCTATGCACGTCAGTGAACCATGTGATTCGTCACACTTTCACTCACCTAAGACGTGTGGTGTCTATCGATTCTCCATCGCTTGTAGTTTTATATTCTTTTAGTTTCTCTATTATTTTCCTCTCTGTGATTTTATAAAGGAAACTCTTTCTGTTTTTCTTTTAAAATATGTCCCGATATAAGGGGAAACTCTGTCGAAGTTTTTATAAAATATGTCCCGATATAAGGGGAAACTCTACCGAAATTTTTATAGAAATATGTCCTAATATAAGGGAAACTCTGCCGAAATTTTCTTAGAAATATCACCCCTATAAGGGGAAGCTCTGCTGAAATTTCAAGAGAAAATATGTTCTTCACGCTCTTCACATTCTTCGTGTGTTCTTCGTGTTCTTCTTCGTTCGTTCTTCACGATTTGACACGTTCTTAGCATTTTTGATAAGAAAATGAAATTCGATAGTTTCAGAAGCTATAAATCATCCTTTTGAAAAAGAATCATGATAAAGCACTATTTACGAGCTCGACTAGGTAACAAAATCCTTCCTTTTGCTATTGGGTTTTCATATGAGATCGTTGAGATTTCTGTATTTATGCTTCTTTCTATGAAGAACCTTAATTTGGTTATTTTTGAGAAAGTATGAAAGGTTGCTTTGTGATTTCAACTAAAATAAGGTCTAAGCATCAAATGGATGCAGTGGTTTGGAAAGTTAGGGTTTGGAAGTTAAAATAAGAACAAATACGAGTATATAAATATATGAATTAATATATGTATAAGTCTATACTTAGTATTTATGTTTATGCAAATCTAAGGCTTAACGGAGGAATTACATCATGGGAATTGATGTGTTTTGAGTTGGATCCTGAAAAGGATTGTGTCTTACGTTAAGAATGATTGGGAGTTGAACTACAGGTTAGGCATGCAACCTGTATGTTTGTCGAAAGGAACCTGTATTGGCATTGCCCTACCTAGGTGGTACACGTTTACCCTGTTATGATAAGTGCGTACGAAATAAATGATTTGCAACACGTGGTACTGGGAGCCAATTCGGATTGAACGACGGAAGATGTGGTCGTGCCATGTGGAGGTACGGGTGGTTCAATAGCGGCTGGGTCATGATAACATGTATTTGAAGCCGCTAGGTTATGTGATTAAAGGTTATGTCGGTGAGCCATCGCAAGGACTTTAGTAATCCAGCCAACTAACATAGTAGCCATCCAGCCAACCGTAATAGCTATACTCTATAAGGTAGTTGGTAATCTTTTTATGTATTTCCTTTCGAGCTGATGTACATGTAAATGGTTATAGCAGGACAATATATCATGTGAACTTTATATTGTGAATGGAAAAGTGTTGAAATACTTACTTCTGAGTATTTTTATTGCAGTTTGTTTTTGAATGGTAGTTGTGATTGTTGAATAAATTATTACTGAGTAACAGATCTGGATATGGGAGGATCCGGTGACCCAGAATCGGAGTCGTGACAGGTTGGTATCAGAGCTCAGTTACTCTAGTAATTTACTCAGTAATTGATAACTATGAGCGGTATTCAGAAATTAAGGTTGTCTTATAATCCTTTGATCTTAATAAGTGACTGCAGTACCATCCACAAGTCATTGTCCCTTATGTACATCATGCTAAAACATATAGGACCTAACTTTTAACCTTGACTCATCCCTGGATCATGGCAGACCAAGATGTGCCTAGGCAATTAGCGACTATATGACAATGCTGCAAGAAATGGGGCAAAAGCAACAAGCATTAGAGGTGAGGCTCAATGCACAAGCTGAGAGACCTGAGGCATCTGTACCTGTGGATGCTAAGATTGAAGGTTCTGTCCATCTTTCTAAGGAAGAATATAGTTACCGTCCTTCGACCGAGTCTGCTCCTACTCCAGCTGAAGGAGCGATGGAGATGACCCTTCTTAGATACCAAAAATTACTAGACAATTACCGAAAGGGAAAGATTCCTCAATTCAAAGGCGTAGAGACACCTACTGAGGCAGAACTATGGCTTGATGATGTCAGCAGGATGTTTAGAATAATACATGCACCAGCAGACACTTGGGTGCACTTCGCTGATTACTCTATAGCAGACTACACAAGACGATGGTGGAGAGCAATTTCCAAGAAATTAGTAGATCCCGTTCCATGGGATATCTTTTAAGAAAGGTTTCGAGCTCACTTATGTCGCTCGCATTGGGAAGAATTGAAGAGTAGGGAGATGGCTTCTTTAACCCAGGGTTCCAAGAATGTACAAGATTATCATATTCACTTTACAGAGCTGATACGTTACTCCCTAGATCTAGAAGCTTCACCACATGAATGTCTTACCAAATTTGTTAGCGAGCTTTATGGATATCTTAGAGAGAAGCTTCCAGGTTTTAGAGCCACCACTATAGATGAAGCCATGGACATCGCCTCTCGTATTGATATGGAAAGGGATGAAAACCGCCAAAGAAGAAGCTTCCACTTTTCTGGTGGACCATCCAAACATAAGGGGAACTATAACCACAGAGACCGTCACTATCATCCAGTTGGTTCTAGTATAAACTTGCCATAGACTTTGGGCCAGGTATTATCAGGAAGAGGGGGTTTTTCTAGACCTCCACTATATCCTCGTGACTCAGTAGCATGAGCTAGTACCTCTATGGCGGGGTCTTCAGCATAAACAGGAACACATGTGTGTTATTACTGTCATCAGGAAGAACACATCAAGAAAACTGTCCAATGTTGAGAGGTTCGTGGTTTAAATCAACCCCAATTAATGGTATAACATCCACCCTGAGCAATGGAGCGACACGTAGAGGAAGACATGTAGAGGTCGTGGCTCACAAGGATCGTCTCCTACATAGCAACCACCACACAGTGTTGCGGGTTCTAGCTTGCCTATTCCTAATGGCCAGCTCAATGCAATCACTGAAGAACAAGCCTACAATTCAGGCACGATCGCACGAGGTAACGTTACTATGCATGGATTTTCAGTACATGCCTTGTTTTGATTCTGGTGCTTCACATTCATTTATTGCTCGAAGGTTAGTATCCACTTTCGGTAAGGTACCAGTAGAAGTACAACAATACTATCTGATTAAGGGACCATGAGGACAAGTATTTATAATCCGAGAAATACTGGATCATCGTGCAGTACTGATAGTAGGACATCAGTTACCTGTTTCACTATTACTAATTGAAATGAATGACTTTGATCTTGTCCTTGTGATGGATTGGCTAGAAAGGCATCATGCTTGCCTTGACTGTTTTCAGAAGACAATAATATTTCACCTTCCTAACTCGATAGAATTCCAGTTCATTGGAAAGACATCCAATGATAATATTGAATATATCTCTACTTTGAAGGCACAACAGTTGTTAGAGCAAGGGTGCCAAGGCTATTTAGCTTGTGTAACCACTACATCAGGGTTAGACAGAATGATAGAAGATATACCTATAGTGTGCGAGTTTCCTGATGTATTTCTAAAGGAACTACCTGGATTACCACTTGAGCGAGAGATTGAATTTGAAATCTCTCTCACACCTGATGCTCAACCTATCTCTATCCCTCCATATAGGATGGCACCAGTTGAGTTGCAAGAGTTAAAAGTATAGTTACAAGAACTGTTAGATAAAGGATTCATTCGTCCTAGTACTTCACTATGGGGTGCACCTGTCTTGTTTGTAAGGAAAAAGGATGGGTCAATGCGGTTGTGCATTGACTATAGACAGTTAAACAAGAAGACAGTAAAAAACAAGTATCCTCTGCCAAGAATAGATGATCTCTTTGACCAGTTGCAGGGTTCAACTGTATATTCCAAGATTGACTTAAGATCTGTATACCATCAGTTGAAGATTAAAGATGCAGATATCCCCAAGACAACCTTTCGAACTAGATATGGACATTATGAATTTTTAGTTATGCCTTTTGGATTAACAAATGCCCCAGCATCCTTCATGGATCTCAAGAATAGAGTATTCAAGGAGTTCCTAAATCACTTTGCAATATTCTTTATTGGTGATGTGCTTATTTACTCCAAGGATAAGTATCAGCATGAACACCATCTCTGGAAGGCACTTGAAATACTAATGAAGAATAAACTGTATGCTAAATATAGCAAATGTGACTTCTGGTTGTATGAAATATCCTTCTTAGGCCATGCTATTTCTGGGAAAGGCATATCAGTTGATCCTACAAAAGGTTAGTGCGGTGATGAGTTGGGAACGCCTGAAGATTGTGACAGAAATACGATCTTTTCTGGATCTAGCTGGATATTATAGAAGATTTGTGAAGGAGTTTTCACGATTAGCATTGCCAATGACTAGGATGACTCAGAAGGAGGTCCCATTCATATGGTCCGATGCATGCGAAACTAGTTTCCAAACACTGAAAGAATGCCTAACATCTGCACCTATCATTACTCTACCCTCTGGGACTGAAGGGTTTACAATGTACACTGATGCATCTAAAGAAGGACTTGTGACAGTTCTTATGCAACATGGTAAGGTAGTTGCATATGCATCACGACAGCTTAGGACACGTGAGAAGAACTACCCAACACATGATCTTGAATTAGGTACCATAGTTTTCGCTTTAAAGATATGGAGACACTACCTCTATGGTATTACTTTTGAAATATTCACTGATCATAAAAGCTTGAAATATCTGCTGATCAGAAGGAACTTAATATGAGATAGAGACGGTGGCTAGAGCTGTTAAAGGACTACGATTGCACCATCTCCTACCACCCCAGTAAGGGGAACGTCATAGCAGATGTCCTTAGTAGAAGAACTCATTCACATGTGTTGGTGAGTGCTATCCACTTCTAGGGTGTACTATCAACGTTAAGTGAATGGAAACCATTTGATAATAGTGTCGATACTATAACTATTCCTCACCGATGCAAACCAGAGATCTGGGATAGAATAAAGAAATGACAAGAGGATGATCCAGTACTTAAAGACTTGAGGCAATAACTTGAGAAGAATGAGATAGATAGATTCCATATACAAGATGGGTTACTATATAACCATCACAGAGTTACTGTACCAAACACACTTGAACTAAGGAAAGACATCTTACGTGAAACGCATTGCTCTAGATTATCTATTCATCCAGGAATTACGAAGATGTATAGAGATCTTCGTTCAAAGTTTTGGTGTCCAGGAATGAAGAAGGATGTTGCTGAGTTTATGAATTCATGTTTCACTTGCCAACAAGTAAATGCTTCACACCAAAAGCCATAGGATTGTTACAACCCCTCCCTATACCTGAGTGGAAATGGGAAAGCATTTCCATGGACTTCGTTACTGGCTTACCTCAGATGGCTGGTGGTAAAGATAATATATGGGTTATAATAGATTGCGTGACCAATTTAGCACACTTTATTCCGAAAAAGATTATCTTCCACTCCAGATCATCCTACTGAGTTATATATTACACATGTGATCCATCTCCATGGTATTCCAAAGGAGGTAGTTTCCGATCGACATTCACGATTCGCCTCACACTATGGGGAGAACTTCGTGAAAGACTTAGGCACACAGTTATGCTTGAGCACAACATATCATCCGCAAACAGATGGTCAATCAGAACGTACGATTCAGACACTAGAGGATATGTTGTGAGCATGTGCCTTAGAATGGAAAGGATCATGGGTAAAAGATTTGCCTCTTGCAGAATTCACCTACAACAATAGTTACCATACAAGTATTGGCATGGCACCATTTGAAGCACTATATGGACTTAGGTGTACTACTCCTTTATCTTGGCAAGAGGTCGGGATAAAGAACCTTTACAATTCATATAGACTCCAGGAGACACGAGATTCTATAGAGCTTGCTCGAAAAAGACTAATAACTGCTCAGAATCGCCAGAAAAGCTATAGTGATGCCAGGCGAAGAGACCTTGAGTTTGAAGTAGGTGACTTTGTATTTCTTAAAGTATCGCTTATGAAGGGAGTTCAGAGGTTTGGCTTGCATGGGAAGTTGGCACCCAGGTTCGTGGGTCCCTTTGAAATTATTCAGCAGATTGGTAAAGTCGCATATAGACTTGCATACCATCCACATCTTTCTGCAATACATGATGTTTTTTATGTATCAAATCTAAGAAAGTATATTAAGGATCCTGAGCATAAGATAAACTATGATGATTTGCTTGTTGAGCCAAACTTGACATACCGAGAAATAAATGTGCAAATACTAGACATGGATATCAAGAAGTTGAGGAATAAAGAGGTACCTCTAGTTAAAGTGTTGTGGCACAACTAAGAGTTTGAAGAAGCCACATGGGAACCTGAGGTAGAAATGAGAGAAAAATACCCGTATTTATTTGAATGATAACACTATGTATTATGTATATCTTTATTATAAATGAAATGACGTTCATTCTCTTTAAGGTTGTTATGGTTTCAATCATCTTTAAGGTTGTTATGCCGATATTTCTAGTCTCGAGGACGGGACTTCCTTTAAGGTTGTTATAATGGTAAAGTCTTGAACTTGGCTGTCTCTCGGATCCTATACAATAAGATCCGGCTCGTCAAGAGGAAATTAATGAAATTTATTTCGTGTGAATCGTACTTCATTTCGATTTGTTATGATTTTCAAAAGAAAGAGAAGTAAGGAGGTTTAAGACATCATTAAATCTTAGTGACTATCATTAAGACTAATTAAATATGACTAAAGAAATTAATGATGGATTGGGGATCGTTAATGACCATTAGCGAACACTAATCAATGGTTAGTAAAAGTTTAGCGCAAGCCGCGAAGGTTAAATCACAATTAGTAAAAGTTAATCACGATTAGCGCTAATTAAGCGTCATTAGTAAATCTAGAGTTTTCTGGATAGTTTTAACTTAAGCCCTAAGTTTCGGATAAGTTTTGGCCAAAACCATGGGCCGTTAACTGCGGTTAAGATCTAAACCACGGTTTTCTAACCATGGTTAGAGGTTTTCTGAAGCCTATAAATAGCCCCCTACCCCTTAATTCTCTACAATTTCCACTACCATCACCACCCTAAGGGCTAGGGTCTAGAGGTTCGGAAGAGGAGTGGGAGGCGAGGAAGGAGCGCCAGCGAAGCGCTGCTGGGAGAACGAGGAAGAGGAAGGTATGATCCTCTCTTAGTTTGCTTTGTGAGCTAGGTTTTTGATTCATGTTCTTTTTCCAGCTTTATTTCCGATTCATCTTTTGTTTCCGATTCATTTTCTATTGTGGTTCGAGGAGAAATATGTGTAATACCCTACTTAGGTGTGGGAGGCTATGCACGTCAATGAATGTTGTGATTCGTCACACCTTCACTCACCTAAGACGCGTAATTTCTACCGATTCTCCATCGCTTGTCGTTTTATATTCTTTCAGTTTCCTTGTTGTTTTCCTCTCGATGATTTTATAGAGGAAACTCTTTCTTCTTTTAAAATATGTCCCGATATAAGGGGAAACTCTGCCGAAACTTTTATAAAAATATGTCCTGATATAAGAGGAAACTCTGCCGAAATTTTTATAGAAATATGTCCCACTATAAGGGTAAACTCTACCAAAATTTTCCTAGAAATATCACCCCATATAAGGGGAGCTCTGCTGAAATTTCAAGAGAAAATATGTTCTTTGCGTTCTTCGTGTTTTCTTCACGTTCTTCGTGTTCTTCGTTCGTTCTTCACGATCTTGGCACGTTCTTAGCATTTTTATACGAAAATGAAATTCGATCATTTCAGGAGATATAAATCATCCTTTTGAAAAAGAATAACGATAAAGCACTACATACGAGAGAGAGAGAGAGCTCGATTAGGTAACGAAATCCTTTCTTTTCCTGTTGGGTTTTCATATGAGATCGTTGAGATTTTTGTATTTATGCTCCTTGCTATGAAGAACCCTAATTTGGTTATTTTTGAGAAAGTATGAAAGGTTGCTTTGTGATTTCAACTAAAATAAGGTCTAAGCATCGAATGGATGCAGTGGTTTGGAAAGTTAGGGTTTGGAAGTTAAAATAAGCCTAAATTTGATTATATAAATATATGAATTAATACATGTGTAAGTCTATACTCAGTATTTATGTTTATACAAATCTAAGGCTTAACGGAGGAATTACATCATGGGAATTGATGTGTTTTGAGTTGGATCGTGAAAAGGATTGTGTCTTACATTAAGAATGACTGGGAGTAGAACTAAAGGTCGGGCATGCAACCTGTAGGTTTGTCGGAAGGAACCCGTATTGGCATTGCCCCACCTAGGTGGTACATGTTGCCCTATTATGAGAAGTGCGCATGAAATGAATGATTTGCAACGCGTGGTACCTATGGCCAATATATTCGGGTTGAACGCCGGAAGATGTGGTCATGCCATGTGGAGGCACCGATGGTTCAATAGCGGCTAGTTCACGATAACATGTATTTAAAGCCATTATGTTATGTGATTAAAGGTTAGCCTGAGGTTTTAAGCAACCGGATCCTCGAGGACGGTGTGCTCCTTTGTTTGCTAGTCTAAGCGTTTGAGATCCTGATTAATAAAAGAAAAGGAAATTGTCAGGATAGTATTGGAGGATTGGTTTAGGCGACGTGCAGATGCATAAGCTTACAAGATCAAAGCTATTTCCAATCCCGAAGTGTCCAAAACTTCAGAGTCTATATAGTGGTGAGGCAATTCCCTGGACTAATCTCTGACGTGGAATAGAAAGGAATATGACTTAAATTAATGAGAAGGGATGGAAATTTTTGGTTATAACAAGTTTTGAAAAAATTACACCATTTGTTTGTTTTTCTCTTCTTCGTTACTTAGCATTCGCTAATTGTTATCCTATGATTTATGGAAAACCCAACAGGTGTCGATGAGCCATCGCAAGGATTTTAGTAATCCATCCAACGAACATAGTAGCCATCCAACCATCCATAGTAGCTTTACTCTATAATGTAGGTGGTAATCTTTTTGTGTATTTCCTTTCGAGCTGATGTACATGTAAATGGTTATAGTGGGACAATGTATCCTGTGAACTTTATATTGTGAATGGAAATTGTTGAAATACTTCCTTCTGAGTATTTTTAATTGCATTCTTTTTCTAAATGGTAGTTGTGATTGCTGAATAAATTATTGCTGAGTAACCAGATCCGGATATGGAGGATCCGACGACCCGGAATCGAGGTCATGATACGCTTAGTCTTGTGGTCAAGTGATTCATCCTCCGATGAATATTCTGAAGTACCGGTCTCAGTCTGTTCATAAGAGATTGTTCCGTCATATTTAATTAAACCTGGAGAGTCAACTCTTGAGGAATAGTAGTGAGGGACAATAAGTGTCCAACGAGGGCCGATATTTGGTTTCTTTCTCAGATTGGGCCTCAGAGACACTGAACTGACCTCACTCATAAAGATTATCTTATCCGGATCTGATGAGGAATCATCAGAAAATTCATTTTCTGGCATGTCGATGGTGACTTCTTATGTTTACCCATACTTGATTAGATAAAGGAGTAGCCATAATCGGTATTTTGGTCCGTATTGTCTATGAAGGTTCAGGTCCTTGGAGAGAGGTGTTGACAATCGGGTCTTCAGATGAATAACCATTAAAATATTCCTCCTTAGTCAGCGCACGTCCTGCGTATGTGTTATCAGTAGGCATGTCATTGATGAGTTCTTTTATTAGATTGAGTTGATCAAGGTGGTCAGAGAAGTTCTGATCTGACTCAGGGTAAGCCCATGCATATGTTTCAGGATCACCATATAAGAAGTAATGTATTCGGTGTTCCTCTATAGGATTTGTCATAGCAGTGGGAAATGGAAGAGTGGGGAGAGTCTCTGAATCAATGGTCTGTTCAACAACCGCTATCTTAGGTGTAGTAGTGGAGTAGGGCTCTTCTACCACTTGATGGTTATAGCTGTTAACGACTTCCTTGATCGCCACAGAATATCGTGGTTTCTCGAAGACTAGATGAGATTGAAGTTCTCCCAATGCTATAAAATTGATTTCCCGAGTCTCGCACTCTATAATTTTCTTAGCTAATAAGAATGGCTTTCCGAGAATGATTGGAGACTGGGTGAATCCTCCTTGATGCTCAATATCAATGATTGTGAAGTCCACCTTGAGCGGACTACCTTGGAATGTAACGATGACTGAAATGGTTCCTCTCAGCCACTTTATCGATCGATTAGCCAGTGGAATGATCTCTCTTATCTTCCTGATAGGTCTGAGTTTGAGCTTGTCAAATACAAAGGTCAGGAGGATATTGATTGTTGAGTCATCATCGATTCGAGCATGGGTAAATGTCGTGTCTTTGATTCCACAGTCAAATCTAGGCAACCGCTTCACTCTACGGCTCTTGGTATTTCTCCTCAACACCAAAGAGGTGGCCATTGACAAGATATGTTTTTCAGTCTCTATTCTCATCTTGCTTGACTTTTTTGGTATTAATTTACTCTTTATAAATCTTTCCAGGCCGGGGAAGTGTTTAATGACTGATTTTAGGGAATTTCAAAAATTGATCTTTCATCTAGTGCTTCCCTCAGAGTACGATCCGAAATTTTTGAATTTTCTCCACTTTCAATTTTTATGATTTTTTTATTTTTCAAAATTTTGGGTGTTTTTCAATTTTTTGATTTTTTGGTCTTTTCGATTTTGTGTGTAGATGAGTTGTGTTCCACATATGAGGAGGAGCTTAGATATGCCGAGTCAGAATATGGGTCATCCCTAGGGGAATAATATGCAGAGGTGTCGCCGTCAAAGTCATCCCTAGGGTGAACAGAGTTTACAGGTTTTTGAGTATTCTCATGGTTTTCAATTTGAGATCCAATCATTATATCTTCCACTTATATATCCAAGCTGCCATAAAATGAAATTAGTCAGTCACTAAAATTTCTAAATTTATCCTTGATTAATTCATATCTCTTACTTATCCTCGAAATTTCATCCTCCAAAAACTCTTCATGATCAGTCATATGTGCTGTATGTGTGGGTTGATGAGTGTTCTCTCGTTTTTCAACTTGAGATCCAATTATTTCATCTTTTATTTTCTTGTATGAGTTGGGAGAAGATTCTCTCGGAATATACAATATATGATCGTTATCTTTTGAAATTTTCTCTTGAAAAATCATAGAAGGAGTCTGCTCAGTGGGAGGATTCTGCAGGAATCTATAGGTCTCATATCAGCATATCGTGACTCAGACATGTAAGGTTGGGATGAGTAGAGTCCACTTCTGATGTCGTAATTGGTCGTATCCTCAAATAATGGAATCATACATGGTTCGCATGTGTCGATATCACCAGTCTGGTCCTCTGTATGTGTGGGCTGACTGAAAGAGTGGTATACTAGATGGCAAATAGAGATTTTATCATCATGGTCAATCTAGTATGGTTAATCATTAGGTGCGGACCTCTCCTTGTGGTTTGATCGGGCCATCATATTATTTCCTAAGGTCCAATCTGGATGTGTTTCTTTAGATTGTTGACTTGTCCAAACAAGATCGTGAGGAAAGAATGAAGTTGGTTGGGCTTGGTGTCTCAGCCAGTCATGTGTCTCAAAAGTGATTTGATCTTTAAATGGTTCATGAGTTTCGACGAGAAATCAGGAATAAGATGGTTTAGTCCAGGATGATAGTTGATCATGTGTGGTCACAGGTGGTGGAGGTTGGAAATACGAAGTTGTGTTGAATTTGGTCAGATGATATGAGTAGAATGAATTGGCATTAATCGAATGGGTTGAATTCATCCGAGGGTCAAAGTCTTTTGCAAATGTTAGAAGATTCTAGACAGAAGAGGGTTTAGATGATTTGGGTTTAACCAAGACAAATTCATTTTCATAGTACAGATCTGATGGGTACTCAGACCAATGTCCCGTCCTTTTCAAAGGAGGTTGATGAACTGACATGGATGATCTTGGTGCAAGTACAGAGGATACTCACAAGAAGAAACCTAAATTTTTAAATCAAAGAGGGAGAGTGATGGTACAAGTGTGCGGTTTTTGATCTTCGAACTTGATTTGCGTACACCAATGCAAACACAATACAAACCTCAGGTTCACCAACTTACACCATGAGGGCCACAAGAATTCAGCTAATTATCTTTTCAATTTTAGTTGGTGATAAATTCAATCTCGGAAAAGAATTAACGAGCTGTTTAGTTGTCGGGAATTTTCTTAAAGACTGGCCCGAATTCTTACACTAGTTGCACCTACTTTTAGCCAGTATGGGTGTAAGTAAGGACCGTAAAACAACTACTCGTTACTTAAGGACAAAGCCTCACATTGTGTCCTTTATACCACCCACTCTGCTAAGGAAATCTGGATCGTTTACTAGCTATCCGTATTTCCTCACTGAGAAGTAGGTAATTGTTTTTATAGAATCAGTAGTTTGAGCGAAGATTCCGGAGTTGGGCTCTAGCCATAAGTGTGTATCTCTCACTCACTCAGAACAATAAATCAATCCAAGAATGGGCTTGTTCTCCTGAAAAAATTCTTGATTTTATGAGTTAATTAAAGTCGGCCTTGTTTAGCAGTCCCAATTTTAATTATGTAATCACTGAAAAATTAAGTGAGCACAAATGCACGTCTACCGTCTAGTCCCAATTTACTTTAAAATTTACATGACAAAATAAGAGGTAGAAATTCAGGAAAAGTCGATGCATGTGAAAAACGATGATGTATGCTTAGTTAGAAGACTTACAATGATTCCCCGTAATCTCCATGTAGGATGCAAAACAAGAATCGAAAAATTCATATATGGAATGCAATACGACAAAAACCGCACCTAGTAGAAAGTTCTATTAGCCGTGAAGAATTGAGTTAAATTTTTGACTAAGTTGAACGATTTAATGTGCATCTCGATTAATGTGAAGTGTGATCCTAGGTTCCACAAGCACAAACATTAAAATCCTAGAAGTTGTAATAGCCGTATGTGCAGGTCTAACCTACGAATCACTCAAGTCGGGCCCCACCCTCACTGGAGAGTGAAACAGACCATGACACACCATAGAAAAGTTTGAGTCTTGTTTACACGCGTGAGAGTCTAGTCGAACACCGCGGTAAATGAGCAATTAATTAGAAAAATTAAAATTGTAAAAATTAAAATCTTAGACTCTACGCTCTCTCACGACTCGACTCAATCTTAATTTAATATGCGACATTTCGGTCAGTGAAGAGGCATTGGTTTCGAGAGAACCGCGCCATGGGCGTTGGGTACCTCACACAAAAATAAGAGAGAGAGAGAGAGAAATTGTGTGTAAGAGAGTGATACAGAAAATAGTAAAAAATAAAACAAGAAAATAAATGTTGAAAAAAATATAATAAATGCTTGAAAATAAAATGAAAAATTTACAGTGAAGACTCGGGGGTCAGACTACCCGAATATGTGGAAAACACTGCACTACTTTTCTAGACAAAAATCTAAGCTGTTTGCCATCCCGGCAACGACGCCATCTGTTTGTTCACAATTTCCTTACGTTAATTAGTGTGAATTATCGTGTTAAATAATGCCGTTGTGTTTGTCATTTCATTGTAGGCAGGTAATGGGAATCAATCAAGAAATAATCACTAACAACTTATTCAATTAATCCGAGTGATGTTATGTTTGTTTTACTTGGGCAAGTCCCAAGGTCGAACTCAAGGAGGCAAAGGAACAATTTAGGATTATGCTGTCGAATTTCGTGTGCGGTTTTCGAGGTGAATATTTTTGATATTTTTAAATGCAATTTCTGGATGCAAATGCAAATGTGGCCATTTTTAGGAGTAAATTGCAGTTTCAATCAAACGATGTCAAAAAATTATGAAACTTGGCCAAGAGGCAAATAATGATGAAATAAATGAGATGTAAATTTTTTGAATTTTTGTGTGAGATGAATAAATAATGAATTTATGAACACATACACTATGATTTTCAATAATTAATTATAATAAATATTAAACTAATTATTTTCAGAAAATAAAATTATCCAAGATATATCTAAGTGATCTATCTCAGAAAAATCCTAAACCCTAAAAATGTTGAATTTAATACCTATTAAAAATTAATTAATGAAATTCACAAAATGATTTTTATAAAGAAAAATATGCATGCAAATTCAATTCTTTTTGAGCACAATGTAATTAACAATTAATTCTACAATCCGTGAATTTTTGATAATTTTTAGAGCAATGGTAATTTATATATAAGTTTCTAAGTATTGATTGGGTAAAATATGCAATTTTCTACTAAGATATTAAATATTAAATAACCATAATGCATAAAAGTATAACAAACATTCCACGATGTAGAGAATTAATTGATCTACAAGATGCAAATTTTTAAATAATAAAAAGATGTGGAAATTTTACTCAAATTATAGATAGAAGTCAGGGTTCTTTTCGTAAATTACAATAACTAAATAAAATAAGAGATTGTTGAGATAGGGACTAAAGCGTAATTACCCATTCCCAGGATGGGACTTCTTCAAAACTTCCAGAGGGACACGTGCTAAGCACGTGCCCGGGGGACGTTGGGCGCGGATGGAATTAAGTAATCCTTCAGGGGTTTTGGTGCAAAAGACCCATCCACGCACGTGTTGTGCATGCGGGGAGGGTCGTGGGCAAGGGGGCTTTGTGGCTAGGGAGGTGCGGGCTGGTGTCGGTGAAGGGGCGCGAAGGCGGAGGCGTTCGGAGCAGCTGGAGTTGAAGGCGGTCCTCCGGTGTCCTGATGCTGGTGAAGAAGCCTAGAGGCTAGGGCTTGGTTCTCATGTGGTTTGCGAGGTCTCTAGCGAAGGAACATGAAGAACTCTTGCAGGCGGTATCACAGGTCGTTGGAGAAGGTGTTGATGTCAGAGGTAAGAATTGTGGTGGCATTGACAGATCCTGGAGTAACTCGAAATTGGCAGAGAAGATGATCCTTGAGGAGCTATGTCGTAGATAGTGCCGGTTTGAGGATGGTCATTGCAGGCAATCGAATCGTCGGAAAAGGCCTGCGAGGCGGAGCAGATGTCTGGGGACCTGTTGACGTCGTCGAATGGAGCTGCGGAAAAACGATGTGAAGGGGGTGTCTAGCGGAGAGGCGTAGGTGGTTGCGACTGGAGAAGACGAACACGTGGTGGAGCAAAGTGTGAAATAAGTGAACTTGGCTAGACGGTGTTGAAGTGGCCGGAGAGGAGCAGCTCGCGCGGAATTGTTGGTGCTGCAACTGTGGGATCACCCATCGGATCTCGCCGCGGGAGGATGAGAACCGATGCTATCACCACCATTGTCTCCCCCTCAACTTGTGCAAACGACAGATGGCTTTGGCTGGGAGGGGTGACAATCATTTTATAGTCGAGGAGGAGGGGGCCAGTGATGGAAGGTTGGTCGATTTGGAAGGGAGAAGGGAGTCGGGAAGATGAGACACGACGGGATCCGTGACTGGAGATCTGATTGGATGTGATACACAGGGGTGAGTGAAGAAGGTGGATGCCAATGAGCAGCAGTGAAAATTTTAGGGGGACGACGACGAGAATCCCGGAGCAGTGGCGGTGGCGCCCGCTTCCGATTGGGAAGGCTGGTGAGATTCAGGGAGAAGGAAGATGATCAGGAGCCGTCTGATCGGTTGTGATCGGGCGAACTTGATCTCGCCATGTGTCTTTTTTAATCATTTTTTATTTTTTTATTTTTAATTAATTTCATTTCATTTTATTTTTTAATAGAATAAATGGAAAATAATGGCCAAATTTGAGTGACACATGGCAGCTCTAGGAGCGGCCACGTACCACCACTAGAAATTCGAAAATAAAAATACAAAGAAACATCAGAAATAAATATCAAAGAACTTCAGATTGAAAAATTTACTTCATGAAAGTTGCTCGTCTCGATGAGATCTGCAATTTCATGAAGGGACCAAGTCCAAAATAGATCATTTGTGGAAAGCGATTTTTTGGGCTACCCTATGTACATAGAACACCTTGATCTTTGGGTTTTCTAATTTTTGTCATTTTTAAATAAGATGAAAACTAGGAAAATTTTACATAAAATGAGAGATCAATATTTACACATTAATCTATTTTTTTGGATTTTTATAATTATGAAAATGAAGAAATAAAATAAAATATGAAAATGACAACTTTTGTACAGACTGTTAGTGAAGACTCAGAGTTTCTTTGATTTCAATCTCATTTTGGATTTGGATTTTTGCATATTTTAATAAAACTTTTGTCAAAGAAAATAAATTAAAAATAAATAAAATAGAATGAACTATTTATGTACATAAAATAATAGGTCAAAAATCGCTTAAATACACAATGTACAAAAGAGGCACAAAACCCAACTTTCACATATGAGCTCCGATTCACTTGAACTTGGTGTTTTTAGAAGGTATTTGAATGTACATTAGTTCAAAAGTGAGTATGATCAAATCGAGCATTGTATGAGGAAGATATCAATGTTTTAGTTCAATAATTCTAAAATTAGTGTTTAAGTTGTGGTCCACTTATTTATGTTTGTGAATTTTTGTATTTTTAATTTATTCTTGTTAGTAATAAATACACAATGGAGTGGTTTCAAGTCATTTGGAGTTAGCATGAATTAATTAAAAATAGAGAAGTTAGCTTATTTTACAGGTGATGAATCCACGATTCATCATCTCAATATATTGATCTTAATAAAATCCTTAAGTAAAATATCAAATAAATTTCCATAAAATTAATAAATTAACAAAATAACTCTTGTAAATAAAATACACTAATTATTTTGTATTATATTATACAAAATAAATAAAAAAGCCGTAAAATAAAGGAATTTTTCACCTATAAATAGCCAAAAACTTCAAGTATTTTTAATAATTTCATTTCAACTCTTTTTTGGATAATTCATACTCTAACTTATTTATAAAAATATATAGAAATATACAAAAATACTAAATAAATTTCACTTTAAATAAGTACTCCCAGATCCCAAAGAGAAAAAGCCATAAAGTCCACCTTCCCTTCCAATTCTCGCTCCGTTTGAACTCCAAATTCACCAAACTCACTTTTAAAGTTTAAGTTAGAAAATTATCTATCTAATGAAAGTGGTTTCATTAAAATCGGAGCTCGTTTGCAAAATATAAATTTTGGGACCTAGTTGTACATTGTATATTATGTAAATTTTCATTCTTTCTTCATTTTTATTTTATTTTTATTAATAAATAAAAATCCAAAAAAATATTTATTGTGTTGTATTTTATTTCCAGTATTTTATTTTATTTTATTTTCATCTTGTAAATATCTTTTACACAAAATTATAATTAGAAAAGTAAAAAAATGTGCATATTATTTGCCTTAATTTTGTAAATTCTCTATTTTTCTCTTTATTTTATTTTCCCTTTTTAATCGCTGATGAAGCCACATTTCATCATCTTTATTCTATCATTTTGGCACTTAAAACCCTAGCAAATACCTGTAAATATCATCAATTCCACCATATTAGCATCCATGCATGAGCATCTAATTAGTGTGTAAATCACTGTAATTAAAGCCAAAATTATAGAATAAATAAAGAAAAGAAAAAGAATAAAATATTGTAAATATTTTATGACCTAAACCCCCGAGACCTAGGCATCTTGATGAATAGGTCGACAAGGAATAAAGTAGGGGGAGATAAGGTCAGAAACACAAATAAAATACCTTTTACCTTATTTATTCTTTATTCATTTTTTGGGACCTATTTTTGGTTCCACTTTTTATACATCAAATAAAGAAACTTTGTACATGAAAGTTGTAGATAAATTAATAAAGAAAAATACAAAATTTATTTCACTGAAAAATAATGTACAGATGAAAAGTTATAGTCTGAATAAAAATCCAAAATCCCAACTTCCCAGACCTGTATCTCACAATTGACAACTCCAAATGCAGCATACTCACCTTTAATTGTATATAGAATAAAATAAACTATTTAATGGTGGTGGTTTCGCATTTGGCAGAGCTACGGTTTGAAAGTTGAGTTTTGGACCCACATTGTACACTTGTACTGAATAAAATATTCAATTTATTCTTTATTCATTATTTATTCATTTTTATATTTTTATAATGTTGTAAATAACACTTATAATAATTATGTACATTAAAATAAGAATAAAAACCTAAATCAAAATAAAAATAAAAATACTTGTATAAATCCAATACATAGGTACTTTACCTATATACATACCTATATAAAACATACTTGTATTTTATTGAATATACAAGACATATCAGAAAAATAAAATAAAAATATCTTTATGTATATAAAAGTATGTTATAATTCTATAAAATCATAAACATCAATAATAATACTATAAATACCTAAATAAAAATATAAGACTAAAATATATAGGTATATATACAATAAAGGGCATAAATGCAAACTTGTAAAAATACATCTCAGAAAAATAAATAAAAATCACTAAAAAATTCTTCATAAAATAACAAACATTTTTTATTTTATAACCTAAAATCAATAAATTCATTTACTATTTTAATTTGATTTAACAAATAATTTCCATTCTGAATTTCCTGGTTGGTCCACGTGGACCAACCAGGCGCGGTCTAGAGTTGACCTCGGTCAACTCCCCCGACCAAAGCCTGCCACCTTCTGACAGCCCGATTTCGCCCCGATTTCACCCAATTTCCGAGCTCGACCCGTTCATCTTCACCCCTCGATTCCTTCTTGGGAATTCATCTCTGATCATCCCTCTCCCACGCCATCTCTTCAAATCACGCCAGATCCTCATGATGCGCGCGTGGAGCTCGCTTGAAGGAGACGCCATCGCCACCTACTTAACCAACCCCCCATCTTCCTCCCCAAGTTTGAACACCTTCGGTCCACCCTTCAGCGCCATTCCAGTGCTCTTGAGCTCCGTGGAGGTGACAGCTCCACCGCCAGCCCTTCAGCCAAGGCGCGCGAAGTCGGAGGCGTCTCCAACACCTCCCGCAACTCCGGCGGTCGAGGTACTCTTCTCTCCGGTCCACACCGTCGAGGATGCCATTTCCCCCTTTTCTTTTTCGCGCATTAGCTTAGTCTTAGCCTTAGGATCAAAAACCCCCAAAAAAAATCGAAGTTCCATCGCCTATCGTGCCCGATCCATCAACCTCGCCGGAGCGCAACTCCGGCCGAGTTCCCATCCGCCGTTCAACGCCACCTCGTCGCCACCGCGGGGTCCAGGCAACTTGCCCTGGACCCTCTCACCTTGTTTTGCAGGTACCTGGAGCATCACAGCGCCTGGGGGCTCGGATTCGACATCCGCCGGAGATACCTGGAGCTTCGAGCTCCGCCGCCTTCGCAGCAGCACCCCAGAGCTTCTCCGGCAATTTTGAGAGCCCCAGACACCAGAGCATCACCGCAGGAGTCTCCCGGACCTTCTTGGAGCGGCCCAGACCACCGGAGGCGCGTCAGCTGGTCGGAGGAACTTCGCCGTAGCGGAGTTCTTCCCTGTTCTTCCTCCGTGCGTCTCCACCGTCCGATCCTCGGCCCGCTCCAGATCGAGCCGCAGCCGTCAGATCTTGGCACGCGTCCACCGTCGATATCTTCCCCAGATCTGATCTCAGCCGCTGATCGCCGAACCGTCGTCGGCCGTTCATCAAGCGCCACGTGTCTAAGTGGCCTCTTCTCCGCCGTTCGATCGCGAGCGAGGGTATTTTGCACCCCAACCCTCGCAATTTTTGTATTTAATATTTAGTCTATAAACTTTCGTCTGTAGTTTAAAATATTTTGTAATATTTGCAAAACAACCCCCAGACTTTTGTTTATTTGCGTTCGGGTCCCTCGCCACGTCACCTCACGTGCCCGTGCACGTGAGGGGGTGGGCATTTTGCAAAGGTACCCTCTGTTGTTTATGTATTTCGTTTAAGTCCATGAACATTTATGTCAAGTTGTAAAATTTTGGAGAAATTGCATCGAACCCCCTGAGCTTTTGTAATATTGCAAAAATACCCCTCCCAGGCGCGTGCAAGTCACGCGTCCTGTGGGTAAATTGCACATATACCCTTGCGGGTTTGGATATTTATGTTTAATCCTTAAAATGCAAGTTTCAGAGTAAAATTTTGTGGAAAAATTGCGTACATGCCCCTGGATGTTTCATTATTTGCACATATGCCCTTGCCAGCACTGTTTGATGATTGGAGTCTTGTTCTAATTAATTGAAATGTCATTTTAACTCCAAAAATTCCACAAAAATAGGGTTAAGCTCCTGTTGTCCTATATTTTGACGCCCTATTTTTAGTTTTCAATTTTACCACTTTTCATTATTTATAAAAAATCAAAAACATGTCTTTTTCCTACTGTCTAGCTTAGAAAATACCAAAAAAATATTAAAACCCCTCCAAAAATTCCAAAAAAATTACTTAGTGTCTATTTTATCCTACTTTAGTGTCAGTCCAAAAATCATTAAAAATTTCAAAAGAATAACACTAAAAATTGAAAAACACTTAAAAACTTCAAAAAAATATATAAAATAGTAGAAAAATCAAAAATTTATAAACTCAGGTTCTGTTTATCCCTTATTTTACTCTCTTTATTAGAAAAATAGTGAGAAACATTTTTGCTACTGGTTGGTATTTTTAAATTGCATTTTTGTCACAGCCAGCCTGATTTCAACTGTTTTGCTTTATTTTAACATTTTAAAATATCAAAAACACCTTGAAAAATCCCCAAAAATCACAAAAATAGTAAAAAATATTAAAAAGACCAAAAACATTTTATTTCTGAATTTTTGAGTATTTTTGTGCATTTTTATAAATATTTAACCTTGCCTTTCCTTATATTGTTTTTATTTTCCAATATTGAAAAGGAAATATAAAAATATAAAATATAAAAATCATAAAATCAAAAATCAAAATAAAAAATTAAAAATTAAATTAAAAAAAAAATTAAAAATTAAAAACCCACAAAAATTTGATTGACTTGCTTGCTTAGTGTAGACACCTCATACACTCACACACTTTAGCATTTTGCTAGGACTACACTGTTTGTTCCCTGTGTTCGAACTCTCTGCATACTTGCCTATATACATCTTTTGTGCAGAGTTAAAAATAAATTTTAACTCCACATTGTTTCTAATTCATTGATCTTAGTGTGGGTTAATTGTTGATTTAGTCATTATTTAGTGTGGTCAATACACCGACTGTTGACTCGCCTTGTGAGTCAATACGACCGCGCCTGATTTTTGGCTATATCAAATGGCGCCGTTGCTGGGGAGCAACAGCTTGTAGTTCATTTTTATTGATTGTGTGATTGTTTGACATAGCATTATCCTTCTCTTACATTTCGATATATATCTTGATTGAACTATCTGACCATCTCTTTTGTCTTCTTGCGAGGGACCGCAGAGCGAGGCGGGTGGCTTAGGTGACCCGACGCAACCTTGGGACGTGGAGCCGGCTTTTCTTAAGCCAAGCCGGCAGGAGAGAGCAAGGAGTGAGAGAGAGAGTGCTTAGCTAGTTTTTATTTTATTTGTGAGAGAGTGATATTCAACTAATTTGTAATAATACAGGTACTTTGGACTTGGACACTACCGGGCCCATTTTCCAAGTGTTTGTTCACTTGGGGGCTCACCGCGGTTTTTGACGAGTTTTTCATCGCTTGTCATTTTCCGGTTTTGTTTTCCTTTTTCATTTATTTTGTGGATTGAGCTCTTAGTTTTAGGTCTTGCTTGACTCGACTAGAATAGGTCCAAACACTTAATTATCTTTGCATGCTCCTATAGTTACGTTTTGGACTTAGACTAATTAAACAGTTAGCGAGTAGCTTCCGAATCCACGCGCCGCGAGCTCACACCCGAACAAACGCTTTCTCCTACTCCAAATGTGTTGGGCAGAGGAGGGGTGAGCCAAGACCGGACACTCGGATTAGAAGTTATTAGCTAGCTTGTGGTTCTTCACGCTAGCAGTTGCCTAACCTAGGACGATTTCCGTGTGCATACCGGCATATAGTTTAGGTTTATAAATTTATGCTTTGCATCCCGCATGGAGAGAGCTGGGATTCGCTGTAAGTCTTCTTACTTTGCACGCATCATCTAGGCACAAAGGTGAGATCTCCATCTTGGTGTCGACTTACACGGCTTTTCCGACTCTTTTCTCCCTCTGTTTTTGGAACAAAGTAGGATAAAGAAAATACAAAAACCGTTAGGCGCTTGCTTGAATTGACTCGAAAGAAGCGATAACACCAAAAAAATTAAAAAAAGGGACTGCTAAAGAAAACTTGACCAAAATAAAAAAGGTAATTGGATTCATTGCTTGGGGTGAGTAATACCCTCACTTGTATTCAGGTTGCATGGGAAGGTCTCCTTCCAAGTGAGGTGAGCGCTTCGTAAGGATTAAAGCCAAAAACCCAGCTTGTGGCTGCCTTGTGTATCGCCTGGATTACCGAAGTATTGGCGCTTCTATCGTACGTAGACGAGTAGGGCTTGGTCAACATTGGTGACTCTCTATTGTGAGAGCATCGACCTCGTCCGAAGTATCGAGCATAGGCCACGCCTTCACGGGGGTGTCTGTCTCATCGTCTTGCGTCCGAGTAGGTTCTTGCACGCTCACGGGTGATTCCGTTGCGAGCGAGTTCCGAAGTATCGGTTTCGCCTATTGGCTTCCTCTCTTATTCTTTGGCTGAGTAGGGATCCAGGAAGGGTTACAAGGACCTCAACTGCACAAGCTACAGGTTACACAGGAGGAGGACAAGTACGGGATACTTTTCCGGCAGTACTCTCTCTCCTATAGGCGTAGCGTTCTAAGGACTCGTTCAAAGATAAATATCTGAATCAAGTTAAAAATTGAAAAGATAAAAGCCGAACCTTCACGGCTTCATGCGTTGAGTTGGTGAACTTACCCTTGCCTTGTGTTTGATTGCTAGATTTGTTTAGGTCAAGATCAAAAACACAGCACAATTGTGCGCAATTTTGTTGCATCTTACTCTTATTCTTCTTTTTCTTCCCTTGCCCTTCCTCTACTCTTCTCAATAATCAAGATGATGGGACGGAGATCTCTTAGGCCGACTCTGTCGGCACCGCTATCCCGCACTCCTCCTTATTCATCTAGGACTACCTCGGAGAGTCCGCTCTCCGAGCCTGAGTATACATCCACCCTGTTCCCCCTCGACCATTCTTCCCATTCTCCCTCTCTCAGTCCAATTATTTCAGATTTCAGTGCATCACAGAGTTCAGATCATTCTACAGCACCTGAGATGTCCTCTTTTGCTTTTACAGAAGATCCAGTCATGTCGGACAGAGGCGAGCACCCAGATGACCATGATCACCCTCCGTTCGTATTTGATCAGGCGGCCATCAACAATTCGCTGTTAGCATCCCTGGACACCATGCAGAGACAGATCCGAGACCAGGGTACATTTATGGGTGAACTGATGCGTGAGATAGCGCAGATGAGAGAAGACCGTGGCGGTGGAGGAGGAGGACCCGATGCAGGAAGAGACAATCCAGGCGGCGAGAGACCGCCACAGACCATCATGAGGGAATTGCATAACCCAGCTTCACCCCTCACTCACCGATGGATCAGGCTCGCACCTATCCATGGAGACTTCGAGCTTCGGCATAACACAATTCAGATGCTACCCAAGTTCCATGGGTTGCCGACCGAAGAGCCGCACCTCCACCTCCAAGAATTTGAAATGATATGCAGCACTATCCATGATCGGTTGACGACCGAGGACACAATCAGGATGATCGCCTTCCCGTTCTCTTTGGTTGACAGAGCCGCATATTGGCTCAAACACCTTGGGCGATTCGTCGTCACTTGGGAAGACCTCCGGTCCGCATTCCTGAAGAAGTACTATCCTCTCGGCCGGACCAACGCAGCTCGAGCCATGATCAGCAACTTCGTCATGATCCCCAATGAACAGTTCCATGAAGCCTGGGATCGATTCAGAGAGCTCATCGACCGGTGTCCCCACCATGATATCTCCAAGCCCAATCTCGTTCAGAGTTTCTTTTGCGGGCTGACACCGGAGCTGCAGGGGCTAGTGAACGCCTCTTACGGTGGGTCTTATTTCTCCAAGGGAGAAGACGACGTCTGGGCCATCTACGAAGGCATGGCAGAGAACTCCACAGTGATGACCCAGGCCCGAGTCTATACACAGCAGAAGCCCCCGCAAGGAGCGGGATCATTTCAAAGGATCGCTCGCATCGATGCCGGTCCCAACACAGTGTCGGTAGCCGCAGCCCAAGCCGAATCAGCCGCAGCCGACATGGGCATCATCAGTGAAAAGCTGGACCGCATGGAGATCCTTGAGAAGAAACAAAATCAAGGCATGGCGCAGATGGACCAGATTGCCAAAGTTATGAGTGACCTCAAAACTCAAATGTTGTGCATTCAGGAGGCCCAATCGCACTCCCAACAGCCTCCCAGGTCACAGGTTGCATCCCGCAGCAGCAACTCCAACCAGGCCTCTACCTCATACCGTCAGGTAAATCATATTCAGGCAGAGCCGGTTCCCTTGCTGCAGTACCATCCAGAGCAACCGCCATCTTCGGACACGCAGATGGTGGTTTATCAGCCGGAGCAACCACTGGCAGTTCTTCCTCCACCCTCCTTCGAGCAGGAACCGTTGATGGAAGTCAACGGGATTTGGTATGACCGATACCCCCAGCCAGCGATTCGTAGGGATCACCCCGGGATTCCGTTGGGGTAATGGTGCTTCCTCATCCCAACAGCATCATCCTGCTCAAGTACACCAGAACAGCCAGCCACAGCAGCAACACCAGCAGCCCCAGTATGCCCAACCGCAACAATATCACAGTGGTCCTCGTCCCAACTATCAGGGACAGCAGTGGAGGCAGCGCCAGCCGCCTCAGCATTTTCAGAACCAACCGCCTCCCCAGTACCAGCAGCAGCAGCCTCGTTTCCAGCAGGGAAACTCATCCGGGTCTCAGCCCCATTCCTTTGAGAACCCCGCTCTTGATGATCTTGCCCGCTTGCTTTCCGAACAGCAAGCCTCCTTCAGGCAAGAAATGGATGAATTCCGGCAGGAAATGAGGGATATAATCAAAGGCAAGGCTGCCATACCCGCTCAGATCGAACCAAACCCCAATAATTTCAAAAGGAAGCATGAGCAGGTAGAATTTTCAGAAGATACCCCTCCTAGTGACTATGAGAATGGTGTGAATAATATCTATTATGATGCTGATTTTGTTACTACTAGGAGCGGTAGGATACCCGCCGGCGGCGTCTCTTCTGAGCGACAACCGGATGCAGAACCAGGAGCGCCAGAAGAACAGAAGAGCGGTGCTGATGCCGCTAATGATGATATAGAAGACGGTGGTGCTGATGCCACCATTTCTGATGCAGAACATGAAGGCGGTGCTGATGCCGCAGAGACAGGTGCCAGTGGTGGTACTGAGGCCACCACATCTCCTTTCGTTGAAACTCCGGTTGTGGTGTCACCACCTTTTGTATCTTTGGACTGTGATCAAAACAAAAACAACAAAAATATGAATAAAGAAAAAGTTCCTGTTCAAATTACGGATCCATATGTATTGAATGATGATGTTGGTATGGATTCTCCTTCTTCACAGGCACAGGAACCTATTTCTAGTCCTCCATCTGAGGAGGCCCCTACTATCCCCTTCCCAGAGGCACTTCGCCGAGCGAAGGGGAATAAAAAAGAAAATCCCAAAAAGAACCAAGAGGTAGAGTTCGGCAATCGGATGATTGACAGATTTCACATTCAGCTGACTCTACGAGAAGCATTTGAGCATATCCCTTTCTTCAAAAAGAATTTGAAAGAGACCACCACTGTCAGAAGAAAGCGGAGGCACAGAGATCAGATCCATATGCTCACACATGACACTTGCTGCACCATTCAGAACATGTTGCCAGCCAAGAGACCAGATGCAGGAGCTCCCTATGTCAGATGCGAGATTCAAGAGCAACAGTTTGATCGTACTCTATTAGACAGCGGCTCTTCAATCAATCTCCTCCCAGCAGCCTTACTCAAGCAATTTGAGTTCGGCACTCTTCATCGAAGCAGAACAGTCCTTCAGTTTGCTGATAGGTCGATAAAGAGGCCGAAGGGGTTGTTGAAAGACGTGGTCGTTACCATTCAGGGCCTGAAATTCCCCGTGGACTTCGTTGTGTTGGACATGGAGATCCCTGAGTCGGTAACCGATGCCCCCATCATACTCGGACGTCCATTCTTGGCCACAGCCAAGGCAGTGACCGACCATGATTGCGGGAAGGTATGTTTTGGCGTAGAGGGCGAGACCATACAAATAGAGACGATCGAGGAGACCAAAGCCAGAGAGTTAGAATGCTCAGAGCAGTCAAGCGAAGCCGCATCAATGATAGAGGAAGAGCTGGACGTCCACCAGGTACGTGATTTCGAGATGACTGATGATGAATCTAACTGGAAAGACCCTGTAGCACCGACTCTCGCCTTGCCTACCGAATCATTGTACCTCAAGCTCATGGCAATCGAAAGTCGGGAGAGCACATTCCTGGATACGGATACACCTGAGGCTGACAGCATCGTGACGAGTGGTGCCGATGAATTCAATTCTTGTTCTTCTGTTTCCGATCCCTCGTATTCAGACATTGAGTGGGCCTATTTCGATGATCCGTTGTCTGGTCTGAGTCATTCTGAACCAACAACCATGACAGAGTGCGAGCCCGTACAGTACATTGATAATTCAGTCAGCCGCCTTTTGTCAGAAATTCATGCCAAGCGAGAGTTCTCTCATGCAGACCTGGTAGCATTCACCCAGACATATCAGAAGCCAGATCTGCCACCTCCCAGTTGTCCTGAAAGAAAACCTCTGCCGCAGTCAATGAAGTATAGATTCCTTGCAGGTGAGCCAGATATGCACCCAGTCATTATCTCAGCAGACTTGACTGGAGAACAAGAATCTCGTCTGATGGAGGTTCTTGAAAGAAACCGCAAGGCAATTGGTTGGAATATAGCTGACCTCAAAGGGCTGAGCCCGAAGCTGTGCTCCCACCACATCTATCTCGAGGACGACGCTAAGCCATCGCGCGAATTCCAGCGACGGCTGAACCCGAATCTTCGAGAGGTTGTCATGAAAGAAATCTCAAAGTGGTGGAGTGCTGATTTCATCTACCCCATCTCCGACTCAAAATGGGTAAGTCCGTTACATGTGGTGCCCAAGAAGACGGGTATCACAATAGTTGTCAACGAGTTCGGAGAGGAGGTCGCTACCAGAGTACCAACTTCTTGGAGGGTCTGTGTGGACTACAGACGATTAAATGAGGCCACCAAGAAGGATCACTTCCCGCTGCCCTTCCTTGATCAGATTATCGAGCGGTTAGCCGGGAAGAGCCATTACTGTTTTCTTGATGGGTACTCTGGATATAATCAAGTGGCCATTGCGCCCGAAGACCAGGAGAAAACGACATTCACCTGTCCGTTTGGGACTTATGCTTTCAGACGGATGCCCTTTGGTCTATGTAACGCTCCGGCGACATTCCAAAGGTGCATGTTGTCCATCTTCTCGGACATGGTGGGTAACTGTTTAGAGGTCTTCATGGATGACTTCTCGGTCTATGGCGATGGGTTTGATGCTTGTCTTGACTGCCTAGATCGTGTGCTGAAGCGCTGCATAGAGGTCAATCTAGTCTTATCCTGGGAGAAGAGTCATTTCATGATGACTCAAGGGACGGTCCTTGGGCATATCGTCTCCAACAAGGGCATGGAGGTCGATCCTGCCAAGGTGCATATCATCAGAAAACTCAATCCACCGTCCAATTTGCGTCAGTTACGGTCTTTTCTGGGGCATGTCGGTTTCTACCGACGGTTTATTCAGGACTTCAGTCGAATTGCCCGACCGTTAACCGACTTGCTGACCAAAGACACCGAGTTTATTGTTAATGATAAGTGTCTTGAATCATTTGAGACTCTCAAAAATATGGTTGTTTCAGCTCCTGTCCTTCAGCCACCCGATTGGTCTCTCCCATTCGAGATCATGACGGATGCTTCAGATTTTGCCGTTGGGGCTGTTCTTGGACAAAGGAGGGATGGATTACCGTATGCCATTCACTACGCCAGCCGGACCTTAGATACCGCTCAAAGGAATTACACTGTGACTGAAAAAGAAATGCTGGCCGTAGTCTTCGCTCTTGATAAGTATCGATCTTACATTCTCGGATCTAGAGTAACTGTTTACACCGATCATACCGCCATCCGGTATTTAATGGCCAAGAAGGATGCCAAAGCACGCCTTACCAGATGGATCCTTCTACTCCAGGAATTTGACATTGAAATTAAGGATAAGCCTGGAGTCAAGAATGTGGTGGCTGATCATCTCTCCAGATTGGAGAATCTTGAGGAATCTGAGCCCAGCGCACCTATCACCGAGACGTTCCCAGATGAGGCGATCTTAGCTGTCACCTCTCTCCCATGGTATGCCGACTTTGTAAACTATCTTGTTGCCAAGACAGTCCCTCAGGGTTGGCCCAGGCAGAAACTTGAGACCTTCCTAGCTAAGGCCAAGTTTTACCATTGGGAGGATCCCGTCCTTTATCACGAAGGAGGGGATAACATCTGGAGAAGGTGCATTCCTCAAGAAGAGCAGCATAGCGTCCTCACATACTGCCACAAGCTTGAGGCAGGAGGACATCATTCAGGAAAGAGAACAGCACAGAAGGTGCTTCAATCCGGCCTATGGTGGCCTACTCTCTTCAAGGATTCTGATGAGTTCGTGAAGAGATGTACTGACTGTCAGAAAATGGGAACCTACGGACAGAGAGACATGATGCCCATGCAACCCATTCACTTCTGTGAGGTTTTTGATGCATGGGGGATTGATTTCATGGGCCCATTTCCTAAGAGTCAGGGATTCGAGCATATTTTGCTCGCTGTAGACTATGTAAGTCGATGGGTTGAGGCCATCCCCGCCCGAGCCGCAGATGCTAAAACCGTTTGCAAATTCTTGAGGAAAAATATCATTTCACGGTTCGGGGTACCTAGAGTTTTGATTTCTGACGGGGGGTCTCATTTCATCAATGACAAGGTTAGGGCCCTTGCAGACGAGTTCGGCATTGACCATCGGGTTGCCACTCCTTATCACCCTCAGACTAATGGTCTTGCTGAAGTATCGAATCGGGAGATAAAGACTATCTTGCAGAAAGTTGTCCGCCCAGACCGAAAGGATTGGTCACAACTTTTGGACTCGGTCCTATGGGCCTATCGGACTTCTTTCAAAAATCCATTGGGGACATCTCCTTTTCGTCTCGTCTATGGCAAGCCGTGCCATTTGCCAGTGGAAATCAAGCACAAATCTTTATGGGCAGTTACTGAGTTACTTTTAGATTCCGAGAGTATAGGAGATCAGAGACGAGCAGAATTGGCAGCCCTGGAGGAACTAAGAGACACAGCCTTTTCCAACAGCCTACAGTACAAAGAAAAAGTGAAGACATGGCACGATTCGCATATCAGCCATAAACAGTTTGAGCTAGATCAGAAAGTATGGTTGTTTGACTCCAGGCTGAAATTATTCCCAGGGAAGTTGCAGAGCAAGTGGAAAGGACCGTATGTGGTCAGGAAGGTACATGACAATGGCAGCATCGACATATCTGAACCGTCATCTTACTCTACCTTCCGCGTCAATGGTCAACGCTTGAAACGCTATCTTGATCATGATCCGCCGACCATGGACGTTGCCCCCATTCTTCTGGTATGAGATGTGTTCTTCGACTCATATAATTCTGCATCTCATACATGGTGATCACTTCTATCTTCCACTGTACAGATCAGCTGTTCATATCACTCTTTCGTCTGTTGATTTATTTTCTTCTTTTCTTCTTTTCCTTTTCTATCTTCTTCATCTATCAATAAGGTGCCGCCCTTGTAGACAGTATCCATACTTAGGACGTACTTTGTCCTAAGTATAGGGGGGTGTGCACCCCGAGTTGTTCTATTCTTTTCGATCCTCTCCATTGTCTCCTCTTCTTGTCTATACTTAGGGATATCTTACCCTAAGTATAGGGGGAGACAATCTGAGTACGATCTGTTCATTACCACCCTTGACCCTCCCTGCGTTGTGTACAGTCTGCTATACTTAGGATTATTTGATCCTAAGTATAGGGGGGACGGTCAACTTCTCATTCATTGATTCGTTTGTTCTTTAGACTTGTCTATACTTAGTACGAGTTATGTCTTCTCTTTTCTCTCCGATCTATGAGGACATAGCTCAAGCTAAGTATAGGGGGGTCGTATATACTGTGTATATACTTTAGCCATAACTCGTAAGTTTGAGGAATACTAACATCACACCAAAATCCACTATATATATATATGTATAAAATTGATCACTTACCCTGTAAATTCTTAAAATCCACTTCTTGTATATATAAGAAGCACTCCCGTGTACATATTTTCACCTAGTTTCTAGCCAAAATCTTTTTGTTTTCAAAATTCCCAAAAACATTTGCAAAATTAAAATCCAAAAACATTTGAAAAATCTTTTTGAAAAATACAAAAAAATTGCATCTGCATGCATCATATTTTCAAAAATCCATAAAAAGTTCAAAATCCTTGAAAATTGCATCACAAAAATATTTTTTGCATATCATTGCATAGCATGAGCATTTTTCGGATTGAGTTGGATGGTTGAACAAGTCTAAGTAAAATCCGGAGATTGGAGCTTGATTGGACCTTATAATCTATCTAATAACAGGAACCTTGTAGGAACTGGGTTTGAGGTACTTCAGGTCTAGTTGACTTAATTCTTTGAGGATCACGATACTTAGTTCAATGGATTCTTGACTGTCTAAGTAGAGTATTTCGGAGCACACGCACGACTCTTGTTGATAATGACCTAACTTGGACACCTGCACCTTTCACATAGCTCTCCACGGATGAGGTGGTGAGGAGGCAGTTTCCTTTAGCTTGGGGTAGCATATGAGGGTAGTACTTCTAGGCGGAACCTCTCTTCTTCTTATAGTGAAGGAAGTGCACCTCAACTTGGTCTAGTGGTGATGAAGGCTAAAGACAGAAGCCGTGGGTTGCAATAAAGCTTCAAAAGAGGGATAGTCTACTGGCTCAAGAGGAAAAACTCCTTATGTAAATGCTGCTGTATATAGTATCGAAAAAAAAAAAAAGTTCAGGCATGTACAAAAATAAAAAGCCTGCAAAGTATGTACAAAGTCAATAAGCAAGCTTGAGTCCCAAAGTCAAATATGTGAGCCTGCAGCAGGATGACTTGACTACACTGGTCTTGCATCCAAGGACAGGTAGCTACACTGGCTACCGTCCATTCTTCTCTTCACCCCCTCTTCTTGAGCCGGTTGCACTTGAACTTAGAAGGGAATACCCCGCTTCTCGAGGAAAGAGTTGCTAGACCGAGGCATTAGAGTTACCAGGTTGGTGGGGGCTGTTTCTTTGCTACTTCTGAGGTGGGGAGCTACATATCACTTACACTGTACGAGTCAGATTCATAGTCGTAAGAGTTTGCGTATGAGTTGAAGTATTTCTGACCTGGCTATTGAGGAGACTTGAGCAGAGTTTTGGGATTCTCAAGGACTGTTGGATTTCAAACACGGTTCTCACTAAGGTTCCGACCGCACTAAAATTCCAAAGGTCCGACTTAAGCTCCAAACTTTGATTTTGTGAAGATAAGTTCGATAATTAAACTTAATCCAACTTCTTCTTTTTCTTTTCTTTTCTTTCTGCACATATTGCATATGTGTTTGCTAGGGACTAGCAAAGGTAAAGTATAGGGGGATGATGAAGCCACATTTCATCATCTTTATTCTATCATTTTGGCACTTAAAACCCTAGCAAATACCTGTAAATATCATCAATTCCACCATATTAGCATCCATGCATGAGCATCTAATTAGTGTGTAAATCACTGTAATTAAAGCCAAAATTATAGAATAAATAAAGAAAAGAAAAAGAATAAAATATTGTAAATATTTTATGACCTAAACCCCCGAGACCTAGGCATCTTGATGAATAGGTCGACAAGGAATAAAGTAGGGGGAGATAAGGTCAGAAACACAAATAAAATACCTTTTACCTTATTTATTCTTTATTCATTTTTTGGGACCTATTTTTGGTTCCACTTTTTATACATCAAATAAAGAAACTTTGTACATGAAAGTTGTAGATAAATTAATAAAGAAAAATACAAAATTTATTTCACTGAAAAATAATGTACAGATGAAAAGTTATAGTCTGAATAAAAATCCAAAATCCCAACTTCCCAGACCTGTATCTCACAATTGACAACTCCAAATGTAGCATACTCACCTTTAATTGTATATAGAATAAAATAAACTATTTAATGGTGGTGGTTTCGCATTTGGCAGAGCTACGGTTTGAAAGTTGAGTTTTGGACCCACATTGTACACTTGTACTGAATAAAATATTCAATTTATTCTTTATTCATTATTTATTCATTTTTATATTTTTATAATGTTGTAAATAACACTTATAATAATTATGTACATTAAAATAAGAATAAAAACCTAAATCAAAATAAAAATAAAAATACTTGTATAAATCCAATACATAGGTACTTTACCTATATACATACCTATATAAAACATACTTGTATTTTATTGAATATACAAGACATATCAGAAAAATAAAATAAAAATATCTTTATGTATATAAAAGTATGTTATAATTCTATAAAATCATAAACATCAATAATAATACTATAAATACCTAAATAAAAATATAAGACTAAAATATATAGGTATATATACAATAAAGGGCATAAATGCAAACTTGTAAAAATACATCTCAGAAAAATAAATAAAAATCACTAAAAAATTCTTCATAAAATAACAAACATTTTTTATTTTATAACCTAAAATCAATAAATTCATTTACTATTTTAATTTGATTTAACAAATAATTTCCATTCTGAATTTCCTGGTTGGTCCACGTGGACCAACCAGGCGCGGTCTAGAGTTGACCTCGGTCAACTCCCCCGACCAAAGCCTGCCACCTTCTGACAGCCCGATTTCGCCCCGATTTCACCCAATTTCCGAGCTCGACCCGTTCATCTTCACCCCTCGATTCCTTCTTGGGAATTCATCTCTGATCATCCCTCTCCCACGCCATCTCTTCAAATCACGCCAGATCCTCATGATGCGCGCGTGGAGCTCGCTTGAAGGAGACGCCATCGCCACCTACTTAACCAACCCCCCATCTTCCTCCCCAAGTTTGAACACCTTCGGTCCACCCTTCAGCGCCATTCCAGTGCTCTTGAGCTCCGTGGAGGTGACAGCTCCACCGCCAGCCCTTCAGCCAAGGCGCGCGAAGTCGGAGGCGTCTCCAACACCTCCCGCAACTCCGGCGGTCGAGGTACTCTTCTCTCCGGTCCACACCGTCGAGGATGCCATTTCCCCCTTTTCTTTTTCGCGCATTAGCTTAGTCTTAGCCTTAGGATCAAAAACCCCCAAAAAAAATCGAAGTTCCATCGCCTATCGTGCCCGATCCATCAACCTCGCCGGAGCGCAACTCCGGCCGAGTTCCCATCCGCCGTTCAACGCCACCTCGTCGCCACCGCGGGGTCCAGGCAACTTGCCCTGGACCCTCTCACCTTGTTTTGCAGGTACCTGGAGCATCACAGCGCCTGGGGGCTCGGATTCGACATCCGCCGGAGATACCTGGAGCTTCGAGCTCCGCCGCCTTCGCAGCAGCACCCCAGAGCTTCTCCGGCGATTTTGAGAGCCCCAGACGCCAGAGCATCACCGCAGGAGTCTCCCGGACCTTCTTGGAGCGGCCCAGACCACCGGAGGCGCGTCAGCTGGTCGGAGGAACTTCGCCGTAGCGGAGTTCTTCCCTGTTCTTCCTCCGTGCGTCTCCACCGTCCGATCCTCGGCCCGCTCCAGATCGAGCCGCAGCCGTCAGATCTTGGCACGCGTCCACCGTCGATATCTTCCCCAGATCTGATCTCAGCCGCTGATCGCCGAACCGTCGTCGGCCGTTCATCAAGCGCCACGTGTCTAAGTGGCCTCTTCTCCGCCGTTCGATCGCGAGCGAGGGTATTTTGCACCCCAACCCTCGCAATTTTTGTATTTAATATTTAGTCTATAAACTTTCGTCTGTAGTTTAAAATATTTTGTAATATTTGCAAAACAACCCCCAGACTTTTGTTTATTTGCGTTCGGGTCCCTCGCCACGTCACCTCACGTGCCCGTGCACGTGAGGGGGTGGGCATTTTGCAAAGGTACCCTCTGTTGTTTATGTATTTCGTTTAAGTCCATGAACATTTATGCCAAGTTGTAAAATTTTGGAGAAATTGCATCGAACCCCCTGAGCTTTTGTAATATTGCAAAAATACCCCTCCCAGGCGCGTGCAAGTCACGCGTCCTGTGGGTAAATTGCACATATACCCTTGCGGGTTTGGATATTTATGTTTAATCCTTAAAATGCAAGTTTCAGAGTAAAATTTTGTGGAAAAATTGCGTACATGCCCCTGGATGTTTCATTATTTGCACATATGCCCTTGCCAGCACTGTTTGATGATTGGAGTCTTGTTCTAATTAATTGAAATGTCATTTTAACTCCAAAAATTCCACAAAAATAGGGTTAAGCTCCTGTTGTCCTATATTTTGACGCCCTATTTTTAGTTTTCAATTTTACCACTTTTCATTATTTATAAAAAATCAAAAACATGTCTTTTTCCTACTGTCTAGCTTAGAAAATACCAAAAAAATATTAAAACCCCTCCAAAAATTCCAAAAAAATTACTTAGTGTCTATTTTATCCTACTTTAGTGTCAGTCCAAAAATCATTAAAAATTTCAAAAGAATAACACTAAAAATTGAAAAACACTTAAAAACTTCAAAAAAATATATAAAATAGTAGAAAAATCAAAAATTTATAAACTCAGGTTCTATTTATCCCTTATTTTACTCTCTTTATTAGAAAAATAGTGAGAAACATTTTTGCTACTGGTTGGTATTTTTAAATTGCATTTTTGTCACAGCCAGCCTGATTTCAACTGTTTTGCTTTATTTTAACATTTTAAAATATCAAAAACACCTTGAAAAATCCCCAAAAATCACAAAAATAGTAAAAAATATTAAAAAGACCAAAAACATTTTATTTCTGAATTTTTGAGTATTTTTGTGCATTTTTATAAATATTTAACCTTGCCTTTCCTTATATTGTTTTTATTTTCCAATATTGAAAAGGAAATATAAAAATATAAAATATAAAAATCATAAAATCAAAAATCAAAATAAAAAATTAAAAATTAAATTAAAAAAAAAAATTAAAAATTAAAAACCCACAAAAATTTGATTGACTTGCTTGCTTAGTGTAGACACCTCATACACTCACACACTTTAGCATTTTGCTAGGACTACACTGTTTGTTCCCTGTGTTCGAACTCTCTGCATACTTGCCTATATACATCTTTTGTGCAGAGTTAAAAATAAATTTTAACTCCACATTGTTTCTAATTCATTGATCTTAGTGTGGGTTAATTGTTGATTTAGTCATTATTTAGTGTGGTCAATACACCGACTGTTGACTCGCCTTGTGAGTCAATACGACCGCGCCTGATTTTTGGCTATATCAATCGCCTACTTTTATTTAATTCTCATTCTCTTCAATAATTTCTCTTATTCCATTAACCTCCATTCCACTCCACCATTCATCTTACTTTCCATTCAACTCCACCATTAATCTAACCTCTCATTCAACCCCACCATCTTTCTAACCTCCCTTTCTCTTCTCTTTTTATTCATTTCTTCATCCTCATTTTTGCCCATCCACCTTTATGTGTATGTGTGTATGTGTGTGATAGAGAGAGATCACGAGCTCCTTGAGTTGAATTGGTGACAGCTTGATAACTGTGGTCGAGCGATGATTGCTTCCTCTTCGGTGAGATCCGTTGGCATTCCGGCCAACGTCGCAACCGCCTCCACGTACTGCTGGAGCTCATTGCTCGCATACGATTCGAGCGACGACCGTGTTTCCCATGAGCACACCATAGGCGCTCGCTTCCATTGTAGGTAAGTCTTTTTTTATCATTCGATATTGTTTTTATGTTTGCAATTTTTATCACATCACTTTCACCATCCATACTCCTTCATTTGTTCTACTTTATCATCTTCATCATCATATTTCCACCATCAACACATCATTTTTATTTGCATTCCCTGTTCAATAAAACAAAAAATTTAAAAATAAAAAAAAAAACAAAAAATCAATTCATAGCAGTAGAAAAAAATAATTTAAAAAACAAAAAAAAACAGCAGTGGCGGCCACCCCCAACCGTTGCCCACCGCCGCCCACCGTGACCCTCCACAACTGGCCACACCAACTTCCATCGCGCAACCGTGCCAGCCCTCTTCTCCAGCACATGCAACATCTCCAGCTGCATGCGCCAGCGGTGGCTTCCGCCCCACCACGACCCTCCTCCGCCTCCCGTGCCCACGCGCGACCCCATTTCCTCAAGTCGACTGCCAGGCCCCTGCCACTTGTGGCTGTCCATATCCACCTGTGCCACCGCCGCCTGCGATGGCCGCCTCCTCATCTTCCACCTCTCCAGGTCGCCGCTCCACCACTGCGTGCAGCACACGCCGCCCTTCCCAACGTCATGCCCTAACCGCCCAAGGAAGAAGGTCTTCAACTTTTTCTTTTATTTATTATTTTGTAAAAATTGCATATGTGTCATGTTAAGTTTCTATAATTACAAACAAGTCCCCTATGCATGCTTTGTTCTGCTCAAGTTAATTTCCATAATAGCACAGATACCCTTATGTTTGCATATTAATTTGGACGTCTATTTTGCATCATTTTATTTAATGAAAAATGTCATGATGTTTATAAACTAATTGTCTACCATTTGGCTACTTATTTTGATTTTTGTGAGTTTTGGGTATTAAACTAAAATCGTTTTAGTGAAAATATGTATATTTTACCCAATTTGAGCTCTTAAATTTATTAGTAACTTGAGGTTGCTCCAAATATTCCCCAAAAATTTTAAATGATGCCTTGAAATGTCTTTAACTTAGTATATAAATTTCCTCTAAAGTGGAGTTTTCCTGTGCCTTATATAAATTGTAGAGTGATTTTTGTAAATGATTTTTAATTAAATCCACACACATTATTTTTGCGATATTCCAATCTCCTGGATTGCTCATATAAATATCTTCTTGAGATAAATTGGTTTCAAGTGAATTGATATTGTGGATTTATTAGGAATTAATTACTTGATGTCACTCTGTTTTCATTAAATAAATCATAAAAAAACATATATTGTCAGAAAATTCCAAAAATATTATTTCAATGTCATTGCATCATGTTTATATTCCAGCAAAATTTTCATAATTTTTGTATTCTGTTTGTGTGAAAAATTACGTAAAAACCCATAAAAAGTGTGCATTTTTCATTGTTGCATTTTAACCCCTAAAATTCCAAAAAATGTGTTTTGTATTCCTCATTGGATTAGGTTTCTAGGAAAAATATAAATGAGATTAATTTCACATTAAAATTAATTTGGCTAATTTGTGTATTTTCTTATTAACTTAATTCACATG
This sequence comes from Ottelia alismoides, assembly GCA_037367405.1. NCBI lineage: Eukaryota > Viridiplantae > Streptophyta > Magnoliopsida > Alismatales > Hydrocharitaceae > Ottelia > Ottelia alismoides. The sequence goes on along the minus strand of JAZKJV010001004.1, from coordinate 811,287 downwards.
CATTTGCATTTGCTTTATTCTTTTTGCATAAAAATATCTCAAAAAAATTTGCATTGGAATCCTAGCCCTATGTTCTCTGAATTACCCCGAAGTTGTTTTTTTGCCTCCCTATGTTTGACCCCATACTTGCACGGGATATAAATTTAAGCCGAGTCTTCTTCACAGAGACATTCGATTCAGTTCTGAACGATTCGCTAAGTACCCATATTACAACGTGTACAAATTATATCACGTAACGTAGCGATTCATCATCTCAATATATTGATCTTAGCAAAATGCTTGAGTAAAATCTCAAATAAATGTCCATAAAATCAATAAATTAACAAAATGACTAAATAAAATGCACTAATTATTGTATATTATATTGTACAAAATTAAAAAAGTCGTAAAATAAAGGATTTTTTCGCCTGTAAATAGCCCAAAACTTCATGTATTTTTAATAATTTCATTTCAACTTCTTTTTGGCTAATACTTTCTAACTTGTTTATTTTTGCATAAAAAATACAAAAAAAATCCGCTTTGGAAACCTAGATATAATTTTTCCAAATTAACCCAAAGTTGTTCCTTTGCCTCCCTATGTTCGACCCTGAACTTACCCGGGATATAAATTTAAGCCGAGTCCTCTTCGTAGAGAAAGTCGATTCGGTTCTAAACAACTCGCTAAGTACCCGTATTACAACGAGTATGAATTATGTCACGTATTTAGCGGAGCCGTCAACAGGTTAAAGGTGCTAGGATTTTTGGCTTCTTATTTTATGAAATTATGAGTAATAAAATGCAATTATTATTTATACATGCATGAATGCTAATTATGCATGATAATGGATAAAATGCAGATGAATTTTGGGGAACTGATCTTATTTTTTATCTTTTAGAGTTATGAATATGAAATTCATCAGTATGTTAATTCGTACTCGTTGTAGCACGATACTCAATGGATCGTGCAAAATCGAGAGAAGGATCTCCACGAGGAGTGTCGGCTTGAATTTATATTCCGAGCAAGTCCAGGGTCGAACACATGAACACGACGGATTAAGTACTTTTTCTATCAAGGTTCAATAATGGTAATCAATCTACTATAAGGGACTATCTAGGTTGAGCCAGGTCACAATGCACAATGGAATTTATGAATGATATTTTTGGTGATCTTTTTTATGCAATATAAAAGATGCTATAAAATGCACATGAAAGCATGCACACCTAATGGGCCTAAGTGACAAGATGTTTTGATTAAATCAAGCTCCTAAAAATCTCAATCAAAGATCTAAATAGTCTCTTAATCCAAATTTTATCACGAATTAAGATCAAGAAATGGCCTAGGTCTGATAGGCATCACATTTCAAGGCCACTTTAATGAATGATCAAATATGCTCCAAAAGTCAATTTAATTCAGGAATTAAAAGTTAAAAAAATTTCAAATTCAGTTCCTGAAAATTTAATTAATGGTCAATCGAATCAGGGAGCAAAGTGTTGTACTTAATCCATTTATCATGTTAATTAATTAGACAAATTAAACTTAACAAATAACCTAAGTTCTCCAAATTTTCATTTACCCATAATAGTTCCAAATAGAATCTTATTTGTCCACATTAAAGAGCATTAAATTAGCGCTAAAACAAGACTAATTTCATGCAATTTGGATAAATGATGCTCAAGTTATTCACAATTCAATCCAAGGGCCTAAATGATAGTAAACATGAACTTTTTACTCCAAAAAGGTCCAAACAAGGGCTAAAATGCAATTTACAAAAAGCCACAGGAGGCTATATGTAATTTTCACAATATGTGGAAGGATAAAAATGCAATAAACAAAAGTGTAGGGCTTATCTTGCAAATTCTCCACGTGGTACGCGTTGTGCCCGCACGCGACATGGACCGAATCACAAATATTGAAATATCCAAGGTGTCCGATGCAAATTCCCCCAAATCACGTGCACAAAGCACGTGAGGGTGTGGAGGCTCAGGGCACAGCCTGGTCTACACGTAGCGTATCCATGTAGGTTCAGAGAAGGCTCGGGCGCCCAAGGCTGAGGAATGAATCGTTGCTTCGGCATGAGGTTCGGAGGGATCAAGGTTGTCGGATCTAATTGGGATGATCAGATCCAACGATGCCTATAACTTGTGTTCACCCCTGCCACAGGTGGTGACACTCGGGCGGAGCTCCGACGAAGGCTTTGTGGCTCCTCCAGGTGTTTCTAGCAGCTCTGAAGCTTGGTGGAGGATGTTGACACCGATGCGAGGGTGTTGCGATAATGTGGGAGCTTGGAGGAAGTATGGAGCTGCATATAAAGGAAGGTGTTGCCATCGTGAATCTCGAGGTCGGAGGAGCTCTCCGAATTCCAGCCAGTTAAGGGAATTGGGGGACCTACATGCGTTAGTGCATAACCATGCATGAGGGAATAGGACGGGGAGTTGTGAGGCAAAGAAAGGGCTCGTCTAAGGGTGGAGGAGAGGATCCTGGAGTGAGCTCCAGCCTTTGCAAGGGTGGAGGTGGAGCAGGGCGTAGAGGTCGCGGAGGAACATGGAGAAGGGGAAGATGATGTCGCAAAGGTGTCGGGAATGAGGCGGATGTGTAGCGGTGGTTGGAAAGGAGTGAGGGTGCTGATAAATCAAAGAAACAAGAAAGAAAAAAATGAATGGAGAAAGGAACAAAGGAACACCCGAGGAAGGATATGGAGGATTGGGGAGAACTGGAGACACAGAGGACGGTCCTAGGAGGTGGAGTTGGAAACTCCGGTCATCGCTGGAAGGTCCGGAGGTGAAGGGACCTCAAACCAAGTAGCTGGGGCAGCTGCAACTCATATGCAAAGACGAGGATCTTACTGCCGATAAGATCAGTCTATGCTCACTATATATATCTCTCTCCCTGTCATGAAGATGGAATAGGGAGCACAGAGCTCTCGCATGTAAAGGCAGATGTGCGCGAGGTGAGGTGGAGATTGCGTATTTGAAGGAGAGGGAGGTGAGGCGCATGTAGTGGAGACATGGGTTGTGAGCTCATGGAGGACCAAGGAAAAGGAGAGAGAGAGGAGAGCACGTATCAGGCGAAGATGAGGGACGGTCTGACTTTGATCTGACGAGGTCAGGAGGGTGAGGGGGGTTATCAGAGTCATGGGGAAAATGGAAAGGGGGAAGGTGCATGGCGAGGGAGATTGTGGGACGAGAGGTAGGAGACGTGGTTCTGACAGTTGGATCTCACGATCCAACGGTCCAGATGGGAGGGGGAACATGCACACCGGATCATATCTGGAGTCCCGATCAAGCGGATGAGAGAGAAGCGGGGATGTGCGGTGGAGATAAGGCTAGCAAAAGTGGATCCATGGGCCAGAAAAGGGAGGCATGTGGCATGTGAAGGGGTGGGCCATGTGGTAGCTCCAGGGAGCGCTACATGGCCCAATGGAATAATAGAAAAATAAAAAAATCAAAGAAAAATACAAAACCAATAATTACAAGCAAAATTAATAAAACTCAAAACCTGAAAGTTGTAGATCTCGATGAGATCTACAAGTTTCATATTGACCAAAAACACAAAAAAAGTCAAATAAAGGGAGAAATATTTTTGGAAGCATTTTTAAGAAATAAAAACACTTGATTTTTAATTCTTTTGTTATTTTTTGTATTTTTAATTTCTTTTTAAATCCAAAACAAATATTTAAAATATTTATCTTTTTTGGTAATTTTATAATAAAAGAAATCCAGAAAATAAGGATAGAAAATATGTACAGTATATACACATAATTAGGGTTAATGAGTGATAAATAATATAATGGGTCACGGATTCATCATCCCCCTATACTTAAACTATGCTCATCCTCGAGCAAAAAATAGATAATAAGTTGGACAGGCCCCCGATTGCGTAAGTAAAAAACAAGGCTCGATTCATTCAAGGACTCTCGGTATCCATTGACCTAAAATTCTAAGTTGAACCCAACCTTAGTTAAAAGGTATCCAACTTCCTCAATCTTCAGACTCTCTGGTATACATAGATAATAAGGATATAATATTAACGTGTGGACTGTAGTTACAAGAGCAGAGTCAAAGCGTCACCGCAGGTTCCAGTCCAAGAGACTCTCTTAAGGACTCAACCCTCAATACTATGGAATAAACCAGTTCGAGCAATCAATCCACCGTCTCTTTAGATTGTAAGACTTAAAAGTGAATATGAACGACCGTTAGATGGAAGGACATAGTTTTGTGTTTATTCATCTCTCCCTCTTAGTTGAACAAGGAATCGTTCGAGTACCTTATTAACTCAATGCTTATGTATTTTTGGTGTTGATCAATGCGTCTGTCAAGAGAAGTTGGAGTCGTCTGCACTTGTTTTCCCGGAAGTACAACGGGGTGTACCTTTTTTGAGTATCTAATATACTTTCTACACCTAGACTTGTAGCATTTACGATGTAGAGCCCTTTTTTTGATGCTATCCTGTCTCCTGGTCCTAACAGCGGTGGTCCAAGTGGACACTTCAGAATGGTTGGGAGCACTCGCCTTTGGTAGAAGCCCTTTGATATTAGACTTTATGAGGTAAGAGCTTTTCTTTCAACATTTCTTTCTTTCTTTTCTTTGTATTGGCTAGCTTCACTGCTTTTACCAAAGTTGGCACACATTGATCAATAAAAAATTAATTTCATCACACCCTGGTAATTAGGTATATCAAGAGATTGGTACAAGAAAACTTGTTCTCATACAAGCAAATGGTTATTGACACTCGGATTTCATGAAGGCTTCATCGATTTTATCCCATCCTCAAGCATCATAAAATCAGTTCCAGACTCAAATCCCTCATCCTAGTCCCTTAGGTGAAACCTCAACTCTTCTCATCATAACTGCAGTCATGCATGTGAAGTGCGGGCCATATTCTTAGGAAAGATACTAAGTACGCAATATAGCATACAAATCTTTCAAACCAAGGAAGTATGGATAATTAAGTCCAAGACCCCAATGACTAAGGTTGATTAACTCTAAATCTTAAGACCTCAAAAACCAAGTGTCCTTGAACATCGCAAGTCTTGTCTAAAAGTGAGTGTTAGGGCCCAAACCAACTTGACTTATTAGTTAGTTACTTTTTTGAATCTTTAGAGAAATAATGTCTGGCCCAAGCTCATATGAATAGTTGCATCTACTTTCGGCCAGTATGGGTGTGAGTACGAATTGTTAGATGGCTACCCGTATTTCTTCAAGACGATGCTATATGCGTTGTCTTTTAACCACCTACTCTGCTAAGGGAGACCGTAGTTCCCTACTGAATAGTAGCTAATCATTTTTAAGCTTAGTAGTCAAAATTGCAGTCAAAGAAAAAATTTTAATTTTTCAGATTTTTGTTGGATTTTGAATAAGGTTAATTTTATTTCCAAACAAAGTTAGTTTCATTTTATCCCAATTTTTGAAAAGAATTTTTGAAAATATTTTCCAAACCATGTCACATAATATATAGATTTTCAAAACATTTGTCAAATGGTTTTCAAAACAAGTAAAATCCCCATTTTCAAACCATTGTCAACCATTTTTTCAAAATAGTGTAGCATAGTTAGGAATAATTTTCATAACATTTGTATGCAAATCAGTTCAAAAGTACTTATATCGTAGCCCCAAAATTTCAAAAAATGAGCTATGACTACAATATATATATAATATATACGGTATACCCCCCCTGTACTTAGATTTTGCTATGTCCTCATAACACAAAGTGATATGCCCATGCTAAATATAAAAGGACATACAAGAACTGAAGAGTCTCCCCCATACTTTGGCTTAAAATAGCCTAAGTGTAGGAAGAAAATAGGAGGGATGAAATGAGTGAAGAAATGAACGAAGACAATACGAAGAAGGGAATGACTCGTGATACATACAAGAATATACAAACAAGAGCAGGGGTTCCCCTTATACTTAGGATTAATATAACCTAAGTATGGAGTTAGTATCTACAGAAGATGGAACCTAAGCTCTAAAAGAATGAATAAATCAAGTGTACATGAGTGAGTGAATCTTCTAAGCTGTTGAATCTAGATGCTGCATATTCATGAACAGTAATCTAATGTATCTGCTCTGTGCTCGCTCTGCATGAAGTTGATGACCTCGACTTGGACTAACTACTCTTTAGAATCTACAAAGTGCTTCAACAATTTTGCATTTACCAAGAGGACTGTGCACCATCTGTGAGATCAGCTATCTCTACACTTCCATTACCGTGCACTTTCTTAACAACAAAGGGACCCGTCCACTTAGATTTGAGCCTCCCGTGGAACATATTTAACCAGACATTGAACGACCATATCGTTTGTCTAGGGACAAAGTCTTTGCACCTAATGTGTTGATCATACCATCTCTTCACTTTGTACTTATAAATCAAACTGTTGTCATATGCGCTGTTTCGGATTTCCATGAGGTCGTTTAAATTAGTCACGGCAAAGCTTCCCTAGGTGACAACTCCAATTAATCTGCTTAATTGCCCATTTGGATGTGTGAATCAACCCTGCGGGCAAATGGCATTGATTGCCATAGATCATTGTAAATGGTGAAGTGCCCAATGGTGTCTTGTAGACTATCCTATAGGCCCACAGAACTTGGACTAAAAATTGGGACCAATTCTTCCTATCGAGACTAACCAACTTCTGCAAAATACTCTTCACCTCTATGTTCGAAACCTATGCCATGCCATTGGACTGTGGATGGTAAGTACTAGTAACTCTATGCTCAAATATGTAGCCCTTAGCTAAGGATATCACATCTCGGTTCACAAAGTGGCTACCCCCACCAGAAATCAGAACTTTTGGTACCCCGAACCTGGCAATAATGTGGTCTCTCACAAACTTGCAAACAGTCTTGTTGTCTGCGGTTTGGGTTGGGATAGTCTCCACCCACCTAGACAAATAATCAACCGCCAACAAGATGTACTCGTGTCCTTGGCTGTTGGGAAAGGGACCCATAAAATCTATAACCCATGCATCAAAAACATCACAAATAATCACTGATTGCATGGGCATATCATCTCTTTGTCCAACTGTCCATCCCATCCTCTGACAAATCAGGCATAATTGTACAAAATCAATAGCATATCTAAACAAGGCATGCTAATACAATCCACATTGGAGTACCTTGTGAGCGGTTCTCTTCCCCGAATGGTGTCCTTCACCCTCAAGAGAATGACAATACGTAGGACACTCTGGTATTCCTTTTGAGGAATACACCTTTTGCAAACTCAATCTGGTCCTTCAAAGAAAACAAATGGATCATCCCAGTACTATCTCCTCGAATCTGACGTCAGTCGGTTAATGCTGCTCTTAGTCCAACCTTGGAGAATATGATTGAAGACCAGAAAGTTCACCATGTTGGCATACCACGTGAGTGAGTCAATAGCACAAATTGACTCATATGGGAAGTTCTCTCTAATATACTCATGATTAGGAGAATCCTTAAACTTAATCCGGGAAAGGTGATAAGCCACAACATTCTTCACTACAGGTTTATCTTTTATCTCCAAATCGAATTCCCGGAGGAGTAAAATCCACCTAAGAAGACATGCCTTCACATCCTTATTTTCTATTAAGTACCGAATAGCTGTGTGATCAGTGTAGATTGTCATCTTAGAATCCCAAAATATACGACCTAAACTTCTCAAGGGCCCATACTACAATGAGTATTTCCTTTTCAGTCACGGTGTAGTTCTTCTATGTATGGTCTAATACTTTGCTCGTATAGTGAATTGCAAATGGAACCCCCTCTCGCTGTTGTCCTAGCACATCTCCTATAGGGAAATCTGAAGCACCCGTGATGATCTCAAAGGGGAGAGACTAGTCAGGAGCTTGTAGGATATGAAAGGCACAAATATTCATCTTCAAGAGCTCAAAGGTCTCCAGGCACCTGTGATCTACAATGAACTATGTGTATTTCCCTAAGAGCTCAGTCAGCGGGTGAGAAATCTTAGAAAAATCCTGAATGAATCTCCTGTAAAAACCAACATGCCTTAGAAAATGACCTCACTGACTTCATGTTGGTAGGCTGATGGAGTTTCTTGATTACCTCTACCTTGGCAGGGTCAACCTCTATTTCCCTTTGGAGATGACATGCTCCAACACAATACCTTCTGTCACCGTAAAGTGACTCTTCTCCTAGGAGAGTACCAGATTCACCTCCCTACACCACCTGAGGACTCGATCCAATGAGCTAAACATGTATCAAAGGAATCACCATGGACCGAGAAGTCATCCATGAAGATCTCCAAGAAATCTCCCACCATCTCGGTAAATATGTTGATCATGCACTGCTGAAATGTGCCTGGGGCATTGCAAAGCCTGAACGGCATGCACTTGAAAGCGTAAGTGATGAATGGACATGAGAATGTGGTCTTTTCCTGGTCCTCAAGGTCAATAGCTACCTGGTTGTAGCCTGAGTACCCGTCTAGAAAATAGAAGAATACTTTCCCTACGAGTCTCTCCAAGATCTAGTCAATGAATGGCAAGGGAAAGTGGTCTTTCTTGGTCGCATCATTCAGGAACATGTAGTCTACATAGAAATTTCACAACGTGGGTACTCGTGTCACAATCTCTGCCTCCTCCTTGTTGGTGACCATTTGAATTCCCGACTTCTTCGAGACAACATGAAGCGGGGCCACCCACTTGGGGTCAGAAATAGGATATAGATACCATGGTTTACACCATTTCTCAATCTCTCTTCACTACTTCATGTAGATTGGGGTTAAGTCTCATCTGGAAATCATGGGAAAGTCTCACATTATCCTCAGTAAAAATGTGGTGCAAGCAGAAAGCGGGGTTGATCCCCAAGAGGTTCGACACTGTCGAGCCTATTGCTTTGCAGTTCCTCTCTAAGACCTCTAACAACCTAGACTCCTGTTGTAGAGTCAAGTTCGAGTTAATGATAACATGATATCTCTCTTTGGGTCCCGCAAGAAAGGCGTACTTCAATGTAGGTGGTGATTTCAGTTCTGGCAATGTGGTGTCATCAAGCAAATATGTCTGAATTGAATCTGAATTTGGTTGCATGTTGCATGAAGGTGGGATCAACTGTGTAGTACTCGCCACCAACTAAGTAGTATCTGGAGTCGGATCGTCAAAGATATCCGAGCAATTGATAACAACCACGTCGGACTCATCATCTATGTCCCATGGTTGTTCTAAAGAGGATGGAATTGACATATCCAAATGGATCTCTATGTCATCATGGGAATATATCAATGCATCTCTCATAAGATCAGGCAACACCTGACAATCTGCATCATGTACTATGTCCTTTCTAGATGAAAGGGCCTCGCTTTGTCCTGAAGGAATCTGTCTCCAAATCCTAATGGTGCTAATCATTCTGCAATCTGCCTCCGAAGATGAGTACTCTATGATACTCTCCGAATTGGGTCACTGGCACTTGATTTTCTTCATCTCAAGGTTCTCTTCTCTGCTTGGATAACAGAACTTCATCATCCCCGTACCATAATTGAAAGTTGCGCCTGCGGTTCTAAGGAAGGGCCACCTAAGAATGATATGAGATTCTCTCCAATGATTGTGGGTCTCCATGTCTAAGAGTGTGAAGTCAACCTGATAGTCCTGACCCTCAATTGAGATAATGACATTCTTCACTTCTCCCTTAGGTTTCTTCATTGAGCGATTTGCGAGTTGGAGTAAAGCTTTAGATCTACGAAGTGGTCCCAACTCCAATTTCTGATATAAGGTTAAGGGAAGAAGATTGATATAAGAACCATTATCTAAGAGTGTGCCTGCAAATGCAATGTCATCGATACGACTCTCCACGTAGTGAGCACCCATGTCTCTCTTTTTCCTTGGCAATTGCTGATTCTTGAGACAACAGGTTGTGGCTACTAACAAGACGTGAGTCTTCACATATTTATTCAGTTTCTTCCTGCTAACCCAGTAGCTGTGCATCTCACCTTAAGGTATATCTGGAATGCGAGATGGTTAGAGATCATGGGGGAAAGGGATTGAAGCAAGAGAAATAGAGGATGAAGAATCTAAATCATGAACTGAAATATCATTCTTGGCATTAATGGAAATGTAGTTCTTTATACATGCATCTTTTTGATGCAACAAGTGATCAAAATCAAAACTATCTACTACAAGTTGTGGAATAGAAGCTGTAGGGTTATCCCCAGAGGTGCAAGGTCCTCCATAAAATCTGAGGTATCTCTATGCTACTGATGGTGTTATCGTGCTCTCCTTCTCTTCTCGGTTCCTTGAGAAAAGATCCTCGAATGATGCTGACGGGGCTCCTGAATATGATGCCTCTCCCCCTCGTCCTCTGAAGACTCCTCAGGTAGAGCTCCAGAGAGGCCCCTCGTCATGTCCCTCACCCGATCAGCTACGTCACGGTCCTTCCGCTCCTGAGTGACATATGGTTAGCCTCATCACATGAAAGAATCTCATGTTCAGATCTAAGAGACGCTGAATAGTATACCTGACCAAAGTGCTGCTGAGAACTAGATTGATTCATTCTATTAGGGTTAGCCTGAACTTAAGCAGGGATCGAGGTAGAGGGTACAGACTGCTCGTCTCTCCATCTTGACAGGCGGTTGATATCCACCCATAAGTCATGAATTTCATTCTTGTAAGAACATAGCTCATCAAGTATTTGCTGTTGTAAGTCCATGGGACTAGACGAAGAAGGAAGTGGATAATACTGAGAAGAAGAATGGGAAGACTTGCCCTACTGACTGGGGTACTACCTCTGCTGATGTTGGTGCTAAGGTATTTGCTGAAACTACGGGCCCTGCTAGCCTGCCTGGTAATGGCCCTGTCGGCCATACTGCTGGTACTGCTGTAGTTGTTGCTAGGGTGGCTGAAATCCAAGGCTCTACTGTGAAGGAGATGGTTTGGAGGTGAATGCAATGTTGTGAAAGATCGGGGGATGCTGGTAAGCCTGTCAGTCCCCCGTACTTCCCTTCCTTGCAGGGCCCTAAGTATACGATACTCCATTCACCTCCCAAACTGGTGGAGGCTCCTCCTGGACTGTCTCTATGGATGGAGTCTACTGTTGGAAAGAATGGGCATAGGACTGATCCTACTCCCATGGCTGGGGTTGCCTTGACACCAACTACTCATGAACATGGTGAACTCGATACATGGGGACAACAAGTGTAGTCACAACCGGTATCTTTATCTTAGATACCTTATCAGTCTGCTCCTCCATCTGTCTGGGTATCTTGGAGATGCTTCTGTCTAACTCATCAATCCTTCGTCAATCCTCTTGACCGCTATAAGCTTTTTTGCGAGGATTCCCATGCTGGGGATCACGTCTTGAGAGAGATCAACTATAGCTGACTTTCCCCCTCCAGATAAGAGTGAACTAGGGGAATGTGCGTATGCTCTACTAACGGTCCGTGAGTGGTTAGTCTCAGCCATCTGCTCGAATACCTTCCAAACAGTATCCGCTCCATGTGATGTATAGCTGCCTCCACAAGCAACGCTCACTAAACCCTGCATCTCAGGGTTGAGACCGGTGAAGAACAACTGGGACAAGATGTTGTCATCTAGACCATGACAAGGACATTTCTGCAGGATATCCTTATACCTTTCCTAAGCATCACAAAAGGCTTCATGTGGTAGCTGGGAAAAGCTAGTGATTCGTGTCCTCATCATGTTAGTCCTACTTAGGGGGGTAGAACTTCTTCAGAAAATGGTCCTTGAACTGGGCATAAGTAGTAACTGTAACTCCAAGGTTCTTTACCCAATAGTCGGCTTTGCCACCCAATGCAAATGGAAGGGCTGTGAGCGTGATATAATCATGGATAACCCTAGGATGTCTAAGGTTAGCATAGACGAGCTTGAATTAGGGATGCATGTGGCTCCTCAGAAGCATTCACATCAAACTGTGGAAGCAAGTTTAGAAACTACGACTTCAACTCAAAATCAACTTCAAGTTCTACCGGACTCAAATAATTCCGAATTCTGTATAGTCCACGGTTGTACGCCGCATCCATTGGTGGTTCGACCCCAACATTGAGTTGTCCTACTGATGAATCTCCATTTCATCACCTTTACTCTATCATTTTGGCCTTGAAAACCCTAGCCAATGCCTGTAAATAACATTAATTTGCCTATAATAGCATTCATTATTTATTGTATTTCTTGCACATAAAATAAGGTTTTTAATGCCAAAATTATAGAATAAAGCGAAGAAAAGAAAAAGGAATAAAATATTGCAAATATTTTATGACCCAAACCTCGAGACCATGTCCAAAATGGAATTGGTCAACAAGGAATAAAGTAGGGGGAGATAAGGGCCCAAAAACACAATAATACCTCATTTATTCATTCTTGAAGAATGCATTTTGACACCTATTTTGTATCTAAGTATTTGTGCATCAAATAAAGAAACTTTGTACATAAAAGTTGTAGATAATAATGTAAATAAAAATACAAAATTGAGTTTGTACAAAAATAATATACAGTGTACATTTTATACCCAGAATAAAAAGCCAGAAACCAAACTTCACAGACCCATATCTTTCGAATAAAAACTCAAAACATAGCAGAATCACCTCTAATTGTATATAACTTTTCATGAGCTATTTAATGGTGGTGCTTTTATATTTTTTGGATTTACTGTGCAAAAGATAGGTTTTGGGCCCCTATTGTACATAATACTGATTAAAATATTCAATTTATTCATTACTTATTATTTTACAAATTCATATTTTTATAATTTTGTAAACATTATTTATAACATAAGTGTACATTAAAATTAGAATTAAACCTAAAAGAAAAAGGAGAATAAAATAAAACTAAGCCAAACCATAGATGAAATACCTATGTATAGAAATAAAAGGGAACTATACTCTTTAATTATTTTCTTCTTTCATTTTTTAGAATATTTTCAATATCATATATATTCTATTAAAAATACAAAACAAAAATAAAACTCATTAAAATACACTAAAATGAAAAGAGGTATACAAAACATAGGCAAAACACCTATACCTATACCTATACAATTCATATACCTATTTATTTAAATGTGCAAATAAACTCATAAAAATCAAATAAAAATATATTTAGACTCATAAAAATAAGTTATAAATATATAAAATAAGAAAAGAAAATAATATAATAAAATATACAAAATAAAAATAAAAATACACAAAACATAGGTAAATATACCTGTAAATACATTAATATAAATTAATTACTAATAAATAAAGCCAAAGAAAAATAAAAATCATATTAAAATACTACATAAAATAATAAACATTTTTTATTTTATACTCGAAAAAAATAAAATCATTTACTATTTTAAATTAATTATTTTCGAATAAGAACTTCTGTTTTGTCCTGTAGCGGCCGACGTGGACCAATCCGCGCATGGCCCTTGTTGACCCTCTGGTCAACTGTCCCATCCGCGTGTCTGACCCGTCAGACCTGTTGAATCCCCGTTTTTCTTGCATTTTTCATGGGCGTCTCGTCCATTGATCGAATTCTCTTCCTTCACAAGAATTGTTCCTGGTTCATTCTACAATCACGCAAACATCTTAGATTGCTCGTAAACACATGAGATTCTTTTATTCTAGCGGTCAATAAGGATGCCTTGTGATGTTTATAAATAAGCAGCTCTGACCTCCTTCGCAAATTTGGTTAGTTTTTGTTCTTCTCCCTTCCTCGTATTCGGTCCTGGAGGCTTCCTCGTAACAGGGGGAGGCTTTTGCAGCCTTGAATCGGTCGGAGGAGGTGGGAGTTGCACCCACGGTGGAGCTCCAGTGACACCAAGCTCCCTGGTTCCCACCAGGTATTAGAGCCCCTTTTTACTGCTTTATTAGATAGGTTTTCGTTCCAACATTTATTTCCGGTCATTAGTTTAGCTTGTAGTTAAGTAAATCGCCGCGAATCGGTCGAGTCGTAGTTCGCCAGAGCTCCACTCCGGCGATGACTCTCGAGCCCTTCAGTTATTCTCCGACCCCCATATCACAACCATCTCATTCCTTATCACTTTCTCCATCTCCCTCACGCCCCAGATCAACCGGATCCCTCGTGGTTCTGCGAATCGAGGTTCACCTCTGCCGCTCGCCGGAACCTCGCCGTCCACCTTCATTTTTACACAAAAGCTTCAAACCCCAGGTCGAGGGTGAAGCCCTCGAGCCGAGTATTCTTTCTGTGCAGGTTAGGAACTCAACGTAGCCCTCTTGGGCTTGATTGAACCTGAGAAGAGGTTCCGGGAGGTCCTCCCCTTCCTCGAGCTCGCCTGATCGATTGGAAACTCCAGGAGCCCAGCGGAGACCATCGGTAAATGCGGGGACCTTCCATGCACGTGTAGAGACCATCGGAGGCGACGGAGGAGGCTGGAGGCACCGACTATTCACGATCGACGCTCGCCGCGTACGAGCTTCGTCCCTGTTCTTCCACACAGCTCTATAGCCGTCCGATCAAGATGGAGTTCCCAGGTGCGCCAACCATCGTTGGATGAAGCCTCACTCAGACGTCGGATCATTCCATCCAATCTAATCTCGGCCATCCACCATCGAAACGCCATCGACCGTCAGATGGAGGCCACGTGTATAAGTGAGAAGCCATCAGCCGTCCATCAGCGCCTAATAGGGGTAATTTACACCTTAAGCCCATGCCTTTTTGTATTTATTGTTTAGTCCAGTAAATATTGTGTAACGTTTAAAATAAAGTGGATATTTTGTAAAAAGACCCCTAGGTTTCTTGTATTTATATTTAGGTCCAATCCACGTCAGCTCACGTGCGGTCTCACGTTGGTTTGGAAATATTGGACTCAATCCCCTGTATGAATTTGTATTTCGAAAAGGTCCATTAAATAGAAGTTACAGTGTTATATTTTCGTGGAATTTGCATGCAGACCCCTGTACTTTCTGAAATTGCATTTTGGTCCCTGTACGTGTGAGTCACGTGTCATCCCACGTGATAGGAAAAATTGCAAGGGCCCCCTGGTGGGTTTTGAAATTTGTATTTGGTCCTGAAACTTCAAGAAAACGTTCAAATATTTTGGTATATTTGCACAGACCCCCTGGACTTTATTTTATTTACAAAAATACCCCTGCTAGTGTTGGAAATTTCTTTTTGCTTTCCCTATTTATTACATGCATCTATACAATTCCAAAAATCACCAAAAAATACCATAGGTTCCTGTTGTATTGTATTATCATGCCATATTTTTATTTTGCATTTTTATTGCATTTTCATATTTATACAAATTCAAAAACATGCATTTTTGCTACCGTTTGCATTAGAAAATACCAAAAAAATTAGTAAAATCCTTTTAAAAATAAAAAATTGCCTTTTGTGTAATTTAGTGTGTTTTAATTTCTACCAAAAATCACTGAAAAATATAAATAAAACTCCTAAAAATTAAAAAACCCCAAAAATCTTCCAAAAAATATTAAAAATCCCAGAAAAATCATAAAAATACAATATATGTTTCTGAATTTTCTGTATTTTACTAGCTTTATTTTAAAATTAATTTGAGAAATTTTGAAGACTATTTTATATCTTTCTTCCTCATTTTAATTTCGGCCAGCAATTTATGTCACTATTTACTTGTATTTTTGACTTTAATAATACCAAAAAATGAGGAAAAATCTAGAAAAATCATCAAAACATTAGCATAATATAAAAATCACAAAAATAATTTATTTACTGTATTTTGAGTATCTTTTCCTATTTTCATCTCTCTCTTATATCTCTTTTAATATATATTCTATATAGTTTTAGATCTTATTTCAAAAAGAAAATATAAAAACATAAAATATAAAATAAAAAAATAAAAAAATTAAACACCAAGTAAAAAGTATAAAACAAAAATAAAAAAATAAAAAAAATAAAAACCCACGAAAAGACTTGTGTGCATACATGACTAGCTTGTATATAAACAATTGTAGGCTACCAGTTTTTGCTCTCTGTGGTTCGACCTCTACATGCTTACGCACTATGCATCATTATGGTAGAGTTAATAAATTTTAATTCACATTTTGGGACTTAATTTCTTTATTTTGATTGTGGGTTAATCTCTGATTAATAGGGGTTTCGTGAGCGGTCGCCACAACGACTTCGTCTCCGCCTTGTGTGAGACATATTTTGGCCCTCGCAAAACCTGTGTTATCAGATGGCGCTGTTGCCGGGGAGAAATGAGCGTAGCTTACTTTAGTTTGTTATGTTGTAAATATTTGCATAATCTTTTGCTAATATTCATGAATTGCCTGTAGATATTTATTTCCTCTGTTTATATTCTATGATTATTTGTGCTAATTCCCTTTTTCTTGCAACTTTGATGCGAGGGTCCGCCATGCAAGGACGATCTTCTAGGAGACTGGTGCAGCCATGCATGAAAGATGGTCACACCTGTTTGACTAGCTGGAGCAAGCACCAAGGAAGCAAGAAGAAGGCTTAGCTAGTCAAAAAAAGAGAGAGAAAAAATGTAATTTTATGAGAGAGAGACACTTTTGGCATGTAATAATTTGGACTCTAATCTTCACAACAAGGTCCCGTGCCCGGATATCTGTTCACCTGGGGGCCTCGTCGCAGCTTTTTCGTGTTTTCCCGCTTTCTTTTTTTTGTTTCCCGCGGTTTTGAGCTTTCCGCCTTTTTTTTTATTTTGTTTTGTGTGCATGGAGCCCCTAGACTTAGGTTGCTTGACTCGGTAGCTAGGTCCACACATTAATAAGAATGCTTGTTCCTATAGTCTCTTACGTATGGACTTAGTCAAACTTAATTGGTTCTTCACGATTAATAGCGGCTAATGTTTACGGAGATTTTGTCGCTTGCACACTGTTATGTAGTTAGGTTTAAAAATTCTGTTTTGCATACCGCATGGAGAGAGCTGGGATGCACTGTAAGTCCTCTAACGCAGCATGCATCATTCAGATCAATGGTGAGATTTCCATCATGGAATCAACTTGCACGGCTTTTCCGCTATCTCCCTCTGATTTTGAGCACCTAGCACATAAATGAGAATTTACAAAAACGTTAGGCGCTACCGCGCTGGTATGAAAATAGACTCAAAAAAAGTGAAAACCCAAAAAACTAAAATAAGGGGACTGCTAAATAAACTTTGACCTTAATTAAATTTGTAATGGACTATCATTGTACTGGGTTCATAAAGCCCTCATTGTTTTCAGGTACCTTCGGAGGGGGACCAAAACCCTACTCCCATGAGCGAGGCTCGTCCCATAAGGAATAGAGCCAAAATCCCAGTCTGCATCTGCCTTGTTTTTCGCCTGGATTTCCGAAGTAATGGCGCTTCTATCGTACGTGACCGAGTAGGGCCTTGTCAGCGATGGTGTTCCCGCCTTGTGTGGAACATCGACATGGTCTGAAGTACTGAGCATTGGCCACGCCTTCACGGGGGTTTCTGTCTCATCGGTTTGCGTCCGAGTAGGTTCTTTCACGCTTACGGGTGATTCCGTACCGAGCGAGAACCGAAGTATTGGTTTCGCCTATCAGCTTCCTCTCTTTATTTCTTTGACTGAGTAGGGATCCAGGAAGGGTTACAAGGACCTCAAAAAGTACAGACTACAGGTTACAAAGGATGATGACAAGTACGCGATTCTTTTCTGATAGTACTCTCTCTCCTATAGGGTTAGCGTGCTAAGGACTTGTTAAAAGATATGCCTGAAATCACAACTCTAAAACTGAAAAGATAATAAGTAGCCGAACCTTCACGGCTTCACTTGGCGTGAGTTGGTGAACCCTATTATGTATTGCATTTGTATGGATCTAGATTAAGGTTCAAAGATCAAGTCCCACGCCTTTGCACAAATTTTGCTGTATCATTCTCCTTTGACCCCGCTCAGTTGAGCCTCTCTATTGTTTTGCACTCCTTTCTATTCCTCGTTGACCATCGTATCCTTCTTCCAACATCCAATCCTCCATTTGCTTCGTGAAGTCAATCCATGGATGGTTTCCGTCGGGATCCCGCCGACACCCACATCGATTCCATAGACTCAACTTCGCCAATAAATTCAAGGCGATTCCCGAGAACCCGACCCGGACTTTGCGGATCGATCTCCAGACTCCTCGTCTTCTACCTTTCTTATGACCACCCAATAAATTGGGATCACTTTTGTCCCACCTTCGTCGTTGTGAATGGAAGTTGATTACAGTCCATATCCTTTTCCGTTCATAACATTCTGGGATTGACCTTGATTCCATATCCATCATGACAACTGAATAATATTGCGAGTGGTCTGATTACGATTCTCTCATTCTGCAGATAGAAGACAGACCAAGCCCTGGATTCTATTCCGGAATTCATTTCTTTAGACTCAAACCCTGACATGGCTCCTCAAGGAAAGGGCAAGGGTCAGCAGCCACCCTAGCCAGAGCAAGGACAGATGCCTGATCAGAATTAGGTTAATGCGCAACTGTTGGCATCCATCCAAGCTATCCAACAACAGCTGACAGAGCAGGCCCTAGTACAGACTGCTTTCCAAGAGATACTGAATGATGTAATGAACTGGCCTGATGGAGGAGGAGGACGACGAGGAGGTGGTAATCCTCTGAATGATGAGGAAGAACCAGAACATGGGAGACCCAAACCTACACTGAAGAAGTCCTATAATCCTGGAGATAGCCAGATGATCGAGTGGATCCTCATTCCACCGATGCATGCTCACTTTGAGCTGAAGCCCCAGTTCCTCGCTCTTCTTCCATCTTTCCATGGAAACACCAGTGAAGAGTCATACATCCACCTGCAGCAGTTTTTACGCATCTGCCGTACTACTCACTACCCCAACGTCTCTTTGGACGTTGTCAAAATGATGACATTCCCCTTCAACCTGCAAGACAAGGCCCTTTATTGGGTCAACCATCTGGGGAAGGTTGTGACAACCTGGGAGGAACTAAAGTCAGCTTTCCTGCACAAGTTTTACCCTCTCGGTCGGATCAACCAGATGTGAGAACGAATCAGCAACTTCTCCCAGGGAGCCCATGAATCTATCCACGAAGTGTGGGAGAGGTTTACAGATCTGCAGGAGAAATGCCCCCATCATGAGATCCCGAAGACCAGTTTGGTCCAACACTTCTTTGGGGGCCTGAACATTGAGAGCCAAAGGCTCGTTGACGCAACATATGGGGGCTCACATTTCAATAAGGATGAAGATGTAGTCTGGCAGATATTCAAAGAAATGGCCGAAGGAGAGGCCTCCCTCTCTTCATCTAAGGCTTATCAAAAGCAGCCCCAGATCTCCAGAAACAAGTACACATGGCAGCATCTCGCGAGGCAGAGAGAGATGAGAGCTCCAACCTCAGCATTATCAATGGCCATCTCTCGAAGGTTGATATCATCGAGAAACGATCACATGACTTAGAAAAACTTGCTGTGATCGAGAAGAGGATTCAAAATCTTGACAAGCTAGATCAGATCACCAAACAACTAGAACTGCTGATGGGCACCATCAACTCTGTCCAGTCGACAGCACCTTCAGAGGCTCCAGCTGAGAAGAAAGACGATCTACCACCGCCACATCAGCCTCAACCGAGCCAACAGCCACCGGCAGTCCAGCACGTGTACTACATGCAGGCACCCGACCAGGGCCAGCTGCAACAACAGATGGTTGTGTACCAACCAGAGTTTGTATCAGGATCTGATCCAGTCTTCCCACCACCACCCTTGATTCAAGAAGTCAAGGGGGTTTGGAGCAATGAAGCACAACCGACCCATCCCATGGGACAACCTCAGGGTCAGCTACCAACCAACAGGCAATACCACCAACCTCAGGGTGGTCGATTTGGGCAGTCCTCACAGCCGCCGCCATAGTATCAACAACCTCCCTCATATGCAAATCAATGGAGGCAGAATCATCATTATCAGCAGCCGCAGTACCGTCAGCCACATCCTTTTCATCAGTATGCGGTCGCTCTACCTCAACAGTACCAACAGTATCCCCCTTCCTCTTACCAGCAACTTCAGCTTCCTGCACCACCCCAACACCACCAACAACAGCCTCCGCACCAGCACATGCAGCAACAGCGTGGTCTGCACGCTGAATCTAATGAGGCAAATCCTGTGAACCCGTTGCTTGGCCCAACTCGTCAAATGGATAGCATATATGACCAAGAGGCTCGACGATCTGACCGCCACCAAGACCACTATCCCAGCTCAGTTCGAGGCCAACCCCAATAGCTTTAAAAAGAAAGAGCAGGTAGAATGTGATGTCTTGTCTGCATCTGTAGAGTCAGAAAATGATATTATTGTTTGTTCTAATGCTGTCACTCTTAGGAGCGGTAGGGCCTTGCCTACGCTTGCTATTACGAATGGGGAGAATAAAGAACCAGGTGAATCGTCATCTTCTGCATCAGCCGTGCCAGCTACCGGGATGGGTGAGGAGGAAGAAGAAGGAGAAGCCATTCCAACAGTCATGCAACACCAGCACCCTCATTAAAAACTTCAAAAAAATCAGCAAAACCAAAAAGAACAAAAAGAATTTTGTAGCCGAAGCAAAGCCGCGCCAACCTCGGAGGAGCAGCCAGTTGCAACCGATCCCTCACCAGCCGATGGAGCAGATGCCATACTTTTTGCTCACCCATCATCACCATTATCTCAAGACCCAGCTTGTACTCCTTTTTGTAGTAGTTCAGATGTACAACAACTTGTGGGCAACAGTTCTGATGTAAATAAAAATTCTACTTTACCTATCTGTGATGTAAATATTCCTTTTCCTAATGCAATAGAAAAATCCAAAAAAATGCAAAAAGAGAAAGGTACATTGTATGATCCTGGAGTTGTGGAAATAATAGATAATTTAACTATTGAGATTCCCTTACTGAAGGCCATGGAATATATACCAGCTGTGAAGAAAGGTATGAAAGAAGCATAAACCAGCAAGCGTCGCCCAACACACAAGAACAAATGCAATCAGTTCGAGAGGCACGTGCTCTCCATGGCCACTGTCGCAGCTATGAGCAATCTCCCTCAGAAAAAACAAGACAAAGGAGTGCCTCTTATCAGTTGTGAGATATTTTATCAGGTCTTCGAGCGTACTCTCCTCGATAGCAGATCTTCTATCAACCTTTTGCCCTCATCCCTAATGCAAGAATTTGGGCTAGGTCCGCTCAAGCCAACACAGATGATCCTTCAGTTCGCTGACCGATCCACCAAGCGACCTAAAGGTCTGATAGAGGACGTTGTGGTGAAGGTGTGGGGGATGCAATTCCCTGTTGATTTCGTGGTCCTCGATATGGACTCACCCGTACCCTTACTCCAGACCCGTATCATCCTTGGCTGACCATTCTTGTGTACCTCAGGTGCCGTGGTTGACTACGGGTTCGGCAAGATCACTTTCCGCTCGGACAACAAGCTGATCACTATATACTTGATCAGAGAGCCGAACGCCACGACTGATGAGAGCCATGCAGTATCAGAAGCAGACTGTGACTTTATTGCAGAGATCAAGGACTCATCACTTTCATTGAATGATTCATGGACCCAAGAAATCCTCACTCTCGAGGAGGACTTAGAAAGCACAGTTGACCTATGCTCCGATGATTTTTGGGAGACAGACTCTCAGATGCTGGCGCAACTATGTGATTTCGAGAATTCACTCCATCCCAAACACAATGAGCCTAGCACAGAATCGTTCGGCACAACATCAGGATCTCAACAGAATACTGAGGATGGTAGCTCCATCAATGAAGTACATCCCACCACCAATATAGTGTCTGAAGTGACCAACAAGTTGGACAAATCAGGACCAGAACTCAAGCCACTTCCTGCAGGACTGGAGTATGCCTTCCTTGCGGGTGAAGAACACATGTATCCGGTCATCATCAGCAGCAGGCTGAACCCGGATCAGGAATCTCGACTTCTCGAGGTTCTAGAAAAGAACCGCAAGGCACTTGGTTGCTGCGTATCAGATCTCCATGGGATAAATCCAGCATTGTGTTCACACCACATTTATCTGGAAGAAGATGCCAAGCCATCCCGCGAATTCCAAAGAAGGCTGAATCCAAACCTCCGAGATGTCGTCATGAAAGAGATCATGAAATGGTGTGACACAAGCTTCATCTATCCCATCTCCGATTCAAAATAGGTAAGCCCACTGTATGTAGTTCCAAATAAATCCGGGCTTACCATGGTTGCCATGACAAAGGAGAGGAAATATCCACTCGGGTGCCAACATCCTGGCGGGTGTGTGTTGACTACCGCCGTCTTAATGCAACAACTAAGAAGGACCACTTCCCCTTGCCATTCATTGATCAAGTTTTGGAAAGTCTAGCAGGCAAGGAGTTCTTTTACTTTTTGGATGGGTAATCCGGGTACAACCAGGTGACAATCGCTCCCGAAGATCAAGAGAAGACTACCTTCACTTGCCCGTTCGACACCTACTCCTTCAGAAGAATGCCCTTTTGATTATGCAACGCACCTGCGACATTCCAGAGATGCATTCTAGCAGTTTTCACCGAGATGGTAGGCAGTTTTCTCGAGGTGTTCACGGATGACTTATCAGTCTATGGTGATAGTTTTGATTCTTATCTTGGGCACCTAGACAGAGTGCTTCAGAAATGTCGTGAAGTCAATTTAGTGCTTTCATGGGAAAAGAGTCACTTCATGGTCATCGAAGGAATTGTGTTGGGTCATGTCGTTTCCAAACGTGGCATGGAAGTCGAATCGGCAAAGGTGGATGTTATTGCCAATCTAGAGCCACCTCAGTCAGTCAAAAATGTAAGGTCATTCTTGGGGCATGTGGGATTTTACAGACGATTCATCAAGGATTTTAGCCGCATCGCCCGACCTTTAACAAAGCTTTTATGCAAGGAAACTGAGTTCAATGTCGATCACCAAGTTCTCCTTGCTTTCAATCAACTGAAGGATCTTATCACTCAAGCTCTAGTCCTACAGCCGCCATATTGGTCTCTCCCTTTTGAGATCATGACTGATGCGTCAGACTTTGCAGTCGGGGCTGTTCTGGGACAGAGAAAAGAAAAAGCGCTCTACGCCATTCACTATGCCAACAAAACATTAGATGAGGTGCAAAGAAATTATACTGTGACAGAAAAAGAGTTGCTGGCGGTGGTTTTCGCCCTGGAAAAGTTCAGATCCGATCTGCTTGGATCAAAAGTTACAATTTTTACAGACCACTCTACTATCCGATACCTACAGCAGAAGAAGGATGCCAAGCCTAGAATGATTAGATGGATCCTTCTCCACCAGGAATTTGATTTTGAAATCAAGGACAAGCCTGGAGTTCAGAATGTGGTAGCAGACTATCTCTCCAGAATTGAGCAGCAAGAGACTCCACTGAACAATGCACCTATCACAGAAACCTTTCCAGGTGAGTCAATTTTAGCAGTGGATTCCCTCCCTTGGTATGCTGATATAGTCAATTACCTCGCCTCGTGGGTAACACCATCGGATTGGATGAAAAATCAGAAGAACAAATTCATGTCAACCATTTGTTTTTATCAATGGGAAGATCCTCTCTTATTTAGGGAAGGAGGGGATTGCATTTGATGCAGGTGCATACCTCGGGAGGAGCATTATAGTGTCCTCGAGCACTGTTACTCGCTCGAATCTGGTGGACATCACTCTGGAGACAGTACGACAGCTAAAGTACTTCAGTGTGGCTTCTGGTGGCTCACATTATTCAAGGATGTAACCGTATTTGTCAAACAATTCATTGACTGTCAGAGATTGAAGGGCATTCTCACTGCAAAAGATTCGATGACTCTGAAGATCATTCAGATAGCATATGTTTTTGATGAATGGGGCATTGATTTCATGGGGCCTTTTCCTACAGTCAGGGTTTTGAGCACATCCTTCTTGCCGTAGATTACGTAAGTCGTTGGGTTGAAGCTATTCCCGCTCGAGCCGCTGACAACCAAACAGAGTACCGATTCTTGAGAGATAACATCATTGCGCGGTTCGGGATTCCGAAGATTCTCATATCAGATGGGGGTAGTCATTTCATTAACAAAGAGGTCAAGAAATTAACGAAGGAGTACGACATTGACCATCGTGTCGCATCCCCTTATCATCCTCAGACCAATGGCATGACCGAATTGTCGAATAGAGAAATCAAGATGATCCTTCTTTCTGTGCAGGTTAGGAACTCAACGGAGCCCTCTTGGGCTTGATTGAACCAGAGAAGAGGTTCCTGGAGGTCCTCCCTTCCTCGAGCTCGCCTGATCGATTGGGACCTCCAGGAGCCCAACGGAGACCATCAGTAGACGCGGAGACCTTCCAGGCACGTGTAGAGACCATCGGAGGCGACGGAGGAGGCCGGAGGCACCAGCTATTCACGATCGACGCTCGCTGCGCACGAGCTTCGTCCATGTTCTTCCACGCAGCTCCATAGCCGTCCGATCAAGGTGGAGTTCCCAGATGCGCCAGCCACCGTTGGATGAAGCCACTCTCAGACGTCGGATTATTCCATCTGATCTAATCTCGGCCATCCACCATCGAAACGCCATCGACCGTCAGATGAAGGCCACATGTATAAGTGAGAAGCCATCATCTGTCCATCATCGCCTTATAGGGGTAATTTACACCTTAAGCCCCTGC
This sequence comes from Ottelia alismoides, assembly GCA_037367405.1. NCBI lineage: Eukaryota > Viridiplantae > Streptophyta > Magnoliopsida > Alismatales > Hydrocharitaceae > Ottelia > Ottelia alismoides. The sequence continues at coordinate 786,816 of JAZKJV010001004.1, read as the reverse complement.
CTTTTTGTATTTATTATTTAGTCCAGTAAATATTGTGTAACGTTTAAAATAAAGTGGATATTTTGTATAAAGACCCTAGGTTTCTTGTATTTACATTTAGGTCCAATCCACGTCAGCTCACGTGCGGTCCCACGTGGGTTTGGAAATATTGCACTCAAACCCTTGTATGAATTTGTATTTTGAAAAGGTTTATTAAATAAAAGTTATAGTGTTATATTTTTGTGGAATTTGCACGCAAACCCTATACTTTTTGAAATTGCGTTTGGTCCCTGTGCGTGTGAGTCATGTGTCGTCCCACATGATAGGAAAAATTGCAAGGGCCCCCTGACGGGTTTTGAAATTTGTATTTGGTCCTAAAACTTCAAGAAAATGTTCAAATGTTTTGGTATATTTGCACATACCCCCTAGACTTTATTTTATTTGCAAAAATACCCCTGCTAGTGTTGGAAATTTCTTTTTGCTTTCCCTATTTATTGCATGCATCTATAAAATTCCAAAAAACACCAAAATATATCGTAGGTTCCTTTTGCATTGTATTATCATGCCATATTTTTATTTTGCATTTTTATTGCATTTTCATATTTATAAAAATTCAAAAACATGCATTTTTGCTACTGTTTGCATTAGAAAATACCAGAAAAATAGTAAAACCCTTTTCAAAATCCCCAAAAAATTACCTTTTGTGTATTTTAGTGTGTTTTAATTTCTACCCAAAAATCACTGAAAAATATAAAACAAAACTCCTAAAAATTAGAAAACCCCAAAAACCTTCCAAAAAATATTAAAAATCATAGAAAAATCATAAAAATACAATATCTATTCCTTAATATTTTGTATTTTACTAGATTTATTTTAAAATTGATTTGAGGAATTTTGGAGACTATTTTATATCTTTCTTCCTCATTTTAATTTTGGCCAGCAATTTATGTCACTATTTACTTGTATTTTTGACTTTAAAAATACCAATAAAATGAGGAAAAATCTAAAAAATTCACCAAAACATTATCAAAATATAAAAATCACTAAAATATTTTATTTACAGTATTTTGAATATTTTTCCCTATTTTCATATCTCTCTTATATCTCTTTTATTATATATTCTATATAGCTTTAGATCTTATTTCAAAAAGAAAATATAAAAAACATAAAATATAAAACAAATCAAAAATAAAATAAAATTAAAAATCAAATAAAAAGTATAAAACAAAAATAAAAAAAATAAAAAAAATTAAAAACCCACAAAAAGACTTGTGTGCATACATGACTAGCTTGTATATAAACAATTGTAGGCTACCAGTTTTTGCTCTCTGTGGTTCGACCTCTACATGCTTATGCACTATGCATCATTATGGTAGAGTTAATAAATTTTAATTCACATTTTTGGGACTTAATTGCTTTATTTTGATTGTGGGTTAATCTCTTATTAATAAGGGTTTCGTGAGCGGTCGCCACAGCAACTTCATCTCTGCCTTGTGTGAGACGTATTTTGGCCCTCGCAAAACCTGTGTTATCACCTACTTGAGCTCAGAGTAGTGCTTGTTGCTGCTCAGATGTAACTAATTTGGCTAGTACCATCCTCATGGGGTCCTCTGGGTGTTCTTCCTCTTCATCTTTCTTTTTTGAGGCATCTTACTTGAATCTTCTTTGGGACCTTCATCAACAATGTGATCTTGATTAGAAGAGGTATCTGAAATCAAGACAATCTCACCAAGGCGAAGGTCTTCCTCAGTGGGAGGAGAGAAAGGGAGCGGTTGGTGAGAGACCATCCCGAGGGTGAGTGATCCTGAACTCAAGAGGGTCATGAGTCCAAGTCGGTCCAGGTCATTATTGGACATTTGAAGACTTACTCTTTGGAGGGTTCAACGAGATATTCACAAGGTCCGAATAAATATCCCCCCTAATTAGTCATCTTCGATGCCAAAAATAAGCAGTTAGAGCATGAAGTTCAATGAGGCATTAGTTCTACGGTGCACTTGAATGTGCAGAGAAAACTTACACAATATAAACACAAGGCAAACCCCTTTTGAAAAGTTCACCAACTTCACACATGAGGGTCGTAAAGGTTCGACTGAATTCTCATGTCAGTTTAGTTGGTGGTAAAACAATCTTTAACACACGACCACTTTTAATGGTCGGAGGCAAGTGCATGCAACAATAATAGGACCCTAAGAGTGAGTCCAAGCGCTTAGAGCACAAGTACAATGATTTGTGGCTCTAATCCTTCGACGCTATGTCCTTACCCATTCTTGTTTGGAGGTAAGTACCTGCAATACAGACGAGGGCTTTATGCACCCGTAAAACAAGGTTCTTTTTATTCCAATTTTGTTTAATCAATCTTCTCAATCCAGTCCCAATTTTAGAATTTTGGTTGTCACTTGAAATTTAATGTGAGCACTACAATGCATGCCTACCATTCAGTCCAAATTTCCTTTTAAATCCTAAGTTATAAATAAGGAGGAATCAAAAACTAGAATGCAAACGAGAAACTATGATGTATGCTCATAAGAAGGTATACTTACAACGACTCCCATCACTCTCCATGTGTTATGAAGAACTGAATTTTTAAATTTACACTAAATGCACATATCGAGATAACCACAACTAAATAGGATACTATTAGCGGGGAAGAAGTTGATTTCAATTTGGCTAAGTAGTACGTGTTTATGTGCATCTTTTTATGAATCTTATTAGATAGTGAATCTTCTAAGATGTGGCCTAAATTACGAAGGGCACATACAAATTTGAATTTATTCTACCGCGTGCTTGTCCTAATTTTGCCACTCAAGTTGAGAACCACTCTCGACACAACCACACCACAAATAAAAAATCTCTAGTATCTTTTTACAAACGCGAGTTCTCAAACAAGAGCCGCTGGAAATAAGCTATTACCTAAATTATTACAAATAGTTGCAAAATTAATGTTACTAATGCACACACTTAACTAATTATCTAATTTTCTATGTCTTCTCTCCAAATGGTCGACTCGAATCTCTTCAGCTCGGGCTCCAAGCTCGAACCTCCGTGTAGCTCATTGTGAGTCGCTCCACATGCCCTGGTCAAATCAAATATGGTCAGATAACTCAAGAAATATATAACAAAAAAGATAAAAAAATTCATTCTAATAAAAAATAACAAGATCACTCAAACAAACAAGGCTCAACTTTAATAGCTCAAAATTCAGTAAATCACAAAAACTAAACCTAAAAAAGGCTAATCAAGCCGTGTCCCCAGCAATGGTGCCATCTGATGAATCGTTGAGCGCGTATGTTAATTCGTACTCGTTCTAGCGCGACACTCAACGAATCATGCAGAACCGAGAGAAGGATCTCCGCAAGGAGTGTCTCGGCTTGAATTTATATCCCGGGCAAGTTTGGGGTACAATACATGGACACATCAGATTAAATACTTTTTTATTAAGGTTCAATAATGGTGATCAAGCTACTAAGAGGGGTTATCTAGGTTGAGCCAGGTCACAATGCACAACAAAATGTATGAATGATATTTTTGGTGATCTTTTTTATGCAATTTAAAAGATGCTATAAAATGCACATGAAGCAAGCATACCAAATGGACCTAAGTGACAGGATGTTTTTATTAAATTAATCTCTTGAAATTCTCAATCAAAGATCTAAATAGTCCCTTAATCCAAATTGTATCACAAATTAAGATCAAGAAATGGCCTATGTCTAATATGCATCACATTTCAATGCCACTTTAATGAATGATCAATTAAGCTCCAAAAATCACATTAATTCATGAATTAAAAGTTAAACAAATTTCAAATTTAATTTCTGAAAATTTAATTAATGGTTAATCAAATCAGGGAGCAAAGTGGCACACTTAGCCCATTTATCAAGTCAATTAATTAAACAAATTAAGCTCAACTAATAACATAAATTCTCTGAATTTTCATCTACATCCAATAGGTTGAAACAGAATCCAATTAGTCCACATTAAATAACATTAAATTAGTATTAAAACAATACCAATTTCATGCAATATGTATCAACAATGCTCAAGTTATTCACAATTCAATCCATGGGCCTAAACAAAAGAAAACATGAACTTTTTACTTCAAAAAGGTCCAAATAAGGGATAAAATGCAATTTACAAACCCTGTAGGGGTTATATATAATTTTCATAATATGCATAAGGATAAAAATGCAATAAACAAAAGTACATGCTTTATCATGCAAATTCTCCATACAGCACGTGCTGTGCACGCGCGCCGAGGACCAAATTGCAAATACTAAAACGTCCATGGGTCCTGGTTAAAATTTCCCAAATCACATAAAACATGTGATGACGTGGAGGCTCAGGGCGCCGTGCGGTCTACACGTGGCATATCCACGTGTGTTTGGAGAAGGCTCAGGCGCCCATGGCTGAGGAATGAATCGTTGCTTCAATAAGAGGCTTGGAGAGAATCAAGACCGTCAGATCTGATCGAGAAGATCATATCCAATGGTGCCTGTAGCTTGTGTTCCTCCTCCTCCACCGCAGGTGAAGGCTCTGTGGCTCTTACAGGTGTTTCTGGCAGCTCTAAAACTCGGTGGAGGATGATGGTGCCTCCACGAGGTTGCTATGCTGATGTGGGAGCTCGGAGGCAGTCTGGAGCTACGTGTCGAGGAAGGTGTTGCTACCGTGAAGTTTGATGTCAGAGGAGCTCTCCAAATTCTGGCCAATCATTGGGGGACCTGCATGTGTTAGTGCCTAGCTGAAGCACAAGGGAATAGTATGGGGGGTTGTGAGGTGAAGAAGGGGCTCTTATGAGGGTGGTGGAGATGTGCTCAGAGTGAGCTCCAACCTTTGCACGGTCGGAGGTGGAGCGGAGCGTAAAGGTCATTGAGGAATGGGGAGAAGGAGAAGTGGATGTCACGAAGGTGTCTGGAGTGAGGCAGAGGTGTAACGCTGGTTGGAAAGGAGTGAGAGTGATCGAGTGGGTGCTGATATATCAAAGAAATAAGAAAGAAAGGAAGAAATGGAGAAAAGAACCGAGGATCACCTGAGGAAGAAGATGGAGGACTGGGGCGAACTGGATACGTAGAGGACGTGCTTGGGAGGTGGAGATGGAAACTCCGATCGTCACTAGAAAGTCATGAGGCGAGAGGACCTCAGCTCAAGCAGCTGGTGTAGTTGCAAATCATCTGCAAAGATGAGAATCTTGTCGGTGACAAGGCTTGGTCTGTGCTCACTATATCTCTCTCTCCCTGTCACAAAGATGGAGTAGGGAGCTCAGAGCTCTCATGTGTAAAGGAGTATGCGCGTGAGGTGAGGTGGAGATGGAGTATTTGAAGGAGAGGGAGGTGAGGTGCATGTAGTGGAGACGTGGGTTCGTGAGCTCATGGAGGACTGAGGAAGAGGGGAGAGAGGAGGGCACATTTCAGGCGAAGATGAGGGATGGTCTGGCTTTGACCAGACGAGGTCAGGAGGGTGAGGGAGTTATCAGAGTTGTGGGGAAAATGGAATAGGGAAGGTGTACGACGAGGGAGATCGTGGGGTGCGAGGTAGGAGACAAGGTCCTGATTGTTGGATCTCACGACCCAACTGTCTGGATAGGAGCAGGAACATGCACTCCAGATTAGATTTGGAGTCCCGATCAAGAGGTTGAGAGAGGAGTGGGGATGTGCGGTGGGGATTAGGCTAGCAGAAGTGGATCCAAGGGATATAAAGGGAGGCACGTGGCGTGTGAATGGGCGGGCCGCATAGCGGCTCCAAGGAGCGCCACGTGTCCCAATGAAATAAAAGGAAAAATAAAAGAATCAAAGAAAAATAAAAAAAATGATTGCAAGCAAAATTAAGAAAAATTCGAAACATGGAAGTTGTACATCTTGATGAGATCTACCAGTTTCATGTTGACCAAAAACACAAAATTAGTCAAATAAAGGGAGAAATATCTTTGGAAGCATTTTTAAGAAATAAAAACACTTGATTTTTAATTCTTGTTATTTTTTGTATTTTAATTTCTTTTTAAATCCAAACCAAATATATACAATATTTATCTATTTTTGGTAATTTTACAATAAAAGAAATCCAGAAAATAAGGACAACAAATATGTATAATATATACACTTAATTAGGGTTAGTTAATTACACCAAGTCAAAAGTTAATTTTAGTCAATTATGTATAGATTTTGTTGAATAGTTTAAATAATGAAGATAATGAATGATAAATAATAAATAATATGATGGACCACTGATGCATCAAGGGGCCCCTTGACTCAGGACAAACGCATGGTTCAACGATCTTAAGGTTGAGGAATCATGTGGGCGTGAAATGCATTCATTGAGGATCAAATGTTAAGAAGAGATCCAACCGAGAGGATGAAAGGAAAGTCTAGGAAAATAGAGGAAATCACTTGGTCAGCGAGGCTACAGGACCTAGGGTTGTAGGGGTCTTAGTTGACCGACGGGTCAACCGAGGCTGCAACCCAATTGTTCCACATAAGCCACAACAGAACAAAATAAAAAAGAAATTCAACATACAATAATAAATGATTTATTTATTTTTTATTTAAAACATAAAAAATCTTTATTATTTTATGTAATATTTTAATCTGATTTTTTATTTAGTTTTACAAGTCGATTTATGATATGTTACTTTTAGATGTACATTTATAGGTATATTTACCTATAATTATTTTATTTTTATTTTATGATTTGGATTTTATTATTTTATGTACATAATTTATATATTTCTATCTTATTTAATACACATATTTTTATTTTATCTTATTTTTCTGAATTGAAATGTACACTTAATTAATTATAGGTATTAATGATATATGTATAAGTATGTACAATTCATCAATGTATTATAGTACATGTATTTATTTTATTATAATTTTGGTGGGCTTATTTTGTTCTAATTATGTACATACATTATAAATAATATTTACAAGATTATAAAAACATAGAATTATGAAAAATATAAAGAAGAAATAAAATGAATATTTTATTCATGTACAATGTAGTCATTTTATTCATGTACAATGTACAATAGGGGTCCAAAACCTAACTTTTGCATCATAACTCCTAATTAAATGAAACACCTTCATTAAATAGATAATTAAAAGATATATAAATTAAAGGTGATTTTGATGAATTTTGAATTCATATGGAGAAGATACGGGTCTGCGAAGTTGGGATTTTTTTATTTTTATTCCGAGTGAAAAAGGCACATTGTACATCATTTTTATGTGAATTACATTTTATATTTTTCTATTTATTTTTATCTACATATTCATATATAAAGTTTATTATTTTGAGGTATAAATAATAAAGAATAAATAGGTCCCAAAATGGATTTATTGTTGAATTAAAAATTAGGGTCTACTCAATTTTATTGGCCCATATTTTCCTCTACTTTATTGCTTGTCGATCAAATCATCATGATGCCTAGGTCTTGGGGTTTAGGGTCATTCAATACCTTTGGTATTTCATTTCATTTTCTTTTCTTTTGTTTATTATTTTATTTTGGCTTTAAATACATTATTTTATATAATATTTATACAATAAATAGTGAAGGTTATTTTATGCAAAATAATGCTATATACATGCATTTAGCTAGGATTTAAAGGTCAAAATGAAAGAATAAAGGTGATGAAATTGAGATTCATCACCTGCTATACTTGCCTTTGCTAGTCCAGCAAACACTTATGCCTATAAGTATAGAAAAGAAAATAAAGAAACAAAAAGAAAGAAATCGGATTGATTTAACTTTCAAACTTGTCTTCACAAAATCAAAGTTTGGAGCTCAGTTGGCCCCTTGTAATTTAAGTTTGATCGGAACCTTATTCATGAATTGGACTTGAAACACAACAACCTTTAAGACCCACAAGATTCTGCCCACATCTCCTCAAAAGCCAGGTCAGAACAAGTCGATGTCATATGCAGTCCCTTATGACTATGAGTCTACCTTGTACTGTATCAGTGATATATAGCTCCTCTCGGATGAAGCGGTAAAAGACAGTCTTCTCCAACATGGTGACTCTAATTCCCCAATCCAACGACTCTTTCCTCGAGAAGCGGGGTATTCCCTTCTAAGTTCAAATGCAATCAGCTCAAAAGAGGAGGTGGAGAAGAGAATGGGTGGTAGCCGGTGTAGCTACCCATCCTAGGATGCTTGACCAGTGTAGCCAAGTCATCCTGCTGCAGGATTACATGTACTTGATTTTGAAGATCAAGCTTGCTTATTGACTACATGTACATACATACTACGACGGGAATTGATTTTTCTTGGAATTTTTCCTATCTATTCTTTTTGGAGTTTTTGATTTTTACATTTTTTAAAACTATATACAACAACATTTACATAAGGACCTTTTCCTCTTGAGCCAGTAGACTATCCCTCTTTTAAAGAATTATTGCAACCCACGGATTCTGTCTTTAGACCTCTTCGTAACATGATCCGATTGGGGTACAATGGCACAAATGTGTGACTTCCAATGTTTCATTGGTTGCGTCTCATGCTGGAAAATCCAGCCCTCTACCACTTCAACTGAGTTGAGCCAAGTGTAAGATGCAGGTGTGTAGGCTAGGTCACTATCGACAAGAGTCATGCCTGTGTTTCGAAATATTGTACTTAGGCAATCAAGATGACACTGAACCAATTATCATGATCTCAAAGAATTATGTCTAGTAGACTTGAAGCACCTTAATTCCAATTCCCTTAAGGTTCCTGTGATTAAGTGGATTAAGGTCCAACCAGGCTCCAATCTCTAGATTTTATTTATAATTGTTCAATTATCAAATTCAATCTGAGAAATGCAAATGTTATGCACAATGCGGAACATTTTTTTGTGATGCCCTTTTCTAATTTTGAATTTTTATGGGTTTTTGAAGGAGTTTGTAATTTTTATGATATTTTTGAAAATGTTTTGCAAATATTTATAAGTTTTTGATTTGGCAAATTTTTAGTGATTTTTTCAAAAAATAAAAGAGTTTTTGCAAACAATTATGTGTAGATATTTACATGAGAGTGCATCTATATTTATAAGGGTGATGATGTATTTTATATAAGGAATTTCTATAGGTTGAGTGTTAGTGGGTATTTATAAGATTTATATATAGTTTTTGTGCATTGTTACAATACTTTTATTTGAGGTGTTGTTTACACAAGCATTTCAAAACATTTTTCAAAACATTTTCGCAAACATTTTGAAAACTTATTTTTTGAAAATAATTTTGAAAAACATTTTTACAAACATTTACAAAACTTGAAAATCATTTTGTAAATATTTTCCAAATACTATACATAGATTTTTCAAAAGATTTTTCAACTATTTTTCAAATCACTTGCAAATAGATTTTCAAAAGAAGCTATTTACATAAATAAATAAAATTTTCACAAATAAAAGATTTTAACAATGGTTTGGAAACATTTTGCAAAAAAGTTTCAAATAGTTTTCATAAGATTTTTCAAAGATTTCCAAAACATTTCTCAAATTATTTTGTAAAACATTCTAAACCAATTTATTACTTCTATTTACAGAAAACATTGTGTTTTATTAATTAGCCATATTATTGAAAATTCAAAAGTATGAGTTATGGCTAAAGTATATACATTGTATATATGACCCCCTTATACTAGCTTGAGCTATGTCCTCATAGATCAGAGAGAAAAACGGAAGACTTAATTCGCACTAAGTATGAAACAATCTATACTACAATGACTAGCGAATCAATGAAGGAGAAGTTGACCATCCCCCCTATACGTAGGATGAAATAATCATAAGTATATCAGAGTATACACAAGACATGGAGGGTCAAGGGTGGGAATGTATGAAATCATCAGATCGACATGCCCCCCATACTTAGGGTAAAATATCCCTAAGTATAGATAGAATATCTTGAGGGGATGGGTGAGGGATCATGAAATGACAAACTCGGGGTGACCATCCCCCCATAATTAGGACAAAGTACACCAAAAGTATATCAATGATGAAAGGGTTGAACATCTCTTTTAAAGAATTAGAAAAAAATAAAAGGAAAAGAAGAAAAGAGGAAAACAAAAATGATTTTTGTGATTTTAAACCTTATGTGTTTGATCCTTCGGCCTCTGAGAGTTCTTTTTGAAACACAACTTCAATAGAATCAACAAGGGATAAAAATGTGTCATGCTCTAAATACGGCTTCAGCAACTATCCGTTGACTATAAACAGTTGTGCGTTAGGTGACAATTCTGATATGAGTAGACTCCCATTTGTCATGTATAGTTTTCACTATGAATGGACCAGTCCACTTACTTTTTAGCTTGCCTAGAAAAATCTTCAACTTCTAATCAAATAAACACACCTTCTGTCCAGATTCGAAAGTCTTCCTGCAGATGTGTTTGTCATGCCATTTCTTCACTTTCTCTTTGTACATCAGGATGTTATCCTATGCGTATCTCTGAATTTAATCAATTTGTTCATATCAACTTTTCAATTCTTTCCCGCTTTCTCAGAATCAAGGTTGCACATGTTTAATGCCCGTAAAGATATGTGAATTAGTTCCACGGGCAGGTGGCAAGGCTAGCCATACAAAAGGCAGTAGAAAGACATTCTGAGAGAATACTTGTACATCGTGTGGTATGCCCGAAGAATTAAATCAAGTAGTTGTGACCAATTCTTGCGATCCTGACGTACAAGCTTCTGCAATATGATTTTAATCTCCCTGTTCGAGCATTCTGCCAAGCCATTTGACTGAGTGTGGTACAATAATGCAACACGATGTTCGATGCCATATTCTTTGGTTAACTTCTTGACCTCTTTGTTGATAAAGTGGCTTCCCCCATCATAAATAAGAATCTAGGTTATCTTGAACCGTGAAATGATGTTATCCTTGAGAAAGCGACATATTGTGCGTCTGTCTGCAGTTTGGGTGGGGATTTCCTCCACCCATCTGCTGACATAATCGATGATGAGCAGGATGTATTCAAAGCCCTAGCTATTAGGGAATGGACCCAAGAAGTCAATTCCCCAGGCATCGAAGGCATCAGATATCCGAATGTATTTTAGGGGCATTGTGTCTCTCAAACCGATGTCTACGACCATTCGTTGACAACCAATACACTTATTCACATAATCCATTGCATCCTTGAATAAAGTAGGCTACCAAAGGCCACATTGAAGAACTTTAGCTGTCGTCCTCTTTCCATAATGGTGTCCACCACCTTCAAGCTTGTGACAGTGGTCTAGGACACCCACGATCTCCTCATGAGGTATGCAACTCCTATAGACGCAATCTGCGCCCTCTCTGAATAAATGTGGATCTTTCCACTGGTAGAAGTGAATATCTGCCAAGACTTATCAAGTTTGATCTTTGTACAATCTGGCGGGATCTTCTTGGAAACAAGATAATTCATGATATCTGCATACCATGGGAGAGAGGATATAGACAAGATTGCCTCACATGGGAATGTCTCTGTTATGGGAATGGAGTTGTGCTTTGGAGGCTCTATTTCAATAATTCTGGAAAGATGATCTGCCACCACATTTTTGACACCTGGTTTATAACGGATTTCTAGGTCAAATTCTTGGAGTAGAAGAATCCAACGAATTAGACGAGGCTTGGCATCCTTCTTACTTTAGATGTACTTGATGAAAAAAATGATCAATGTAGATAATCAATCTTGATTCGAGGAGATGTGATCTAAAATTTTCTTCTAGGGGCTCTTTCTCTATTACAGTGTATTTTTCAAGGCTTCGTCAAGTGTTCTATTACTGTAATGAATAACAAATGTTATGGATATATGGTTCATCACTCTAAAAGGGATTAATTAAGCTTGGTTCCCCAAAATTCATTGGCATTTCATCATCTAAATTGCACAATTATCATTCATGATGTGTAAATAATAACTGTATTTTATCATGCATAATTGCATAAAATAAGAAGCCAAAAATCCCATCCCAGTTGACCTGTAAAATAAGCTAACTTCCCAATTTTTAATTAATTCATGCTAATCACCTGACACCATCTCCATTTTGTACATAATAATAATAAGAATAAATGGAAAATATATAAAAAACTTTAACAAAAATAAGTGGTTCACAAATCAAAACCCTAATTTCAGGCCTATCCGACTAAATACTGATATCTATATCATATAGTGTCTGATTTAATCCTACTCACTTTTGAATTAATGTACATTCAATTATTTTCAAAACAAGACCAAATTCAAGTGAATCAGAGCTCATACGTGAAAGTTGGGTTTTGTGTCTCTTTTGTACATTGTGTATTTTACTCGATTTTGACCTATTATTTTAAGTACATAATTAACCCTTTTTCTTCTATTTCTTTTTTATTTACTGTATTTGACAAAAGTTTTTTTAAAATGCACAAAAATACAAATATAAAAGAATATTGAAATCAAAGAAACTGATCGAGTTTGAGTCTTCATTGAGCCTGTATAATAAATCCTCTTTGTTATTTTCTTAATTACTAAAATTAAAAAAAATCAATTATTGTGTAAATATTTTTTTATTTTATCTGATTTTATTTTGATTTTTATCTTATTTTAAAATGATAAAAAATTACAAAACCCAAAAATGTGGTATTTTATACACATAGAATACCACCAAAAATATCATTTTACGCAAATGACTTTTGGATTTTTGATTTTTTCATAAACTTGTAGATCTCATCGAGATAAAGAACTTTCGTGAAGAAAATTTTTGATCGGAGGTCATTTACTATTTATTTTTTTTATTTTTTTCATTTTATTTTCTAAATTTTCTGTGAGTGATACATGGCAAAACATTGAGCTGCTACATGTCAGCCATTTTAATCTTTTGAAAATTTCGATTATTATTTAGAAAAATAAAAATAAAAAAGTTGCCACTTGGCGAGATCTGGACCGCTTGATCTCGACCGATTGAATAACCCAAAATCTCCTTCTTCCTCCTGATGGCCGCTGCCCTTCTTCGTCTCCGCCACTGCCTTCCAAATCGAGCAGCTACCACCTCAATCACCGATCGCTTGCTTAATTCGCCCCCATCTCTGATTTTAAATCCAATCACGCACCCATCAGATCTTTCCCTGATTGCTCCAACGACCATCGAATCTTACTCTCTACCCGCATATCTCGTCGTTATATCCATCAACGAGCCCCCTTTCCATCACCGGTCGACCCCTTATCCGATGTTTAACACCCATCGCTGACGAGCCAAATCTTCATCCGCCAATTACACAGCGAAGAAGGCACCAGTGTTGACAGCCCGGTCCCCACCTTCCTCGACGAGATCCGACCAAGGCCGTCGTAGGCTCTCCTCCTCGATCTGCTTCACTCTAGCTTCGTTGTCGTAGAGTTGTGCTCTAGTGTTCATTGTTGAGCCTACCGTACCCCCTCACCTGCTTCCATCTTCTCCGCCTCATCCAGATACACTCCTCCCGATCATCTTCATCGGACCACCAGAGTCTTCTCGCCTGGAGCTCCATCCAGCTCCGCTTGTATCCCAACGGAAGCCCTCTCGCCCGCATCAAACTCTAGCCCTCAGGATGTATCCTCATCGAGCAGGGACTTCAACTTCATCTTCTCCAGCACCAGCTCCCCCAAATGCATATCCAGGATGTGCTTTCACCTTCATCGACAACGCTCCCGGTTGGAGCATTCTTCCCGACTGCTCATCCTCTTCTTCGACGACATTTAGCAGCAGCCCCGTTCCAGGGAGCTTGCTCCGCTTTGGCTCCTACTGCCGGACCTCCACCGAAGAGCATCAACTGCAGACCGAGGCCCTTTCCCGACTCCAGCATCGAGCCCCTCGTTGAAGGACCGCCTTCAATGGCAATGCCAGGAGCCCCATTTACCCTTCGCTGCGCAAGGCTCCCTGCATGCGTGGCATGTTCATGGATGGGACTTTTGCAAGCATGCCCCTAGGGTTTTGACAAATTCACCCATAGACCCGTTGACCAAGGGTCACATGCTTGGCACGCGACTCCCTAGAATTTTTACAAATATCTCCACAGGGGATTAGGTAGTTACTAGTTAGTCAATGTTCTACATTTTTGTGTATTTTATTTATTTCAATTTGCATCAGAACCCTATCTTTCTTCTGTATTTTGAACCACGTTTATGCATCATTTTATTATCCAAGAATAACACATTATTCTTTAACTATTTCTTTACATCGTGGCTATTTATTCATAATTTTATGTTATGTGGTTAATTAATAATTAATTTTTTTTAGAATTTTTCATATTTTTTCCCATTCTACACTATGAAATTCATAGAGAATTAATCACTGCTCAGAAAATTTATAAACATCTATACTTCATAGATTTAGTTGTATTCTACTTTGTGCCCAAAAATCATTACATTTTCATTCATCATTTGTTCTGTAAAAAATGTTCTTTGCTTTTTAATAATTGCTTTTTTATAAATACAAAACTTTACATTTTTAGGGTTTAGGATTTTTCTGAGATAGATCACATGTGATAGATCTTAGATGTTTTATTCTCCAAAAATAAGTAGGTTTAATATTTATTTAATTAATTAATGCAATTCTCCTTGCCTGCACTCATTTAATCATTAAATATTCATATTGGATAAGAAAATTCAAAAAAAAAATACAGTACATTCATTTTAGCATAATTCACATCTCGACCAAGTTTTGTGGTTTTTGGACATCATTTGATTGACACTAATTTTCTCATCCTTAAAATTGGTCTGTATTTACATCTGCATTCAAAAAATTGCACTAAAAATACCAGAAAAATATGCCTTGAAGATCGTACATCTAATTTAATAGACTTAAGCTTAGGTTGTTCCTTTACCTCTTTGAGTTCGACCTTGGTACTTGCCTAGGTTAAATAAACATAAAACCACATCTAGCTTAATTAATTAATTCATTTAATTTTGTGGTTATTTTTTATTGGTCTCTAATTGCTTGACTACAACATAAAAATGACAAATTAAATAGGGTGTTTAGCGGTTCGTCAAAATGGCAACCCATCTCATCGTTATCCTAACACAACACTAATTGCGAAGTCCGATGCATCCATCATGAACTCAAAGGGTAGAGACCAATCTAGAAGCTGTAGGACATAAGCATGTGTGATCAGATCCTTCAAGAGATTGAAGGAGAGGAGGACTCGGTCATCGATCGCAAAATCAGCCGCCTTCCTAAGCAATTCAGTCAGTGGTCGGGCAATCTTGTTGAAGTATTTAATGAATCTGCGATAGAAACCTACGTGCCCCAAAAACGACCTGACCTGCTTGAGATTTATGGGTGGCTCAAGTTTAGAGATAACATCCACCTTGGATGGGTCAACCTCCATGCCATACTTGGAGATGGCATGACCCAACACGATTCCTTTGGTCACCATGAAATAATTCTTCTCCCATGATAGTACAAGATTCACCTCACAACATCTTTTCAATACTCGATCTAAATATCCAAGGCATTGATCAAAGCTATCCCCATAGAACGAGAGGTTGTCCATGAACACCTAGAGAAAACTACCTACCATATTAGCAAAAATTGCCAACATGCATCTCTGGAAGGTAGCTGGTGCATTGCACAGTCTAAAGGGCATACATCAGAAGGCATATGTTCCAAACATGCAGATGAATGTAGTCTTCTTTTGGTCTTATGGCATAATGGAGATTTGATTATACCCAGCGTAGTCGTCCAAGAAGCAGAAGTATTCCTTCGTGGCCACTCTTTCGAATATATAGTCGACGAAAGGTAGTGTAAAGTGATTCTTCTTGGTTGCAAGATTTAAACGTCTGTAATCCACACACACATGCCATGAGGTCAGTACTCAGGTATGAATCTCCTCTCCTTTTTCATTGGTGACTATGGTGATCCCATATTTCTTAGACACTACATGTAAGGGACTCACCCATTTACTGTCGGAGATGGTATAGATAAATCCCACATCACACCATTTCGTGATTTCTTTGGTAACTACCTCCTACAGATTTGGATTCAGTATTCTCTGAAATTCTCGGGAGGGATTGCTATATTCTTCAAGATAGATGTGATGTGAGCACAATGACGGATTTATCCCATGGAGATCCATAATCTTCCAGCCAATATCCTTGTGGTTCCTTCAAGAACCTCAAGTAGACGATATTCTTGTTCTTCGGTCAAATGTAAGCTGATGATGACTAGACGCATATCCGGATCACCTGTAATGAAGGCATACTTCATGTTGGAGAGTAGAGGTTTCAACTCTGTGGGAGAAGGTGTCGGCTTCGTGGTGACTTCTGAAATTGAGGCAGGTGTAAGCTCTTTCAACTGCATGTTATCCACCACTATACATTCAAACTTGGAATTTAGAATATCACACATATCTGTTATAATATCATCATTCTTGGATGAGAATGACTGTTCAAAAATCTCAGAATGCCCATCAACAAAAATCTCGGGATCAAAGACACCAAGAAATCTGACTACGCTTTCTAGACCCTCCTCGGGAGAGAGGAATGCCTGTGTATCGTTGCTATCCACCAACAAATCTGTATCTTGGATTTCAACCAGAAAATCATAGTCTTCTTTGCCTTTTGGTTCAAACACTCTCGTAATAGATGCCACTTCAGCTGGTTTTGGTTCTGGAACCGTCTCGACCAACACTTTATCGCTGCTGGAGCAGAATGCAATTTCTCTAGTGCCATAGTCTACCACTGCCTCGGTCGTTTGAAGGAAATGCCGACCGAGGATGATTGGAGTGTGGAGAAGAGGTGTAGAGGTGTCCATATCGAGGACAATGAAATCCACTGGGAACCACATCCCTTGGTTGGTGACGATGACGCCTCTAACATGCCCTTGGGCCGTTTGATGGATCTGTCCACAAACGGTAGAATCATCATTGTAGGCTTGAGCGATCCTACTCCAGTTTCCTTGAGCATGGAAGAAGGCAATAGATTGATCAAGGATCTACCGTCGATTAATGTTCGCTCAAACTCTTGGTCAGAAATCTGGCATCGAATGAGAGGTGCTCTCTTATCTTTCTGTTTGTGCGGGAATTGCTAATGGCATTTACTGTAGCCATAGTCAGGACGTGCATCACTGGTTTTTTTTCTTGGCGCTCGGATTCTTTTTTATACATGCCTCTTTGAGTCCTCGTTTTACTGTAGGTATATACTCCATGACTTTCAACAATGGAATTTCAAGAACCAAGTTTGCAAAATTTGGACAATCTCAGGATCAGACAAAGCATTTTTCATTTTTTTGCAGTTTTTGCTTTAATTACTTGCATACAAAAGGAATATTTACATCAGAAGAATTTTTTTTTCCAAAAATGTGTATTTATCTCTGTGTACAGGTAGATGGCAAAAAGAATCAAAATCATCTACATGTTGTGGACCAAAAAATGATGCAGTCTTGGCTCCTTCGGCTAGTGCTGGTTTGGATGTAGGGGTTGGCTTCTCCATCACGGGTGCGACTTCACATTGGCTACCACTATTTTTTATTTTTGAGTTTTCTTCATTTTTTGTATTTTTGGTGTGGTTGGTGCTACTCCATCAAAAAAGTCTTTGGCCCCATCGGCTGGATTGGCTGAAGATTCACCATTAGATGCTTTACTCTTTCCCTTCGTAGTTGCAGATGGCTTGAGTGTCCTACCGCTCATGAGAGTTACATCATTAGATAAAACATTATCATTTATACCTTATTCAGGTTGAACACTGCGAACTACCTGCTCCTTGCGATAGAAATTATTTGGATTTGTTTCAACCTAGGCCGAGATGTCAGTCTTTGCGGCCGTCAGGTCGTCAATCTTTTGGCTCATCTCAATCATGTTCTTGATGAGCTGGGCCAAATAGTCTAGAGCAGGGCTCACCTAAGCAGTCTCAAAAGATTCGGTCTGATAAGACCACTTACTCTACTGATAGTGAGGGTGAGGCTACTGTTGGTGACCCTGAGAACAGTAAGGAGGAGGAAGAGAAGGGTACTATTGTGGGTACTACTGGGAGGAGTACTGGTGATGATATGAGGTAGCAGACTACTAATAGTGTTGTTGGCGGTATCTTGGCTGCTGCTGGTAGTTTTGCCTCCAGATATATCCTTGCTGCGGAGGATGCTACTGTTGGGTTTGGTTGGGCTGATATGTCCTCCCTCCTTGCTGATGGTGAAATGGTCGGTTGGCATGATTCATACCTTGTGGTTGTCCTTGAGGATGGATCAGCTAATGTTCATTGCTCCAAACACCATTCACCTCATGGATGAGTGGTTGAGGTGGGGAACAAGGCTCGATGTATTGGGGTTGGAACTCAGATGGCTGGTAGATGACCATTTGTGTCTGTGGCTGTGGTAGCTGCGACTCGAGGTCCTGCACATAATATATGTGCTGGACCAGGGGCTGACTGGGACTCGATTGAGGTGGTTGTGGCAGTGTTTGCTCCTTCTTCTCAGCTGGAGGCTCAGGTATGTCTGTCACTACATTTCAGGCGCTAATAGTGTTCACCAACAACTCCAACTACTTGGTGATGATGTCGAGCTTATACATGCCCTTTATTCGTTGCTCAATCCTAGTGAGCTTCTCTGGGTCCTGTGACCTCTTCTCAGTAATATCCACTTTGGACATGTGACTCACGATAATGCTCAGGTCATAGTTCTTATATCTGTCCACTTCTTGCGTATCCGCCATATTAACGTTCTTGTAAAGGATCTGTTGTTGTGGTGGGAATTGGAAAGAACTTGAGGAGGAAAGTGCAACCTTTCTTCAACCATTTTCTCAAATATTTGCCTTACTGTATCCTTGTCCTTGTTAAAGTGAGAGCCTCTGCATACAACATCAACAATACATTGACTACTTTCACTGAGACCCCTGAAGAAGTGTTGGACCAGACTGGTCTTCAGTTTGTCATGATGGGGTCATCTCTCTATCAAAGCACTAAATCTCTCCCAGGTTTAATTAATGGACTCTAGGGTCCCTAGGAGATGCTTCCTATCTTGGAACGCATCAGATTGAGGTGGTTGGGAGGATAGTATTTGTGCGTAAATGCCGATTTTAGATCCTTCCAAGTTGTCACCACTTTCCCCAATTGGTTGATCTAGTCTAGAGCTTTGCTTTAAAGATGGAAGGGAAAGCGATCGTCTTGATTACACCCAATGGGATGTTGGTGTAATGAGTGGTGCTGTAGATTAGGGCTGCTAATTGAACCGAATCATTCGATTTTGATTAGGATTTATTTGATAAAAATTTGAATTCGATTCGAAACTAAATGAAATGAATTTGAATTTTATGGATTCAATTTCCAGAGGAACCGAATCTGAATTAACCTGAATTCACTCGATAGTAATTCGATTCGATATCTATATATTTACATGCATATATATACATGTATCTGTATATTTATATATACATAGTACATAAATATATACATGCATATAATACATACATGTTTACATATATACATGTAACGACCATTCTAGGTCAATTAGGATCTTTTCTGGATATTCTTGTGCAAGGAAGTATAACATAATTACATCAAAAGGTTGACATGCATTTACTCGAATTCATTTGCAAAAAAATAGATACATAAAATAATAAATGAATGTGTTAAAAAAAGTCATGACGTTTTATTTACATTGAAAGATTAATCATTTGCATTATATCACTCAGCATAACACATACAAGCCACTAAAGATACTCTCAAACCAACTTACTATAGTAATTAAGTGCTTAATTTTAAAATTATAATCATATCTAGGCTCCATTGATATGATTTATCATGTCCAATCTTCACCGTTATGATTTCCATACTCCCACGCTACACTGACGTGACTTGTCAATGTGTGATGTGTATATGCAACATTAGGCCCCCTTAATGATTCTCAATGTCTTTCCTTTCCTCTTTATAACTAAGTTCAAGTGGTTTGACTGCATAACATGTTATGAGTTAGAGATGTGGGTCCTTTATGCATCGGTTATATAAAACATCTAAGTTCTTATCTTTCCTTCTTATTCTAGCATAGTGGCAGTAGCTTAGATATCGGTTACTTTGTGTAAGTACAATAATCAATCTTAGTGTGTTATTTAGAAATTTTGAGGCATTAATAGGATCATAAAGCACTCTAAAGCAATACTCAACTTAATATGTATATATATATATATATGTTTGTATAATCTTATTAGTTAAAGACTAAATATTGAATATAAAAAAGAGTAAAAAATGTTAGCCATAAAATATAATAGGAAAGATCAAATATTTTAGATTGTTATTCTAAATCCTCACCCATGCTTTATTTTCATGTTCCCACATTCCTTACATTGCCTTTTCCATTCCCCTTTTCATTACACCAAAGATCAAAAAAACCCACGGTAGATTATGGTGGCCTTTCCCTAGTATGTGAAAATGATGATTTTGCTACTTCGAGTTCCTCCTTAACATTTGTCGTGAATTCAAAATTTATCTAAATATATCTCTGATATTTTTTTTCTTATTTTGATTTTCCTTGCATGACAACCCATGATGATTATCATTTTCAAGGCGACATTTATCATCACATGAGTAATATACAAGTTCTTCTCACCATAATGTAAGTTGTTCCTTAGTACATGAAAAATTCTGTACATTTCATTTTCATAGCTTAGTTTTTTTATATTTAAGATCCTCATGCTTAATGAAGAGGTTTTATCGTCCTACATTATTTTTTAATTCCCGTTGTTTCAACTAATGATATTAGCTTGTATCAACTTTTTATATAAGTTTGATGTTGTCTTGCTTTAACATGCAATGCCAATTATAGTGTATTCATCTTTTTCCTCAATAATATTCTCTCTTTGATAGGCTCACATAATTATATTGTATTTATACATTTCTTTATCATAAAAAGAATATATTTATATTGCAAACGACATATAATAATTGTAAAAATTAGGTACTTTTATCCATTGTATTGTATTGGTTTGATATTTTCCTTGATTATATAGTTCTTCTACTATCTTAGTAATATACTTTCAAAATTAGAATTAGATAATAAAATTTTTATATTATGTTATTCTTCATATAATGTTATTTATATAAGCTCTAAAACATTTGTTAACATTTCAAATTCAAAATAAAATGAATCAGATTTGAATATTTGAAACTCAAAATGAATTGAATATGAATTTAAGTTAGTAAACTCGTTTGAAATTCGATTCGAGTTCGAATCGAAACTTCTATAATGAATTAAATCAGAATCCCAGTGGATTCAAAGGTATTCAATTCGATTAGGACCTCTACTGCAGATGTGTCCAAACTGTTGTAGATGGATGTCGGGTTCCTCGGTCGGGTTCCTGTGAATGCTAGGGAGCAGAGAAAGGAGCTGAGGTTTTAGCTCGAAATGCCTGTGGATCTGGAAATTTGAATCCACTAGGTGATGCATCCATCCCTAAGGTTGTATGTCTGCTTCAGCGTGGGCTTGGACCGGGCTCTCCTTTCTTCTCCCTTGCCTCCGCAACGCCCATCCACAAAGTGGTAATCTTCATCATCAAGAATATCATCATCACTCCCTCCGAGATTTCCTCCTCTCTCTTCCGATCTTCTCCTCAAATCAATATCTCTTGGAAAGCAACCTGGGTAAGTGCTTGGACAGTCAGTAGCTGTTGGATATCCTGAATGGAGGCCAACAACTGACTATTGACTTCACTCTGACTCAAACCTTGCTCTTGGTTCTACTTACTTCCCTGAGGTTGTGGATTTTGTGGTCCCTTTCCTTTTCCCTGGCGATCCATATCATAATTAGAATCGTGCTCAGGTTTCTGATCAGGTTGTCAACCTGCACTGGGAAATAGTACCCGATCAATCTTTAGAAATGATGGAGCAAGTTTGAGATGAGAGTCTGTCTTGGACGAGATTTATTGACGAAAGAAAGGTGGTAGAAGGATGGAGAGCGAGACAAGAGTCTTCTCGGTTCCTAAAGCAAGTGAAAATATGGGAGTCCAAGGAGAAGTTCGAAGGGTCCGTCCTACCTTTTTTGAGATCACCACTTATTCAGGCGGATGTCGAACCCAAGGATTGATAGAATTGTTGGTGGAGTCCTAACTAAACCATACATGGGTTGACATATTTAATGCAAAAAGGAAGATAGATGAAGGATGAAGGATACAGTGATGAACGAGAAATAGAAGGTGTGTAAAACAGTAGAAGTCTCATGATGAGCGAGGGTCAAGAAGAATTTATGCAAAAGAGAAGAAATGACAAAATTGCGCAAGTGCACGAGACTTTTATCTTTGGATCTAATTCTAAGAAAACTAACACCAAACAAAATTGGGTTCACTAAATCAACTCATGTAAAGCTGTGGAGGTTTAACTATTTTTATCTTTTTAGTTTTAGAGTTGTGATTCGGGAAAAAATTATAACGAGTCCTTATCGGCTAGCCTTAGAGGAGAGCGTGTATTGCCAGAAAAGTATCCCCGTACTTGTTCCACCTCCTTTGTATCGTGTGATCTGTACTTTTTAAGCTCCTCAATACCGGTCTAGGTTGCTACTCAGCCAAAGAAAAGAGAGAGGAAGTCAAAAGGTGAAACCATTACTCCTCCTACAAGTGAGGTACTCGAACGCAAACCGATGAGACAGACACATCCATGACGGAGTGGCCTACGCTCAGTACTTTAGACCAGGTCAGATGCTCTATACAAGGCAGGAACACCATCGTCGACAAGGCCCTACTTGGTCACGTCGGATAGAAGCGCCAATACTTTGTCGGTCTCAAGTGGTAGTTGAGTCAGCCACAGATCGAGTTTTTGGCTCTATCCTTAAGGGTCATGCCTCGCTCTATCTGGAATGTACCTAAATTCAATGAGGTCCTTGTGAGCCCCAAATAATGATGTTCATTACTGCTTTTAATTAGGTCAAAGTTCAATTAGCAGTCCCCTTGTTTTAATTATTTGATTTTCACCTTTTTTGAGTATTTTTCAATGCAAAAGCGTCTAATGATTTTTTTGGATTTTCTTTTTGCCATAGGTGCTTAAAATTAGAGGGAGAAAGCAATAAAGCAAAGCAAGTTGAATAAAATAGGGAAATCTCACCCTTGATTCTAAATGATGGATGCAAATATAGAATTACTTACAATGCTTCCCAGCTCTCTCCATGCAGGATGTAAGGCGGAATTTTATAAACCTATCCTATATGAGCGGTATACGACAAAGCAATAACTGCTATTGGCATGGAGAACCAAATGCTAAATACTAGAAGAGAAACCTAAGAGTCCAGTCTTGGAGGCTCCTAGGTGGCGCCACAACGGGTCCTGCAAGCGCTGTATGGAGTCCTCTCACGGCACACGGTTTCATGTCCAAGTATTCAATATTTAATTTTTGATCAAAGTCCAAACATGGAAGCTATAGGTACATGCAATATATTAGGCATTTGGCCTTAGATTACAGAGCAAGCAATCCTAAAAAAGCTAAGGGCTCATTCCGCAAAACAAATGAAAATAAGGCAAAACATAAATCATAGAAAACAAAGAAAATAAAGGTGATAAAAACACGAGAAGTTAGGTGAGCTCCCAAGTGAACAAACACTTGAAAATTGGACCTGAGTGTTCAAGTCCAAGTCCACCTATATTATTATAAATTAATAGAGCAAAATAAAAGTCACTTTTGCACCAAAAATGTAAAAGGACAGACTATGCTAACTCTCTCTCTCCTACACTCTCCTCTTGGTCAACAAGTAGAATGACCAAGTCCTTGTGACTCTGGTGCTCCAACCACATAGGCAGTCATCGTCGCCTTGAGGTCCCTCACAAGAAAAATTTAAAAGAGGTGATAAGAATAATTAAGCAGTTATATCAAAGAAAGAGAAAAAAATAAAATAAGAAAGATAATTATGCAAAATAACACCGAAATCTATCCTACACGTTGCTCCCCAACAACGATGCCATTTGATGAAAACTTCTGCGCGGGTCTAATGTGGTCTACACAAGGCGAGACCTACATTGTCGCTGAGGCGACCACCCATTAAACTTAAGCGATCAACAATTAACCCACAAATAGATATAACGATGCAAAATAAAAGTGGAGTTAAAATTTATTATACTTCTACAAAAGATGTGTTTAGGGCAAGTAATGTAGAGGTCGAACACATGGAGCAAGGGGAATAGACAACCAAAATTGGCAAGATGACAACAATTGTTTTTGGTGCTTTATAAAGATTTTTGTTTTTAGTGGGTTTTTAATTAATTATTTATTTTTGTAATTTTTGTGTTTATATTTTTTATGCGCTTTTGAATTTATAATTTTTGATATCCCTTTCTATATTTTATGATGTTTAATTTTCTTTTTCTCCCTTTTTTATATATAAGATAAATATATAACATATATATATAGTGTAACTAATATAGACAATAAATATATAAAATCAAGAAAAAAATCAGAAAATACCCTAACGTGCAGTCCTTTTTATTTTTTAAGTGTATTAAAAATATTTTTTCAGATTTTTTATAATAATAATATTAATAATAATATAAGTAAATATAGCTATATAGATAATGTAACTGTTTATAATTATAAAATAGCTACAAACACTTCAAAAATAGGAAAACAAAATATTTTTTTGATATTTTTCTCAATATTCTTGCTTTTTTTTGTATTTTTAATTGGATAAAAATATGAAAAAAATGAATAATAAATGTAGGCAACTTGTTTTGGATTGTAAAAATAGATAATTATCTCCCAAATTTCCAAACCTAATTTTAGTAGATAATTAATATAATAAGGAAAATAAATAAATAGAAAATACATTTTTTGGATTTTTAATGGTTTTTATATTTTTTAAGGATAGAGAAGGTTTGCAATTTTATGGTTTTCCTTTTTAATTTTTTAGTGATTTTTAGTATGTAGGTGTAAATATAGTAATAAATATCCCCTAATAATTTTAGAATTTTTCAAAACATTTTCCTAATTTTTATGCATTTTTTAATGCAAACATGGAATACATGTAATATTTTTGGATTTTCAAAAATAGGAATTTAATATTCAATGGCCTACGAAAAATATATGCGATGAAATACGATATAAGGCACTTATATTAAAATTCCTATAAATTTTAAATGTTAAATGATATTTTTAATGCTAATAATACACAAAATAAAATTGCAATACCAACATGGACTATCATGCAAATAAAAATAAATAAAACTTCAATCCATAACCAATGTCCAAAGTATAGGGGCGTCTGCATAAATTACTCGTAAATATTTAATTCATTCAATACTGGCAGGGGTATAAATGCAAATTACAAGAAACGATAAGGCATACATACAAAATTACTAAGAAGTTTTAAGTTATATCTCAAAGTTTTTGGATTAAATAATAACACATAACCACATGGGTGTCCTTGCAAAAAGCCCTCCACCTCACGTCTATGAGCACATGGGGTGACGTGGTGAAGGACCTAAGTGCAAATAAAACAACTATAGGGGAAACTTGTAAAATAACCAGAACTTTTTACACTACAGACAAATGATTATGGATTAAAATAAAAAACTAAAAAAGTAGGGGGTCTAAGGCAAAATTACCCCGTACGACACGAGTGGACTGCTTGGATGCTTTCTCTTGGACATGCACCCCCTCTCCTTGCGTGATGACGATTTGATGATGGACGCGGGAGATTAGAAGGCAGTTGCTGATTCGATGGCTGAAGACACGCACATCCAATGGTGGCTGTGCGAACTGGATCTCCTCGTCAATCCAATGGTGGAGAGCAAGGGAGGAAGAACAATGAAGAACTCCTATTCAGGCAAGCTTCGATCTGCTCCCCTACTTGTCTCTAGCGGTGTCTGCCTTCGCGATGATGTACAAAATGCTCTGGGCGGTCGTGCGGTTCAGCTGGAAGCTTCAGAGGGGCCGGGGGTAACCAAAGTGAGCCCCAACGGTCGAAGAAGAGTTGCAGCTCCAGGAACCTTGGTTGAATCAAAACTCGACCCTTACATGTATTAAGGACTCCAGAACCCACAAGGAATCTTAGCGCACACACACATGGGGTTTCTGGGGGTCCTGTTAGTCAGAAATGAGCGAGATTGAGATCAGGAAGAGGCTCTCCTACGTACGAAGGAGGAGGGAGCCGGTAACCTGATCCGTGGAGGATCGGGTTGAGTGACAGTGTGTGGGGTGTTTAGAAATCGAAGGGGAAGAGAATGGAGGTTACAAGTGGGTCGAAGAATGGCTAGAAGATGACGGAATAGTGGCTGGAGCAGAAGCTCCAACGAACTTCATTTTGGAAATTTAAGAAATAAAATGAGAGAACAATCGAAATAAAATCCTAAACTAGGATATCTATGATGCTCAAAATAGAAATAGCTAAAGAAAACAAAGGTTCGACCTGAGAATGAGGGAACCAAGTTGGAGCTCCTCCAGCTACTCTGGCGATGCTCGGATCTCCTCTGACCGGCCTCTTCTTCCACGCCAATCAATTGGGTGAAGTAGATGCTTCCACCAGCAACCTCGAGGACCAAGAAACTTTGGGATTTCAAAGAGGAAGTGGGATCAAATTCAAAAGTTGGTCGGATGAGGGTTTATGTATAAGGGCTCCTTGATTCGGGACAAACACATGGTTCGAAAATTCTAAGATCGAGGAATCGTGTGGGCGTGAAAGTGCATTCACCGAGGATCAAAAGTCAAGAAGAGATCCATCCGAAAGTATGAAAGGAAAATCAGGGAAAAAATGAGGAAATCACTTGGTCTGCAAGGCTATAAAACCTAGGATTGCAAGGTTCTCAGTTGACCAGCGAGTCAACCGAGGCTACAACCCTATTGTTCCACGTAAGCCACAATATGACACAATAGAAAAGAAATTCAAAAAGAATTCAAAATAAAATAATAAATCTATTTAATTATTTGTTAAAACATTAAAAATCTTTATTTTTTTATGTATTATTTTAATCTGATTTTTATTTATTTTTACAAATTGGATTTATGATATGTTACTTTTTACATGTACATTTATAGATATATTTACATACATTTTGGTTATTTTATTTTTATTTTATATTTCGAATTTTATTATTTTGTGTACATAATTTATGTATTTCTAACTTATTTAAATACACACATACACATATTTTTATTGTATTTTCTGAATTGAAATGCACACTTAATTAATTATTGGAATTAATGATATATGTATAAGTATGTACAATTCATCTATGTATTCTAGTTATTATATTTTTGGTGGGCTTATTTTGTTCTAATTATGGATATACATTATAAATAATATTTACAAGATTTTAAAATATAGAACCATGAAAAATATAAAGAAGAAATAAAATGAATATTTTATTCATGCATACAATAGAGGTCCAAAACTTAACTTATGCTTCTTAACTCCAAATTAAATGAAACCACCTTCATTAAATAGCTAATTAAAAGTTATAACAATTAAAATGATTTTGGTTAATTTTGAGTTCATATGGAGAAGATATGGGTCTGCGAAGTTGGGATTTTGAATTTTTATTCTGAGTGTATGAAGCACATTGTATATTATTTTTATGTGAAATAATTTTCGTATTTTTCTATATATTTTATCTACAAATTTCATGTACAAAGTTTATTGATTTGATGTATAAATAATAAATAATAAAATAGGTCACAAAGAGGATTTATTAATGAATTAAAAATTAGGCTTTACTGTATTTTATTGGCCATTATCTCCCCTTACTTTATTCATTGTCGACCTAGTCATCGTGATGCCTAGGTCTCAGGGTTTAGGGTCATTAAATACCTATGGTATTTCATTTCGTTTCCTTTCCTTTTCTTTATTCTTTTATTTTCGCTTTAAATACAATATTTTATATAATATTTACACAATAAAGTGTGAAGGTTATTTTATGTAAAAGTAATGCTATATACATGTATTTATCTAGGGTTTAAAGGCCAAAATGAAAGAATAAAGGTGATGAAATAGAGATTCATCAACTATCACTTTTGGAAGAGCATATAGAGCAAGCACCATTGGATCCTGATCCACCAGTACGTGTATGCGAGGAGCTTTGACCATTGATCGACCACGCATGACATCTGCACTGCTCATCCCCGCGGTCCATTAGACCATATCAGATTTGACGACCCATATCCTCGCCTCTAACCTCAAAACGCTCGAGACTCCTCTAGAACCACTGCCATCTGGCATGTGTTCGTTCTCCACCAAGCCTCCATCGCGCCTAGCTCCCCATGGGTAGGAGGCACCTTGGCTAGACAATTTACAGAAGTGCCATTTTAGCTTCCGCAATTTGCACTCAGGTCCTTCTCGCGTGCAAAGTATGCGCCCGCCAGGATATTTTGCATATAAGCCCTCCCGCCTTCCAAAAATTATAGAAACACCCCTATCTAGGCTAATTTCAAAGGAAACCTCTCCTCCTTTAGTTATTTTCAAACAAGTCCCTCTTAAGGAACTGAAATGAATAAAACTTTATTTTAATTACATTTTAGTCCCTATGATTTCAACATTGCAATATTTCTCATATTTTATCCAAATTTTGTGTATTTTATGTCATTTTGAAGCTTGTTTCATGCTCTACCTTTTTATATCATTTGTGAGCAGATCAGAGGCTCTTTAATGTGAATTATCATTGGAGAATCACATTGATATATGCATGCTTTTTAGATTTATTTCGATAATTACATTTTAGAGGAGATTAATCTATTCCATAGGGATTAAGGAGCTTAAATAAGAATTATTATCTCCCCGATATTTGTGATTAGAAGGTTATTTTTAGGGAGTAAATTATATGGACCTTAGATCAAGGTTAATTGAATTATTTCAGCATAATGTCCCAGATTAGGATTGAATATTCTTTATTGAATCTTGTCTGAGATCTCTAAATTATTTGAGGATTTAATTGGCCATATTATAGAGGATATACAAATCTTTATTCAGAGACTCGTATTCTCTCTCTACCTCTCTCTCTCTCTCTTTATTTTTGCTTAGTATGCATCCACATCTTTAACCACGTTATTCATTCTGCATTCATTTTTTTTATAATGAAATCAACATTGTAATGAATTAAATACTTAGATTAATTTAAAATTTTGCAACTAAAACATCATCCCCTGAGTTAGACCTTGATACACTTACCAAGTTAAACATTTACCATATATTCAAAATTGTGGTTTTGTTGAATTGATTTCTACCTCCTATACTACTATTACACAATATCAAAAGAGGTAGAAAAACAGTTCATAAAATGGCGTCATTGCCGGGGAACGACATATACTTTAGGGTTTAATTAATTTTTGTAATTAATTTTTACAATATTAATCTTTATTTCTATTTTCTTTCACATGTCTTTTTCTTGCATTATTTTATTCACTGCATTTCTCTCCTTCTATATATACCAACCTCTCAATCTCTCTTTATAGATCTAGCTCGATGTATTTTCTAAGGAAAAAATCTAAGGACCTGCAAGGAGAAAATTTATTTTAGTGAGAGAGAGAGACTGGATTAGATTTTATTTCCTGCATTTTTTTATTCTCAAGGGTCTCTTTGAATCCTATTATCTGTAATAAACATGACTAAACTCTCTATGGAGTATCGGGCATGTTTCAACCCCTTTTGTGCGGTTGGGACCTGAATTGAGTGGCATAGAACTAGGCACACATGTTTGTTTAGATATCTCTTTTCTTGCTTATGCTCGTAATTTCTAGGACACACTCTCACTAACGAGATGCACTAGTAGATTATTCTGACTTGGCCAAATATTTAACTCAAATTCTTCATGCTAATAGAATCATCTTCTTAGGATGATTTTTTCCTCTGTGCATTACATTTAGTATAATTTTTCAATTCCTTGTATTTCTTCCCACATGATGATAGCAAGGAGCCACTGTAAGTCTTCTTACTAAGAATGCACCATTGACTTCAGTCCGCATTCGCTTTTATGATTGTTTCTCCATATGTTTTATAACTTAGGATTTCAAACAGAATCGGGTCTTCTCGTCAGGCTTGTGATTTTTCTGCTCATCTAGGACTAATGACAACTCAAAATTAAAATCAGGACTGCTAATAAAGGTGACTTGTAAATAAACTGGAATAAAACTAGCCTTGTGACTGGTGGAAAGCAACCCACTCATTGTACGTAGGAGAGAAATCATACATTTAGAGTAGAGCCCAAAACCTTTTCTCCTAGTACGTCTCGAATATTGTTTTACCACTCAATTAAACTTGAAAAGATAATCGGTCGAACTCTTGCGGCCTTCACTGTGTTGAGTTGGTGAATCGGGGTTTGCTTTCTTCATGTGAGTGGTTTGTCTTGTGTCTTCTTCACTCCTTGCTTTGATCTTCTTTTTCTTCCTCTCGTCTTTTCCACCATGTATTCATGTTCTACTTCTTACCTGAGGTCCACTCCATATCACCTCAACCCTGAAGCCAGAACTTCAACTGACTTCACCGCTTGTTCATACTTCACCTTCTAATCCTTTGTGTTCTTCTTTCTACTGGTATAGCGTATATTATACACCAAAGCTTGCAAACTTTTATGACACATACCATGAGCAAGCAACTACTGATAATCACAAATGGTCGACCTATATGGGTCAGGAGTACACCTACACATCTGAGTATGTGACCCAAAGACAAACTATAGACAACCAAATGGAGAGGCTCATGATGATCGAATAACCACCAAGACTCGGGTGAATAAAATAGATCAAGGGTCGTTGCGACCCAGATTTCGGAGACAATTTAGTCAATCAAGAAAATGTGAGATCAGACCACCAAAACAAGATAAAAATCAAAGAAACTCAATAGTGGCCCTGGCTATTAGATTAGCCTGGTATAGCGACCAGGGTCGGACTCAGGGAGCACGTGATGGCCGTACGGCCTACGAAGTAGTCTAAAATAAAAACAAATAAAATAAAAGGATTTTTGGGGTTTTTAATATTTTTATATATTTTTGGAATTTTTAATTAATAAAGAAAATAGGAAAGTAATAAAACAAGCAACTTGGACAAATTATTTAATCACTCAAAATTCATTCAAAAATTCAAACAAAAATATTTTTATGTTTTTTTATATTTTTCTATGTTTTGGTGAATTTTTGGTATTTTTCTGATTTTTAGGGACTTTTATAAAAATGAAACAAGAAAAGAAAAGAGTGCTGCTGTCCAGTCAGACTTGGAGGGCAAAAATAAAATAGATAATGGACCTATCTAAGTTGAGGGTAATTTTCATGAAAAATAGAAGTAAAAAGGAAAATTCATAGACTGAGTTTGCTAATTTTTGATTTTTCTATTATTTATTAGAATTTTTATGGGTTTTTAGGGGTTTTTCAATTTTTATAAGTTTTATAAATCCAAAAATGACCAAAGTTGGTCACAAAATCAAACAACACAAGTCTAATTTTTTTTGTAATTTTTAAAGGTGTTTTAATATTTTTTTGTGAATTTTAATCTGGACAGTAAGAAAAATAGATGTTTTTGAATTTTAAAAATACTAAAAAGAGTAAAAAATGTCTCCAAAAATTATAGAAAATTTTACACCGTGGCAGGAGCCATGTGTCCAATTTTTCATCAAATTTGGAGTAAGTTTGCTGTTTTATTAAAATAAAAAATGAACAAACAGTACACATGGACCTATCTGTAAGGAAAAGAAGTTTCGGGGCCTATTAATAACACGGCATGAAAACTAAGGGCCCAACGTGTAAAAGTCCCCTTGACCCACGCACGATACACGTGACTCGGGCCTGGAAGGACTAAAACGTCATTCCTATTTTAAAAGATGCAATCAATAACATTCCAGAAACACAGGGCATAAAATGCAAATATCCCACTAAAACACGTGGCGAAGCACGTGACCACTAGAAACAGGGGCAAAAGTGCAAATATCCAAAACAGTAGGGTCCTCAATGCAAATTAACCAAAATAAAAACAACTATGACAAATATTAACAAGACTAAATATTAAATGCATAAAAGAGAAGGGCCTACAGGGTAATTTACCCCTTTTTTTTAATCTGAGGGCTGAGATGGCGCCACGTATGATATCCAACGGTCAGGGGCGGTGGCGCCTCAACGAAGGCTGCGGCTCGGATCTGACGGTCGAGTGTTAGCTATGTAGCTGATCGGACGGCTCCTGTGCACTGTGGCTAAACCTCACTGATCTGACGGTCCAGGTCCACCCTCTGATGATCGAATGGATGGTGCTGCTCCTCGAATGGATGGCTACGATCGCGTCTGGAGCAGGAGGAAGATCAGACGGCTCTGGAGGATACTCGAAGAACATATTGCCGGCGAACTTCGCCGACCCGGTACGCGCACGGTGATCCTCCTCGCGGGCTACTGGTGATCAGAGAAGAAGTGCATGGGCCTCCCACATCTTAAGAGCCCCTCTGATAGCGCAACGGAGCTCCGGAGAGCTCAGGCGACACCGGCAGAGCTGGAGCTGCTGCTCCTGAACGACAAGCCCTCAGATGGGCTCGTCTGGACCTGCAAAGCACTGCAACAGACTCCTGGGCCGAGGGCAAAGTGCCTCGACCCGGTTAGCGGTGGTGGGGATGATCGGTGCGTCGAGATGGGTGAGCTCCGGTGAAGCGACGGCGGGGGAGCCCCAATCCCAGTTCCTTTGTGAATTGGGTTGAATGGTTGGGCGGAGAACGTGCATGGGAGGAGTGCGAAGGTGGTGGTCGACTCCGATGATCGAGAGGGGGGCTAGGATGGTCGGAATCGAGGTTCGTCTGCGATGGGTCGATTTGGGCATAAATCAAAATTAGCTAAAGAGATAAGGGAAGAAGGCTACCTATTGGTCGAGGTCGACTGGGCTTGAGCTGATGGAGCTCTAGGTCCTAGCCTCGAGGGCCGTCGATGCCCGAGGCTCGAGCACCACGCTGGTGGCGGCACACGGCGGCGCTAGCTCGTCGGATCGATGGTCTACACGCTCCTTCCTCGCTGCGACACCACCGGCCGGCTGCTGTCACTCAGGCGGAGATGATGGAGGTCCTAGGGTGGAGAATGTACGAGCCAAAGATGCTTGAAAGTTCGGCCGGAGCTGATGCTATATACGAGTGCAGGTCCGAGAAGAGAAAGTCGGGCAGGGTTCCGCAAAGCGCGGATCCCAACGTGGATATGACAACGTGGATCTCAGATGCAGGAGGAATGATCGGAGCTCGGGGCTTAGTGATTTGGCGATCGGGTCGAGCGGGAAGAATTTGGAGAAAACGGGTCAGGCGCAACGAACCCGGCTCTGGTGGTCCTGGGGGGGGGGGGGTTGACCTGGGGTCAACATCCCCCGTAGACCAATCAGAGCCCGCCAAATACCAATTATTTGATTATTTATTTAAAAATAGTAAATGATCGAATTAAGAAAAATTTAAAACATGAAAAATGTTTATTTTATTTTAAACTATTTTTTGTGATTATTAATTTTTTTTTGAAATAAAAATAAGGTATATACAATATAGTACTATGTATAGGTATATACACTATTGATTTTTAATTTTTGATTTTTAATTAATTATTTTTTTGCATTTTTATTCCAATTTATATTTTATTTATTTACAAGATGAAATTTGGAATATTTTGGCGTTTTTATTTTATTTTTATTATTTATTTACAAGGGTAAAATAAATAGTTATATACAAGTATGCACATGGTATATTTACAATGTTTCTTTTGATTTTTAATTTTGTTCTTTTTTTATTTTTGTTTTTATGGCTTTTATTTTATTTATTCACATAATGAAATATAAAGTGTGTACACTTTCTATGGAATTTTTATTTATTTATTTATAGGGCTAATAAGTAGGTAAGTAGCTTTATGTACATGGTGGATATATACATGAAGGGTGTTCTTATTTTCTTTTTAATTTTCTTCTTTTTATTTTGATTTTGTATTTACAAATATGTACAAATATTTACAAACTCATTTTGTTTTTATGAGAGGAAAATATTTATTTATTTATTTACAGGTATATATACACATGAGCTTCCTTATCTCTCTCTACTTGGGCTTTTATGCGGTCATGCCCATGTTGAGCCCTCCCTTGGGATTAGGTCGCTCAATATTTATTCTAAATATCTCCCTCTTTTTCTTAATTCTTTATTCTTTTATTTTTGCACAAAAACATGCTAATTATTTAATTTTATACAATGCATTTTTTTGGTAATTATTAATATTTACAAGAATATACATGTGTTTGACAAAGGTTTTGTAGCTAAAATAAAAGAATAAGAGTGATGAATGGGTATTCATCACCCCCTATACTTAACTTTGCTAGTCCCTTAGCAAACACTTATTTGAAAAAGAAGTGAAAAAGAACAAGAAAAAGAAAAAGAGGAGAATGTACATGGATCAAGGTTGATTATTAAACTTGCCTTCATTAAATTGGAATATGGAGCTCGATCAAATCTTTGGATTATTAATGTGTCAGAACCTTATTTAGACTTAGGTTTAAAACTCAACAGCCTCTAAGTTCCACCAATCTATAATCAAGACTCCTCAATAATCTAGATCAGAACAAGTCTACATACACAAACCCTGAAGACTATGAGTCTTTCCTTGTACTGTGAATGTGATGTAGAAGCTCTCCACCTCAGAAATGGCAACTTGACAACCCTCCCCAACAAGGTAACTCTATGACCCCAATCTGGCCACTATTTCCTCGAGGAGCGGGGTATTCCCTTCTAAGTTCAAGTTCAACCGGCTCAAGAAGAGGGGGAAGAAGAGAATGGACCATGGCCAGTGTAGCCATGTATCCTTGGGAGCTCAACCGGTGTAGCCAAGTCTCCCTGCTGCAAGCTACATAAGGTGGGACATGAATCTCAAGCTTTGCTTATTGCACTATGTACATACTCCGGTGGGATTATCATTTTCTATCAGACCCACCACTTTTTTGGAGTTATTTTCTTTTTGCATTTTTTTCAAGTACATCTATACAACATATACATGTGCAGCATATATACAAGGGGTTTTTCCTCTTGAGCCAGTAGACTATCCCTCTTTCGAAGCATTATTGCAACCCACAACTCCTGTCGTTAGACCTCATGGCAACCAGACCAAGTTGAGACACACTTCCTTCACTAAAAGAAGAAGAGAGGTTCCGCCTAGAAGTACTACCCTCATATGCTACCCCAAGTCAAGGAAGACTGCCTCCTCACCACCTCATCAGTAGAGAGCTCGGTGCTAAGTGCGGGTCCAAGTAAAGCCATTGTCTATATGAGTCATGTGTGTGTTGTTAAGTGCTCTACTTAGGCTCATTGAGATGACATGTGATCATAGCCTAGTGGACTCAAAGAATTAAGTCACCATGGACCTGAAAAGCCTTAACCCTAAGTCCTATAAGGTTCCTCTTAAAATTAGGTGGATTAAGATCTTAATCAAGCTCCATTTCCCAATTTAATTCCAGGCAAGTTTAAAGGTCAACTATAATCCGGGAAAAACTATATACAAGTATATACAAAGATGCTATTTACACAATATTTACAAACATGCAAAATTTTTGAAAAATGTTTTGAAATCATGGATGTATGCATGAATGCAAGTTTTGCAAAAATATTTACACAAATTTACACAGGAGTTTTGCAAACTTTTGATTTTCAAAACATTTTGGAAAATTTTTGTACTATATATATAATTTTGCTATGCACATATTTACACAAACTTTACACAAAAAGTTTTTGAAAACATTTTTACAAAAATAATTTGTACAATAATCATGTATGTGCAATAAAAGAATGTTTATTTACAGGGAAAAATTTTTAATTTTTATGGATTTTATGGATTTTAGGTTTTTAGCCATTTTTATTTATTTACACACTCACACAAAGTACGAGTTATGGCTAAGGTATATATGAAATATATACACACCCCCCTATACTTAGCTCGAACGATGTCCTCAGAGTCAAGAGCGATGAAGAAGATATAACTCGTGCTTAGTATAGGGAAGTGAAAATGAAGGCTATATACAAAGACGAATAAATGAATAGAATATCAAGAGACTCTCGGCTTTTCCCCCTATACTTAGGATCAAATAATCCTAAGTATAGCAGGCTGTACACAAAGGGAAAACCGAGTGGAGAATGTACAGGGTCTACCCCCCTATACTTAGGGTAAAATATCCTTAAGTATAGGCAGCAAAAACAGGGGTAAAATGAATTAAAAGAATACTCAAGAGTTCAACATCCCCCCTATACTTAGGGTAAAGTACACCCTAAGTATAGCATAATGAAAAGATGATAAAAGGGATGTGGGACTAAAGAATGGAATGATATGGACATCTGGATCTATACAGGTCGGAAGAACAGTGATACTCAGGCATGAGATGCAATAGATGTGAGTCAAGAGACCACATCTCATGCAAAATGAATAGGGGCAACATCAACGACCCGCGGCTCATGATCTAGAAAAGGCTTGAGCCGCTGGCCGTTCACTCGAAAGGTACTCTCAGAAGTCAACTCAGATATGTCAATGCTCCCATTGTCATGTACCTTTCTCACAAGATAAGGTCCCTTCCATTTGCTCTGTAGCTTCCTTGGAAATAGATGAAGCCTAGCATCAAACATCCATACTCTCTATCCAGGCTCAAAATGCTTGTGGCTGATGTAAGAATCATGCCACTCCTTCACTCTCTCCTTGTATTGTAGGCTATTTGAGAAGGCGGTATCACGAAGCTCCTCCAAGGATGCTAGCCTTGCCCTCCTCTAGTCTCCTACACTATCTGGATCCAAAAGAATATCTGTGACT
This sequence comes from Ottelia alismoides, assembly GCA_037367405.1. Taxonomy (NCBI): domain Eukaryota; kingdom Viridiplantae; phylum Streptophyta; class Magnoliopsida; order Alismatales; family Hydrocharitaceae; genus Ottelia; species Ottelia alismoides. Next base: position 750,237 of record JAZKJV010001004.1, on the reverse strand, counting down.
GCCCAAAGTGACCTGTGCCTCATCTCAACAGGTAAATGGCACAGCTTGCCATATACGAGGCGAAAGGGAGATGTGCCCAAAGGTGTCTTGAAAGACGTCCTATATGCCCACAAGACCGAGTCCAAAAGCTGTGACCAATCCTTTCGGTCAGGGCGGATGACTTTCTGCAAAATAGTCTTGATCTCCCTGTTCGACACCTCGGCTAGACCATTCGTCTGTGGATGGTATGGAGTGGCAACTCGATGGTCTATGCCGAACTCGCTAGCAAGGGCCTTCACCTGGTCGTTGATGAAATGAGACCCCCTGTCAGAAATCAATACTCGAGGGACCCCAAACCGCGTAATGATGTGCTTCCTCAAAAATCTGCAAACTGTCCTGGCATCTGTGGTTCGTGCGGGGATGGCCTCAACCCAACGACTCACATAATCAACGGCCAACAGAATGTACTCAAATCCCTGACTCTTAGGGAATGGACCCATGAAATCGATGCCCCATGCGTCAAAAACCTCACAGAAGTGAATGGGCTGCATCAGCATCATATCACGCTGTCTACAAGTGCCCATCCTCTGACAGTCATTACACCTCTTCATGAACTCATCAGAGTCCTTGAAGAGGGTAGGCCATCATAGGCCGGATTGGAGCACTTTCTGTGCCGTTCTCCTCCCAGAGTGATGTCCTCCTGCCTCAAGCTTGTGGCAGTAAGTGAGGACGCTATGGTGCTCCTCCTAAGGAATGCACCTACACCAGACGCTATCCCCTCCTTCGTGGTAAAGGATGGGATCCTCCCAATGGTAGGACTTGGCCTTCGCAAGGAAGGTCTCGAGCCTCTGCCTGGGCCAATCTTGTAGAACTTTCTTAGCAACAAGAAAGTTCACAATATCGGCATAGCACGGGAGAGAGGCGATAGCAAGGATAGCCTCATCTGGGAAGGTCTCACAAATAAGGTCAATCTGCTCAGAATCCTCAAGATGCTCTAATCGAGAGAGATGATCCGCCAGCACATTCTTGACTCTAGGCTTATCCTTGATCTCAATGTCGAACTCCTGGACTAGAAGGATCCATCTAGTTAGTCTGGCTTTGGCATCCTTCTTTGCCATGAGGTACCTGATGGCGGTATGATCAGTAAACAAGGTCACTCTAGATCCAATAATGTACGATCTGAACCTATCTAGGGCGAACACTACGGCTAGCATCTCCTTCTCTGTGACTGTGTAGTTCCGCTGCGCGGAATCCAATGTGCGGCTAGCGTAGTGGATAGCAAATGGAACTCCATACCTCCTCTGTCCCAGCACGGCCCCCACGGCAAAATCGGAGGCATCCATCATGATCTCGAATGGGAGAGACCAATCAGGTGGCTGGAGAACAGGAGCCTCAACAACACATCGCTTGAGAGTCTCAAACGACGAAAGGCACTTGTCATCGACAAGGAACTCGGTGTCTTTCGTCAGCAGGCTAGTCAACAACCGGGCAATCCTACTGAAATCATGAATGAATCGTCGGTAGAAACCGACGTGCCCCAGGAATGACCGTAGCTGCCGCAAATTGGACGGCGGTGCGAGTTTTCTAATGACATCTACCTTGGCCGGATCAACCTCCATGCCCCTATTGGAGATGATGTGGCCAAGCACCATCCCTTGAGTCACCATGAAGTGACTCTTCTCCCAAGATAACACCAAGTGAACCTCTATACATCGCTGAAGTACTCGATCTAGGCAGTCAAGACAAGAGTCGAATCCGTCGCCGTAAACCGAGAAATCATCCATGAAGACCTCCAAGCACTCCCCTACCATGTCTGAAAAGATCGACATCATGCATCTCTGAAAGGTCGCAGGGGCATTGCATAGCCCAAATGGCATGCGTCGGAAGGCGTATGTGCCGAAGGGACAGGTAAAGGTAGTCTTGTCCTGGTCCTCGGGAGCGATGGCCACCTGGTTGTAGCCCGAGTACCCATCCAGAAAACAGTAGTGGCTCTTCCCTGCCAGTCTCTCAATGATCTGATCTATAAAGGGCAGGGGGAAATGATCCTTCTTGGTGGCCTGGTTGAGTCTCCTGTAATCAACGCAGACTCGCCACTCCTCTCCAGACTCGCTGACAACTATAGTGATGCCCGTCTTCTTGGGCACCACGTGCAAAGGGCTGACCCACTTGGAGTCGGAGATGGGGTAGATAAAATCAGCGCTCCACCATTTCGATATCTCCTTCATGACATCCTCTCTCAGATTCGGGTTCAGCCGCCACTAGAACTCACGCGACGGCTTCGCCTCATCCTCGAGATAGATATGGTGGGAGCACAGGGTCGGACTTATCCCTTGGAGATCTGCTATGCTCCATCCTATCGCCTTGCGTTTCTTTTCAAGAACCCCCATCAAACGAGATTCCTGCTCTCCAGTCAAATCGGCGGAGATAATGACTGGGTACATCTCATGCTCACCCTCAAGGAACCTATACTTCAGCGACGCAGAATGCGACTTCAGCTCTGGACAACTGGGTGCTGGTGGATCTGGCCTCTGAAAACTCTGCGTGAAGGCTGCCAAATCCACGTGGGAGAACTGAAACTCTTTGTCACTCTCTGAATCTGGAGAAGGCTGCCCTGATGGACTGTCTCTGCTCTGCTCGGCATCTACCTCCTCCCTAACTGCAGGCTTAGTGGAAGTCAGATCTGGCATGAAATCCTCACAATCTGCCTAGTCAAAACCTGACTCCGAGGGATCTGTATCATCCAAGGTGGCCTCAGTACCACCATCATCGCAAAAATCAGTCTCGCGGTCGAGAACCGGTGCTGCTGCCTCAAAAGTATCCTGGACCAGGAATTTGCTCTCCAAGCTATCCTCTGCTGGCATCTCTGCATCAGCGGACTCTGAATGTGAGAGGATGGCCCGTGCATCTGGATCTGCCCATACTGCCTCATCATCTATAATCACAAAGTCGCAGTCCTGGTGGATGTCTAGCTCAGTATCTGTCATCTGCTCTGTATCTGAAGTGGTCTCTGAGCATGCTCTGTCTCTGGCTCTGCTGTCCTCGACCGTCTCTATTTGTACACTTTCTCCCTCGACGCGAAAGTATACCTTCCCACTATCATGGTCAGTCACTGCCTTGGCTGTGGCCAAGAACGGGCGACCGAGAATGATGGGGGTATCGGTCACTGAATCAGGGATCTCCATGTCCAACACTACGAAGTCCACGGGGAATTGCATGCCCTGAATTGTGACGACAACGTCTCTCAGCAACCCCTTCGGCCTATTGACAAATTGATCAACAAACTGAAGGACTGTCCTGCTCTGTCTAAGAGTGCCCAACTCGAAGCGGTCGAGAAGGGCTGCCGGAAGTAGGTTGATCGACGATCCGCTGTCTAATAGAGTACGTTCGAACCTCTGCTCTCTGATATGGCATCTGACATATGGGGCTCCTGAATCTGGCCTCTTGGCTGGCAGATGGTTCTGGATCGCGAAACAAGTGGCTCTCGTCAGCACATGAATCTCTGCCTGGTGGTTCCTCCTCTTCCTCCTAACTGTAGTCCTATCTCTAAGTGAACGCTGGAGTAGAGGTATGTGATGCAAAGCCCCCTGAAGAGTCAGCTGAATGTGGAAACGAACTATCATCTGCTGTCTGAAGTCTTCCTGCTCTCTCTTTTTGGGATTTTCTATTTTCTTCCCCTTCCCCATCTGAAGAGCTCTAGGAAAGGGGATCACAGGGTCCTTCTCAGATGGACTAGGAAAGGGTCTAGACGGTTCGACGACCGGATCCACACATACATCAAGCACCACAGTGGGACCAGAAGAAAACAAACCCTTTCCTTTATTCACAGAAGTGTTCTGAGATACATCAGTAACAGGAAAAACATCAGGAATCTCTGAAGAGATGGTGGCATCAGCACCACCATCGGCTGGTAGACGGGCGGCCTCAGTACCGCACTCTGGCTCGGCAACATGGGTGGCCTCAGTACCACCTCCTCCAACTGGTGAAACGGCGGCCTCAGTACCGTCGGTGGGATCAACATCTGTGGTGGCATCAGTACCACCGTCATCATCTCTAGCGGCCTCAGTACCGCTCTCCTCCTCGCCTGCGCTCTAGATGTATCCTCAGGGTGTCGCTCAGACGAGTCGCCGCCTGCTGGCATCCTACCGCTCCTAAGTGTGACAAAATCAGTATCAAAAAGATATGCAGACATATCACCAAAAGTACCACTCGGAGTGGCATACTCAGTACAAACTACCTGCTCAGACTTCCTCTTCAGGTTGTTGGGATTCGGCTCAATCTGGGCAGGGAAGGCAGCCTTCCCTCTCACGATGTCCCGCATCTCCTGGCGGAACTCATCCATCTCCCGTCGAAAAGTAGCCTGCTGATCTGTGAGAAGGCGGGCTATGTCATCCAAGGAGGGGCTCTCATAGGATGGCCCATGAGGACCCGACGGGTAGCCTCTCTGATAGTGAGGCTGCTGGTGCTGTGGCTGAGAGGGGTAAGAATGTGGCTGATGCTGCGGCTGGTGAGGCTGATCACGCCTCCAAGACTGTCCCTTCTGATAGGGACGAGGACCATACTGCGACTGCTGCTGCTGCTGTGGATACGGCGGCTGCCGCGTGGTCGGGTATCCTCGGCCCATCTCCGGGCTCGCGCTGGTCACGAGCGGCTCTCAACTGCTCCATCTCTCGCCTCATGTCCAACATGAACGCTCCCTGATCCCTCAACTGCTGCTGCACTGTCTCGAGGGAGGCGATCAGGGTGGAGTTGATCGCACCCTGGTCCAGAACGAAATGCTCATGCTGCGGACCTCTGGTGTGATCATCAGAACTGCCAGCCATAGTCTCTGTAAAATCAAAACATCTCAACTCAGGTGCCGATAAATCATCTGTCTGTCTCTCCTCTGGAACTGGTATCTCGGTCTCAAAAGAAGAAGGGGGATCGAGGGGGAATAGGGTGGAATCGTACTCGAGTTCGGAGAGCGGGTCTCGGCTCTCGCGAACCAACCTAGATGAGCGGGTAGACGCGCCCGAAAGCGGTGCAGCCAGAGGCTGCCTAAGAGATCGTCTGCCCATCATCGTGATGTAGCGAGTAAGGCGGATGAGATCTGGTAACAACTACGATCACAAGCAAACCCCCAATCCACCAACGCACGCGAGCTGAATAACCACCAAGACTCGGGTGAATAAAATAGATCAAGGGTCGTTGCGACCCGAATTTCAGAGACAATTCAGTCAATAGGGAAAATGTGAGATCAGACCACCAAAACAAGATAAAAATCAAAGAAACTCAATAGTGGTCCTGGCTATTAGATTAGCCTGGTACAACGACCAGGATCGGACTCAGGGAGCACGTGATGGCTGTGCGGCCTACGAAGTAGTCTAAAATAAAAACAAATAAAATAAAAGGATTTTTGGTGGTTTTTAATATTTTTTATATTTTTTGGAATTTTTAATTAATAAAGAAAATAGGAAAGTAATAAAACAAGCAACTTGGACAAATTATTTAATCACTCAAAATTCATTCAAAAATTCAAACAAAAATATTTTTATGTTTTTTATATTTTTCTATGTTTTTGATGAATTTTTGGTATTTTTCTGATTTTTAGGGAATTTTATAAAAATGAAACAAGAAAAGAAAAGAGTGCTGCTGTCCAGTCAGACTTGGAGGGCCAACATAAAATAGATAATGGCCCTATTTAAGCCTAAGGGTAATTTTCATGAAAAATAGAAGTAAAAAGGAAAATTCAGAGACTGAGTTTATTAATTTTTAATTTTTTATTATTTATTAGAATTTTTATGGGTTTTTAGGGGTTTTTCAATTTTATAAGTTTTATAAATCCAAAAATGACCAAAGTTGGTCAGAAAATCAAAAACACAAAACAAACATATTCTAATTTTTTTTGTAATTTTTGAAGGTGTCTTACTATTTTTTTTGAATTTTATATCTGGATAGTAAGAAAAATAGATGTTTTTGAATTTTTAAAAATACTAAAAAGAGTCAAAAATATCTCCAAAAATTACAGAAAATTTTACACCGTGGCAGGAGCCACGTGTCCAATTTTTCATCAAATTTAGAGTAAGTTTGCTATTTTATTAAAATAAAAAATGAACAAACAGTGCACAGGGACCTATCTGTAAGGAAAAGAAGTTTCGGGGCCTATTAATAACACAGCATGAAAACTGAGGGCCCAACGTGTAAAAGTCCCCTTGACCCACGCACGATACACGTGACTCGGGCCTGGAAGGACTAAAACGTCATTCCTATTTTAAAAGATGCAATCAATAACATTCCAGAAACACAGGATATAAAATGCAAATATCCCACTAAAACACGTGGCGAATCACGTGGCCACTACAAACAGGGGCAAAAGTACAAATATCAAGAACAGTAGGGTCCTCAATGCAAATTAACCAAAATAAAAACAACTATGACAAATATTTACAAGACTAAATATTAAATGCATAAAAGAGAAGGGCCTACAGGGTAATTTACCCCTTTATTAATCCGAGGGCTGAGATGGCGCCACGTATGATATCCAACGGTCAGGGGCGGTGGCGCCTCAACGAAGGCTGCGACTCAGATCTGACGGTCGAGTGTTAGCCATGTAGCTGATCGGACGGCTCCTGTGCACTGTGGCTAAACCTCACTGATCTGACGGTCCAGGTCCACCCTCTGATGATCGAACGGATGGTGCTGCTCCTCGAATGGATGGCTACGATCGCGTCTGGAGCAAGAGGAAGATCAGACAGCTCTGGAGGATACTCGAAGAACATATGGCCGACGAACTTCGACGGCCCGGTACGCGCACGGTGATCCTCCTCGCGGGCTACTGGTGATCGGAGAAGAAGCGCCTGGGCCTCCCGCGTCTGAAGAGCCCCTCCGATGGCGCAACGGAGCTCCGGGGAGCTCAGGCGACACCGGCAGAGCTGGAGCTGCTGCTCCTGAACGGCAAGCCCTCAGATGGGCTCGTCTGGACCTGCAAAGCACTGCAACAGACTCCTGGGTCGAGGGCAAAGTGCCTCGACCCGGTTAGCGGTGGTGGGGATGATCGGTGCGTCGAGATGGGGGAGCTCCGGCGAAGCGACGGTGGGGGAGCCCCAATCCTAGTTCGTTTGTGAACTGGGTTGAATGGTTGGGCGGAGAACGTGCGTGGGAGGAGTGTGAAGGTGGTGGTCGACTCCGATGATCGAGAGGGGGGCTAGGATGGTCGGAATCGAGGTTCGTCGGCGATGGGTCGATTTGGGCGTAAATCAAAATTAGCTAAAGAGAGAAGGGAAGAAGGCTACCTACTGGTCAAGGTCGACTGGGCTTGAGCTGACGGAGCTATGGGTCCTAGCCTCGAGGGCCGTCGATGCCCGAGGCTCGAGCACCACGTTGGTGGCGGCTCACGGCGGCGCTAGCTCGCCGGATCAATGGTCTACTCGCTCCTTCCTCGCTGCGACACCACCGGTCGGCTGCTGTCACTCAGGCGGAGATGATGGAGGTCCTATGGTGGAGAATGCACGAGCCGAAGATGCTTGAAAGTTCGGCCGGAGCTGATGCTATATACGAGTGCAAGTCCGAGAAGAGAAAGCCGGGCAGGGTTCCGCGAAGCGTGGATCCCAACGCGGATATGACAGCGTGGATCTCGTATACAGGAGGAATGATCGGAGCTCGGGGCTTAGTGATTTGGCGATCGGGTCGAGCGGAAGAATTTGGAGAAAACGGGTCTGGCGCAGCGAACCCGGCTCTGGTGGTCCTGGGGGGGGGGGGTGGGGTTGACCGGGGGTCAACTTCCCCCGTGGACCAATCAGAGCCCGCCAAATACCAATTATTTGATTATTTATTTAAAAATAGTAAATGATCGAATTAAGAAAAATTTAAAACATGAAAAATTTTTATTTTATTTTAAACTATTTTTTTGTGATTTTTAATCATTTTTTTGAAATAAAAATAAGGTATATACAATATAGTACTTGTATAGGTATATACACTATTGATTTTTAATTTTTGATTTTTAATTAATTATTTTTGTGCATTTTTATTCCAATTTTATATTTTATTTATTTACAAGATGAAATTTGGAATATTTTGGTGTTTTTATTTTATTTTTATTATTTATTTACAAGGGTAAAATAAATAGTTATATACAAGTATGCACATGGTATATTTACAATGTTTCTTTTGATTTTTAATTTTGTTCTTTTTATTTTATTTTTGTTTTTATGGCTTTTATTTTGTTTATTCACATAATGAAATATAGAGTATGTACACTTTCTATGGAATTTTAATTTATTTATTTATAGGGCTAAATAAGTAGGTAAGTAGCTTTATGTACATGGTGGATATATACATGAAGGGTGTTTTTATTTTCTTTTTAATTTTCTTCTTTTTATTTTGATTTTGTATTTACAAATATGTACAAATATTTACAAACTCATTTTGTTTTTATGAGAGGAAAATATTTTATTTATTTATTTACAGGTATATATACACATGAGCTTCCTTATCTCTCTCTACTTGGGCTTTTATGCGGTCAGGCCCATGCTGAGCCCTCCCTTGGGATTAGGTCGCTCAATATTTATTCTAAATATCTCCCTCTTTTTCTTTTAATTCTTTATTCTTTTATTTTCGCACAAAAATATGCTAATTATTTAATGTTATACAATGCATGCTTTTTGGTAATTATTAATATTTACAAGAATATACATGTGTTTGACAAAGGTTTTGTAGCTAAAATAAAAGAATAAAGAGTGATGAATGGATATTCATCAGCTCACACCCTATATCAATCCTAAATGGCTTGAATTTTTCTGCCAACCCTCTTATTCATTCAAAGAGCCTACATATACAAAGTATTGGATTCAGGATCCAACTTTACTTTCCCCATGTCGGTGGGCACCATATTTTGAGGCTCGATCTTTCCAAGAAAAAGACCCATACTCAACCCAAGATTGCATGCTTATGTCTTGGTATGCTGAGCATGGGACCTTAGACTCTTAGCAGTATCCTTCCACACCTATAGCTCATCCCATGATAATGGAGGATGCAATATATGAAATCAAAAGAAACGTAGAGGCATTGAAGGAAAAGACCAGAGAAGCTTGGGAAAAAGAAAAGATTACATGTGTTAGACGTGGTATATAGGTGTATTCAAATGGTGATGATCTCAAGGACCGTAAAGACATTTGGTAACCAACACTTCCTATACAACTGGACTCACTCTAACTTCCCACTTCTACTGACCCTTCAACTTCCAAGTCTGTAGTTGTGCATATCCCTAACCCCATTCCTGAAAAAACCAAAAAAAGGAAACACCCCAAAATCACAAGAAAAAAGAAAATTAAAAAAGCCCATAAAAAACAAGGACGGGAAGGGAATTAGATAATTACTTGGATCCTGCTCAAGGGGAAGAGCATTTAACAAGATCATTCATGAACTTCCCCTAGTAAAGGCCGTGGAACATTGTCCTAACCTCGAATAATTTATGAAGAGAAAATTGATGCACAAAAGGGGAGTCAACAAGAGACCTAGAGTTGAAAAGTATATAGTATCCATGGTCGCCTCCTTGGTGTTGAGGAAAGTCAAGAGCTGCAAAGTAAAGCCACTACCTAGAGTTGAATGTAAACTCAGAGATACCCTCTTCACCCTTGCTCAGATCGATGATGACCCCACAATGAACATCATCCCAACCACCATCTATAATGAGCTTAATCTCAAACCTATTAAGAAGACAAGGTAAATCGTTCAAGTTGATGATTGAACTATCAAATAGGCAAGAGGGACTATTTCTGTCATTATCACTTTCCAAGGTGCTCTCCTTGAGGCAGACTTTACAGTCATTGATACAGAGCATCATGGTGAGTTGCCTCGGTCTCCAATTATTCCTGGGTAGCCATTTTTAGCCTCCACTAAGGTAGTAATTGATTGTAAGACTAAGAAAATTATGTTTGCAACATTGGGCCCCCCTACATATACCCAGACCTCTGAGAATACACCTGACCCTAAGGCATCCCACAAGGACCTCAACAGCTACGACCTGTAAGAAACCAATAAGACATCCTTAGGGTTTAGTCGGTCTTGGGATAACCCTCTCTTTACTTCCCCCTACTGAGGATGACCTTATTCTTGGTTCTACACTTGAGATACTGGTTGTGAGACTGACCTTTGATTCTTCCTACACCAACATAAAAAACCATTTGTCTATGCCTAAAGAAACCACCCACAGAACCTAGAACCATACCAAGACCGTGATTGCATCCTCTAGTCGGGTTTCTAATGAGAAGAATAAGAAGAGTATTGATACCTTGACATGTTCTCCCGAACTGCTTAAGGTGATTCAATCTCCTCTGCCTCTCCATGCTTCTGGTATAGACAAGCTGACTATGAAGATCACCTTTGATCTTAGGAACTTGGTGATTCCGAGGATTCTCCGTCAAATTACTCATCTGATTCTAAGGTGGTAATTCAAGCAAGCGCGATTAGTACATCTTTTATCAAAAGACATTTACCTATAGCTGACAATAGTTGGAGATCCTCTACATGTGTCTACTATTCTTCTAAGGATGACTCTGATGATGGTTGGGATTCTTCTTCTTCTTCACCCCATTCTTCATCTCTATACTCTAACCCACCACACTTCCACAAAGAAGGTATGTCAAAACTTCCGTGGCCCTTTATACATCCATCCCGGATCTATTCGGTCCCCCACCTCTGATTACTCTTACATACTTAGGCTGACCTGAGCCTAGGTATATGGGGGTCAACATCATTGTATATATCACTTCTATTCTTTCTTCTTACCTTTCCCTCGACCATCTCGTTTCTTGCTCTTCTACTATACTTACTCCCTTAAAGCCTAAGTATAGGGGGAGAATCGACTTCCTATTTTTGTCACTTAACTTATGCTTGGTACGAGGTATGTCTTCATTCCATCTTGTGCCATGGGGACATATCACATGCTAATTATAGGGGGGCTTTATATATACTTTACCCATAGCTCATACTTTATTTTTTTTTCAAATAAAAAACTGGGTAGGGGTACGTTTTGTGTATAATATGTATACCATACAAATCTTTTATGTATATAATACATGTTTTGAAATTTTAGGGGTATAACAAACTGTTTGAAAAATGTAAATCTTTTTCTAAATGTCAATTTTGAACAATAAATTTAAAAATGACTAGCTACTTTCCAGTGAGGGAGATAGGGTCTCCTTTGGCAGATTGGGTGGTTAAATGACAACACGTAAGGCACCATACTGAAGTAACATGGGTAGCCCTTCTACGGTATGTACTTACAACCATGTTAGCTGATAGTATATGCAACTAGCTGTATGAGTTTAGGCCAGTCATTATTTCACTTCTCAAAAAATTAGCTTAGTGTCTTATCCCTGACACCTTGACATCATACAAGACTTGTGTATTCCATACTACTTGGTTTAGAGTGACACTTGAGTTCAAGTCGCATCACTCTTGTCCATTAGGGTCCTAAGACTTAATTACTCAACATCCCTGATTAGAAGACATGCGTGCTATATTGCAATGTAGAATCTGAAGGTCTTAAAGGAAATAGACCAGCACAACACTTGCATGATGACATAATCTTTGTGATGAGTCAATGTTTCTCTTGAGGAACTAGGTAAGAGGCTTGAGTTCGAATCTAATTCTTGAGGATGGGACTCGATTGAGGGCCACTTCATGAAACCTGAGTGTCAACATATAAGCCAGTACAAGGACAAAGTCCCTGTACTAATCTTGACTTAACCTAGGTGCCAATGTGCGTAAAAACCTTAAAAAGTGTATCATCATACGCCAACTTGGTAAAAGCAGTGGAGATAGCCAGACAAATTATCATTTCAAAAAATGCAAAGAAAAATCAAAGAACTCCAGAGAAAATTTCCACAAAAAGAACTGGAGTTGGCAAGTGCTTCAAACCTTTGCAAAGTGTACACTTAGATCAAATCTTTTAGGATACAGGAGTCGAGCGAGCATGAAAAAAGGGCCATGCATCGTGAATGCTATAGTCCAGGGTTGTAGAAGGTACCTTAGGTTCTCAGAAAAGGCACCCTCAATGCATCCCAGAAAAAACAAGTGTAGACAACTCCAAAATCTCTTGAGAACAAGATGATTCACAACCAAAAATACATGTGTGTGTAATAAGGCACCCGAGGGATCGATGTTCCAATGAGAGGATAAAAGAAATGACACAATCTTACTTCCCTTATACTTAGCATGTTCACCATCACACTTTCAAAGTAATGGGAAACTCAGTCATTGGACTAGAGTTGAGGATTGGGACCTGAGGAGAGCCCCTTAGACTAGGGCTTTGGGAGAAGAAAAGACTCTACATAGGAGAACAAATACAACACATAAAAGGCATACCTGCTATACATATATGTATCCATGGAGAGTCTGATAATTAGAAATGTTGAGTTCCTTTTAGATGAGATTTGGTCAGACTTAGATTTAAGATGTCACTTGAAACTCGTGAACTGGTTTTCAAGTTTTGAATTCACACTTACACAGTCAGAGATTCAACCTTCTAACTCATGCAAACTGTTCGGGGACGAGCAAATATCTAAGTATAAACGGTGATGAATCCATGATTCATCTGCTTTATATAAGGATCTTAGCAAAATCTCATTATTAAATCATCAAATAAAACCCCTAAATTGACTTAACTTTATTAAGTGTGCACAAAATCATGGTTAAAATCCATATGAATAAACCCTAATATCTGGCCAACTTGTGCTTATTATTTTACAAACTATTTTTAATGTATTCACTAACATGACATTAAGAAACAAAATGCATAAAATCCAGAGAAAACAAAAGAGTTTGAACTTATATATTGTACATATTTTGTCTTTTACATTTCTATTTCACCTTTTTCTTAACATATAAAAATAGTATTTTGAGCATATGACCTCTTCAGATTTTGGGTCCTTCATGAAAGTTGTAGATCTCAGTGAGACCAATAACTTTCATTTTGACCACTTTACATTTGTCTTTTCCTTTTATTTTATTTCTTATTTTCTTTCATTTTATTCTTTAGTCAATGAACTGGTTAACTTCTTATGCCACATGGTGCCCGCCTATTGGGCCGCCTCAAGTCCTATTCAACCCCTCTTGTTGACTTGGTCTCCCTTCTTTGTCTCGTAGCTCCTCCGTCCTGGGCTGTTGGATCGGATCTGATCCAACGACTGACACCATTTCCGTCAAACCCTTCTAATGGCACGGATTTTGCAAGGGTATAAAATGGTATCCTCACGGAAGTGAATATATCTTATTGTTGAGGCGACCTCTAACAAAACCCATGGTTAATCAACAATTAACCCGTGCAATGAGTAAGTCAAGCAAGTCAAGCAAGTGTGAATCAAAATTTATTATACCCTACTAAAGATGTATAGTGACGAGCAAGTAGGGGTCAAACTCAAGAAACAAAGGTGTAGAGCAATGTAAGATATAACAATCAATCACAATGAATTTGTCTTTTCAAACACTTATTATGATTTTTTATGGTTTTTTAATTTTTATGTTATATATATAACTTTTAATTTTTACAATAAATTTGCTTTTTATATTTTCTAATTTTTTTTAGATATATACTACAAGAATATATAAGACTATATATACAATATGGACTAATATAAATGTAAATACTGAAAAATAAACAAAATACATAAAAGAAATTATTTTGGATTTTAATAAATTTCTAATACTTTTGTGTTTTAAAGGATTTTCGCAATTTTTTTAAGGATTTTAATTGGAATAAAACATCAAAATAGCCCAAAACTAAAAAACATAAGTGTTTTGGAGTTTAAAAATAAGATACTACTCAGAATATCCCAAAATAGTTTTAAACTCAAAATATTCTCCAAAATACAAATTCCAGAACAAAAAAACTATTTTTGACGTTTTTATGATTTTTTGAGATTTTTTATAAGATTTCAAGTGTTTTGAGATTTTTAGGGTTTTTCTTTTATATTTTGTTTGATTTTTGGTCAAATGGTGAAACAACATAAAATATGTAGGAAATAATTTTTATAGGTTTTTTTATAAGAGTTTTTATATTTTTTTGGTTTTTCAAAACTCAATCAGGAATAAAAAGCTAGGTTTTTAATTTTTCATAAATAGGAAATTAACTTAATTCACTCCACAAAAAATATATGTGATTAATATAGTGGTAGTGTATTTAAATTAACGTTCCTAGATTTTTTAAGCATAAACTATTTTCACAAATTTAATATCACAAAATAAAACTAAAAGCTAGCAGGGGCGTAAGTGTAAATATATAAAAGTTGTCTTCGATTATAAACCCCTCAAACAACCTACATGGTTAATCATGCAAATAACCCACTGAAATAAAATATTCACGCCTAGTAGGGACCTACTTGCAATATATAAAACATCCAAGGTCTAACATGCAATTTAACCATAAAACAATACACATAATTTTAAAAAATCATGACTAAGCAGAAAAATCCAAACCTAGAGGAGTATGGATGCAAAAGTATCAGAAGTTACGTGTGGCCTGCTGGTTAGGACTGTTGTGCAATAAAACAAAACCTGGAGGGTCTAGTTGCAAATATTACAAACATTTATGAATGAAAAATAAAAGTTTCTTGACTAAATGTAAAAGCAAAAAGGTGCAAGGGTTCAAAGTGCAATATACCCAAAGTTATGTGCTGATGAACGGCTAGATGGCGTCCACTTGACACACGTCGCCATGCCAACGACCGATAATGGTTCGCACGTCGATGAGGTGCTAGATCCTATGGCTCCTGTACGTTCTAGAGGTGCCTCTCGATTGGACGATAGATGGGGCATCATGAAGAACAGGAGATGAGATCCTCCCCGGTGAACTTCACTCCGGTGCTGCTCCTCCGTTTCTTGCACCCAGTGGCTTGGACAAGGTGAGAAAGGTTCCTGCTACCCTTCCGCATCGAATGATGCTCTCAAAATACACTGAAGAGATATAGCAAGGTCTGGCAGAGCAGGAGCACCTGGGGACTTCTCCCAGCTTCGATGATCCTCAAGAAGGCTTCCTTTAAGGTCTTTTCATGCAGGAGAAGATTAGCGGGAAAAAGTGACGCTCCAGAGAGCATCAGAAGCGGGAATGGGCGAAGGAGATGGCTGGTGGTGCCCTTCGGCGGACGGTAGAGAATGGAGGGCCAATACCTCGTTCTGTGCAAGAACGAGAGGAATGGAGATGCATGGGGCATTAAGAAGGCAGAGAGGAGCGAGGGGACACCGATAAGTAAGGCGGAGCTAGACGGAGGTGGCTGGAAAGAAGTGGCGGAGCTGAAGCTCCAGTGAGGGTGGAGTTTGGAAGATATGATGAACCATACAAAATCAAATGAAAATTAAGCTAACCCTAGACTAATGCTAAACTAAAGAACATAAGAAATAGAGGCTTACCGTCGACAGATGACGTGGAGCTGAAGCTCCGACAATACTGGCAGAGGAGCTTGGATCGCTCGATTCAACGCTCATTCTCCCTGCTGGAGCATCGGGGGAGGTAGCTGTTATCATCAGCTATCTTAATCCTAGCTCAGATTAGGGTTAGGCGGAATGGAAGAGGACCAAGAATCAATGGAAGGCAGAGGAGGCGTTCATATACATGCAAAGAGAGGGGGTAGTTGGCTCGATCAGGGTGCTCGATTTAGTGTTCTTTTGGTTGAGGAAACATCCTAGCATGTTCGTCCAAAGATCGAGGTGCAAGGTTGCAGAAGGAGTTGATGAATCCATGATTCATTAACATTCTGTCTGCATTTTGTTTTAAAACCCTTAACAAATACATGTAAATATTTATTAATTTCCATCTTTTATCAAAACCTCATTCCTGAATAAGAATGCACTTTTATGCATCAAAATCATGTAAATAAATAAAAGAATAAAGATAAAGAAAAGAAAAGAAGGCATATTGTAAATATGTATATATGTGCAATATGACTTGTATAATATAAATATAGCTGAAAGATATATTTATATAACCTAACCCTCGGGACCAAGTCGGCATGGATTGGTCAACAAACAAATAAGTAGGGGGAGACAAGGAAATAAACCAATAAAAAGAATTAATTATACACTTGACACATTCTTCATTAAAATAATTATCAAATCTTCATTGATTTTAATTAATTCATATGTACATATTGTTCACTAAACTCTTTTCCTAATTATTAATAAAAAATTATATAAAAATATAAAAATAAGTTAAAAACATTATCTTGTACATATGCCAAGAAATCCAACTTTTAAATTGTCAAATTTCTCAATTTTCGAACATCATAACTTCCTCATATGAACTCCAATTTCACTCTACTCACCTTTAAAATTCATAACATAATGTTATCTAATTAATGAAAGTGATATCACTAAAATCAGAGTCCGATTGCAAAAAGTTAGTTTTTTGGGACCTAATGACAAGGGGGACAAAAGTAATAAAGGGGCGACGGGGAAAAATCGAGGAAATCAGGTTCACCCGCACTGACAGCGGTGGAACCAAGGAGGAAGGAGAGTTGACCAGACTTCAACTTGGACTAGGCAATGATTGGTCCACGTGGACCACATAAGGACAAACAATGAAATTAAAAGGAGAAATTTATTCAAAAGAAAATAATAACCGATTTTATTAGGAAAAACTCGAAATATAAAAAAATATTTATTATTTTATGTAGTATTAATGATGATTTTTATTTATTACAAGTTACTTTTTGAATGTATTTTTATAGGTATATTCATCTATGTTTTGAGCATTTTATTTTTATTTCATATTTTCGATTTTATTATTTTATTTTCTTAATTTATATATTTACAACTTATTTTTATACATTTCTGATATAATATTCACACTTAAATAAATAGGGATTAATATTATATAAGCATAAGTGCATGTATTTCATCTATGCATTTTTATAAATTATTTTATTTTTGTGTTTTATTTATACTTTTATTGTATTTTAAATATTTACCTATACTATAAATATTATTTACAAATATATAAAAATACAAAATAATAAAAATAATAAAGAATAAAAAAGAATATTTTATATATGTGAACTATACAATAGGGGTCCAAAACCTAACTTTCACACCTAAATTCCAAAAAAATATGAAACCACCTTCATTGAATAGCTTATTAAAAGTTATATACAATTAAAGATGATTTTGATACATTTTGAGTTTTTATTTAGGAGATGGGGGTCTAAGAAGTTGGGATTTTAGCTTTTTATTTAGAGTCTAAAATTTACACTATATATTATTTTGTGTAAACTCAATTTTGTATTTTTCTATATATTATTATCTACAACTTTCATGTACAAAGTTTCTGTATTTGAGGTATAAAAAATAGAAAATAATATAGTTCCCAAAAAAGGCAACATTGATGAATTAAAGAATGGATTTTTTGATGTATTAGTGGTCCTTATCTCCCCCTACTTTATTCCTTGTCGATAAAATCGATTCTTGATTTGGTCTCGGTGTTTAGGGCCATAAAATACTTTTGGAATTTTATTCTTTTTTCTTTTCTTTTATTTTTTTATTCTATAGTTTTTGCATAAAAACTGTATTTTATACATTCTTTTCTTTTATTTTTTTATTTTATAATTTTTCATAAAAAACTGTATTTTATACACAATAAATGGAATAATCAATGGATGTTAATCTGTACAAAATAATGCTAATTACATGCATTAGCTAGGGTTTTTATGGCCAAAATGATAGAATAATGGTGATGAAATGGAGATTCATCAACTTCTCTGCCCCTCACGTGCACCTCACACGGTGCGATGTGGCCCTATCTGGTTTGCTCATTGCGCAAGATCCAATGATGTTTGGACTTATTCCACCTCATATCCCCTCTCCTCTCTGCTATTACACATTGTGACACTGCCACTTCCCTCAATTACTCTGACTGTTTCTCCATCTCCCTCTACGTTAGGAGCCTATCAGTCGACGCCCCCTCCATTCCTCTTCCTTGCATAACCTCCAGCCATCAATCCTCTGCATGCTTCCATCAAGGCAACCATGTGAAACTCTAGGTTCCACTACCTCCACCTCCGCCTATAAAACTCCATCTCCTACCACTTTCACCACTATCCACTAATTGATGGAGATCGGATCGAGTTCTAGGGGCTTTGACATGACAGGGGACCACCCCCTTGTTGAGAAACAACAACCCATCTCTAGTGTGATCCATGGATCCTCCACCATGTTGCAGCTCCACTCTTTCAACCGTTGTGAGCTCCCTCCCCTTGCCTTGAGGTCGAGCAAAGATTGGGGATCACCTTCTAGGTATCTTTCAGACAAAAACACTCCACTTCACGCCGTCATTCTCTGCCACACCTCTCAGGTATCTCCATCATCTCTACCCCATTAGAATTCTAACCTCCTGAGGGCCTGTTTAGCTCCGCCTCGCATTTCTCATCCTTGTCGACCCAACTCCGACCACCCTTCCCTTCTCCATAACCTCCTTCAGTCCGCTCCCTTCGTACGTCATAAGTCCTTCATTGCGCTTCCCCTCGACCCGCCTTCGATTTCTAACTTTGTAGGACCTTTCTCCCCTCATTGATCGGATGAAGCGACAACACTCTGGCCTCCTCCTCCACCTTGATGATCGCCCACTGTCGCGCTACCTTGAGCATTACAGTGGCTTCAGGGAGCATCCATGACATTCACCGTCATCTTCTTGTCAGCCTCTAGGACTTTAGAGGAGCATGAGGAGGCTCGTCGGAGCCCTGCCACTTCGCCACTGCTCGTGGAGGAGCAAGGAGAGCATACACCATTGAATCCTTATCCAACGATGCCTGTATGTGAGGAGCTTTGATTATTTGATTGCCCCTACAGAGCATCTACACCGCTCATCCTATGCAACATCTAGTCTGTTATATCATATCAGATCTAATGGCCCAGATCCTCACCTGAGCCTCCATCCTCGCCTCCAGCCTCGGGATGCCTGAGCTACTCTAGAGCCACCGCCATTTGCCACGTATCCATTCTCCACCAAGCCTCCACCCGGACTTAGCCCTCACATGTGCAAGGCACGTGGGCTGGAGAATTTGTAGAAGAGCTCCTTTAGCTTCTACAATTTGCACTCAGGTTCTTTTTACGCATAAAGAACACACTTGCCATGAACTTTTGCATGCAAGCCCTCTAACCTTCCAAAAATTGCAGAAACACCCTAGCTTGGGATAATTTAGAAGGGAACTCCTCCACCTTTAGTTATTTGCAGATAAGCCCCTCTCAAGGATATGAAAAGAATAAAACTTTATTTTAGTTACATTTTAGTCCTTGGAACTTCAACATTGCAATATTTCTCACATTTTATCCAATTTTTTTGTATTTTATGTCATTTTGAGGCTTGTTTCAAGCTGAACCTATTATTTGTGAACATATTAGAGGCTCTTAATGTCAATTATTATTTGAGAATCTCATTGGTATACACATGCTTTATTAGACTTATTTCTGCAACTACATTCTGGAGATGAATAATCTATTCTGTAGGGATTATGGATCTTAAATAAGAATTATTATCTCCCTAATATTTTTGATTAGAAGATTGTTTTTAGGGAGTAAATTGCAGGAACCTTAGAGCAAGGTTAATTGAATTAATTCGTCATGCAGTCCTAGATTCAGATTGATATTTCTTTATTGAATATCGTCTAAGATCTATGAATTATTTGAGGATTTAATTTCCCATATTATCATGGATATAAAGATCTTTATTCACAGACTCATCTCTCTCTCTCTGCTTAGTATGCATCCACATCATTAACTGTATTACTCATTCTACATTCATTTATTTTACATAGATATCAACATTGAAATTAATTAAATACTTAGATTAATTTAAAATCTTTCAACTAAAGAGTATTGTCCCCTGAGTTCGACCTTGGTACACTTATCAAGTTAAAAATTTGCCACATATTCAAAGTCATGGTTTTGTTGATATTGATTTTTGCCTCCTATATTACAATTACATATTATTAAAGGAGGTGGAAAAATGGTTCATCAAATGGCGCCGTTGCTAGGGAGCATCTTATACTTTAGGTTTAAATTGATTTTTGTAATTAATTATTGCAATACTGCTCTTCGTATCAATTTTCTTTCATATTATTTTGTAACATTATTTTATTCGTTGCACTTCTCTCTTGCTATATATACTAACTGTTGAATCTCTTTGCTGATCTAGCACGGAACATTTTCTAAGGAAAAATCTAAGGTCCTGCATGGAGAAATTTTTATTTAGTGTTAGACTAGCATAGGTTTCATTTCCTGCAATTTCTTTTATTCTCAATGGTCTCTTTGAAGCCTACTAACTGTAATAAACAAGATTGAACTCTCTGTGGTGTGCCAAGCCTATTTCAACCCCTTTTATGTGGTTGGTGAAGGATGTAAATAACACAAAATTATTTACTATGCATCATAGAAACACATAATATTTAGTAAACATTTTGCCAAAACAATCTCAGTTCATCATATGAACTAGGAAATGCAACACAACAATATGTGCATTCAACAATCAGAAATTCTAAGGAAATAATTTCCAGAATAATTTCTGACATTCATAATGAATAAAGGTATATATCATGGTTACCTCTTGAAGTGTGAGTTTCTAAACGAGTAAACCTCCAGAATCAAGTCCGATCTGCAGAAGTCTCTCTCTTGGGCGTGGAAATGAATCACATTGCTTCCCACGAACCTGGACGTCGATCATAGAAATAAGAAGAGGCGTATGAGAGATGGAGACTCTCAAGACTCTTCTATATCTCAAGGGGCACAGAATTGCTAAGGACTATTGCTCTCCAAAATTGTGTTGCAAAAGAGAGGGCCTTTCCCTCCTTTTATACTTACACCACATGTCCACCATGTGTGTTGTAGTCCCTTGGATTTTAAATCAAGTGCTTAGAGCAAGTCCTAGTTCAATAAAGATTATCTCATTTTTTATCTCCAATTAATATTAACTAATTAACAATAAATAAGCAACAACTTAGCTTAACTAAAATTAGTTAAGGATGTTGCCTTTTTATATATTAATTAATTAACTTGATAATCTCATTATCAAAATTGGAGAAATTATGAAATTAATCCTCAAAGCTTATGAATCATATTCATGAGCCCAAAAGTAAATGTAAATCCAATTTACATCTACAAAACTAATGTGAATCAAATTCACACAATTTCATGCCTTGGAAATATTATAGAGATCATATTTATATAAATATTTATATGAATCATATCCATATAAATATTAATTATTGTGAATCATTATTTACGTTAATTAATGAGATATATTTGTGAATTTTATTCACAAAATTACCCTTATGCAATAATAACTATTATTATTACAATATTGACATCATTATGTATGAGTCCCAATCCAATTAGGACTCATGATACAAATGTAGATACTTGGAGATAATGTCGGGGAACCATACTATCCCTTTATAGTGACTTGAATATGGATAACCATCCAATTTTAGGGTATATATCATTTTTGCAAAAAACCCATCACCTACAAATGTTGAAATCGTGTTGTAACACTTTACACTCTCAGTGAGCTCAACGAAATGCATCACACTCTCCATGAGCTGGACAAGTGTTAGTGAGCTGTATCCAGCTTCCTTGACCATTTTCAATTATAGTCCAAACCATTTAGAGCTAAGAAATGAGCTCAAGGAGCTTGTATATTTCCATTTCCAATATTTGGACATTGAAATTGGAATTGGAAATTATATTCAAATGAATTGTGATTTATTCCAATTAAATCACAAATCATCTAGCTAAATGGAGCCACTGAAATCCATCCTATTTCATCACCGCCTTGGAATGGAAGTGTTATGGTAGATAATCCATTACAACATATGCAATCATGAGTATTCCCAATACTCATTCATCCTTCATACAGGAAGAATTTGATAAATTCGAAGTTCAAACCCTAGTTTGACTATCTTCTTCAGAATATATCAATAGATTTCTCATTTAATAATTGAGTGACAATATTAATCATATACTTTCCAAAAATATATATTAATATCTTGAAATCGTGTCTTATTTCATAAACAAGATGGACATGATGAAGTTCATTTTGACCCCAAATCATCTCATGAGTGAGCTCTGTCTCACAGTCCATCAACAATGAACATGTATGCTTCCTTCTAGAGATCATACATCTCATATGACTTCATATGCACACCAACACATCGGTATATGGACCTTGTCTAGGTCACCAACCTATTGGTTTGTCAAATGTGCATTCATATAGATGCATATCTATTTCTGGTCAAAGGATGTGTGCCTGATTGTGATTGTTATGATTCGGGTCTTGGTTTATCTCGACCTTATCAAGTCAACTCTTTGACTTTGATTATTTCGATACTTCTGAATCTCCATTCCTATGCAGAGGAGCTGCATCAAGAAATTAGTTGGAAACCGGACTTTTAAGAAAGATTATCATATCTTTCTCAGACTAGAGATTTGTATTGAATATCACATGTTGGAAGTCAACTGTGTCCACCCAGTTGCATGTTGTTCAATATGACCTTGGCACATAACCCTAGTTGTATAAAGGGACCTTAATTGTAAAATGCATTCACATTCATTCATTTCATTTCAGATGGATATGGTAAAACAATAAATTTTATTGCATTAATGGAATGCCAAGGGCTTACAAGTCTAACAGTCTCCCACTAGCTCTCAGAGCCCATCATGTACAATTCTCAACCCATTATTCAATACATGCTAGTCGAAGAACTTTTGGGTCAACAACTTGGTTAACAGATCAACAATGTTGTAGATAGAGACAACCTTGGTGATCATGATATCACCATGCTTCTGGATCTCCCGGATGATGTGATATTTCCTCTCCACTTTCTTTCTTCTTTGATGTCACCAAGGTTCCTTCTCTTGTGCTATGGCACATGTGTTATCGCAAAGCAATGGGATGGAAAATTCAGATGAGGAAACTACACAAAGTTCTTGAACAAACTTGCACAACCACACAACCTTTTTAGCAACATTCAATGCGACTATGTATTCTTCTTCTATTGTCGAATCAATTGCGGTGTCCTACTTCTTGCTTTTCCAGCACACAACACCACTGTTCAACATGAATAATAACCCTGAGGTTGACTTACTATCATCAATATCTAATTGGAAGTCTGAATCAATGTACCCTAAGACTTGGAGATCATTATCTCCATATGTGAAGATATAGTCTTGAGTTCTTCTTAGGTATTGGAAGATGCTCTTCACTGCAGTCCAGTGTTTCTCTCCATAGAAGGATTGGTAATGGCTTACCGCTCCCACTACATGGTAGATATCTGTTCAAGTACACATCATGGCATACATCAAGGTTCCTACAGTTGATGCGTACATGCATCTGACCATGGCTTTCTTTTCCTCAACAGTTTGAGGAGCCATCCCTTTAGATAGGTGAATGCCATCTCTTAAGGGAAGGAATCCTTTCTTGAAATTATTCATAATGAATCTTTCCAAGATCTCTTGATGTATCCTTGTTGTAACCGTCCCAATATCCTCTTTTGTCAGTTTTTGAAAAATTTCAGACCCAAGATGTAAGAGGATTATCTGAGATCTTTCATCTTCAAGGTATTGGACAACCATATCTTAACACTAGTCATTATCCTTGCATCATTCCCAATGATAAGGATGTTATCTACATAAACCACAATGAGCAGATGATGCTCCCACTAAGCTTCTTGTACACACATGGTTCGTCTGGATTCTGCACAAAATCATAACTCTTTATGGTTTCATCGAATCAGATGTTCCAACTACGAGAAGCTTGTTAGAGCCTGTAGATGGACTTCTTTAGTTTGCATAGTTTTCCTTCCTCAGCTATGATGCCCTGGGGCTGCTCCATATAGATATCCTCTTTGAGGTTATCCATTGACAAAAGCAGCCTTAACATCTATCTGCCAAATGTCATAGTCCATATGAGCATCTATAACAAGCAATGCCTTGATGGATTTGAGCATGGATATGGGAGAGAATGTCTCATCGTAATCAATGCCTACTCTCTGTGTGTAACACTTGGCTAGGAACTGTGCTTTGATGGTCTCTACCTTCCCATCAAGTCCCCTCTTTCTTTTGAATACCCATTTGCATCCAATGGGTTTGACCCTTTTAGGTGGATCTTCGAGGGTCCATATACCATTTTTGTGCATGGAGTCTATCTCAGAGTTCATTGATTGCATCCAACCATCCATGTCCTGATCACCCAAAGCTTCATTGAATGAAGTTGGATCATTATCAGACTCTTCTGATGCATGGAATCCGTGCCTTTCAGGTTGTCTTACAACCCTATAACTCCTTCTAATAGGTATAATTGTGCCATTTTCAACTATCTCTTCAGTTTCTGGTGTAGGAAATTCATCGGTCTCACTAGTTTCGATTAATTCCTTAACTTCATTATTTTCTTGACTTCTAAGGAATTCATATTCTAGATACTTGATGTCCCTAGAAACAAATACTTTTTAAGTCTCAAGATCTTAAAGTTAGTATCCAATACCATTCCTTACATATCCAATGAAGTAGCACTCTCTAGTGCGAGATTCCAACTTGCTTGCATCCACATTTTTAGCATGGACCAAACAACCCCAAATCCTCAAGTGTCGTACACTTGGCTTGGTACCGTACCAAAGCTCATGAGGGGTTTTAGGAACAAATTTAAATGGAATCTTGTTTAGGACATAAGTTGCAGTCGCTACTATATGTCCCCAGAAACTGAGAGGTAAGTTTGCTTTACTCACCATTGATCTTACCATGTCCAACATGGTGTTGTGTCTCTCCGCAACTCCGTTGAGTTGAGGAGTACCTGTAAGTGTGAGATTGGAAATAATTCCTCTCTCCTTAAGGTATTCTTTGAATTCGTCTGAGAGGTATTCGCCACCTCGGTCAGATTAAATTCATTTTATCTTCTTTCATGTTTTGTTCACAACCAAAACCATGAATTCTTTGAACTTTTCAAAGGTTTCATGTTTTTGATATAATAAGAAGACAAAACCATACTGTGAATGGTCATCAGTAAAGGTCACATAATATTGATGTCTATTTCGAGTCACAGTATGAAAGGGATCACATACATCAGTATGTATCGGATCCAATATACCTTTACACCGATCACCTTTCTTAGAGAAGAGTGCCCTGTACATTTTCCCACAAATACAATGTTCACAAGTTGGTAAATCACATACATCTAGGAAATCTAGAGGTCCATCCTTTACCATTCTATTGACAATATCAACAAGATACATGTCCAAGTCTTTGATGCCAGATCATAGTTAAATGATCTCCATCCTCCCTTGATCGTTTAGGGGTTTTAACATTATTATTAATGTTAATGTTATCAGCGGTATTGCCATTCATAACACAATCATGCATGTTCAATTCATAGAGTCCACCTGGTGTTAGAGAACCACCTGCTATAAAATTATCCTAATGATTTATGATAAGTTTATTACAGAAAGGAAAGTGTATCCATGTCTAACCAGCTTAGATATAGATACTAAGTTCCTTCTAACATTTGGTACATAAAGACAATCTCTAATATCAAGCACTCTCCCACTGGATAGTGATAGTCTATATGTCCCGATGGTGATCGCTGCAAGTATTGCATCAGGTCCCATCTGTATGGCTATCTCCCCTTCATCAAGATTTTTGGTGTCTTGAAACATATGCAACTGATTGCATACATGTACAAAAGCACCAAAATCAATAGTCCAACCTCCTTCTCATCCTACGAATAAGTTGGTTTCAATGATGAACGTTGATTTCTTATTTGACAGTGATATATTTTTATCCTTCTCTAAGGACTTTAGATATTCTAGATGGTTACCTTCCAGAATCCTAGCTTATTGGAGTGATGGTAGACATCCATCTCTGTGGGTGTCATATGTGTTGAAGCTTTAGAAGATTGATCAACAATTTAACTTTTCTCTTCTCTTGGATCGGACCCTTCTGAAATCCACGCTTCCTCTCGCGCTTCCCTTTAACATGTGCAACCATTGCACTGCTTGAAGGAAATTCTTTCTTCACAATATCCTCTTTGGATTTTAATGTAAAAAGAGTGGAATTTAAATATCCATACATCTCCTTCAGATTTAGGAGGATGTCATGAATGGATTCAATGCCTATAAGTTGTTTTTGAAGCACATTAGACAATAATCCAAGAATGTAGCAATGAGCGATCGAATGATCCTCGTCCCACTTCTTGTTGAACTCACAAGAATCCTTTGTCTGGGGGTTCTCATACTTCACATACGAGAGCACATACACTGCATGTTTTGTCTTAAGTATGAGTTCCAAATTATGGATACAATCTGAATAATTTGGACCGATCAGCTGATTGACCTTAAGCATAATGTTAAATGGGTTGAGAGATTTCATCTGAAATAAAAGGAAAAATAGATCACACTTTAATATCTTGATTAGGGAAATCAAACAATTTAATATTTTTAAATCAAGAGTTCTCGTATTTTTTGTACTTTGAATTGCTTTCCCGTATAAGCTTTCAAACCATGAGGCATGTTAACCAATGACCTCACTACGAGATCTAAGTCTCCTTTCTATTTTCTTGAACCCCAATAATATGAGAAAATGCAACTACGATGAAAGAAGCATGAACTCTTTCCACCTTACAAGTCTAACTTGTATTCTCAGCTCGGTCTTCAATACTCACACCCCCACATAAATGGAGTTAGCATGTTATCGATTAAACTAACCGTCAATAAGCAAATATCAATTTACGCTATGCGCAATCCAATACTACCTCAATAATATGGGGAACAACATTAGGGTCACTACACATACGATCCATCTCTTTCAAGAAATGAAGAATCCGATCCATGTGAATTTGTATTCCAGAGTCATGACTACGCATGAGCATCTCTAAAAATACAACCAATGGTGACAGAGTTCTTCGAATGACAGAGACCATGGATGTCATCATATGACTTAGTTCATATCATATTTAAATTAACGATTAATCATTTCGAATCATATTCTCATGAATAATCTAAGGGATAGAGTTAGGACACATGCTTTGTCTTAGTTTTAATCTAATTAAAACAATGACACTTAAGCGGTCCCAACTAGGGTTTGATCCTTTTATGAACTTGATGTTACGATATAGTATTACACCCTCACTTAGTACTATTTAATGTTCCAATTTTAGTTGTTAAAGTATGCCATGACTCCTCATGCCACCTTTTATTGAAACAGATCCAACCAAGTCAGACAAACATTGCTAACAAGGAGCGCTTCTACTGCAAATGCAGTGCATGGTTCCAATAAAGTAACCCATTAACATGTCTATGATGAATCTGTGATTCATCACTCTTAAAGTTGAAAATAGAGTCTTGTTCCCGAGTAAATAGCATCATATTTCCCCTTATCTTGCATATTTAGCATTCATACATGCATGCATAATATCTGCATTTTAGCATTCCTATTTGCATTAAATAAGAAGCCCAATTCACTTGTAAATATTCACCAATATTCACCTATTTATCTGTATTTTATACTCACTCTAAATCTAATAAAACTATCTTTATACTGTGTATATTACTAACTAATAATATAAGGAAAAGGCCAAAAATTCCTAGCTTGTAAAATTACCCAATAAAACCCCAAACCCAGTTGGAAACCTCAGACCTTAGAATGTAAATATCTACCTCATACAACCTTCGATCTAGGTCTACTCACTTTTAGAATAATGCATATTCAGAGACCTTCAAAATGAGACCAATTTCATTTAAATCAGAGCTCGTATGCAAAACTTGGGTTTTGGGGCCCCTTTGTACATTATATGAATGTATATTTATACCCTTATATTTTTGTATCTTATTTGACCTCATATCCATTTTTGGTCAACATAAAACTTGTATATCTCATCGAGTTCTACAACTTTTGTGTTTTGAGTTTTTCCAAATTCGACCATCTTCTCTCCCTAATTCCATATTCTCCTTCGGCCATTCAGATCATGCCACATGGCACCCTCTGATTGCGCCACGCAGCCCTCTCACATCGTGCCACGTGCCATTCGTCCTCCACCATCCGATGGCCTTCCCTCTCTCGTCATCACCACCGTTCATCCCGTCTTTGATCCCTACCATTCGATCAAAGCCTGGGCTTCATCACCGCCCTCCATTAGTGCCTCGCCCTCAGCACGCCACGTGTTGAGCTGTGCACCCTCCGATCTTCGCTAGAAGCCTTCATCCTGGCCACTCATCTCACGCTACATATGGACCCTTCAATCAGATCCTCAAGAACTCATCCCAACCATCCCTCAGCGCCTTCACCAGTGGCCGCCACGTGTCGCCATCTTAGCCCTTCGATCTCACCCCTCTGATCAAATCTAGACCCTCCCCTCACGCCCTTCTCCTGACCGTTGGATCACTTGAACCAACGGTCCATAGGTCGACGTCTACCTCCCGTAGGACCCTCGCCCATGTCGCCCACCTCACACGCTCACCGCCCCCTTTCTATTTTTGGCTCCACTCCGGCCATCCTCTCCGTCCCCTGTCACCTCCACTTCGTAACCCATTACACCCTCATCCTCGCTGACCTCCACAATCTCCATGAACCCTGCTCACATCGCTCCACGACCTCCACCAATTTCATCACCCCGTCACCTACACCCTCACCTCTGACCTATAAATACTCCACCTCCGGCCACCCTCAACCCTATATGCCATAGCAGAAGGATCCCCCAAGATCTTAGCTCTTGATTGGTGATAGAGATTTTGGGCAAAATCGAGCGAAGAAGGGTGTATTCCTCCGGCGAGATCCACAGCTCCGCCACGCCGTGCCGTAGCTCCTCCAATGAGCTGCTTGAGCTCAAGACCTCTACCGACCTTCGAGCGAAGACCAGGAGCTCCTCTCCGAGCTTCTATCCCCAGGTAGCATCCTCCATTCTCCCTCCAATCTCCTTATTCTTTTTATCTGTTTTTCTCTCAATTTCTCCACCTCCTCCGATCACTCCCGCTCTCGCCTGACTATCCGCCGAGCTTCACCTCGAAGCTCTGATCTTCATGATCTATTTCATTCACTCTGATGACGCATAGAACCACTCCCAACCACTAGCTCCGCCTCCACGGTGGAGGAGCACCACAGAACCACCTTCACTTCTCTCTAGGCCTCCCGTTGCACTCGCATTCACCTCACGAACATGATGCATGCCTCAGCTGTAGAAACTAACCCATGTAGGTACCATTTCTTTCATTGGTCAGAAGCGTCGCCGGAGCTGCATCGAGCTTCATCGCTTCTGGCCTGTGGACCACCTCTGCCTTGTCCAGATGCTCCGGTCGCTCTACGAAGCTTCCACGATCATCCCCAGCTAATTAGGAGCCTCCAGAGAGCAGCATCGAGCGAGAATCGAGGCGGCGAAGCTAAGGGGGCTTCGTTGGAGCCCAACCACATCCGCCACAAGAGGCGGCAGACCGTAGGAACACGAAGCACAATAGCCATCTGATCCTCATGATCAGACGGCTTTGATCAAGCCACATCATCATCGCCTCACCTCCGTCAGATCAGAAGGATCCAACGATCACTATCCTGCCATGTCGCTCTTGCCTCCAACCTACATCAGCCGTTCGATCTCGCGAGGATCGTATGCCTCAAAACAATCCACGTCATCCGCATCACCTATCGTTGGATCCATCGTGATCTGACGGATCTCAGACAACCACGTCGCTTCATCCCAAGAGCCATCAGCCTCCATTGGATCGTCTCAATCTAACAGTCCCAAAGTGCGCCACGTATCAGCTTCAGTAGCCGTTTGATCCTCATCGATTGAACGATCCATTGTGCGCCACGTCGCTTCCTCCGAGCCTCTTCCCCGACCCTTAGGCTCAGAGCCCCCGAAGCCAACCCAAAGCATGCCTGAGCCTGCAGCGTACCCGAGCCACACCCTAGTACCTCACGTGTTCATCACGTATGGTCTGGGAAATTTGCACTGAGCCCCCTGTAAGTTTACTAAATTACAAATCAGTCCCTGCTAGTAGCATCACGTAAGGCGCACGTGGTTCCTGTGGACATTTTGCACACATACCCCCAACATTATAGGTAATTCCATTTAAGTCCCTGTCATCATGTTTGATTTTCAATAATTTTATTTTCTGTGTTTGCAAATTAGTCCCTATCTTTGCACGCACATTTAGGTGTCCATTTGGCATTATTTTTTAGTTCTAAAAATTGCATGATGTAGCTTATCTTGTCCTCTATCTTATGTGACACGTGTTTCATTTTTGTGACATCTTGGGAATTAAATATTATTAATTTGGTGAAATTTCCATATTTTTCCCACTATGTGCCTTTTAATTCTTATTAAATTCCTTGTTGCTCCAAAAATCATCAAAAAATCGTATTAGACTTAGGATAATTTATCTTACATTGTGCTAAAAAATACTCGTATTTGCACGCATCCCGAGGCCTGAATAAATTAATTAGTGATTCCTTAATTATTTTTTAATAGGTCTAATTCACATAGAATTTTAGGTTTATTAATTTTCCTAGATTCATCATACTTAGATCTATCTAGGGTAATTTTTATATTTAGAAATAATGTGTTATGGTATTTATTAAAATCAATTTTGTAAAAATCACCTTGCGTTCATATTTTATTCATATTAAATTCATAAAATGTCAGAAAAATCAAAAAAATTAGTGTAGCCTAATTTCATTGCATTTCATATTCTGGCCAAGTTTCATCATTTTTGGACTTAATTTGACCACATTTCTGATTTAACTTGCATAAACTGGCCTGAGATTGCATTTATTTGTCCTTTATTGCATAAAATTGCTAAAAAATACCAAAAATAATCTTCTGAAAATCTGACCTCCGAATTCGCTTAAAATTTACCTAAGGAGACAGTTGCCTCTCTGAGTTCGACCTTAGGCTTGCCCAAGTAAAATAAATCTTCCGCTCATGATTAACTCAACATTAATTAAAAGGGGTATTTTTGACATAGCTTAGATTACCCGACTGCAACGAACTTAAAACTTAATTTGACCATTAATTTGATTGAATTAACAAGGGTAGCCAGAGCGACATCAAAATGGCGCCGTTGTCGGGGAGGCACAGCTTAGGATAATTTCTAGATAATTTTTGAGTGTTTGATTTTCCATCCCCGGGAAGTCTGATTCCCGATTTTCTTGTTAATATTTTTCTATCATTTAATTTTGAGTATTTTGTGTCGTCCTTTATCTGACATCAATTTTTTTGTGCGAGGAACACTAAGAGTTGAAGGCGCTTCGAGGAGCTTGCGTTTTGAACATTTTGAGTGATAGTGAGGATTTGTACTTCTTTCATTTTTGCATTCTTTCCAACGGTTCCCATTTGGGTTCTCATGTGTGTAAAAATAGTGAAAACATGTCCTCGTGTGCTGTATGGATTGATTTTCAGATTAGGCTTGCACTAGCGGCTCCTCGAGCCACTCTAGGAATTACTTGTGCTCGTAATTCTTTTAGGACCACACATCACACATAAAATACACACTTAGACTGCAGATCTAGTCAAACTTAATCAGTGCTTCACTCGCTAATAGAATTGCTTGTTTAGGAGCGGATTTTATCGTCTGCATTTGCATATAGTGTAAAAAGTTTTCAATTCAGTTTTGCATCCTGCATAAAAGCGAAGGGATCACTGTAAGTATTCTAAACTCAGCATATCATCATTGATTTATCGTGCATCGGCTTTTCTTGACTCCTTTCTCTTCGTTTTTCAAAACTTAGGTAAAAAGGAAATTGGGACTGGACGATAGGCATGCTGTGTGATTGGACTTAATCAGTGATAACCTAACTTAAAACCGAACCTTCTAAATATAATTGACCAAAAATCAATAAAATCAGAAATTCTGCTTGCGGGAAATTAACCCCGACCTTGTTTTCAGGCTGAGAGGGTACTAGAGTGTGTGAGCACCCTAGGGCAGAGCCAAAAATCCCCGCTTTCCATATCGCGTACCCCGATCCGAGCAAATATCAACGGCTGAGCTTTGGGTTCAAATGACCAACGCCAAGTAGCCTCTGCCTACTCCGGTAGGTAGATAGGGGTGAAATTGCGGTGCACCGTGACAAGTTGCTAGTAGCCTCCGTCTGCGCTTGCAGGTAGATAGGGGCGAAGTTACAACCTTGTCAGCCTCCGCCTACTCTGTAGGTAGATAGGGGTAGGTCCTTGAACTTTCAGCTGGGGATAGGAGCGAAGAAAGGAAGGGCGTTGGTATCTAAGGTGACAGGTTAAATAGGAGAGATGCATCCGGCTTTTAGCCGACTCCCTATAGGCCACATAACTTCTCGCTATTTGTCTGAAAAATCACACTTAAAATCAACCAGACTAATCGGACTCGGTTTCGGGTCCTTCACTGTGTTTAGTGTGAAAATACAGAGTTTGGATTCAAGCGCTTGCTTCAGGTAGGAGTAAAATCCTATCTTCACTTAGAACTCCCGATTCTTCTTCTCGCCAATCCAAGATGACTGACTGGGGGGATATGGACTCCCGATTCACCAATCTTTCTTTGAGCCCCCCACGAAGCTCATTTTCACCGACCCAAGCGTAACTTGGACCAACCAGATCTCATGATCCTCTTGAGTTCTGGATCCCTCAAAACCATGGTGGTTACTCTCAAAACAACCCTTTTCTCTCCTCTGATCTCACCGAGGAAGACCATCGCCTCGGTAAGAATCCCTTCCTTGATATGTCCTCTAACCAAGACCATCTTCTTTACCTATGACAAGAGGACAGAATGCCGAAGAAAAATCTTGGCGAGGAGGAACACAGAGAGGACCCCATGATTCAAGTCTTAGCCCAGCTGGCTAGAGCTGAACAATCGAATGCAGAATTAACGACTAGACTGGGACATGTGATCGAGGCTGAAGGAATAAACCGACCGATGGTAGCCACCTATAATCCCGTAGGGAACGAGATACATAGCTGGCTAATACCCGAGGTCCCCCCTGAAGCATTCGAGCTGAAGCCCCACTTCCTGAGCTTACTGGCGAAGTTCAATGGAAATGCGAAAGAAGAGCCATATACCTTACTTTAAGACTTCGAGCTAGTTTGCAAAAACCTTAGTCACCCTAGGGTTGGACAAGATTACATCAGGCTGGAGGCCACCCTATTTGCCTTAGGAGATAAGGCCACTCATTGGCTGAAAATTCTCAGGGTGAGGTGTACGACCTGGATGCAGTTCAAGGATTTATTCTTGAAAAAGTTCTACCCGCTCAGTAGAACTAACCAGATGAGAACCAAGATCGCTAGCTTCTCCCAGGAACCCAATGAACCATTCCATGAAGCCTGGGACAGATTTAATGATTTAACTCAGAAATGCCCATGCCACGGCATTACAGATGCGATCTTAGTCCAGACCTTGTTTTGTGGCATGACCCCGGAGATGCATGGGTTAGTGAGTGCCGCCTGTGGAGGAAGCTATATGAACAAAAATGAAGACGCATTATGGAAGATGCTAGAGCAGATGACGGAAGCAGGCAGATCTCAGGCCACCAAGGCTTATCAGTTGTCTCCTTCAAGCCTATCCAATGAGACAACTAGGAGGACTATAACGAATCTGACAGACGACCTTATCCACAACATGGGGATAATAGAAGACAATTTAACCATGGTCAAGCAAATTCACAAGAGGGTCACTGATCTTGAGGCACTCTCATGATTGCCGAAGCAAGTGGAGGAACTTATTGAGAAGGTAGCCAAGATACGGCTACCTGCCCCTTCTGCACCACCTGTACCTGTACACCGAGTTCATCTTGTACAGGAACATGCACCGGTACCTCATAGTAGCTGGGTATAGGAGCAGACATACACTCAGCAGGACCAGCATGCATCCCCACAAGTGGGGATAGGATACGAGGAGCCTCCGCAGGTGTTCGAG
This sequence comes from Ottelia alismoides, assembly GCA_037367405.1. Taxonomy (NCBI): domain Eukaryota; kingdom Viridiplantae; phylum Streptophyta; class Magnoliopsida; order Alismatales; family Hydrocharitaceae; genus Ottelia; species Ottelia alismoides. The sequence continues at coordinate 716,389 of JAZKJV010001004.1, read as the reverse complement.
ATCAATGGGCTGTGGTACAGCCATGATCCCATTGGCAGACAGTCGGGAATAGGGAACAGTCAGCCACACTGACCTTCCCTAGCTTACCAAGAAAACAGCTCCGTCCCCACACCGCGCTTCGTACAGTCCCGACCTGAATGAGGGTACCAGCCTCAGCAGCACCAGTAGCAGCAGCGCACGTTCCACTCAGGCCAGCAGGGCCTTCCACCTTCCCATTAGCAGCATTAGTATCGGCATGGCCAGCAGGGCCAATACAGGAACTCATCCTCGAGTCAGCATCAACCAACCCAACCCACCGGTGACTTGGAGTCCCTTACCTTGGCGATCCAGACCTTGACTGATAGGGTCCAAAAAATTCAAAATGACTACCTGGATATGAGAACCGATTTGAATCGTGTCTCCCATACCCAGGACCAGCAGATGATGCCAAAGACCCCAATTCCCATCCAGGTTCAGGCCAACCTGAATAGCTTAAACCAAGGCTAGAACCGACCACGAGATCATGTATACTATTCAGATAACTCTTTATCTGAACATGAGATCCTTTCGTATGATAATGTAAACCATATGTCCCTTAGGAGCGGAAGGACCGTGATCGTACGTGATCGGGCACAGGCACCGGAGGAAGAAGCCGCCAAGTCTCTATCTGAGGAGAACTTGGAGGCAGAGGAGCAGCAACAGCACCACCACCACCACCGACATAAGAAGAGGACTTCTGAGTCCTCCAAGAAGCAGGAGAACCGCACCAGTAGTGAGTCTGACGAGACCGATGAAGATCCCACACCTCCATCTGAGGAGGATGTTCTAGCGGTCACAGAGAATGCATCACCGGTTTTGCATCAGAAATTTTCTTTTCATCATAGTCAGAATCCAAGTCAGTCTCAGAGTCCGAATCACGTACATAACTCAATTCCAATTTTAAATGAAAATCTTTCAGTTTCAGAATCTGAGTTGGCATCAATAATCCTTTCCCCCCGAGCTCTTAAGGGTGGAAAGAAGAAAATCAGAAAAATACAAAAAGATGACCCTAAGATGGCAGAGTTTTGCAATAAACACATCAAGGTCACAATCACTTTTGACAAGTATGTGGAGATGACACCTGCATTTCATAAATACCTTAAGGTGAGATGCACACCTACTAGGGCCAGCAGGAAGACCAAAAGCCGTGTTGAGAAACACATTCTGTCAACCACTACTTACGCAATAAAGAACTCGTTTTTGAGGAAACGAAGAGACATGGACGCACATTATGTGGTGACTCATGTCGATGACACTGCGTTTGCACACACTCTCCTTGACAACGGATCCTCAATTAACTTAATGCCTACAACCCTCTATGAGCGGCTTAATCTCGAACCTCTTAGGAAATCTAGAGCCCTACTTCAGTTTGCAGATAAATCAACCAAGAGGTCCAAAGGAGAATTGAAGAACGTTGTCATCAAAGTCAAGGGTCAGGAGTACATGGTGGACTTTACTGTCCTTGATATGGAGACACCTCGTAATTGGAGAGATTCCCAGATCATATTAGGAAGGCCCTTCCTCAGAACAACATGGGCCTTATTTGATTATAAGTTTGGGAAAATCCAGTTCCAAACTCCAGGCGGAGATGAGGTACTTGAGATGAAGCAGACCAGATGGCAACGACTGGATTCAGAATCCAGCACCGAGTACTCTTCATCCGAAGTAGATTGCATTCATGTAGATATTGTTGGGCCATGGAGACAGAACCCAGCTAGCACCGATGAGTCCCTCTCCCTCGGAGAAGATCTTGTGCATGAGTCAGTTTGCGAGGCCTTTAGAAATGAGTACAACACAGAATATGCATCCCCCTTCATCTTTGATGACTTAGAGTCCCAGCTGGGCCTGTAAGTCCTCCCCTCTTTAGGACAATCAGAAGATGAGGATGACGAGTTGGACGTGGCTTTTGATGATTGCTTGGAGACCTTTGACGATCCGACTCCAGAAACGAATGAGTTGGTAGCAGTAATTTCACGGACAGATCCAACCACTATCAGCACTGAGCCAGATTCGATTGAGCCTGATTTCCTTGATGATCAAACATTACCTGATCTCAAACCTTTACCCACAACACTTAAGTATGCCTTCCTTGCAGGACAAGAGAAGAAGTATCCGGTCATCATCAGCTCGCGATTGACCGAGGAGAAGGAATCTCGCTTGCAAGAGATCCTGGAGAAAAACCGCAAGGCGATAGGCTGGAGCATCTCCGATCTCTACAGGATAAATCCCGCTCTATGTTCGCACCATATCTACTTGGAGAATGAGGCTAAACCCTCTCATGAATTCCAACGTCGGTTGAATCCAAATTTACGAGAGGTGGTGAAGAAGGAGATAGAGAAATGGTGCGACACGGGTTTTATTTATCCCATCTCCGACTCTAAATGGGTGTCCCCAATCCATGTTGTCCCGAAAAAGTTGAGAATTCAGACGACCAACAATGAAGACGGAGAAGAGATCATGACGCGAGTACCCACGTCATGGCGCGTCTGTGTGGATTACAGATGCCTGAATGCTGCAACGAAGAAGGATCATTTCCCCTACCATTCATCGATCAGATCTTAGAGAGATTAGCAGGGAAGAATTCTTCTGCTTATTGGATGGGTTCTCGGGCTACGATCAAGTAGCCATAGCTCCGGAGGACCGGGAAAAGACCACATTACATGCCCCTTTGGTATCTATGCTTTCAGGTGCATGCCCTTTGGGTTATGCAATGCTCCCGGTACTTTTCAAAAGTGCATGATTGCTGTATTCGCCAAAATGGTCAGTGAATTCCTGGAAGTCTTCATGGATGACTTCTCGATCCACGACGATTCCTTGGATTCCTGTCTTAGGAATCTGGACCGAGTCCTCAAAAGATATTGTGAGGTCAATCTGGTGCTCTCATGAGAGAAAAGTCACTTCATAGTGATGGAGGGCATTGTTGGGGCATGTCATCTCCAAGAGAGGAATGGAGGTTGACCCTTCCAAGGTGGATGTGATCAGACGACTGCAGCCACCACGCAACGTGAAACTGTTGCGGTCTTTCCTCGGGCATGTCGGATTTTATCGAAGATTTATCAAGGATTTTTCTAAGATTGCCCGACCGCTAATTGAGCTTTTAGGCAAGGACATGGAGTTCATTGTGGATCACAAATGTCTCTAATCCTTTAAGCTACTACAAGAAATGATCATGGATGCCCCGATCCTACAAGCCCCAGATTGGTCTCTGCCTTTTGAGATCATGACAGACGCTTCAGACTTTGCTGTTGGGGCTGTGTTAGGACAGAGGAGGGATGACGTCCCATTCACAATACACTACGCAAGCAAAGTGCTTGATATTTCTCAGCGTAACTATACAGTTACGGAAAAGGTGATGCTTGCGGTAGTGTTTGCCTTGGACAAATTCAGATCTCATTTAATCAGATCCAAGGTAATTGTGTTCACTGACCATACAGTACTACGTTACTTAATGGAAAAGAAGGACGCGAAGGTGCGTCTTCTTAGGTGGATTCTGCATATCCAAAAGTTTGATTTGGACATTCGTGATAAACCTGGAAAGAAGAACGTAGTAGCTGATCACCTCTCCGATCTCGAGGATCTTAATGCTTCTGAGGATTCACCGATTCGAGACTCCTTCCCTGACGAGTCGATTTTTGTTGTCGACTCACTCCCATGGTATGCCAATATCGTGAACTATCTTGTCTCCAAGAAGGTTCCCGAAGATTGGCCCAAGAGCCACATAAACTGACTGAAGTCGTATTCTAGACATTACCACTGGAACGATCCAATCATTTTCTTTGAAGGACCAGATTGTGTCTGGAGACGGTGTATTCCTCAGGAGGAATATCAGAGTGTCCTTTCTTTATGCCACAGTCTGGAGGTAGGAGGACACCACTCCGGGAAGAGGACCACATGGAAGGTACTTCAGTGTGGCTTATACTGGCCGACACTATTTCGTGATGCGATCACCTTTGCGAAGTCGTGCCCGGTATGCTAGCGAATGGGAGGAACCGTTGGTTCCAAGGATGAGATGTCGATGCAGCCTGTCACATTTGTGATGTCTTTGACGCCTGGGGCATCGACTTCATGGGCCCATTCCCTATTAGCCATGGATTCGAGTACATCCTTCTTGCGATAGACTATCTGTCCAGGTGGGTGGAGGCTATCCCAACCCGAGCCGCAGACAGCAGGTCTGTCTGTAAATTCATTAGAGATCATATCATCTCTGGGTTCGGGATCCCCAACATGTTGATATTAGATGGGGGTAGCCACTTTATAGACAGAGATGTGCAGAAGCTCTTGAAGGATTACGGCATCGAACACCGTGTCGCTAGTCCTTACCACCCACAGACCAATGGTATGGTTGAGGTGTCGAATAGGGAGGTGAAAACCATTTTGTATAATCTTGTCCGTCCAGACAAGAAGGACTGGTCTCAGATCTTGGATCAAGCCCTATGGGCTTATAGGACAGCTTACAAGACACCGTTAGGAACCTCCCCATTCAGGATGGTATTCGGGAAGCCATGCCATTTGCCTGTAGAATTAGTGCACAAATCAGAATGGGCAATCAAGAAGGTCAATTGGAACATACACCTAGGGCAAAAACAGAGAGAAATGGATCTGAATGAGCTTGTGGAAGTCAGAAACTGAGCATACGACAACATTTTGGTGTACAAGGACAAAGCGAAGCGTTGGCATGATAGATATATCAGACGAAAGACCTTTGTTCCTGGACAGAAGGTATGGTTGTTCAATGCAAGGCTGAAAGTTTTCCAAGGCAAGCTAAAATCCAAGTGGACGGGCCCATTAATTGTCTGTGCTGTGCATGATAGTGGATGTGTTGAGATCTCAGATCTCACAGATGACGCATAGACGTTCCTAGTAAATGGACAACTGTTGAAGCACTTTGTCGAACCCAATGAATAGTTAGTCCATATTGAGGAGAATGTATTCATGTGCGAGACAGATTCAACATATACACATAGAGCCGCACATGAGACCTTGCAGCAGTGAACTCTCACCATCAGCAGCATCTGGAAAGATTCAGACCGCGATCCTTGTATATACCCATCACTCCTGTACATTCTCCCCTCCCTCCCGCGACTCTAATCACTCACCCCAACTTCATATATCTTCATCTATGACTATACTTAGGATGACCAGATCCTAAGTATAGGGGGGGGGGAGAGTCACCTGAGTCCATTCACTGTACATCCTCCACATCACATCGGTCCTCATACCACTCCAGTCCTATACTTTGGCTGACCTGAGCCTAAGTATAGGGGGGACCGATGCCCGCCCTGTATATACTCCTCCATTTAACCTCGCCCGCCCTGTTTTTGATCTTCTTCTACACTTAGGTTGCCAAAGCCTAAGTATAGGGGACGGAGCGACTTCTATACTTTTTACTCTTTTGGCTCTCCTACGCTTAGCACGAGATATGTCTTCTTCCTCACTTTTCGTGCTCTGAGGACATAGCACACGCTAAGTATAGAGGGGCGTGTATATATTACATATATACTTTACCCATAGCTCATACTTTCACGTATGTTTGTATATTCTACGCAATAATTATGGGATGGGTAAAAATTAGAGAATTGTTTTTTTGTAAAATACATGTATATTGTATAACACTTGTATAATACTTATAAAACTCGTGTAAATTGTTGTAACATAGGAGGTACAACAAATGTTTTGAAAAAACAGAAAAAATGGAAACATCAAAATCAAAGGCTTCTTATTTACTCTTGCACATCATCTCTACATCCGAAAAGAAAGAAAGGAAAAGAGTCTTGCATTTCATTCATCTACATAGCATGTCATCTACCTCTCATCTGCATATCTTGCATATGCAAGGTGAAAAGCTAGTGGGTACTGAACCACATTATGAGTAGATGTTGAGGAGGGACTTGATTTGACCTTAATCCACCTAAATTCAGAGGAACCTTATAGGAACTGGAGTTAAGATTTCTCAGGTCAGGGGACTTAATTCTTTGAGTCTGCAAGTCTATGTTCACATGTCATGTTGACTAGTCTAAGTAGAATATCTCGTGCACATGCATGATTCTTTTAGATAATGACCTAACTTGGACAAGCACAATGCATGTAGCTCTTCATTGATGAGGTGGTGAGGAGGTAGAATCCTTTAGCTTGGAGTAGCACACGAGTGGAAACATCCGTCCTCCTCTAGGGAGGGTAGTGCATCTCAACCTAGTCTGGTGGTGTTGACGTATAAAGACGGGACGCTGTGGGTTGCAATAATGCTTCAAAAGAGGCATAGTCTACTAGCTCAAGAGGAAAAACTCCTAATGTACATGCCGCACCTTGTATATAGTTCGGAAAAAAATGCAAGAACTCCAAAAAAGTAGACATGCCAGATAGAAAATAAAATACCTGTCGGAGTATGTATATTAGCAAGAAATCTGCAGCTGGATGACTTGGCTACACTTGTCAGGCATCCCGGGATAGGTAGCTACACTGGCTACCATCCATTCTTTTTTCTACCCCCTCTTGAGCTGGTCACACTTGATCTTAGAAGGGAATACCCCGCTCCTCGAGGAAAGAGTTACTGGACCGGGGAATTAGAGTTACCTTGTTAGAGGAGGCTGCTTCTTATCCATTTCTGATGTGGAGAGCTATCTTACACTTACACAGTACAAGTAAGAATCATAGTCATCAGAAATTTGCGTATGAGGATTTGTTCTGACCCGACTATTGAGGAGTCTTGAATAGAAGACTTGTGGAACTTGAAGTCTATTAGGTCTTAAGTTCAGATCCCAATAAGGTTCCACCACACAATTAATCCAAAGGCTTAGTCAAGCTCCATTTTCAACTTTTGTTCATGACCTTGGTATGGAACCCAATCTCATTTCACTCTTGCAATTCATTTTTGTTGCTCGGGGATGAGAAAGGTTTAAGTATAGGGGGTTGATGAATCTGTGATTCATCACTCTTAAAGTTGAAAATAGAGTCTTGTTCCCGAGTAAATAGCAACATATTTCCCCTTATCTTGCATAATTAGCATTCATACATGCATGTATAATATCGGCATTTTAGCATTCATATTTGCATTAAATAAGATGCCCAATTCACTTGTAAATATTCACCTATTTATCTGTATTTTATATTCACTCTAAATCCAATAAAAATATCTTTATACTGTGTATATAACTAACTAATAATATAAGGAAAAGGCCAAAAATTCCTAGCTTGTAAAATTACCCAATAAAACCCCAAACCCAGTTGGAAACCTCAGACCTTAGAATGCAAATATCTACCTCATACAACCTCCGATCTAGGTCTACTCACTTTTAGAATAATGCATATTCAGAGACCTTCAAAATGAGAATAATTTCATTTAAATCGGAGCTCGTATGCAAAACTTGGGTTTTGGGGCCCCTTTGTACATTATACGTATGTATATTTGTGCCCTTGTATTTTGTATCTTATTTGACCTCATCTCCGTTTTTGGTCAACATGAAACTTGTAGATCTCATCGAGATATACAACTTTCATGTTTTGAGTTTTTCTAAATCGACCATCTTCTCTCCCTAATTCCATATTCTCCTTCGACCATTCAGATCAGGCCATGTGGCACCCTCTGATTGCGCCACACAGCCCGCTCACATCATGCCACACACCCTTCTTCCTCCACCATTCGATGGCCTTCCCTCTCTCCTCATCACCACCATTCATCCCGTCTTTGATCCCTGCCATTCAATCAAAGCCTGGGCTTCATCACCACCCTCCATTAGTGCCCCGCCCTCAGCATGCCACGTGTTGAGCTATGCGCCCTCCGATCTTCGCCAGAAGCCTTCATCCTGGACACTCATCTCACGCTACATATGGACCCTTCGATCAGATCCTCAAGACCTCATCCCAGCCGTCCCTCAGCGCCTTCACCTGTGGCAGCCACGTGTCGTCATCTTAGCCCTTCGATCTCACCCTCCGATCAAATCTAGACCCTCCCCTCACGCCCTTCTCCTGACTGTTGGATCACTCGATCCAATGGTCTAGAGGTCGTCGTCTACCTCTCGCAGGACCCTCGCCCACGTCGCCCACCTCGTGTGCTCACCGCCCCCCTTCTATTTTTGGCTCCACTCTGGCCATCCTCTCCGTCCCCTATCACCTCCACTTCGTAGCCCATTACACGCTCATCCTCGCCGACCTCCACAATCTCCATGAACCCTGCTCATGTGGCTCCACGACCTCCACCAACTTCGTCACCCCGTCACCTACACCCTCACCTCCTACCTATAAATACTCTGCCTCCGACCACCCTCAACCCTATCCTCCATAGCAGAAGGTTCCCCCCAGCTCTTAGCTCTTAATTGGTGACAGAGATTTTGGGCGAAATCGAGCGAAGAAGGGTGTATTCCTCCGGTGAGATCCACGGCTCCGCCGCGCCGTGCCGTAGCTCCTCTAGCGAGCTTCTTGAGCTCAGGACCTCTACCGACCTTCGAGCGAAGACCAGGAGCTCCTCTCCGAGCTTCTATCCCCAGGTAGCATCCTCCATTCCTCCTCCGATCTCCTTATTATTTTTCTCTATTTTCTCGTAATTTCTCCTCCTCCTCCAATCACTCCCGCTCTCTCCTGACTATCCGCCGAGCTTCACCTCGAAGCTCTGATATTCGCGATCTATTTCATTCACTCCGACGACGCATAGAACCACTCCCTACCACTAGCTCCACCACCATGGTGGAGGAGCACCACCGAACCACCTTCACTTCGCTCCAGGCCTCCTGCAGCACTCATATTCACCTCACACACACACTGCACACCTTGGCTACAGAAACTAACCCCTGCAGGCACCATTTCTTTCATTGGTCAAAAGCGTCGTCAGAGCTGCATCGAGCTTTGTCGCTTCCGGCCTGTGGACCACCTCCGCCTCATCCATACGCTCTAGTCGCTCTGCAAAGCTTCTACAATCATCCCCATCTACTTAAGAGCCTACGGAGAGCAGCATCGAGCGAAAATTGAGACAGCGGAGCTAAGGGGACTTCACCGGAGCCCAACCACGTTTGCCACAGCAGGCGGCGGACTGGAGAAACACAAAGCACAATAGTGTTGAATGCGAAAATCGGGAGGTTGTGTCAATTACAAGGCGAATCAACTGTCGCTGCGTTGACCTCACGTGAAATACGAAATTCAAACAACAATTAACCCACAACAAGAATCAAACAATGAAAACGGTATGGAGTCAAAATTTATTATAACTCTACAAAGGATGTGTATAGTGTGCAAGCAGTGTAGAGGTCGAACACAGGGAGCAGACATGTAGAACAGGGCAAAATGCTCAAAATGTGGTTGTGATGATTGGCCTATAAATGCTATTTTTTGTGGGTTTTTAATTTTCTATTTTTTATTTTATTTTTATTTTTATGTTTTTATATCTTAATTTTTAATTTACTGATTTTCTATTTTCTTTTTGTATTTTATCTTTTTTTATATTTTCTTTTTATTTAAATAGAATATATACACAATATAAGAAATGAGAAAGATAAGGTATTTATAAAAATAAGCAAAAAAATCAGGAAATAAAATATTTTTGAGCTTTTTATATTTTTCTAATTTTTTTGTGATTTTTCTAGATTTTTCATATTTTTTTGGTATTTTTAAAGACAAAAATACTAAAAACTATGAAGAAAATAAAAAGCTAAAATTAAAATGGGGATGAAAAATAGTAAACAGTGACAAAAATTACCTGAATTAATTTTGAATGAAAGATACACAATAAAAAAATTCAGGAAAAGAAAACACAATTTTTAGATTTTTTATGAATTTTCAATATTTTTATGAAGATTTTTGGAGTTTTATAATTTCTAGGAGTTTTCTTTTATATTTTTTAGTAATTTTTAGACAGAAGTTATACATTAAAATAGGCAAAATATATTCTTTTTGGAATTTTCTGAGGTGTTTTTATAATTTTTATGGATTTGCTAATGCAAACATTAGCAAAAATGTAGGTTTTTGAATTTTTATAAATATTAAAATGCAATAAAAATGCAAAATAAAAATATGGCGTGAATCTACATTGCAGCAGGAACATATGATATTTTTTTGGTAATATTTGGGATTTTATAGATGCATAAAACAAATAAAAGAAACAAAAAGAAAATGGATACTAGCAGGGGTATTTTTGGAATTATGCAAAAGCTCAAGGGCCAGAATGTAATTTACCACAAAATTTATAACTCAATAAAAAATGTTTATAGACTAAATCAAATAGCTAGAAGCCCAAGGGTGTCGCTGCAAAAAGCCCACCCAAGCACGTGCGACGCACGCGCCTGGGGAGGACCCAAAGGCAAATACAAAGAACTTGGGGGCTATATAACAAATATGCCAGAAAACTATAACTACAAATAAATGTTTTGGTACTAAAAATAAATATGCAAAATCCCCGGGGTTGCCCTACAAAATTGCCAAGTCACGTGCGTTGAGCACGTGACCTGGCAGGGACTAAAATGAAATATTACAAACATCAGGGGGCAATGTGCAAATATTACAAAAGTTTTTAAGCAGCCTATGAAAGATTTAAAGTTAAATGATAAATACAAAAATAGGCTGGGTGTACTGCGCAAAATACCCAACCTAACAGATCGGACGGCTGATGGAGGGATACTTAACGCCACATGTCGTGATCTGATCGCGCGATACCCCTTTGCGCCAACGGTCCAGATTAGATGAGCTGCGGACGATGGACGGCCTGGATGCGCATGATCCTATGGCTGCTGCTCCTCCTGGGGTTCCTCGAAGATCGAATGGCCGAGGACTGGTCAGGAAGAACAACACAAGAACTCAGAGAATCCGAGTTTCAAGCCACTCTCCTGACCCATTCCGGCCACCTGGGAAGCTCGGGGAAGTTCCCCAACGATCCTGCAGTGAATCTCAAGCATCTGGGGGTGTCAAAAAGGCAAGGGTTGCACCAGGGCCTCCTTGCGATGTCGGGGACGAGACAAGGCTGCCAGGTGCTTCCGGTGCGGGCAAAAATCTCCCCCAGGTGAGCTTCAGGCTCCAGAAACACCTGCAAAAAACTGTTAAGGAGGGCAAGGGCAAACTGCCTCGCCCCTCCTAGATGTGGATGGCGGCAGAAAATGACACAAAGGTGGCTCGCCGGAGCTTGCTCCGGCGAGGTGGTGGAGGTGGCGATTGGCTGGGCGTGAATCAAAAAGGGAAGAGGGAATCGAATCCTAATGCTACGGGAAGAACAAAAATGCAAGAAAAATGAATAAAAACGATGACCTCAAAGGTTGAAAACCTGAGATGGGTACCTCGACGGCCAAGGTCGGAGATGAGGGGTGGAGCGCCTCCACGGCCCTCGCCTGAGCCCCGCGCACGTGCTGGAGGAAGGCTGTCACCCTTCCGGTCCTGAGAACGGCGAACAAAGGTCAAGACGTGGGTAGAAGAGAGTTTAGAGTGCAAAGGAAGGAAAGGGGCATTTTTGAATGGATGGAGAAACGACCATGAAGAATGAGGAACCTCGTCGCGATCAGTGATTTACAGCCCAAGAAAAGACCTGGGCGTGAATCATCAATGGACGAGGCAAAAATTTGCAGAAGGACGCGACATGAAAGGAGGAAATGGGTGGTCTCCAAAAATGGGAGAAAAACGAGGAAACACAGCTCTGACAAGGGCACCGGCGTTGGGTCAGAGAGTTGACCTGAGGTCAACTCTCCAGCCCTCCTGGTTGGTCCACGTGGACCAACCAGGAAAAATCTTGGAAATAATATTTGTAAAATCATTTAAAAATAACAAATTAATTTATTAATTTTTGGTTATTAAATAAAAATGTTTATTAATTTATGAATTATTTTATTATGATTTTTATTTATTTTTTCGAGATATAAGAATTCAAGTTACCTTTTATAGCCTATATTGGTATACATATCTATATATTTTAATATTTTATTTTTATTTTGTATATTTAATTTTATTATATTTTGTTTATTATTTTATAAATTTATAAAATATTTTTATACACTTAAATATATTTTTATTTTATTTTTCTGAAGTATTTTGTACACTTAATAAAATAGAGGTAATAATTATGTGGGTATATTTATAGGTCTTATACCTATGTATTATATAGACAAGTATTTTATTTTGTATTTTCTTTGAGTTTTTATTCTGATTTTAATATACACATTTATTATAAATAATATTTACAAAATTATAAAAATATCAGATTATAAAAAGAATGAATAAATAATAAAATGAATATTTTAATCTGTACAGTATACAATAAGGGTCCAAAACTCAACTTTCAAACCGTAGCTCCGCAAAATGCGAGACCACTTCATTAAATAGCTTATTTAAAATTATATACAATTAAAGGTGATTTTGATGCGTTTCGACTTTTATTTGAGAGATACAGGTCTGGGAAGTTGAGATTCTGGAATCTTATTCAGATCATAACTTTTTATCTGTACATTATTTTTAAGTGAGATAAATTTTGTATTTTTCTTTATTTAATTATCTACAACTTTCATGTATAAAGTTTCTTCGTTTGAGGTATAAAAAGTGGAACCAAAAATAGGTCCCAAAATGAATAAAGAATGGATAAAATAAAAGGGATATTTTATTGTATTCTGGCACTTATCACCCCCTACTTTATTCCTTGTCGACCTACTCATCTAGATGCCTAGGTCTCGGGGTTTCGGGTCATAAAATATCTACAATATTTTATTCCTTTTCTTTTCTTTTCTTTTCTTTATTCTATAATTTTGGCATTAAAAACAGTATTTTATAGACATTTATACAATAATGCATGCATGCTAAAATGCCTAAATTAACAGTATTTACACACATTTACTAGGGTTTTTAAGGCCAAAATGATAGAATAAAGATGATGAAACGTAGATTCATCATCCCCCTATACTTGCCTTTGCTAGTCCCTAGCAAACACTTATGCAATAAGTGCAAGAAAAACTAAGAAAAGAAAAAGAAGAAAGATGGATTAAGTTTAATTATCAAACTAGTCTTCACAAAATCAAAGATTAGAGCTTACGTTAGACCTTTGGAATTTTAGTACGGGTGGAACCTTAACGAGAACTAGATTTGAAATCCAATAGACTTCGAGAATTCCAAAACTCTGCCCAAGTCTCCTCAATAGCCAGGTCAGAAATATCTCAACTCATACGCAAACCCTTATGACTATGAAGCTGACTCGTACAATGTAAGTGATAGTGGCTCTCCCCAACTGAAATGACAAAGAGGCTGACTTCTCCAGCACGACAACCCAATGATTCCCCAATCCAATAACTCCTTCCTCGAGGAGCGGGGTATTCCCTTTTAAGTTCAAGTGGCAACCAGCTCAAGAGGAGGAGGTGAAGAGAAGAATGGACAATAGCCAGTGTAGCTACCTATCCTAGGATGCAAGTCCAGTGTAGTTAAGTCATCTAGCTGCAGGCTCACATGTTTTGACTTTTGAAGATCAAGCTTACTTATTGACTATACAACATATTCACATACTTTTGCAGGCATTTTATTTTTGTACAGGCCTGCCCATTTTTTTATTTTTTTTGTAATACTATTTACAACACTTACATAGGGGGTTTTTCCTCTTGAGCCAGTAGACTATCCCTCTTTTGAAGCTTTATTGCAACCCAAACTCTCCTGTCTTCAAAATTCATCATCACCGAACGGGTTGGGGTGCACTTCCCTCCCTAGAGGAGGACAAATGTTTCCACTTGTGTGCGTCTCATACCGGAAAATCCAACCCCCTCACCACTCCAACTGAGTTGAGCCATGTGAAAGGTGCAGGTGTCCAAGTTAGGTCATTATCAACAAGAGTCGTGCGTGTGATCCAAAATACTCTACTTAGGCAGTCAAGAATCCATTGAACCAAGTCTCATGATCCTCAAAGAATTAAGCCAACTAGACCTGAAGTACCTCAATTCCAGTTCCTATAAGGTTCTTGTTACTAGGTAGATTTTAAGGTCCAATCAAGCTCCAATCTCCGGATTTTACTTAGACTTGTTCAACTATCAAACTCAATCCGAAAAATGTGAATGCTATGCAAATGCGATGCAGAAAATATTTTTGTGATGCAATTTTCAAGATTTTGAACTTTTTATGGATTTTTGAAAAGATGATGATGCATATGCATTTTTTGTATTTTCAAAAGATTTTTCAAATGTTTTTGGTATTTTAGTTTTGCAAATGTTTTTAGGATTTTTGAAAACAAAGATTCTTGGCTAAAAACTAGGTTAAAATATTTACACGGGAGTGCTTATTATATTTACAAGAAGTGGATTTTAAGAATTTACAAGGGTAAGTGGTCAATTTTATATAAATATATACAATAAAGAATTTTAGGTGTGATGTATGTATTCCTCAAACTTATTTGAAAATCATTTTACAAACAATTTGAAAAACTATAGTCCAAAGTAATTTTTACAAACAATTTTACAAACATGTACACACATTTGAAAATCATTTTGCAGAGGTTTTTCAAACAGTATATATAGATTTTTCACATATTTTTGCAACCATTTTTCAAACCATTTGCAAATAATTTTTTAAACATTTTATTTCACACAAAGAAAATAAAATTTTACAAACCAAAATGTTTTTACAAAGGTTGAAAACATGTAGCAAAACGTTTTCAAAAATATTTTTAACAAAGATTTTCAAACTATTTTTCAAATATTTTGCAAAAAATACTTTCACCTGATTTATTAATCAGTATGTACAAAAAGATTTTGAGGAATAATACCATCTTTTTATTAAGGTTTTTAATGAATTTTTAAGAATTATTAGCCATAATTATTAAGAAAAATACAAAAGTACGAGTTATGGCTAAAGTATATACGCAGTATATATGACCCCCCTATACTTAGCTTGAGCTATGTCCTCATAGATCGGAGAGAAAAGAGAAGACATAACTCGTACTGAGTATAGAAAAGTCTAATAAATAAATAAAGGAATGAATGAACAAATGAGAAGTCGACCGTCCCCCTATAGTTAGGATCAAATAATACTAAGTATAGCAGACTGTACACAAAGCAGGGAGGGTCAAGGGTGGGAATGAACATATCGTACTCAGATTGTCTCCCCCTATACTTAGGGTAAGATATCCCTAAGTATAGACAAGAAGAGGAGACAATGGAGAGGATCAAAGACTAGGAGAAACTTGGGGTGCACACCTCCCTATACTTAGGACAAAGTACGTCCTAAATATAGAATACTGTCTACAAGGGGCGACACTTTTTTTGGTAGAAAAAGAGAAGAAAAAAGGAAAAGAAGAGAATAAGAAAAGAAGAAAAGAGATCAAAAGATGGAAGAAGAGAACGTGATAATGTACACACCACTCCCCCCATACTTAGGGTAAAAGAAGCCCTAAGTATAGGTGGCGACAAGAGTGATGATCGGAACAACGAAAGAACACTCGGCTCGTCCACCCCCTTATACTTAGGACAAAGTATGTCCTAAGCAAGGCAAACACGAGAATGGGTGGATGAGCAATACGAGAGATAGACAGAGGGAAACAAATGAATATATAACAAGATGGATGTACACATGATCAAGAAGGTAGAAAGAGAACCTTCTTGCGGGATCGTTGAGGAATGGATCTGGTATGGTGCAGGTCAACATCGGGGTCCACAGTGGACGGAAGCCGATCAAGGTCGACAAAGTGAAGATCCTCAGGGGCCCTAGGGTGTAAAGGCACATACGAGTCGGTGGAAGTAGTGTTGTTAGGTCTGGCCTTGGGAGTCTCGTTGATATCAAAGTGGAAAGGGACAAACTCATCATCATCGAAAGAAGTGTAGATAGAGTCATCCTGCAAGGTCTCATCCTGGTCAAAACCAAAAGGAACGAATTCATCAGTGGAAGTAGTCAAACTCTGTTCGTCCTCTATAATCTCAACCGGATCGTCTTTCTCATCAAAAGGCCCGAATTCCCGAATAAAAGCAATCAAATCGAATTCAGCCTCTGTCTTATCTGAATCTAAGTGAACATGAGCAGATATATTAGTGAAAGTAGTCAAATCATGTCTGCCCTGTCTGGTCTCTAAATATGCCCTCCGCTCAATGGTATCAATCGTGTAAATCCCGCGGATGTCATCAGCACATCACCAATCATAGGAAGCAGAAACTCCAAGGTCTATGCTTTCCGAGCTTTCCTCCTTGGAGAGGAATTCTTGGGTCTCGTCATCGGTCATAAAGAAATTCTCTCTGATATCCTCATATAGGTCATAGGACTCATGGTCAGCCAAGACCGGTGAAGGCACATCAGGTGCAGGTCTCTGGTCAACTGTGGGTGAGGTGATCAACACTTCACTCTCGTCAATAGGACAGAAGCGAATCTCTCCTGATCCATAGTTAATAACGACCCTCGTAGAAGTGAGGAATGGTCATCCCAGGATGATTGGAGAATGCCCCCCAGTGGAGGTCTCCATGGGCAATACGACAAAATCAACATTCTAGGTCATGCCCTGAATCGAAATGACGACATTTTCAAGGATACCATTCGACCTCTTTATTGATCCATCAGCAAACTGAATGATCATCCTGGTTTTCTTGAGAGGACCTAAGTGAAGAGACTGCACCAGCGAGAAGGGTAAGATGCTAATCGAAGCACCGCTGTCTAGGAGAGTGTGATCACATGTGTGGTCAGAGATGGTACAACTAATGAAAGGTGTGGTAGTGTTCTTTTTCGTAGGAATGGGACGGTGTGTGATGGCGTGGGCAGTGGCCATGGTTAAGATATGATGCTCAGATCTGCTCCTCTTCTTTCTCTTCTTGGGAAGAGGAGCAGATAAATCAGTCATGGCCTGCTGAAGCGGGGCACGGATGATCTCATGAATAGTGGCCACCACTTCGGGTTCAGTCAACATTTTTTTTGAACTTTTGGACATCCTTCATACAAGGGAGGAAGTCGGAATCAGCATATACACGAGGCATGCCAAGAACAGTCTGTATAGCGGCATCCTCGGGGTCAAAGGTAGGACAGGGTGTGAATGATTGTGTGGTTAAGGGATCTGGCAAGTGGTACTTCTCCTCACAATCTGAATTGATCACGTGTCTCCCGAAATCTTTTTGAATTTTTAATTTTTTCCCATTTTTTGTATTTTGGGCGATTGCAAGCTCTCATGGAAATCATCGAATGAACCCATATCATCAAATGGTGGAATATCATGGTCGCTCCTAGTGAGGTTGTCAATCCTTTATCTCATATGATCTATCATCTGGGTCAAGTGCTCAAGGGTGGACTCCATGAAAGGTGACTCCAACAGGTTAGTCTCGGGTGGATGTGAAGGTGGAGAATACGGAGGTAGAGGTGGATGTGGCTAGAAATCCGAGTCCTGATACTGTGGCTGAGGCGGGTATGCACAAAAATTAGAAAAAATCGGAGGAGGATCCTCCTGATAAAAGGGAGTTCGACCGGCTGGAGTGAGCAAGGGATCCGCAAAGTCCGGAGAGAAAACGCTCCAGGGGTCCATCTCGAAAACAAAAGGAAATGATCAGGAGAGGACAAAGGTCAAGTCACGAGAAGTGAGAAAAAAAGTGCAAGTGCGCAAAAGCGATCTAGGACACGCACAAAATAATCACAATAAAAATGAAAATAATACAAACCCCTCAATTCACCTACTCAACTCGGTAGAGACCGTAAAATGCGGTCTTTTTATCTTGTCTGTTTTAGAGTTAGGTGAGAAGTCAAAGAATTGCACAAACACTTAGGGGGATGAAATGGGATTTGGGCACTAGTCCTTAGGGTATGCGCGAGCAATGTAAAACAAAGACAATGAGGGGGTTACTCGCCCCAAGACAAGATTTTTCTTTTTGACCGATTTTAGGGTCGATTAATTTTAGCAGTCCCAATTTTATTTGTTGTCACTTTTTTTTGGATTTTTAATAAGAAATGCACGAGCCTAATAGGGAATCAATTCCTTTAAACACCTAGGTGATCAAAATCAGAGGTAGAGGAGCGGGAAAGCAATGCAAGCGACAAAACGACGATGTATGCTAAAGCGTAAATGCTCACCTTGCCTCCAACACTCTACATGCAAGGATGCTTAGCAGAATTTAAACCTAATCTATATGCAGATGCGAGCCGATGAAATCGCCCTAAGATGAGAAGCTGCTATTAGCGTGAAGAACAATTTTCGAATTTTGACTAAGTCCAAAACGCCACTATAGGCACATGCAAATTTATTAAGTGTTTGGACCTAATGCCATCGACAAGCAACTCCTACAACTAAGGCTTAATCACACAAAATAAATAAAATCGGAAATCGGAAAACAAAAAAAATGCGATGAAAAACCATAAAAACTGCGGTGAGCCCCCAAGTGTACAAACACTTGGAAATTAGGCTCGAGAGTCCAAAGTTCGGGTTACCTGTATTATTACAATAATAAAGTCTCTCTCTCACTAAAATTATAAAAATAAATACAATAAAATAAAAATGCTTAAAATGCGACTGTCTTCTCAAATTCCTCTGAGCCTCCTTTGATGCTAGGTCTGATGCTCACACCACCTTCACGTGGCTGCGCAGGCGCCTAGGGTGAAGCGCCTCCCTTGATCTGCGGTTCCTCACACAAAGTCAACAAAGAGGATGATTAGACAAGTCAAGCAACTATATCAAATAAATGAGCAAATAACTAAAACCGTAAAAATAGACAATCAATCACAAGCACAAGCAAAACAAGATCTACGTGCTGTTGCTCCCCGACAACATTACCATTTGTTGAACGCGAAAATCGGGAGGTCGTGTCGATTTACAAGGCGAATCAACAGTCGCTGAGTAGACCTCACGTGAAATCCGAAATTCAAACAACAATTAACCCACAACAAGAATCAAACAATGAAAATGATGCGGAGTCAAAATTTATTATAACTCTACAAAGGATGTGTATAGTGTGCAAGCAGTTTAAAGGTCGAACACAGGGAGCAAACAGGTAGAACGAGGCCAAATGCTTAAAATGTGGTTGTGATGATTTGCCTATAAATGCTATTTTTTGTGGGTTTTTAATTTTCTATTTTTAATTTTATTTTTAATTTTATATTTTTATATTTTGATTTTTAATTTACTGATTTTCTATTTTTTTTGCATTTTATCTTTTTTTATATTTTCTTTTTCTTTAAATAGACTATATACACAATATAAGAAAAGAGAAGATAAGGTATTTATAAAAATAAGTAAAAATAAGAAAAAAATCAGGAAATAAAAATAATTTTGGGCTTTTTATATTTTTCTAATATTTTGTGATTTTTCTAGATTTTTCCAATTTTTGGTATTTTTAAAGACAAAAATACTGAAAATAGTGAAGAAAATAAAAAGCTAAAATTAAAATGGGGATGAAAAATAATAAATCATGACAAAATTCCCCAAATTAATTTTGAATGATATAACAAAATAATGAAATTTTAGGAAAAGAAAACATAAATTTTAAGATTTTTATGAATTTTCAATATTTTTATAAAGATTTTTGGAGTTTTATAATTTTTAGGAGTTTTCTTTATAATTTTGTTATTTTTGGATAGAAGTTAAAACATACTAAAATAGGCAAAATATATTTTTGGGAATTTTCTGAGGTGTTTTCTAATTTTTTTAGGATTTTCTAATGCAAACATTAGTAAAAATGCAGGTTTTGAATTTTTATAAATATTAAATGAAAATAAAAATATGGCGTGAATCTACAATGCACCAGGAACTTATGGTATTGTTTTGGTAATATTTGGGTTTTATATATGCATGAAACAAATAAAAGAAAACAAAAATAAAATGAATACTAGCAGGGGTATTTTTGGAATTATGCAAAAGCTCAAGGGCCAGAATGTAATTTACCACAAAATTTATAACTTAATAAAAATTTGTACATACTAAATCTAAATAGTAAGAATCCCAAGGGTGTCGTTGCAAAAATTCCTCCCAAGCACGTGCGACGCACGCGCCTAGGGAGGACCCAAAGGCAAATACGAAGAATCTAGGGGCTATATTGCAAAAATGCCAGAAAATTATAACGCGAATAAATGTTTTGGTACTAAAAATAAATATGCAAAATCCCCGAGATTGCCCTGCAAAATTGCCAAGTCACGTGCGCTGAGCACGTGACCTAGCAGGGACTAAAATGAAATATTACAAACATCGGGGGCAATGTGCAAATTTTACAAAAGTTTTTAAGCAGCCTATAAAGATTTAAAGTTAATTATTAAATACAAAAATGAGCTGGGTTTACTGTGCAAAATACCCAACCTAACATATCAGACGGCTGATGGAGGGATACTTAACGCCACGTTCGCGATCTGATCGCGCGATACCCCTTCGCGCCAACAGTCCAGATTAGATGATCTGCGGATGATGGACGGCCTAGACGCGTCTGATCCTACGGCTGCTGCTCCTCCTGGGGTTCCTCGAAGATCGAATGGCCGAGGACTGGTCAGGAAGAACAACTCAAGAACTCAGAGAATCCGAGTTTCAAGCCACTCTCCTGACCCATTCCAGCCACCTGGGAAGCTCGAGGAGGTTCCCCGATGATCCTGCGGTGAATCTCAAGCGTCTGGGGGCGTCAAAAAGGTGAGGGTTGCGCCAGGGCCTCCTTGCGATGTCGGGGACGAGACAAGGCCACCAGGTGCTTCCGGCGCGGACGAAAATCTCCCCCAGGCGAGCTTCAGGCTCAAGAAACACCTGCAAAAAACTGTTAAGGAGGGCAAGGGCAAACTACCTCGCCCCTCCTGGATGTGGATGGCGACGGAAACGGCACAAAGGTGGCTCGTCGGAGCTTGCTCCGGCAAGGTGGTGGAGGTGGCGATTGGCTGGGCGTGAATCAAAAAGGGAAGAGGGGATCGAAACCTAATGCTATGAGAAGAACAAAAATGCAAGAAAAACGAATCTAAATGATGACCTCAAAGGTTGAAAACCTGAGATGGGTACCTCGATGGCCAAGGCCGGAGATGGGGGGTGGAGCGCCTCCACGACCCTCGCATGAGCCCCGCGCACGTGCTGGAGGAAGGCTGTCACCCTTCCGGTCCTTAGAACGGCGAACAAAGGTCAAGATGTGAGTAGAAGAGGGTTCAGAGTGCAAAGGAAGGAAAGGGGCATTTTTGAATGGATGGTGAAATGGTCGTGAAGAACGAGGAACCTCGTCGCGATCAGTGATTCACAACCCAAGAAAAGAACTGGGTGTGAATCACTAATGGACGAGGCAAAAATTTGCAGAAGGACGCGACATGAAAGGAGGAAAGGGGTGGTCTCCAAAAATGGGAGAAAAATGAGGAAACACAGCTCTGACAAGGTCACATGCGTTGGGTCAGAGAGTTGACCCGAAGTCAACTCTCCAACACTCATGGTTGGTCCACGTGGACCAACCAGGAAAAAGCTTGGAAATAATATTTGTAAAATCATTTAAAAAAGGAAATTAATTTATTTTTTTAGTTATTAAACAAAAAATGTTTATTATTTTATGAATTATTTTATTATGATTTTTATTTATTTTTTCGAAATATAAGAATACAAGTTACCTTTTATAGCCTATATAGGTATACATATCTATGTATTTTAATATTTTATTTTTATTTTGCACATTTAATTTTATTATATTTTGTTTATTATTTTATAAATTTATAAAATATTTTTATACACTTAAATATATTTTTATTTTATTTTTTTGAAGTATTTTGTACACTTAATAAAATAGAGGTAGTAATTATGTAGGTATATTTAAAGGTCTTATACCTATGCATTATATATACAAGTATTTTATTTTGTGTTTTCTTTGAGTTTTTATTCTGATTTTAATATACACATTTGTTATAAATAATATTTAAAAAATATAAAAATATAAGATTATAAAAAGAATGAATAAATAATAAAATGAATATTTTAATCTGTACAAGTATACAATAGGGGTCCAAAACTCAACTTTCAAACTGTAGCTCCACAAAATGCGAGACCACCTTCATTAAATAGCTTATTTAAAATTATATACAATTAAAGGTGACTTTGATGCATTTCGAGCTTTTATTTGAGAGATACAAGTCTGGGAAGTTGGGATTCTGGAATCTTATTCAGATCATAACTTTTTATCTGTACATTATTTTTGAGTGAAATAAAGTTTGTATTTTTCTTTATTTAATTATCTTCAACTTTCATGTATAAAGTTTCTTCATTTGAGGTATAAAAAGTGGAACCAAAAATAGGTCCCGAAATGAATAAAGAATGGATAAAATAAAATGGATATTTTATTATATTTTGGCCCTTATCTCCCCTACTTTATTCCTTGTCGACCTATTCATCTAAATGCCTAGGTCTCGGGGTTTCGGGTCATAAAATATCCACAATATTTTATTCTTTTTCTTTTTTTCTTTATTCTATAAATTTGGCATTAAAAACAATATTTTATACACATTTTGTACAATAATGCATGCATGCTAAAATGCCTAAATTAACAGTATTTACACGCATTTACTAGGGGTTTTAAGGCCAAAATGATAGAATAAAGATGATGAAATGTAGATTCATCAAGTAGCCGTTTGATCCTCATGATCGGACAGCTTTGATCGAGCCACGTAGCCAGTGCCCCGCCTCCGTCGGATCAGAAGGATCCAACGTTCACTATCCTGCCACACCGCTCTCGCCTCCGACTCACAACAGCTGTCCGATCTCGTGAGGATCGTACGTCTCGAAACATGCCACACCATCTGCATCACCTGCCGTTGGATCCATCGTGATCTGACGAAACTCAGACAGCCACGTCGCTTCATCCCAGGAGCCATCAACCTCCATTAGATCATCTCGATCTAACGGTCCCAAAGCGCGCCACGTATCAGCTTCGGTAGCCATTTGATCTTCATCGATCGAACGATCCATCGTGCGCCACGTCGCTTCCTCCGAGCCTCTTCCCCGACCCTTAGGCTCGGAGCCCCCGAAGCTAACCCGAAGCATGCCCGAGCCTGCAACATACCCGAGCCATAGTCCGAGCCTCCGACTTATGTTGTGATAGATGTAATTGAATTTTAATTCTCTGAAAACTTAATATTTTGAGAAGTTAGATTTTTTCCTGGATATACCTTAATTAGATACATCTAGGATAATTTTATTGCTAGAAATATTTAGGTTTTCTTTTTATTAAAATTAATTTATTGAAAATCACATGGTCTACATTGTTTAATTTATAGAAAACACATCTTGTTTCTAAAAATTATAAAAAATACAGTAGGCTAATTTCTCCATTTTTAACCTCATATCAAATTTTCATAATTTTTGCATCACATTTGCATGAATATTTGCAGGAAAACCCATAAAAGTGTTTATTTTTCATGCATGCATTTCATGTCATGAAAATACAAAAAAATATGTTATGTTTTTTCATTGCATGAATAATTAAGGAAAAATATCTATATGGATTTTTGATTTGCATATTAATTTTATCTCAAGCTAATTTGACCTTCATCTTGTCATTATGCATTTGCATTTTATCATCACTTGCATAAAAGAAATTGCCAAATATTCTCCTCGAAAACCTAGCATCTAGATTATCTAAAAATCATTTTTAGGAGATAGTGGCCTCCCTAACTTCAACATTGGTCATGCTCAAGTAAAATAAATTTAACCGCTTGCATTTAATTAAAAAATTAATTACTGGTCTTTTTACTAATATGAATTTGTCCGCTTGAAATGAAGATAAGCGTTAATTCCATATAATTAGCGAATGGCAAAAATCACGGTTCATCATACACATTGGCGTGTTTTTTAGGGTAAATGATATTGTTATTGTAATTGGGGATATTGTAAGGTATAACCGAGTTAGCTACCCCTTACCCTGATTTTTTTCCACTTTTTAGTGTTTCTAATGACACATTGGGTGTATTTAGATCATTGAATGTCAACATATTTTCAGTCAATTTTTTACTCAATTCAAGATTCATATTCCATCCATAAAGCCTATCAAATTTTAAGGGTCTTAAATGGATGAAATTGACCTCTTGTAAAAGGATATCTACTGAATAAATCTCTCGTAGAGCCTAGTACCTCACGTGTTCCTCTCGTGCAGTCTGGGCAATTTGCACTGAGGCCCCTATAAGTTCGTCAAATTACAAATCAGTCTCTACCAAGAGCATCACGTGAGGCGCACGTGTTCCCGCAGACATTTTGCACACATACCCCCAGCATTATAGGTAATCGCATTTAAGTCCTTGTCAACATGTTTGATTTTTAATAACTTTATTTTCTTTATTTGCAAATTAGTCCATGTCTTTGCACACACATTTAGGTGTCCATTTGGCATTATTTTTCAGTTCTAAAAATTGCATGATGTAGCTTATCTTGTCCTCTATCTTATGTGAGATGCGTTTCATTTTTGTGACATCTTGGGAATTAAATATTATTAATTTGGTGAAATTTTCCATATTTTGCCCACTGTGTGCCTTTTAGTTCTTATTAAATTCCTTGTTGCTCCAAAAATCATCAAAAAATCAAATTAGACTTAAGATAATTTTATCTTAAAGTGTGCCAAAAAAATCATCGCATTTGCACACATCCCGAGGCATGAATAAATTAATTAGTGATTTCCTTACCTGATTTTTAATAGGTCCAATTCACATAGAATTTTCAGTTTATTAATTTTCCTTGATTCATCATACTTAGATCTATCTAGAGTAATTTTTATATCTAGAAATAGTGTGTTTTGGTATTTATTAAAATTAATTTTTTAAAAATCACCTTGCATTCATATTTTATTCTTAGTCAATTCATAAAATGTCAGAAAAATCCAAAAAAATTAGTGTAGCTTAATTTCATTGCTCATATTATGGCCAAGTTTCATTATTTTTGGACTTAATTTGACCACATTTCTGATTTAACTTGTAAAAACTAGCCTGGGATTGCATTTGTTTATCCTTTATTGCATAAAATTGCTAAAAAAATACAAAAAATAATCTTTTGAAAATCTGACCTCCATATTCGCTTAAAATTTACCTAAGGAGACAACTGCCTCCCTGAGTTTAACCTTGGGCTTGCCCAAGTTAAATAAATCTGCCCCTCGTGATTAACTCAACATTAATTAAAAGTGGTATTTTTGACATAGCTTAGATTACCCGACTGCAACAAACTTAAAACTTAATTTGACCATTAATTTGATCGAATTAACAAGGGTAGCCAGAGTGACGTCAGTCTACGGCCTAGACATCTACACCGAATCAATTTGAGATAACATAATCGATACATATTGTACTAATGAGGTTATATCGCTCTTTCGACCGTATGCGATACTATATAGTAACACTCAAACATTTTAGGAATTAAAACTCCTTTCAATTTCTCAAAAGGTCTAATGCAATAATGTAGACATTTGAAAACACTTTTCAATTTTCAAAGGTGTAGTGCAACAATCTATACACTTTCTTTGAATCAAAAAAATTTCAATTGCAAAGGAAGTCTAGTGCTACAATCTAGACAATTCACAACTTTTTATTGCATTGTAAGCATTCAAGTGCATAAATAATTAGAGAAATATATGTAATAAAATACTTTCTAATTTATTTCATATATTTAAAAAATAAACAAATAATGATTTCAGATTCTAACTTGCAAGATGCGACCACCACACTTTAAATTAGATGACATCATATAACTTAGACTTAAAATTCATTGTGACCTCAAATATTTCCAAAATATTTGATCCAACTCCTTATGTCAATATATAAATATATTTCCATCTATTTTGAGTCCCAAAATATGAGAAATAAGTCATTTAAAACAATCAAGTCCTCTTCCAACTATGCATATGGTGAAATCCCATTTCTCGAGGTTGCACGGTCAGAATTGAGCGAAACTTATTCACACTGATCATGGACTTGATCTTTGACTTACTAATCAGTATTTTATCTTGTTATATGACCCAAAAATAGTAGGAAAAAAATCAATATTTTCTTGCTACAGTCTTGGTCGAAATCAGAGTCTACGATCGCTTTTAACATTCGAATCTTCTCCCGTTTGTCTCCATTAATCAGTGCATCTTTTGGGTATGAGTCCAGACCTTCTAGTCCTCATATATATATATATACCCCAAATATACGTTTGAAATAGATTAGAATAGTAGCAACTTCAAAAATCACTGAATATTTGAATAGTTAAAACTGTTGCAAGACTATGTACTTGATAATCGGGATAATCTAGCCGATTACTTATCAGACTTGTATACAATACAAATCCTCAAAATAAAGTCTATGATAACAATTAAAGGAAATAAATAAGAAAAAAATATTTACTATGCATCACAGAAATACATAATATTTAGCCAACATTTTACCAAAACAATTTTAGTTCATCATATGAACTAGAATATGTAGCACAACAATTTCTACATTAGGAAATTAGAAGTTCTAACGAAATAATTTACAAAATAATTTATGATATTCACAATAAATAAAATAGATATATCATGGTTAACTCTTGAGGTGTGAGTTTCTAAATGAAGAAACCTCCTGAATCAAGTTCGATCTGCAGAAGTCTTTCTCTTGGGCGTGGAAATGTTTCGCGTTGCTTCTCACGAACCTGGACGTCGATCAGAGAAACAAGAAGATGCGTATGAGATATGGAGACTCTCAAGACTCTTCTATATCTCAAGGGGCACGAAATTTCTAAGGAATATTGCTCTCCAAAATTGTGTTGCAAAAGAGAGGGCCTTGCCCTCCTTTTATGCTTACACCACATGTCCACCATGTGTGTTGTAGTCCCTTGGATTTTAAATCAAGGGCTTAGAGCAAAAACTAGTTCAATAAGGATTATCTCCTTTTTTCTCTCCAACTAATATTAACTAATTAACAATAAGTAAGCAACAACTTAGCTTAACTAAAATTAGTTAAGGATGTTGCCTTTTTATCTATTAATTAATTAACTTGATAATCCCATTATCAAAATTGGAGAAATTATGGAATTTATCCTCAAAGCTTATGAATCATATTCATGAGCTCAAAAGTAAATGTAAATCCAATTTACATCTACAAAATTAATGTGAATCAAATTTACACAATTTCATGTCTTGGAAATATTATGTAGATCATATTTACATAAATATTTATATGAATCATATCCATATAAATAATCATTAATGTGAATCACTATTCATATTAATTAATGAGATATATTTGTGAATTTTATTCACAAAATCGCCCTTATGCAATAATAACTATTATTATTACAATATTGACATCAATATGTATGTGTCCTAATCCAATTAGGACTCATGAGATACAAATGTAGATACTTATAATGTCGGGGAGATCATACTATCCATGTATAGTGACTTGAAATAGGGATAACTATCCAATTTCAGGGTATATATCATTTTTGCAAAAATCCATCACCTACGATTGTTGAGCTCGTGCTGTAACACTTTACACTCTCAGTGAGCTCAACGAAATGCATCACACTCTCCATGAGCTGGAGAAAGTGTTAATGCTATGAATCCAGCTTCCTTGACCATTTCCAATCATAGTCCAAAGCATTTGGAGCTAAGAAGTAAGCTCAAGGAGCTTGTATATTTCCACTTCCAACATTTGGACATTGAAATTGAAATTGGAAATTGTATTCAAATGAATTGTATTTTAATCCAAATAAATTGCAAATCATCTTGCTAAATAGAGCCACTAAAATCCATCCTATTTCATCACTCCCTTGGAATGGAGGTGTCATGGTTGATAATACATTGCAACATATGTAATCCTGAGTATTCCCAATACTCACACATCATTCATACTGGAAGACTTTGATGAATTTGAAGTTCAAACCCTGGTTTGACTTTCTTCTTCAGAATATATCAATAGATTTCTCATTTGATAATTGGGTAACAATATTAATCATATACTTTCCAAAAGTATATATTAATATCCTGAAATTGTGTCTTATTTCATAAAAAAGAAGGATATGCATGGAGTTCATTTTGACCCCAAATCATCTCATGAGTGAGCTCTGTCTCCCGGTCCATCAACTATGAACATGTATGCTTCCTTCTAGAGATCATACATCTCATATGACTTCATATGCACACCAACACATCGGTATATGGACCTTGGCTAGGTCACCAACCTATTGGTCTGTCAAATGTCCATACTCTGGTATATAGATGCATATCTGTTTCTAGTCGAAGGATGTGTGCCTGATTGTGATGGTTATGATTCAGGTCTTAGTTTATCTCGACCTCATCAAGTCAACTCTTTGACTTGATTATTCCAATACTTCTGAATCTCCATTCGTATGTAGCGGACCTGCATCAAGAAGTCGGTTGGAAACCAGTCTTTAGAAAAAGATTACCATCTCTTTCTTAGACTGGAGATGTGTATTGAATATCGCATGTTGGAAGTCAGCTGTGTCCACCCAGGTGCATGTTGTTCAATATGACCATGGTACGTAATTCTAATTGTAGAAAGGGACCTTAATAACAAAAATGCTTTTACATTCATTCATTTCATTTCAGATGGATATGGTAAAACAATAACTTTTTGCATTAATGGGACGCCAAGGGCTTACAAGTCCAATTGTTGGGGCCCGACTTGAGTGGCGTAGAATTAGGCGAACACTCTAGTTTAGATATCTCTTTTCTTGCTTGTGTTCGTAATTTCTAAGACACACTCTCACTAACAAGACACAATAGTAGATCGTTCTGACTTAGCCATATATTGAACTCAAATTCTTCATGCTAATATAATTATCTACTTAGGGCAATTTTTTCCTTTCTGCATTATATTTAGTATAAATGTTTAAATCTGTGTATTGTATCCCACAAGAAGATAGTGATGAGCCACTATAAGTCTACTAACTAAGTAAGCATCATCGACTTCACATCTTTATCAACTTTTACATTTCTTTCTCCCTTAATTTATAATTTAGGATTTCAAAAGGAATCAAGATTGCTCGTTAGGTGTGTGATTTTTGTGCTCATCTAAGACTAAAGTGATAACTCAAAATTAAAATCGGGAATGCTAATCATGGTGACCTATAAATAAACTGAAATACAACTAACCTTGTTACTAATGGAGAGCAATCCACTCTTTGTATGTAGGAGAGAAACCGTAAATTAGGGTAGAGCCCCAAACCTTTTATCCACATACTTTTGTAAGATTGTTTTGCCACTCAATTAAAATTGAAAAGATAATAGGTCGGACTCTTGCGGCCTTCACTGCATTGAGTTAGTGAAGTCAGGGTTTGCTTTCTTCTTGTTTATGAATCGCCATCTCATCACCTTTATTCTTTCATTTTGGCCATAAATCCCTTGCTAAATGCGTGTATATATCATGAATTGGTCAAAATAAACACTTGACAAATTGTACAAAATACTATCTAAAATATTGTATATTCAATGTATTTAAATCTAAAATAAAAGAATAAAGGAAGAAAAGAAAAATAAATGAAACACAATAGGTGTTGAATTACCCTAAACCACTAGACCCAATTATCATGATGACTTGGTCGGCGATGAATAAAGTAGGGGGAGATAGGAATATGAATTATACAAATCATAGAAAAAACCCTAGTATTAAAATTCATCAATACTTAATTTTTGGGACCTATTTTATTCTGTATTATTTATACCTCAATTTAATAAACTTTATACATGAATATTATAGATAAAAATACAAAGAAAATTACAAAATTGAAACCACATATAAATAATGCATAGTGTTCCCGAGACACACAAAATAAAAACTCAAAATAAAAACTTCACAAACCTGTATCTTCTCCATACTATATCAAATGGATCAAAATCATTTAATTGCATATAACTTTTAATAAGCTATTTAATGAAGGTAGTATCATTTAGTTTGGAGTTAAGATGCAAAATTTAGGTTTTGGGCACCTATTGTGCAATATACTTGTATATTTTATTCAATATATTTATTCTTTGTATTTTTCAAATTCTTTTATTTTTATAAAATTATAAACATTATTTGAAACATATGTACATAATTACAATAAATAAAACCATTAAAATAAAATAAAAATAAATAATACATTTCAATACATAGGTAAAATATACATTTATATACATACAATATATATACCTAATTACCTAAGTGTACATATAAGCTCAGAAACATACAATAAAAATATCTAAATACATATTAAAATAAATAAAATAGACAAAATACCTTTATAAATAATAACATATATCTTACAAAATAAAAATAAATCTATCAAATTACATGTAAATATACTTATATTTTACTTGTAAATATTAACTCACAATAAAACATCATAAAAATAAATAAAAATATGCATATGATACTACATTAAATTACAATTATTTTTCATGTTTTTATAAAATTTAATTAAATCATTTGTTATTTATTCTTAAATTTTCAAGGAATTTCCTCCATGCACTTTTCTGGTTGGTCCATGTGGATTAACCAGAACATGGACCAACAAGAAGATTTCCCGTGCTGACCAAGGGTCAACTGCCCTGTTCTTTGTTCCTCGAGAGACGGAATGTCAGACCCTTGACTTCCTCCCTTTTTCTCGCTCGATCTAATGATCAAAATGCCTTGTGTCTTGAATATCTTCTGAGCTTATGACCTCCTAGGTTTCCGCCAGATCATGTCGATCTTCCTCGATTCAATCTATATCGTCGATTGGAGTCCTCTCTCCATTCAGCTTATAAATAAGCTCCTACATCTCTGCCACCAAGTTTGATCCCCTTCGGTTGCTCTTATCCCCTCAGGTCCTCTAGTTCTCTTAGCCTTGGTGACAACAATCTAACGAGTACGAGCAGATTTGCAATGAGGAGGAGTGGTCGAAGTGGGTGATCCATTCCATCATTTGAGGAGCTCCACCGGCTGGTTCAACCTCCTTGATTCAGGTCGAGTCGATGCCTCTTTCTGCCGTTCCTAGGTATATCTTTGGTTCTACTTTCATTTCTCGCTTTCAATTTCAAGTTTAATAGTATTTTGAGTCTTAAGTTTAGAAATCCCCCCAATTGCTTGATCTCGAGCTCCAGGATGATTCATTATGATCTCATCATTAATCTGCCTCCTTGGTCATCTCACTTGAACTCCCTACACATTCTCCGTCTATCGCTCCCTCATTCTACCCCATATCCATCGTGGATCTGGGAGTCAAGGACCCCTTCGTCGCCCTTCGTCGGAGCCCATCTCCATTCCATATCCCGTTGTTTTGAGCTTTATTTTTGGGCTGAGCCTACTCGCCTCGAGCCACCAAATATTTTGATGCATGTTCTAGTCTCTATGGACTCGTCTGGAAGCATGAATCAAACATGGAATACTTCCAAGTCAACCGGAGCAAGAAGAACACCTGAGAGGATACCTACACACGGAGGAGCACCAACGACTGTAGCCACTATCTGATCGAGAGGACGATGCCAGAGCAAGGAGAATCACACGATAAAAGTTCACCGGACCTGAGTTCATCAGGTGTTCTTCCTCCTCTTTGGCGACCGTTGGATGAAGAACACGACCCAAATCAAATCTGGGCCCTTTATTTTATTCGAAGGGGTGCGAACGAATAACAGTCGGATCATTCATGTGGCATGTTAGCAACAGTTGGATGGAAAGTGATTAAGTGGTAAATTTACTTCCAACCCCCTCTTCCTTTTTGTTATTTATAAAATGTTCTATAATTATTTAATTAAGTACACAACATTGTGGACAAATTACATGTATGCCCTCGTATCTTTGTGATTTTGCACTTTAGTCCAATGCTAGGTAACCTCACGTGGACCCCCACGTGAGTGGACATTTTGTAGGCGCACCCTTGCGGGTCTTTTATTTATCATCTAGTCCATGAAAATCAAGTTGCAATTTAAAAGTTTAGGTTATTTTGTATGTGAGACTCTATAGTATATTTTATTTATAAATATGCCCTTGACAACTTGATTTATTTTTTATGCATTTCTTTTTATTAAAAATATCTCTTATGCTCTAATTTTTTTTGCAAAAAGTATAAATGTATGATCAGTTTTTCGTTCACGCTACATATTTTATTGGCCATTTTGCATGGGTTTACTATTTATTAAAAATCAAATAGAGCTATTTTAGTCCCAATTTGACTTAAAAATACAAACAAATCTATATTTTTTTGAAAAATTCCAAAATATAAGCTGTTGTTTATTTGCAGATTTTATAATTCCAGATCAAAAATAAAAAAAAATCTCAAAAGAAACCCCACAAATTAGCAAACCCTTGATAACCCAAAAAAATTATAAAATAGTTTCTAAAAATAAAATTTTTTTCCGGATTATATTTTTATATTTACATATTTCTATCTACTAAAATTTATGTTGAGAAATTTTGAACACATTTGCTATTTTTAATTCCCGAATTAATTCGGCTTGTTTAAAAATGTCTTGTTTGACCTTATTTCTGATTTTCATATAAAAAATGTGCAAATAATCCTCTAAAAATTCAAAAAATAGTTTTTTAAAATATAAAAATATTTTATTTTGAAAAGTTTGACTATATTTATCTATATTTATACTTATAATACCCTATTAGCCTATATATACCTATATATTATTATATATAGTTGATATTAATATTAATTATTATAAATATCTTCTAAATATGTTAAAACATTTAAAAAATAAAAAGGATTATTCTTGGGGATATTTTCAATTTTTTGTACATTTATAATATATATTCTACTATATATTACTTATAGTATTTATATTACCATATATACATTTAGATATACCCTTATACATATTTATATAATATTATATATTATTAAAAATAAAAATGAATTAAAAATCAAGAAAATTTAAAACTAATTAAAAACCCTTAACACATTGATTGATATTGTGCATACTTATACATACATACACTCTTGTATTATTTATTTATAAATAATATATCTGCTATGTTCCTTGTTCTTTGTGTTCGACACCTTACTCTGCTTGTCTCTATAGACACATATATTGTAGGGTTATAATTCACACTTGCTATTGATTGCTTTATATTATTGTATGGGTTGATTATTGATTTAATCGTCGAGTCTTCGAGAGCTACCATCACTGTAACCATTGGTCCCACCTTGTGTGGACCACGAGACAATTCCTATGATATTTTTGATATTTGAAATGGTGCCATTGCCAGGAGCAACGAATATCATAACATCTTGTATATAACTTTCACATTATTTTCCCTCTTATTATTTATTTATTTATTTTTAATTATTATTTATCTGCTCTGACTCATATTTCTTTGTTTGATTTCTTGCTGTGGACCATGTGGCGACGGTTGTTTCTTAGGAGGTGGATACATCCGAGCCGCGAGGAGGTTGGCTATTCTTCTTGTGAGCCAACCAGGAGAGAGCAGGAGAGAGAAGCATAGAGAAAAGGAGAACATCAACACACTTGGCATTTTTGGTTTTATTTTGTAAGGAGAGTGATTTTATTTCATTTATAATATTATTTGTAATAATTTGGATTTGGACACTGTCACACTTCACGAGGTTCATTGCCTTGGTTTCTGTTCACATGGGGGCCTCATCGCGATTTTTCAAGTTTTATCGCTTTTGTTTTATTTTATTTCATGTGTTTTGAGCTTTCTGCCTTTATTTTTCTTTGTTTTATGTGATCGAGCCCCTAGATCTTGGTTTTCTTGACACAGTAGCAAGGTCCAAAGCCTAAATATAAGGATGAACCTATAGAGTACTTCGCTTGCACTTAGTTAAAAATTAATTGTTGATTGCTTGAATTTAGAAAAACGAGCTGTGAGAGACTCCACACAGGACTTGTAGGACCCGTTGTGGCAGGCACTGAGGAGTCACAAAGATCGGAAACTTAGGCCCCACTTTTGATTGATTAGCATTTGGTTCTTCCCAATAATTGCAATTCTTGTTTAGGACGCTTTATCACTTTGCATACCGTTCATGTAGTATAGATTTATATATTCTTCCTTGCATTTCGCATGGAGAGCATTGGGAAGCTTTGTGAATCTTCTTACTTTGCATGCATCATTTGACACGAGAATGTGATTTCCACTCTAGTGTCCACTTGCATTGCTTTTCCGCCTTCTCCCTCTATTTTATATCACTTAGGATCAAAAAGGAAATGCAAAAAAACCTTTCGGCAATTTGCTTTGAAAAATACTCAAAAAATTGAAAATCCAAAAATTAAAACAAGGGGACTGCTAATAAACTTTGACTTTAATTAAAAATCATAATGGACATCCTTGTTTGGAGTTCAAATAGCCCTCCTTGCTTTTAGGTACATTCCATACTGAGTGAGGCATGACCCCCAAGGATTAGAGCCAAAAACCCGATCTGTGGCAACCTTGATTATCACATAAGTTGGCAAAGTATTGGTACTTCTGTCGTATGTGGACGAGTAGGTCCTTGTAGACGATGATGTTCTCGCCTTGTGTGGAGCATCCTACTTGGTCCGAAGTACTAATCATAGGCCACTCCTTCACGGGGGTGTCTGTCTCATTGTACCACGGACGAGTACCTCGCTTGCGAGGGAAGTATTAGTTTCACTTATTGGTTTCTTTTCTTTATTTCTTTGGATAAGTAGCCACCCAAGCACAAGATCAAGGATCTCAAAGTGCGCATATCACAGGTTACAAAGGAGGTGGAAGAAGTACGTGGTACTTTATAGGCAGCACACACACTCCTATAGAGATAGCCCTTATAAGGACTTGTTATAAGATTTGCCTACTAAACATCCATAGAATTGAAAAGATAAAAGTAGTCGAACTCTTACGGATTCACTTGGGTTGAGTTGGTGAATCCACAACTTATTTGGTGTTTATTTGATTTAGATTAAAGTCAAAGATCAAAGTCCCGCACACTTGTGCGAATTTCGCCTTTCATTTTCTCTTCTTTTATTCCCATTTGCCCCCACTCAATTTTGAGCTGTTCTAAGTTTTGCACTCCTATTATTTCTTGTTGAACTTTGTATTATTCATCCATTCTTGATCTTCCTTTTGACCTCGAGATGGCAACCCATGGATGGCTTAGTCGAGACTCCGTCGACACCTATATTGATTCCATGCAGTCGACCTCTCTAATAATTCGAGGCGATTCTCGAGATCATGGTTTGGACTCTACGAACCACTCTTCAGAATTCCCATCTTCTTCAATAAACCGGGATCAATTTTATCCCCAAATCTACCCATTTTGGATGGAGATTGATTTCACTCCATATATCTCTCAATCCTTAATGAAATTCTTTGTTAACCATAACACAAAACGATTTTCCAAATTTGGTGCTTCAATGCAGACTGAGCGGGGCGTCATTCTATTTGCAGATCAAGATCTCGATCTGGAGCCAGAGATTTTGTCAGACTCAGATTCAGATACAAATATGGCTCTGAATGGAAAGGTAAAGGAACCTCAGCACCCACAACCGTTGACAGGCCAGCAACATGATCAGAATACGGTGAATGCCCAGCTTCTTGCCTCCATACATGCAATCCAACAGTAGGTCACTATCTAGGTGATGGCCCAGGTTGCCTTTCAGAATATGCTATGATCTGCGGAGGAGAGACCAACCAGAAGGAGGAGGAGAAGAGGAAGTCATATAATATGGAGCCAATGGAGGGCCGACAAATCATCGAAGAGGAGGGCGGCCCAAGCTGACTCTTAAGGAAGCTTACAACCCCGGTGCCGGACAAATGATTGAATGGATCCAGATCCCTGCTGTCCATGTCCATTTTGAGTTGGATCTCAACTCTTGGCTCTTCTTCCCACATTCCATGGGAATGCCAATGAAGAACCATACATCCATCTACAACAACTTGGGTGCATCTATGGAACCCCTCACTACCCTAACATCTTGTTAGGTGTAGTTAAAATGATGAAATTCCCGTTTAGACTTCAAGAAAGGGAGCTTCACTAGATCAATCATTTGGAAAGATCATCACCACATGGGAGGAGTTTAAGTCCGCCTTCTTGCACAAGTTCTACCCTCTCCGACGGCTAAATCATATGCGTTCCTATATTGCCAACTTCACCTAAGACACCCACGAGTCAATTCATGAGGCTTGGAAGAGGATTACTGATTTGCAAGAGAAGTGTCCCCATCATGATATTATGTGGACTAGCCTGGTCTAGCATTTCTTTGGTGGACTTACCATTGAAAGCCAGAAGCTCATCGATGCCTCTTATGGAGGGTCACATTTTAACAAAGATGAGGACGTCGTATGGTAGATTTTTAAAGAAATGGTAGAATGAGAAGCTGCCTTGTCATCGTCTTGTGCCTACCAGAGACAACCACAGATTCATCGGAAGCCAATACATATGGCAGACTTGTACGAGCCAGACAAGGATGAGAGATCCAATATGAGCATAATTGGGAGCCACCTCTCCAAGGTGATATCATAGAGAAACGATCACATGACCTTGAAAAACTCACTGTGATTGAACAAAGGACCCAAAATTTGGACAAATTGGATAAGATTACCAAGCAGATGGAGCTACTGGTAAGCACAATCAACGCCTGACGATCTTTGTCTGCATCAACTTTGATTCCTGTTGAGATGAAGGAGCCCTCATTGCCTCAACCTCCAAAGCTAAGTCCATCTCAGCCAGTGATCCAACACGTGTATTACGTACAGGCCCCCGAGCCATCATCGCCCCAACAACTATAGCAACAAATGGTTGTAT
Organism: Ottelia alismoides; assembly: GCA_037367405.1. Lineage (NCBI taxonomy): Eukaryota > Viridiplantae > Streptophyta > Magnoliopsida > Alismatales > Hydrocharitaceae > Ottelia > Ottelia alismoides. Next base: position 679,833 of record JAZKJV010001004.1, on the reverse strand, counting down.
ACTAGCCAGAACATCAGATTCTCTTAGATCCATGCTCTCCTCCACCACCTCTCATTTAGGAGGTGATTGGAGTTTGTCCAATGATGCGCAACTGGCCCGTCCCGACGGGCCTCAACAGGGCTAATCTACCAATTCCCGTCCATTCCCTCAACAACAAGGAGGGAGATTTATCCAAGGGAATCAAAAACCTCACAACCACCAGTCTTGGCCATCTTAGCAGGTCTGGAGACAAAATCAATAACAACAACCGTAGTATCTCTAGAACTAGAAATATCATCAGTATTCGGTTGTTCCTTCCCAGCACCCCCTCCTCCTCCTCATCAACAATATCACTCTTCTTCTCAGTTTCCCTCTCAACATTCTTATCAGCAGCCTCCATACCATTCCCATTCTTAGTGTGACCTGCACACTGAACCATCCGAGGATGCCCCTCCTACGAACCCCACTTTAGACTGCTCTGCTCAACTATTGAAGAGCCTTGTAGAGATGAGTTAGAATTTAGATGACCTCACCATCGCCAAGATCCCCATTCCAGCACAGGTGGAGGCAAATCCCAACAATTTCAGAAAACGAGAGCAGGTAGTTTGTGACGTCCCATCCAAACCCGTAGAGTCAGATATTCATGATATGCTTTTATCCAATGTTGTTACTCTCAAGAGCGATAGGATTTTGCAAACTTATGCCACAATGAAGGGAAATAATAAAGCTTCCACAAATGAGTCATCATCTTCTTCTACATCAACCGTACTGGCAGCCAGACCGGGTGAGGAAGAAGAAGGGGAAGCACCACCAACAAAAATACAAAAAAAATGGTTTTTTTAAAAAGACAACAACAACCGAAGCGCCAACCAGCCAACGATGGAGAGGAACTCACCTGCAACCGATCCTGAACTAGCCGATGGATCCCCGCCTGCTATTTTTGGATGTCCACCTCATAGGGATGAAGACACTCCCTTTTGTCATATAGTTATACAACCTGATACATGCATATATTTTGATGTAAATAAGAAAATATTTCTGCATTTAGTTATATAAATATTCCTTTTCCAGACGCTTTACAAAAATCCAAAAAAATTAAAAATTTGAAAACTACCTTGTTAGATCCAGATGTGGTTGATATAATTCAGAGTCTTATTCTTGAGATGACTATATTGAAGATCATTAAGTACATACCAAACATCAAGAAGGGACTCAAGGAGGCATGTACTTCAAAAAGACAACTGTGCCAAGCCAGACAGAGAAATGTGAAGCACATCTAATGGCACCAACAATTAATGCAATCAACAATCTCCCTAGAAAGAAGAAAGACATGGGAGACCCTCTCATCAGATGCACGATGTTTGATCAAGAGTTCGACTGAACTCTTCTAGATAGCGGATCATCCATTAATCTGATGCCTACTTTACTACTGAAGGAATTTGGGTTTCTGTAGTTTGCAGATACATCAATCAAGTGGTCTTTAGGAATTTTAGAGGATGTCATCATCACCATTCAAGGGATGCAATTCCCTGTGGAGTTAATTATATTGGACATGGACACCTCAGCTTCTCTCCTACATACTCCTATTATTCTTGGACGATCGTTCCTCTGAACAACCGAAGAAATGATGGATTATGGTAGCAGACAGATCACCTTTCGTTCTAACAATGATAAGGTGATAATTCAACCGATCTATGTGACCAAACCTATATAGTCTGCATCAGATGTGAGCGTGCCTTCAGAACAGACCGGAGGCTGTGACTTTCTTAAAGAAATTAGAGATACCAACCTGTTCATTGACGACATCGAGACCCACAAATACCTCTTAGCAGAGGAAGGAGTGGATAACACAGTCGAATTGCCCTCTATCTTAGATAAAGAGATTTTTACTGATGTGCCAGAAGAGCTGATTGAGTGCCTTATCAAAGGAGATTATTACGGATTTCTTTGAACATGATTTTATCATTGAGAATTTTTGTGCGTCATTAGATTCAGAGCCTGAACTGTCAAAGATGGACAATGTACAATTGAAAGATTTGGCACCACTGATGCAATGCACAATTGCAGAAGTTACTGTTGATGTGATTCAGACCCTACCGGAGCTGAAGCTGCTTCCAACAATTATGAAATACGCCTCCTTGCGAGTGCACGTAACATGTTTCCTATAATCATCAATTCACAGCTGACTCAGGAACATGAATCTTGTCTATTCGAGGTTCTAGAACAGAACCACAAGTCAATCGTCTTGAAAATCTCAGATCTCCACATGATTAATCCATCAATGTGTTCCCATCACATCTACCTGGAAGAAGATATCAAGATATCTCACAAATTTTAGCGAAGATTGAATCCGAATCTCTCAGAGGTTTTTATGAATGAAATCACAAAATGATGTGATGCAAGCTTCATATATCCCATCTCTGACTTAAAATGGGGAGTCCCTTTCATGTCGTGCTACAGAAATCATGGATCACCATTGTGAAGAACGATAAAGGAGAGGAGATCGCAACCAAAGTTCCAACATCTTGGCATGTCTGTGTTTACTGAAATTAGCGACCAATAAGGATCATTTCCTTCTTCCCTTCATCGACCAAATAGTTGAAAGACGGGCTATTGATGAATATGCATTTCATCATCTTTATTCATTTATTTTAGTTTAAAATCCTTTATAAAACACATGTATATAATACTAAAACCATATTCTTACTAACCTGCATCTATGTGTAAATATTGTACATTTATTACTATTTTAACCTAAAATAAATAAAGAAAGAACTAAAGGAAAAATAAAGAAAATAAAAGACTTAATAGATACAGGCTGACCCAAACCCTGAGAGAAGGTCAAGACTTGACCTGATTGACAGAGAATAAAGTAGGGGGAGATAGGGTCTTTAATCAGAAAATCCAAAAAAATATATTTTGTAAACACTCTTTATTTATTATGTATATATTTGTATAAAACTTACACTATTTTATTTTCCATAAATTGACCTCAAACTAAATAATTTTCTTAAAAGAAATTGTAAATAAAAATGTTTCCTAAATAATAAAATACTTGTAAAATAAAATCATGTACATAATAAAAGTAACCACACTCGGAAAAAGCCGTAAAGCAATAATTGAAAAACCAATTGGGCTCCATATGAATTCAAACTGAATCAAACTCACTTCCATCATATTCTAAATTAAATTATCTTTAAAATGACAATGGTTTCATAATTTTTGGACTTAAAAGACATTTTTGGGGCGGATTTTGCAATTTTACCATTTATTTATTGTATATAATTATCCATATTTATTTTTTTACATAATGTATTTGTAAATAGCTGTAAATATTTTCTAATAATTATTTAAATAAAAATAAAAAATAAAAAAACTTAAAAACATAAAATAACATAATTAACTTATTTAACTATGTGTATAATGTAGCATATGTTTTTTACATGTATATAATTAATTTCCTTAAATAACCCTCACTAAAAAATTAACATTTATTATTTAAATTAATAAATTGATGAAAATGATTTTTTAAATAATTAATTGTGTAAATAATATATCATATGTATATAATTCAATTAATTCCTTAATTAACCACCATTAAGATGGCTCTTTAAATTACTGACAATTATTATTATTAATATAACTACAAAAAATTATTTTTTTATTTTGTTTATTTATTTAATTCACCCATTAACCACATTCCTTTCTCTGCCTCCCCATTAATTCATTTTTTTGAAATTCAATTTTTTTTATTTATTTGGCTCCTCCTCCCTCATTTCTCCTTGATCAATTGGTGAGAGGAGCCTACTCTCCAAGAGTCTTGTCGTAGGGAGGAGCCCAGCTTCCGAGCCGTCCGGTGATAGCGAGTCGGTCCTCATCGAGGCTATCATGGCATTATCTGCTCCCATGGTGAGATCCATTTTATTTCTCATTTTTCATCTAGGTTAATCGTAGTGTAATTTTAATTTTAATTTTGTTTTCAGTTTTCAATTTTAATCTCACAGTTATTTTTTAATCTCGTAACTGTAGTCAATCGTTTTTAATCAACCATCACAATTTGATCCATCCTCGATTTTGATTTCATAATCACCTTCTCGATTTACATGTTCACGTTCTATCTATAGATCTATCATCTCTAGCTACGTACGGTGGTCGGAGACTCGGTTCCAATCCCTTACGAACAACGGAACACCCATTCACTAATTCTCGTTTGATTTCTTCTTGGACCGAGCCGGCATGCTCGAGTTGATTTGTTTGATTTTACTACAGGTACAAAAAAATAAAAAAAAGAGCAGCTGCTGTTATATAAAAAAAGAGAAAAAACTTTCTGTTTACAAAAAAATGGGTTGGCAGCCGCCGCCAGTAGCACCACGTCCGCTAGGAGCCCCTTCACTCGTGAGCTCCACCGTTGTCGCCTCTCACTGCCTGCACCTGCAAGTTAGCCATTTGGCACCCATCTTCACCATCTACCATTGCAGACCGCTCTTCACCCATGCCCCCGCATGAGGCCACAACGACCCACCTCGTTTGGAGCAGCCCACCGATCGCGATACGAGGGCATGCATCACCCTCCTTCTTGTAGCAGCCACTCGAGCTTCGCCAATCGCCGACCCACCACCGAACATGAACCGCGAGCTGCGACCGCCATCCCACTCACCTCACCGCCGTCCCAGAGCAATGATGTCACCTGCGACCCCCACACCGACTTCAACAACAACCACCCGACTGCCACCCACAAGCAGGACTTCGTCGCTCCTCCGCCGCATGAGGCCACCACGACCATCTAGCCCCAACCAGCCACCACGCGACCTCAGAGGAGAAGCCAACACCCATCGCCCTCACATCCACGTGAACCGCCCTCATCTGCAAGCCTCTGCCCATATACGTCATCCGCCCAGCTGATAAATCTGTGAACGATCACTCTTAAAGTTGAAAATAGAGCCTTGTTCCCGAGTAATTAGGAGCATATTTCCACAAAAATCGCATAATTAGCATTCATGCATGCATTGATAACATTCACATTTTAGCATTGGCATCTGCATTAAATAAGAAGCCCAATTCACTCAAATGTATATATTTTACATTAACTATAAATTCCATAAATTCACTTTATATTGTATATATTACTAACAAATAATACAAGAAAAATACCAAAAATTGCTAACTTGAATAATTGCCCAATAAAACCCCAAACCAAGTTGGAGACCATGGACCTTAGAATGCATATATCTCTCTCATACAGCCTTCTATCTAGGTCTACTCACTTTTAAATTAATATACATTCATATACCTTCAAAATGAGACCAATTTCATTTAAATCGGAGCTCGTATGCAAAACTTGGGTTTTAGGACCCCCATTGTACACTTTATATATAGATATTTGTAACCTTGTATTTTATTATTATTTGACCTCGTTTCCGTTTTTGGTCAACATGAAACTTGTAGAACTCATCGACAACTACAACTTTCATGTTTTGAGTTTTTCCAAATTCGGCCATCTTTCCCCCTTAACTCACATTGTTTATCAGCCAACCAGATTGGGCCTGGCGCCCTCTGGTTGCGCCACGCGGCCCACTCCATTGCCTGCCACGCGCCTTGCCTCCTGACCGTTAGTTCTTCTTATTCTTCTTCAGATCTTGGCCCTCCATGCCGCATCATCTCTCAGCCATCTGATCTATCCCCAGATCTCATCAAGACCGCACGTCTCCGCCTTAACCTTAGCGCTCCACGTGGCACGCTCATGGCCATTGGATCTTAGCCCCGGTAATTATATCTCACCCGCTCACCCCCGCTCAATTGCAACCATTCGATCCTACACCAGATCTAATCTCCACCATTCTTTAGCGTCGCGCTCCAATGTTGCCACGTGGCATTCTCTACACTCTTCGATGGCGCTGCTCCAATCTGATCTGGATCGTCTCCTCGTGCCTACCTCCTGGCCGTTGGATCACTATATCCAACGGTCGAGGTGTTGTTTCCTACCTCGCAAAGGAGCCTCACCCACGTCGCCCACCTCGCGACGGCTCCACCCCGTTTCTATTTTTGGCTCCCCTCCATCCACCTTCTTCGCCCCCTATCACCTCCATGACATCGCCCATACCTCCCTCATCTTCGCCGACCTCCATGATCTCCATAACACCCTTCATTGTCGCTCCACCACTTCATGCAAACCACGCATCCCATCACCTGCACCTCCACCTTCTCTCTATAAATCCAGCACCTCCGGTCACTTTTCACCCCATCCGCCATTACACGAGAGCTCTTAGAGCTCGAGTCTTCCTATCTGTGATAGGGATTAAGGTTGAAATCGAGCGACGACAGAGAACCATCTCCAACGAGATCTACGGAGTAGCACGCCGTGCCACAGCCTCCTCGACGAGCTGCACGAGCTCGGGCCGACTGCCAACCCTCGAGCGACGACCAGGAGCTCCTCCCCGAACTTCTAGCCCTAGGTAGCATCCTCCGTTGTCTTCTCCGATCTTCATCCTCTCCCTCTTCGATTTTCTCTTAATTTATTTCGCTTCTCCGATCATCTTCAAGCCTCTTTGACCTTCCACCGAGCTCCGCCTTGGAGCTCTCATCTTCGCGCCATCATCAGATTGCCTCCATGATGCTTCGCACCATCTCAGCTCACAGCTCCGTCGGTCATGACGGAGAAGCTCAACGTCCGATAACCACTTCACACTTCAGGCCTCACCGCACTCGCACGCACCTCACGAGCACGTTGCACATGCTTTCTTGCACAAGCTAACCCTGTATGACCCTTCTCTTCATTGGCTAGACTTCACGCCGGAGCCGTTTCGAGCTTTGTCTCCACCGGTCTCCGATCGACTCTAGCCTCCTCCAGAGCCTTCAGAGGACTCCTGACGCTTCCACGATCGACCTAAGTCATCAAGGAGTCACCGGTGAGCTTCCACGACCACAGGGGAAGGCAACAGAGCCAGAGCATCATCGCTGGATCACCGCCAAGTCCGCCGTAGGAGGCGGCGGACCGGAGAAGAAGACTTCCAGCTACCGTTGGATCTTCCCGATCCGACGGTCCTCTGCACGACACGTAGTCCGCTTCCATCCACCGTTGGATTGATCACCATCCATCGGCCACTACTCCGCCATGTCATCATCGCCTCCAACCCCGGATAACGTCGGATCAATCTTGATCTGACAGATTGCATCACGCCGTGTCATCATCCATTCCCACCGTTGGATCGACCACGATCTGACGTTCCCTCAAAAGCCATGTTGCCATCAATCAGCACCATTGGATCGCTCTTGATCTAGCGGTCCAGCCTTCGCCACGTGTAGTCTCCGAGCCTCTTCCCCGACCCTATGCTCGGAGCGATCAAAGCTGGCCCGAAGCTGATCCGAACCTCCAGAGACATCAGAGCCTCTGCCCGAGCCTCCATAGCTGTCCGAGCCTAGCCCCCTCACGTGTATCTCACGTGAGGGCTGGGTAAATTACACAGAGGCCCCGGAAAGTTTCAGAAATTGCACTTTGGTCCCTGTCAGGCGCGTCACGTGATGAGCATGTGTTTCGGTGGGAATTTTGCATTTATACCCCCGGTATTATAGGTATTTGCACTTAAGTCCCTGTTTGTACATTCTATTTTAAGAAATTTTATTTTCTGTGTTGCATTTTGGCCCCTGTCTTTGCACGCATATTTAGGTGTCCATATTTCATCAATTTTAAATTTCAAAAATTGCATGTTGTAGTTTAACTTGTCCTCTATCTTGTGTGATATGTATCCTATTTTTGTGAGCCATATTGAATTTACTTATATTATTTTGGTGAAAATTGATATATTTTGCCCACTGTGTGCCTTGTATTTAATATTACATTCTTTATTGCTCTAAAAATCACCATAAAATCACATTAGACATAGGATAAGTTACTCTACACTACGCCCAAAAATCATTGCATTTGCATACATCTTGAGGCTTGAATAAATAAAACAGTAATTTGCCTAATAGATTTTTAAAAGGTCCATTTCACATAAGTTTTAGGTTTATTAATTTTCTTGGATTCATCTTACTTAGACCTATCTAGGATAATTTTTATATCAAAAAATAATGTATCTTGGTATTTATTAAAATAAATTTTGTAAAAACTGCCTTGCATCCATATTTTATTCATAGTAAATTCATCTAGAGTCTAAAATTCCAAAAAAATTGTAGACACTTAGTTTCATGGCATTCCATCATCTGGCCAAGTTTCATTAATTTTGGATCTTATTTGGCCATATTTCTTAATTTAACCTGCAAATTTGGCCTGAACTTGCATTGTTGTTCTTTTATTTGCATAAAAATTTATAAAAAGACCAAAAATATTCTTCTAAAAATCAGACCTCATAATTAATTAAAATTTGCCTAAGGAGACAGTTGCCTCCCTGAGTTCGACCTTGGGCTTGCCCAAGTAAAATAAATCTACCGCTTAAACTTGATTATCCATTAAGTCTGAGCGGTCTTTTTGACGAAGTCTCGATTACCCGACTGCAACGAACTTAATATTTAATTTGATCGATAACTCACTCGAATTAACAAGGGTAGCCGAGGTGGCATCACAACATGCCACAACACTTCCACCAACCACCCGTACGCCCGCCGACCGCCAGATCATCCGCCCACCGCCCTTTCTTGGAGGAGAAGGCAATGGCCGATGCCCCCTTCCTTTGTTTTTGGGCGTGAGAACAGGAAAAGGAACCCTATGCATAAAATGTATTTTATTTTAGAAAAAATGCAGATCACCCCCAAAGATCTAATAATTGCAAAACACCCCCTGCTAGCTCCAACTCATGTGGGTTGCACGTGGTTACTTGGGTAATTTGCACTTTCTACTTATTTTTTTATTTCTTGTTATCTTATATTTCTAAAATATTAAACAATTACGTTTAAGTCCTGTATTTCTAGAGTTGATTTGCATGCTCTTTCTTGTTGAAAAAAATTCTATTTATGATCAATCAAATCTGCAAAAATCATGTCATATTTCTGATTTGTCTCTTCCTAGTGTAATTTTTTCATTGCAATTTATTTTTATTTGCTAATATTAAAAATAAAAAACTTTGCATTTTTCCCTGTTTGAAATTTGAAAAATCATAAAAAGTGAATATTACGTTAAAAAATCTAAAAAAATCAGAATAGTTTTATTTTTGTGTGTTTTATTTTCTGTGCAAATTTCACGCATTAATCATTTTTAAAATCTAAAAATTACAAATTACTAAAAGTCTAAAAAATCACAGAAAATTGTAGAAAAGTCCAAAAATAGTGATTTCACTCCATGTTTATAGATAATTTGTCACAGTTTTCAGGAAAAATAAATCCAGTAGTTTTTAAATTTATTTTATATTTTTAAATTGCAAAATATTCTTTCTATTCACTATTTACTTTATTCGTTGTTTTATTCATTTTAAAAATTTGAAAAATCATAAAAAATCAATAAAAACAAAAATATAGTGAAACACAAAAAGATTTTATTTGGACATTTTGAACATTTTTGATATATTTGAAAAATCCAAAAAATAGTCATTCTCTATTTTTTGGAAATTATTTTCTTGAAAATTAAAAACCACTAAAAATAAAAAAATTAGAAAATATAACCATAACAAAATAAAAAAATAAAAATAAAATAAATAAGTAAATACCACAACCTAGAATAATGTTCATAGGATTCCTTTATTTATTTCATTGATTTGTCAATGATATCTTAACCATCAGGATTTTCAGCCTTCCTAAGTTCGATCCTGTTGCTATACATGTAAAAATAAATAACAGATTCTCTTGCTACTTTTTTATAATTAATTTAGTTTGAGAATTAAATACTTTTTTGTTGAGGGATTCTTTTTATGTATTGACAACACTGCACATTTATTTTCATAAAATAAAAAAACCCGAGAAAAACCCTGCACAATAAAATGACGCTGTTACCGAGGAGGCACGGAGAGGGTAGTTAGGTTTTTCATTTGACTTGCTATTCTTGGTTGTAATTTTTTGTCTATATTTTTCTACAGTCATTCATTGTTCATATTCACTATATCTCACTCATTTATTCTTGCTCATTTTTTAATATGTAATTGTGTTTCTTACACATTATCTTCTTTTTCTTGCGACGACCCACAGAGTGAAGGAGGCGATCCTTGGAGAGATGAAGCACCTGAGCGAAGCGGAGGCCGGACGTTCTTCACCAACTGATAAGAGAGAGCGTAGGAGGAGGAGCAGAAGATTTATAAGAGCAAACATTTGGAGTGTAGATAACTTAGATTAATTTTAGTATTTATTTCTTCATTCAAACTTGTGTAAAAGGACACTATATACCTTATTGTTCGGGGTCTGTTTCTCCAAGTGCCGGTGCACTTGGGGGACCTGATCACTGTTTTTATCGCTTTTATTTTTATTTGTTTCTCCCAGATTTATGTTTTTCTGATTTTATTTTATTTTGTTCTCTGTGAGTGAAACCCAAGCCTTAGGTTTTATTTGGTTGAGCCAGGTAGTTGTTAGGTCCAAAACCCTAAAAGAATATCCGTTCCTATAGATTGTTTGTACTTAGGCAAATAAATTTTTGGTTCTTCCCGAATAGAAGTTACTGCTTAGGATGGTTCTCGCTTACATTTGCATATAGTTTACTTTTATTTTTATGCACAGATCATATTGCATGTAGAGTGCTGGAGTCAGGTACGCATCTCTATCTCTAGCATTTGCATCTCATATTTTCTCGTGCATCATCATTTTCGTTTTCCTCCCTCTGTTTTGTGGATATAGGAATAAAGGAAATTGGAGAAACCATTAGATTTGTTTTTTATTCAAAAATATCAAAAAAAGTGAAAAATGAAAAAAATGGGACTGCTAATATCACTTGACCCTAAAAATAAGACGTAACTGATTCACGTCATTGTCTTAGGAGAGCAACCCCTTCATTGTATTCGTATTTTATTTACCATGTATACACTAAGGATTAGTGCTCCAATCCCAAGCCTTCCAATGTGTTTGTACACCTTTGTATTTGATCATCTAACTCTAAATTTGACAAGATAATTGACTGAACCTTCATGGTCTTCGTATTGCGTTGAGTTGGTGAATCTGGGGTTTGCATTGTGTTTGCATTGTGCTAGGTGTTGAGTTAGTTACAATCATCCTCTCTAGACCATTAGCAGTCGCATACTCCTTAATCCCTCCCTCCCACCTATCTTGATTTAATTCCTCATCATGGTGGGAACCACAAAATCACTTCCTTCAGCGTGCATCAGTCCTTTGGATGCAGCTCAGATCTCTTCACTTTGGCAGAACAATGATCTCTTTGATCTGGACCTAGATTTCTATGAGCTTTCAAATCTTGATCCATAGGATGGTTTTTCTATGACTTTAAGAGAGAGCATGTTATTTGAATATAATCTTTCATTTTCTTCCTCGAATCATCCTAATTTCTCACATCTCCCCGAGGGTTATCTGCGGGCGGTGTGTACTCTATACTTGATTTCACTCCCTGGTTGTGCATCCGATCTGTCGGATCACGAGACTGAGTCTTCTGACTTTTCTTTTGAGTTTGAGTTGTCTCTCCTTGATGACCCTCATGAGGACGAATAGATATTTGCTGAATTTTCTACATTATGTGCATCGGATATCAGCAAGTCTTCTGAATTTGATCATCCATATCATTTTGAGATGATAATTGACGTAGAGGATTCCTTGACTGATCCTTCTTTCTCCACATTTTCTTTCTTCGGCTCTGCAATTCCACTCTACTCTGATCCCGAGCTAAAGATCTCTTTTGTGCTACGGACAACTGATTTCATTTTTCCTCTATTTACCTGGTAGGAGACACCATCCTAATTGCTTATCTGAGTATCCTCATTTGCACTATTGACCTCGTTGTTGTTCTCACTCTGAGACAACAACAACAGTACGATATTCGCATTATGCAGTCCCGAACCTCGATACTTTGTTATCCTAGCCTTTGTGCCCAACTAGGGGTGTAAACTCTAGCGCTTGTTGAGAGGCACCTCAACAATGTCTACCTTATACATGTGTTTTGTCTTGATTTGTGATGAGAGGGATTTGCAGAGAGTCGTACAGTTTCACAAGGCGGAACCACAGTAAGTGTATTGACCACTCCATAAACCTCACTTAATGAACAATTAACCCACGAATATAAGTCAAGCAATGAATATTAAAAAGTGAGTTAAAATTTATTATTCTCTATAACTAGGTGTATAACAAGTAAGTGTGTAGAGGTCGAATCACAGAGAGAAAATATGGTAGCCTATAGTTATTCTCAACCAATGAGCACTATGTACAAGTGTGTCATTCATCATGTATATGCATATATCTTTTTGAGGGTTTTTCATTTTTACCTTTATTTTATTTTATTTTTGTTAATATATATTTTGTATTTCATTTTTTAATTTTATCTTTATACAATATATATATATATATACATTGATTTTTTTATATTTTGTATTCTTTATATAAAACGTAATGTAGAATAATATATAATAATGGATAATATAGGTATTAGTATAACTAAAAATATCCAAAAATTACAAAAATACATATTTTTGGGTAATAAACATTTTTTTTACTTTTTTTTGTGATGTTTATGTTTTTTTGCTAATTTTCATGGATTTTTAAAGTAAAAAATATACGAAATCAATGATTAAATAATAGACCGGAATGGAGTTAGAGAATTAAATAACAATTTAAACCCAAAATTTTCTAAATCAATTTTAATAGATATATAATACATAAAGAAAATTATAAAATAGAAAAACATATTTTTGGAATTTTTAATGAATTTCTAGATTTTATAAAGATTGTTTTGGGGTTTGTAGATTTTTAGGAGTTTTCTTTTTCCATTTTAATGATTTTGGTATGGAGTTAAATCATGATAAAATATAAAAATATATTTTTTTGGAATTTTTCAACACATTTTTATTTTTTTGGTATTTTATACTTTAGATAGAACAAAAATATGCTCCTTTTGATTTTTAATAAATGATTAAAATGCTAAAAAATGCAAAATAAACACATGACGTGAAAGTACATGCTACAAGGCATCTATCCTTTTTTTACTCAATTTTAGGAGCCAGGGTGCTATTTTTAATAAATGAAATTCAAGCACAAAAAATCAAACACTAGCATGGGCATATATGTAAATAAATTAAAGTTTGGGGGACACTATGTAATTTTCACATAAATATACAATGTATTTTTAATTTTATTGGAATAAACATACATACAAGAAGTTGTTGGGGTGTCCCTGCAAATTACCTAGCTCACGTGGGACAGCACATGAGCTGAGATGGACCTAGATGTAATTAACATAAGTACAGGGGCCTTTTTACAAAATTTCCATTTTATTTTAAACATTGCAATTTATTTACAACATAAATAAAAAAAGGGTACGGTTTGCAAATTATCCCATCGTGCGCGCTATCGGACGGTCCTCCTTCCTTCACTTAAACACGTGGCGTCACCTGATAGCGTGATACCCCTTTATCGATCTGCAGTACGGATTTGATCTTGGGCTTCATCAAATGGTTGGAGCGTGGCGTGATGGAACGACTAGAACCAGAACTAGAAGGGCACCTCCATCCGACAGCTGCTGCTCTCTTCCAAGAACAGGGAAGAACATTGAGCTTCCCTGGCTTTGATCGCTGATTTCTCCTCCCTCTAGCGGTCTCTTGCAATGGCATTGGCTCTACACCTCATGGGGAGTGTTTGCAACTAATGTTGGTCTCTAGAAGGTTCATGACTCCAAGGAGAGGCCTCGTCAGCTCGAGGAAGATAGGCGACATGAGAGACTTCAGGTTGAGACGAATTGAGCCTGGAAGGGCTCTGTTGAGCCCAAGACCTGCAAGAAATGTTTCTAGGGCTCGAGGCAAGGATCCTTGACCTAGTTCGAAGCTTTATAGCACATGGAATGAGCTGGATGAAGGGGCTCTAGCGTATGGTGGCCGAAGAGCCCTAAGTCACTGATCCAGCAAGGATCTGAGGGTCTGATAGGATTAATTAGACGAAGAAAGCGATGGGGAATGAAGTGAGGCAAAAATGAGGGTCGGGATGGCTTGGAATTACGGTGATTCGGTCGGAGACCCAGTGGCTCCGGCGAATCGAAAAATTGGGATTTAAGCTATCCAAATTGATTGAACATGAAACTAAATACTGGAATGAAAAGGTGATATGAAAATCTAGCTAGAAATTAAAATTCGTAGCTCTTATACCTGCTGTGGTCGGTAGGGAGCAGGGTGTGCTGGAGCACCATCGTGGATCTCCCCTTCTCCTTGCTCCGTTGATTCCAATCGTAGGGGAAGCCGTCGTTGTCACCGGAACTTCACGCACACACAAGAGGCCGGACTAAGGAGCTCCAAGAGGGATCAAAAAAAGAAGGCGGAGGGGGAGTTTTATTTATAGACAGTGAGTTCGAGTGATCTTGGGCGGTGATTGTTGACACGCTCGAGGCAGATTGGGAGATCTAATGATCCCGCGAGGCAGACAGATTTGAGGTACATGATTTTCATGAAGCACTCGAGGTGGAAGGAACATCAGGGAGGCTTCGAAAAATCAGAGAAGAAGAGGGACTTGAGGCTCTGACATAAGTCAGAGCTGAAAGACATGGAGTTGACCGGGGTCAAGGAATGCCGCACCCTATTGGTCCATGTAAGGGCACTACAGGACAAAACTGCCCAATTATTTGAAAATAAATAATTAAAAATAGTAAATGATTTTATCAATTTTTTGAGAATAAAATAAAAAATGTTTATTATTTTATGTAGTATTTTATTATGATTTTTTATTTTTTGAGGCAATTTATTAGCAGTTAATTTTTGGGAGTGTATTTATCGGTATATTTATCTATATTTTTGGCTATTTTATTTTTATTTGGTATATATTCTATTTTATTATTTTATGTTATTATTATATATATTTATTTATTTATAACTTATTTTTAGGTATATAATATATTTTTATTGTATTTTTATGATGTAATATATGCACTTAAATAAATATAGATATAGATTATGTTGGTATAAATACATGTATTTTAGCTATGTATTTTGGTTTTTATTTTATTCTGATGTATTTTTTTGGATTTTATTTTAGATATATATTTTTAATAGAATACAAATAATATTTACAAGAGTATAAAAATATAAAAGAATAAAAGAATTAAAGAATAGACTTTCCTTTTATTTATTTACATTATTAACATAGGTATTTTACCTATGTATTTATGTGGACTTATTTTGTTTTGTGTTTTATTTGAGGTTTTATTTTGGTTTTAATATGTACAAGAGTTATAAATAATATTTACAATATTATAAAAATATAAATTTGTAAAAATAATAAAGAATAAATAAAATGAATATTTTATTCAAGTATATTATACAATGAGGATCCAAAACCTAACTTTCACATCTTAACTCCAAAAAATATGAAACCACCTTCATTAGATAGCTCATGAAAAGTTATATACAATTAGAGGTGATTTTGATACATTTTGAGTTTTTATTTGGAAGATGTGGGTCTGTAAAGTTGAGATTTTGGTTTTTTATTTTGTGTATAAAAAGTACAACGTGTATTATTTTTTTACAAACTCAATTTTATATGTTTATTTACATTATTATCTACAAATTTAATGTAAAAAGTTTCTTTATTTGATGTATAAATAATAAATAATAAAATGGGTGTCAAAAATAAATTATTGGGGAATAAAAGAATTGGATTTTTATTGTATTTTTAGCTCTTACCCCCTTACTTTATTCTTTATCGACCAACTTAATTCTTGACTTTGTCTCGTGGTTTAGGATCATAAAATACCTTTGGTATTTTATTCTTTCTCTTATCTTCTCTTTATTCTATAATTTTGGCATTAAAAACATTATTTTATACATAATAAATGCAATAAACCATGAATGTTAATTTACATTAATTGATGCTATTTACATGCATTAGTTATGGTTTTAAGGCCAAAATGATGGAATAAAGGTGATGAAATGGAGACCCCCCATACTTGCCTTTGTAGTCCCTAGGCAAACACTTATGCAATAAGTGCAGAAAAGAAAAAACAAAGAAAAGAAAAAGAAAGAAGGTGGATTAATTTTAATTCTTAAACTTGTCTTTACAAAATCAAAGTTTGGAGCTTAAGCCAAGCCTTTGGAATTTATGTGCGGGCATAACCTTATTAGGAATTGAATTTAAAATAACCTTCGAGAATCCCAAAACTTTGTTCTAGTCTCCTAAATAGCTAGGTCTGAATACTTCAACTCATACGCAAACACATACGACTATGAATCTTACTTGCACAATGTAAGTGATAGTGGCTCCCCCCAAGTGAAATGACAAGATACCGACTTCTCCAGCATGACAATCGAATGATTCCCCAATCCAAAAACTCTTTCCTCGAGGAGCGGGGTATTCCCTTATAAGTTCAAGTGGAAACCAACTCAGAGGAGATGGTGAAGAGAAGAATGGACGGCAACCAATGTAGCTACCGAAACTTGGATGCTTGAGCAGTGTAGCCAAGTCATCCAGTTGCAGGCTCACATATCATGACTTTAAAGCACAAGCTTGCTTATTGACTATACAAATATGTACTCCGTCAGGCATTTTATTTTCAATAAGGCATGTCCACTTTTTTGGAGTTTTTGCTTTTTGTTTTTTTTGAAATACTATATACAACAACATTTACATAAGTAGTTTTTCCTCTCGAGCAAGTAGACTATCCCTCTTTTGAAGCATTATTACAACCCACACTCTCCTGTCTTTATACCTCTCTGTTACTGGACAGGTTGAGGTGCACTCCCCTCCCTAGACGAGGACAAATGTTTCCACTTGTGTGCATCTCATACCGACAAATCCAATCTCCTCACCACTCCAACTGAGTTGTGCTAAGTGAAAGGTGTAGTTGTCCAAGTTAGGTCATTATCAATAAGAGCTGTACATGTGCTCCAAAATACTCTACTTAGGTAGTCAAGAATTCATTGAACCAAGTCTCACGATCCTCAATGAATTAAGTCAAGTAGACCTGAAGTACCTCAATTCCAGCTCCTATAAGGTTCCTTTTATTTGGTAGATTTAAGGTCCAACTGAGCTCCAATCTTCGGATTTTTCTTAGACTCGTTCATTTATCAAACTCAATATGAAAAACACGAATGCTATGCAAAAAAATATTTTTGTGATGCAAATTTTCAAAGTTTTGAACTTTTTATGGA
This sequence comes from Ottelia alismoides, assembly GCA_037367405.1. Classification (NCBI taxonomy): domain Eukaryota; kingdom Viridiplantae; phylum Streptophyta; class Magnoliopsida; order Alismatales; family Hydrocharitaceae; genus Ottelia; species Ottelia alismoides. Next base: position 662,656 of record JAZKJV010001004.1, on the reverse strand, counting down.
TTTTTGAAAAAGTTGATGCAAATGCATTTTTTGGTATTTTTTTTCAAAAAGATTTTGCAAAAGTTTTTGGGATTTTTGAAAAACAAAAAGATTTTGGCTAAAAATAGGTACAAATATTTACAAGGGATGCAACTTATATTTATAAGAGTTAGGTTTTCAAGAATTTACAAGGGATAACTGATCCATTTATAGATATGTATATACATTTAATAACGAATTTTAGTATGATGTATATATTCCTAAAACTTATTTGAAAATCATTTTACAAACAATTTTGAAAATAATACTCCAAAATAATTTTCACGAATATTTTTTGCAAACATTTACACACATTTGAAAATCAATTTGTAAAGGTTTTTCAAACAATATATATATAATTTTCAAAATATTTCTGCAACCATTTGCAAATCATTTTTCAAACTTTTTTATTTCATAAAGAAAAAAATTTACAAACAAAACATTTTTAGAAAGGTTGAAAATATTTTACAAAATATTTTTCAAACAGCTTTCAAAACAATTTTCAAAAGGATTTCTAAACTATTTTCCAAACATCTTGCAAAACATTTTACCTGATTTATAATCCGTGTATACAAAAAATTTGAGGAATAATATGCATCTTTTTATTATGTGGTTTTTGATGAATTTACTGCGATATGTGTTGTGTTATATAAAGTATTTTAGCCACAATTATTTTTAAAAATACAAAAGTACGAGTTATGGCTAAAGTATATACACAGTATATACGACCCCCCTATACTTAACGTGAGCTATGTCCTCATAGATCAGAGAGAAAAAGAATAGACATAACTCATACCGAGTATAGGAAAGTCTAACGAATAACGAATGAGGGAATGAATAACGAATGAGAAGTCAACTGTCCCCCTATACATAGGATCAAATAATCCTAAGTATAACAGATTGTACAAAGTAGGGAGGGTCAAGGATGGGGATAAACAGATCGTACTCAGATCGTTTCCCCCTATACTTAGGGTAAGATATCCCTAAGTATAGACAAGAAGAGGAGACAATGGAGAGGATCAAAGAATGGAATCACTCGGGTGCACACCCCCTATACTTAGGACAAAGTACGTCCTAAGTATAGAAGACTTGATAAGAAGGGGTGATACACACACATTTGTTTTATGGGTAACGAAAACGGAAAACAAAAAGAAGAAAAGAGGAAAATATAAAAACTTAAAGGAAAATTTTTTGAGTGACATTATCTGAATCTTTTGATGCTGCTACTGCTGTGGATGTATCTTCATAGCACAGTACTTAGATATAGTCCACAACGACCAAGAATGTGTCATGCTCGAGGTAGGGCTTCAGTAGTTGACCGTTGATGACAAATGGTTGTGCGTCTGGAGATAATTATGATATCACAATACTTCCATTGTCATGCACTTCTTGAACTTTGAATGGCTCTATTCATTTGCTTTTTAATTTGTCTGGGAAGATCTTCAACTTTGCATCGAAAAACCACACTTTCTGTCCAGTCTCGAAGGTCTTTCAGCTGATGTATCAGTTGTGTCAGCATTTAACCTTCTCCTTGTACATTAATGTGTTATCATATACATGATCTCAAAATTCCAAGAGTCTGTTCAGATCATCTTTCCTCTTCTGACTACCTTGTTGTGAGTCCAAATTACAAATGTTAACTGCCCACAATGATTTATGAATCAATTCCACTGGCAGGTGGCATGGCTTCCCATATACAAGGCGATAGGGCGACATGCCCAATGGAGACTTGTAAGCGGTTTGATATGCCTAAAGGACGGAGTCCAAGAGTTCATTTTTTCGTGTCGGCTTCACAAGCTTTTGAAGTATCATCTTGATTTCTCTGTTAGATAGATCTACCATACTGTTCATTCGAGGATGGTAAGGAGATGCGACTAAGTGCTCGATACCATACTCCTTCATTAGTTTCCTGACCTCTTTGTTAATGACGTGACTACTCCCGTCTGATATCAGTATCTTCGGCATCTCGAACCACAAGATAATGTTTTCTTTCATAAAGCGACATACTGTACGACTATCTATGGCCCGAGCGGGGATAGCTTTTAACCAGAGACTCACATAATCAACGACAAGAAGGATGTGCTCATATCCCTGACTCTTGGGGAAAGGTCCGATGAAATATGCTCCATGCTTCGAAAACGTCTGCTATCTGAATGATCTTTAGGGGCATGGAATCTTTAGTTGTAAGGGTGCCTTTTAATTGTTGACATTCAATGCATTGTTTGACAAACAATGTTGCATCCTTAAATAGTGTAGGCTGCTGTTGTTCTATCTCCAGAAGGGTATCCACCAGATTCGAGCGAGTGACAATGCTCGAGGACACTATATTGCTCCGCCTGAGGAATGCACCTGCACCAAATACAATCTGCTCCTTCCCTGAATAATAGAGGATCTTCCAATTGGTAGAAATGGATCATTGATAAGAATTTGTCCTTTTGAATCCTCGTACATTCATGTGGAAATATGCCTGAGATGGGGTAGTTGACAATATCAACATACCAAGGGAGTGAATCCACAACTAGGATTGACTCGTTAGGAAAGGTGTCTATGATGGGTGCACTGTTCAGTGGAGGATCGTGAGGTTCTGGAGAGGTGGTCTGCTGCCATGTTCTGAACTCCAGGCTTGTCCTTGATTTCCAAATCGAATTCCTGGAGGAGAAGGATCCATCTGATCAGTCTAGGTTTGACATCCTTCTTATGCTATAAATATCTTATAGTAGAGTAGCCAATGTAAATTGTGACTTTTGATCCCAGGAGATAGGATATGAACTTCTCAAGGGCGAATACCACAATGAGCAATTCTTTCTCTATCACCGTGTAGTTTCTCTGAGCTTCATCCAATGTTTTGCTAGCATAATGAATTGCATAGGGTGCCTTGTCTTTTCTCTGTCCTAGAACAACCCAACTGCCAAATCTGATGCATCTGTCATGATCTCAAAAGGAAGAGACCAATCTGGTGGCTGTAGGACTGGAGCTTGAGTGATTAGCTCCTTCGGCTGATTGAACGAAAGGAGAACCTACTTATCAACATTGAACTATATCTCCTTGCACAATAATTCTGTAAGACGTCGGGTGATGCGGCTGAAATCACGGATGAATCTTCTGTAGAATCTTACATACCCCAGAAAGGACCTCATATTCTTGACTGTCTGAGGTGGCTCAAGATTGGCAATCATACCCACCTTTCCGAGTCAACTTCCATGCAACGTTTGGAAATGACTTGACCCAACACAATCCCCTCTGTGACCATGAAGTGGCTCTTTTCCCATGATAATACCTGATTGAATTCATGGCATTTCTGAAATACTCTATCCAATTGCTCAATAAAAGAATAAAAGCTATCACCATAGATGGAGAAGTCGTCCATAAACACCTTGAGAAAACTTCCTACCATCTCTGCAAAAACTGCAAGCATGCATCTCTGGAATGTCACTGGTGCGTTGCATAGTCCAAAGGGCATTCTCCTGAAAGCATAAGTGTCGAACGAGCAAGTGAAGGTTGTCTTCTCTTGATCTTCAGGGGTGATTGCCACGTGGTTGTACCCAGATTACCCATACAAAATGCATAAGAACTCCTTGCCAGCTAGTCTTTCCAAAACTTGATCAATGAACGACAAGGGGAAGTGGTCCTTCTTAGTTGCTGCATTAAGGCAGCGATAGTCAACACATACATGCCAGGATGTTGGTACTCGAGTAGATATATCCTCTCCTATGTCATTGGTAACCACAGCAAGCTCAGATTTCTTCAGAACTACGTGTAGTGGGCTTACCCATTTGGAGTCAGAGATGGGATAAATGAAGCCTGCATCACACCACATCATGATTTCTTTCATAATGATGTCCCTCAGATTTGGGTTCAGTCTCCTCTGAAACTCGCGGGATGGCTTGGCGTATTCTTCCAAATAGATGTGGCGTAAGCATAGAGCAGGATTTATCTCACAGAGATCAGAAATGTGCCAACCAAGTGCCTTGCAATTCTTTTCTAAAACCTCAAGAAGTCGAGATTCTTGCTCTAGGGTCAGCCTGCTGTTGATGATGACCTGATACATATTTTCTGCACCTGCAAGGAAAGCATACTTCAAGCCTGCTGGAAGTGACTTTAGTTTAGGTTCTGATCTGGCCAACTTCTCGATCACTTCTAAAACGGTGCTGCTTGGGGGATGATCTGCTTGAACTATGGAGATAGTGCGGACCTCAATGTCCTACTGATCTTCTGATAATGTGCCGAACAGATATGCAATGAAGTCATTGTGTTCGTGCTGGAGTGACTCATCCGAATCGAAGAGATGCATCAACAAATTAGATTCTGTCTCCCAAATATCGTCGGAGCTTACATCAACTATGCTTTCCAGGTCCTCCTCAAGAGAGAGGATTTCCTGTATCCATGGGTCATTAAAAGAGAGTGGTGTGTCTTTGATCTCTGTAATGAAGTCACGGTCTGCTTTAGGCAGTGCTGCATGCCTTCTATGAGTTACAACTTTAGGTTCACTGATCATGTCTATGGTAATTCTTTTGTTGTTCGAGCTGAAGGTGATCTTTCCAGACCCATAATCGACCACAACCTCTGAAGTGCGCAGGAATGGCCGGCCTAGGATGATAGGAGTCTAGAGGAAGGGTGCGAGGGAGTCGATATCAATGACTTTAAAGTCAACTAGAAACTGCATGTGCCGTACCTTTACTTATAAAAGACCTCGAGGTCTCTTAATGGATTGGTCAACAAACTGAAGGATCATACGTGTCTGCTTGACAGGACATAGCCTGAATTCTTGCAATAATGAAAAGTATGGGAGGTTGATGGAAGAACTGTTGCCAAGCTATGTTTGCTTGAAGACTTGATCGAAAATCTCGCAACTGATAAAAGGTGCTCATTTGTCTTGCTTTTTCTGCAGGAGATTGCTAATGGCTGCAACTGTGGTCATGGTGAGAACATGCTTCTCAACCAGTCGGCATCCGTTGTTACGTGCAGGTCGATGCTTGTTTGTACATGCCTCTTTCAAACCTTTCTTCACAACGGGCATGTATCCATGGCCTTCACCAAAGGAATCTCAGCAGTCAAATTATTGATGATATCCCCAACTATAGGATCAGATAATGTACTTTTTCGTTTTGCATTTTTTTGGAATTTTCTATTGCTTCAGGAAAAGGAATATTTACAGTACTAAAATCAGAAACAGAGTTTTTATCTACAACATAACCCTTGTCCACAATATTATGTACATCCAGATCATAAAAACGAGTACAAGCTGGAGACTGAAATGCAGGTGCTGGTGGATAAGCAAAGAGTGAGACCTCTGCTTCGTCAGCTGGCATAGGATCGGCTGTAGCTGGTTGCTCCTCCATGGCTGGCTCGGCTTCACATCAGCTGCGAACATCTTTTTGGTCTTTTTGGCTTTTCTGAATTTTTTGGTGTTTTTGCTGATGGTGGTGGAGGTGAATGACCGCTGGCATGGCTCCTCCTCCTTCTTCTTCCTCACCTATCCCTGTAGCTGGCGCGACTGATGCAGAAGATGACGATTCACCTGGTAAGCTTTATTTTCCCCATGACTTGCGGCGGATGGAAGTAAAGTCTTACCGCTCCTGAGAGTGAAAACATTAGATAAATTAATATTACAACCATTTGACTCTACGGGTACAGAGTGGAGACCACATTCAAACTGCTCTTTTCTTTTGAAGCCATTGGGGTTTGCTTCTACCTGTGCCAGAATGGATGTTTTGGTGGTGGTTAGGTCGTCAAGTTTTTTCGTCATATCTGTTAGGACTTTTACAAGTTGGGCCAAGCAATCAAGGGTAGGGTTCATTGGACTCGTCTTAGAAGGTTCAACATGCAGACCACACTTTGGTTGATTGTTATGGGACTGAGGCGGAGACTTATGATGTGGTTGAGGAGGTGGAGGAAGTTGGTACTACTGGTAGGAGGGTACTGTTGATGTGGTACAGCCACGTACTGGTGATACGACAGTGGCTGGCCATACTGTGGCTGTGCATACTGCTGGCTCTGCCTCCATTGATTATTGTACTACGAAGGTTGGTGATATTGAGGTAGGGGTTGAGAGGACTGCCCAAAACCACCACCCTGAGGTTGGTGGTAGGCCTTGTTGGCTTGTGGCTAGCCTTTAGAATGTCCGGTAGGATGGGCCAGTTGTGCATCACTGCTCCATACACTGTTGACTTCTTGAATCAAGGGTAGTGGTGGGAATGCTGGATTGGAAGGTGGAAGGAAGTCTGGTTGGTAGACTACCATCTGCTGCTATGAGAGGCCCTGATCGAATGTCTGTACATAGTACACGTGCTAGACTGCCGGTGGTTGCTGACTCGATTGAGGCTATTGTGGCGGTGATGGCTCATCCTTCTTCTAAGCTGGAGTCTCTATAGATGGTGTTGCCGACTAGACTGAGCTGAAGGTGCTCACCAGCAACTCCAATTACTTGGTGATGTGGTCCAACTTGTCTAGGTGTTGCATCCTCTTTTCGATCACAGCGAGCTTCTCGAGATCTTGTGGTCACTTCTCAATAATATCAACCTTTGAGAGATGGTCCCCGATGACATTGAGATTGGAGCTCTCATCTCTCTCTGCTTCACGAGATGCTTCCATATATACTTGCTTCTAGAGGATCTGGGTTCCTTCTGATATGCTCAGGATGAAGAGAGGGTGGCCTGTCCTTCGGCCATTTCATCAAAAATCTGCCAAACTACATGTTCATCCTTGTTGAAATGAGATCTCCTACAAGTTGCTTTGACGAGCCTTTGGCTCTCTACATTTAGTCCCTCGAAAAAGTGTTGGAACAGATGGGTCCTCGGTATGTCATGATGGGGGCACTTCTCCTGTACATCCGTGAATCGCTCCCAGTCTTCATGGATGGTCTCGTGGGCATCCTGGGAGAAGTTGTTGATTCTGGATCGCATCTGGTTGAGCGGATTGAGAGGATAAAATTTGTGCAGAAAGGAAGATTTCAGTTCCTCCATGTCGTCACAACCTTTCCAAAATGATTGACCCAATATAGGGCCTTGTCTTGCAAACTGGAGGGGAACACCATCATCTTCACCACGTCCATGGGAACATTGGGGTAGTGGGTGGTACAACAGATACGTGAGAACTACAGTAGGTGAATGTAAGGCTCTTCACTAGTGTTTCCGTGGAAATATAGTAGAAGGGACAAGAATTGAGGCTTGAGCTCGAAGTGAGCATGCACCGGTAGAATGCGGATCCACTCGGTCATTTGGATGTCTCCAGGATTATATGTCTCTTTAACCGTGGGTTTTTTCCTCCCTTGTTCCGGCTCTTCCTCGTCAGGATCATCACAGGGTCCACCCCCTCTTCCTCTTGCTGGTCTATCTCCTCCTCCTGCTTGTCTGTTCATCACATCATTTAGCATATCCTGGAATGCGGTCTGTGCAAGGGCTTGCCCAGTCAGTTGCTGCTGAATAGCCTGGATGGAGGCCAACAACTGAGCATTCACTTGATTCTGATATGGCATCTAACCCTGCTCAAGTTGAGGATGTGGTTGTCCCTTGCCCTTTCCTTAGGTGCCATCTCCGGGTCTAAGTTGAAAGAAATAAACTCGATGTTTAGATCTAAGACTGGGGATGACTTCTATCTAAAATGAAAAAGTCCCAATCAGACCACTTGAAATTGATTCCTAGCTGCCAAGATATATATGAAATTAGGATTAATCCCAGAGTGTTGTGAATGAAAAAGATGTAGACTGTAATCGACTCTCATTCACAATGACAAAGGTGGGACAAAAGTTATCCCAGTTTATTGGGTGGGTAAGGAAAAGTAGATGAGTAGTATAAATACTAGCCTGTAAGATTCAGATTAGGTTCTTGGGAATCACCTCGAATTATTTACGATGCTGAGTCTATGGAATCGATGTGGGCATCATCGGAGTCCCAACTGAACCATCCATGGATCGCCATCGTGAAGTAAAAAGAAGATTGATATTGGAGAAAGATATGGTGGTCAACGAGGAATAAAACATAGTGTAAAACAGTAGAAAGGCTCGAACTGAGCAGGGGTCAAAAGGAAGACACAATTGACAACATTTGCGCAAATGCACATGACTTTATCTTTGAACCTTAATCTAGATCCATACAAATGCAATACAAAAGTGGGTTCACCAACTCACTCCATGTGAATCCATGAAGGTTCAACTATTTATTATCTTTTCAGTTGTAGAGTTGTTATTTCGGGCGTATCTTTTAACAAGTCCTTAGCACGCTAACCCTATAGGAGAGAGTACTGTCGGAAAAGTATCTTGTACTTGTCCTCCTCCTTTGTAACCTGTAGTCTACACTTTTTGAGGTCCTTGTAACCCTTCCTAGATCCCTACTCATCCAAAGAAAGAGAGAGGAAGCCGATAGGAAAAACCACTACTTCGATCCTCGCTTGCAACGGAATCACCTGTGAGCGTGCAAGAACCTACTCGGATGCAAACTGATGAGACAGATACACCTGTGATGGCGTGGCCTAAGCTTAGTACTTCAGACCATGTCAATGCTCCACACAAGGCGAGAACACCATCGGTGATAAGTCCCTACACGATCACGTATGATAGAAGCGCCATTACTTCGAAAATCCAGGCGACACACAAGGCAGTTACAGACTGGATTTTTGGCTGTAATCCTTAACGGTTCGTGCCTCGCTCATGGGAGAGGTTTTGGTCCCCTACTAATGTACCTAAAAACATTGAGGCCTTTATGAACCCAATACAATGAAAGTCCATTATGAATTTTATTTAAGGTCAAAGTTTATTTAACAGTCCCCTTATTTTATTTTTTTGGGTTTTCACTTTTTTTCGATCTGTTTGCATACAAGCGCCTAACGTTTTTGTATATTTTTATTTAAATCCTAGGTGCTCGAAATTAGAGGGAGATAGCGAAAAAGTCGTGCAAGTCAATTCTATGGTGGAAATCTCACCATTGAATCTAATAATGCATGCTGGATTAGAGGACTTACAGTGCTTCTCAGCTCTCCATGCGGTATGCAAAATAGAATTTTTAAACATATCTACATGGTGGTGTGCAATTGACAAAATTGCCCTCAATAGTAGCTGCTATGAATCATGAAGAACCAATTGCTAATTATGCAGAGATGAGACCAAAGTCCGGTCTTCGATGCTGATCGGTGCCCACCACAATGGGTCCTGCCAGCACTGTACACGACCTCTCTCAGTATGCGGTACCAAATCCAAATAACTAATATTTATTAATTTGACTAGATCCAAATGTAAGAGACTATAGGAACATGCATTCATATTAAGGTTTGGACCTAATTACTGAGGTAAGAAACATATAAGCTAAGTGCTCATGAACACAAAACAAAATGAAAATAAGTCAGAAAACTCAAAACAATGGGAAACAAAAGAAAAGAAGGTGAGAAAACACGTAAAACTGCGATGAGGCCCTTAGGTGAACAAACACCCGAACACTGGAACTCGTTGTGGAGAGTAGAGTCCGAGTCTTAATTATTATAAATTACTAAGTCTCTCTCTCACCAATAATTACATAAATAAAGCTAGGCTATCTCTATGCTAAATGTCCTCTCTTTGCTTCATTTGTAGCGTCTACAACTGGTCAAGGGATGAAGACCAGCCTCCACCAAACTTGGCTACATCGGCCTCCTAAGAAGCCGTCCTCGCGTGGTGGGCCCTCACAACAAAGTGACAAAGAAAATGTATATTAACACAGATAATCAAATGAAATCAAAATGAGCTATATACAAAGAATAATTAATGGATGTATGCAAAATAAATCAATTACTATTTACATCAATAAAATAATGAATAAGCAATAAAAGCTATACAAAATAAATGATAAAAACAGGCTACCCTTATTGCTCCCTAGCAATGGTACCATTTGATGAGAGGGATTTGCAGAGAGTCGTACGGTTTCACAATGCGAAACCGCTGACCACTCCATAAACCTAACTCAATCAACAATCAACCACGAATATAAGTCAAACAATGAATATCAAAAACTGAGTTAAAAATTATTATTCTCTACAACTAGGTGTATAGCAAGTAAGTTTGTAGAGGTCAAACCACATAGAGCAAATATGGTAGCCTATAGTTATTCTCAACCAATGAGCACTATGTACACGTACGCCATTCATCATGTATATGCATATATATTTTTGTGGGTTTTAATTTTTTACCATTTTTTAATTTTATTTTTGTTTTATATTTTTTGTTGTTTTTATTTTTTATCTTTATACAATATATATTTTGATTTTTTTATATTTTGTATTTCTTTATAAAATAAGTAATGTAGATTATTATATATAATGGATAATATAGGTATTTATATAACTAAAAATATACAAAAATTCTAGAAATACATATCTTTTAGGTTTTAAATATTTTTTATTATTTTTGTGTTATTTCATGATTTTTTTCTAAATTTTATGGATTTTTAAATTAAAAATATCCCAAATCAGGGATTAAATAATAGTCTGAAATTGAATTGGATACTAAAAATAAAAATTTAAATCCAAAATTATCCAAATCAAATATAATGGATATATAATTATACAAAGACAATTATAAAATAGAAACATATTTTTTGGAATTTTTAATGAATTTATAGAATTTTATAAAGATTTTTTAGGGTTTTTAAATTTTTAGGAGTTATTTTTCCATTTCAATGATTTTTGGTCTGGAGTTAAAACATGATAAAATACACAACATATTTCTTCTGGATTTTTTCAACACTTTTGTTATTTTTTTGTATTTTATACTTTAGACAGAACAAAAATATGCTCCTTTTGATTTAATAAATGGTTAAAAGGCTAAAAATGTATAAGAAATACATGGTGTGAAAGTACGTGCTACTAGGCATCTAACCTATTTTTGCACAATTTGAACTAGGATGCCATTTTTAATAAATGAAATTCAAGCATGAAAAATCAAATGCTGACAGGGGCATATATGTAAATAAATTATAGTTTGGGGGACACTCTGCAATTTTCACAAAAATATACAATGTATTTTTAATTTTATTGGACTAAACATAAATACAAGAAGTCACAGAGGAGTCCCTACAATTTGACCAGCTCATGTGTGACGACACGTGAGCTGAGCTAGACTGGACCTAGATGTAATTAAAATAAGTACATGGGCCTTTTTACAAAATGTCCCTTAACATTACAATTTATTTATATCATTAATGAATAAATATACACAAAAAGTAGGGTACAGTTTGCACATTACCTCATCGTGCGGGCTATCGGACGGTCCTCCTTCCTTCATTTAAACACGTGGCGTCACCTGGTTGCGTGATACCCCTTCGTCGATCTGTGGTGCGGATTTGATCTTGGGCTTCATCAAAGGGATGGAGCATGGTGTGATGGAACAACTAGGATTAGAACTGGAAGGGCGTCTCCATCCGACAGCCACTGCTCTCTTCCAAGAGCAGGGAACAATAATGAGCTTCCCTACCTTTGATCGTAGATTTCTCCTCCCTTCAGCGGTCTCCTGCAATGGCGTTGTCTCTACACCTCCGGGGGAGTTGTCCGCAGTTGATGATGGTCGCTAGAAGGTCCAAGACTCTAAGGAGAGGCCTGGAGAGCTCGAGGAAGATATGCGACCTAGGGGACTTCAGGTCAAGTCCAATTGAGCCCAAAAGGGCTCCGTTGACCTCTGATCCTGCAAGAAAGGATTCTAAGGCTTGAGGCGAGGATCCTAGACCTGGTTTGAAGCTTTATAGCACAGGAAATGAGGTGGATGAAGGGGCTCCGACGTACGATGGTAGAAGAGCCCCGATTCACTGATTCAACAAGGATCAAGGGGTCTGATAGGATCGATTAGATGAAGAAAGTGATGGGGGAATAAAGTGAGGTGAAAATGGGGGTCGGAATGGGTTGGAATCTTGGTGAATTGGTCGTAGACCCAGTGGCTCTGGAGAACTGAAAAATTAGGATTTAAGCTAATCTAATTGATTGAACATTAAAGTAAATAGTGGAATGAAAAGGTGATATGAAAATCTAACTAGAATTTAAAATTCACAGCTCTGTACCTGCTATGGTCGGCAGGGAGTAGGGCATGCCGGAGCACTGCCGTGGATCTTCCCTTGTCCTTGCTCCATTGCTTCAAATCACGGGTGAATCCACCACTGTCACCAGAACTTCACGCACAAACATGAGGCTGCACTTAGGAGCTCCAAGAGGGATAAAAAAAAGAAGGCAGAGGGGGGGAGTTTTATTTATAGACAGTGAGTTCGAGTGATCTTGGGCGGTGATTGTTGACATGCTTGAGGTAGAATGGGAAGATGTAATGATCTCGTGAGGTAGACATATGTGAGGTACGAGATTTTCGTGAAGCGCTCGAGGTGGAAGGACCATCAGGGAGGCGTCGAAAAATAGGAGAAGAAGAGGAACTTGAGGTTCTGATAGAAGTCAGAGCTGAAAGACGGGGAGTTGATCGGGGTTAACGAATGCTGCACCCCTATTGGTCCACGTAAGGGCACTACAGGACAAAGCTGCCCAATTATTAAAAAATAAATAAATTAAAAATAGTAAACGATTTTATTAATTTTTGAGTATAAATATTTTTTTTTAATTTTATGTAGTATTTTATTATGATTTTTATTTATATTTTTAGGTTATTTATTAGTAGTTAATTTTTAGGAGTGTATTTATAGGTATATTCATCTATATTTTTGGCTATTTTAGTTTTATTTGGTATATTTTATTTTTTTATTTTATGCTATTATATGAATATTTATAACTTATTTTTAGGTATATAATATAATTTTATTGTATTTTTATGATTTAATATATGCACTTAAATAAATATAGATATAGATTATGTAGGTACAAATACATGTATTTTAGCTATGTCTTTTGGTTTTTATTTTATCCTGATGTATTTTTTTGGAATTTATGTTAGCAATACATTTTTAATATAATATAAATAATATTTACAAGAGTATAAAAATATAAAAGAAAAAAAGAAAAAAGAATAGATTTTCCTTTTATTTATTTACAAGTATTAACATATGTATTTTACCTATGTATTTATGTGGACTTATTTTGGTTTGTGTTTTATTTGAGGTTTTATTTTGGTTTTAATATGAACTAGAGTTATGAATAATATTTACAATATTATAAAAATATTAAATTGTAAAAATAATAAAGAATAATAAAATGAATATTTTATTTAGGTCTATTATACAATGAGGATCCAAAACCTAACTTTCACATCTTAACTCCAAAAATATGAATCCACCTTCATTAGATAGCTCATGAAAGTTATATACAATTAAATGTGATTTTGATGCATTTTGAGTTTTTATTTGGAAAATATGGGTCTGTGAAGTTGAGATTCTGGCTTTTTATTTTGTGTATAAAAAGTACAATGTGTATTATTTTTGTACAAGCTCAGTTTTGTATTTTTATTTACATTATTATCTAAAACTTTCATGTACAAAGATTATTTATTTCATGTATAAATAATAAAGAATAAAATGGGTGTCAAAAATGAATTATTAGGGAATAAAAGAATTGGATTTTTGTTGTATTTTTTGCCTTTATCTCTCCCTACTTTATTTATTGTCGACCAACTCAATTCTTGACTTGGTCTTGGGGTTTAGGGTCATAAAATACCTTTGGTATTTTAGTCTTTTTCTTTTCTTCTCTTTATTCTATAATTTTGGCATTAAAAACTGTATTTTGTACACAACAAATGCAATAAACCATGAATGCTAATTTACATGAATTAATGCTATTTACATGCATTAACTAGGGGTTTTATGGCCAAAATGATAGAATAAAGGTGATGAAATGGAGATTCATCAATTTGCTCATTCCTTCTTCTGTTTATTGTTCTCCTCTTGTCTGTATCTGTGTGCTATACTTAGGATGTACTTTATCCTAAGTATAGGGGAGGTGAATAATTCAAGTTGTTTATATTCGTCCTGTTTATCATTCCCATTGTTGATTATACTTAGGGATACTCTACCCTAAATATAGGGGGAGTGATGTTGTTCAGATTGTCTCTTTTGTGTTTTTATTCTTCTGATCTCTCGATTGTCCCCCAACTTGTTGATATTCTATACTTAGGGCTATTCTAACCTAAGTAAAGGGGGGCAAGATGAGCCATTGAGTATGTCAATTGTTTTCCTTGATTTTTCTCTCTTGTATAGTCTTCTATATTTAGGAATAATTAATCCTATTTATAGGGGGGTCACTGATTTCTATTCATTCTTTGGGTCATTGTTGTATAGTGTTCTTTTCACTTTCCTATACTTAACACGAGTTATGTCTTCCTTTGCTGCTCTATGATAACTATGAGGACATAGTTTGAGCTAAGTATATGGGGGCGTCGTATATATTGTATATATACTTTAGACATAACTCATACTTTTAAATGTGATTATTTTTGGGATATGTATATAATCCGTAAAATCCACATGTGTATATAGACTTTGGTCACCTTCCGTCTTAAAAAAACACAAAACACAATTTTTTTTAAACAACTAATAAAAAACAGAAACAAAAACAACAATAAATCCACAAAAATTTATTATTATCCTCTTATAAAAAACTTTTGTATAATCTGTATATATACTTGTATATATTTTACTAACCCTTTTTCTTTTAAAAAATCTCTCTAAAAATCGCTTTGTATATATTTCTTGCATTTGCATGTAGTTATTTTAGGATAATATTGACACTTAAACTAAGTCTGGAATAAAATTAAAGAATGGAGCTTAGTTGAACCTTAATCTACTTAATTTCAAAGGGACTTTATAATAAATGGAATTAAGACTTTTCAGGTCCTAGCGACTTAATTCTTTGAGTCCATAAGACTACGTTCAGATGTCGTCTTGAGTAGTCTAAGCAGAATATTTAACAACAAACGCATGATTCTTCTAGACCATGGCTTATCTTGGACAAGCACTCTACACGCAGCTCTTCATGGATGAGGTAGTAAGGAGGCAAATCTTTTGGCTTGGGGTAGCATACGGTTATGTAACAATTAGTGGGAATATCCGCCTTCCTCTAGGGAGGGTAGTGCATCTCGACCTGATCTAGTAGCATTGAGGTCTAAAGACAGGATGTTGTGGGGTTGCAATAATGCTTCAAAAGAGGGATAGTCTACTAGATCAAGAGGAAAAACTCCATATGTACATGCTGCGCTTGTATATATTTTCAAAAAAAAGAAAAATCTCCAAAAGTGGACATGTCTGATTGAAAAGTAAAATGCCTACCAGAGTGTATATACAAGTATAGAAAAATTAATAATAAGAAGAAATTCCAAGTCAAATTTTTGTAAGCTTGCAGCTGGATGACTTGGCTACACTGATCATGCATCTAAGGATAGGTACCTACACTGGTTACCGTCCATTCTTTTCTCCATCTCCACTTCTTGAGCTGGTTGTACTTGAACCTAGAAGGGAATATCCATGCTCCTCGAGGAAAGAGTTGCTAGATCGACGGACTAGATTTACCTTGTTGAGAGAGGCTATTTCTTTGCTAATTTTGAGATGAAGAGCTATATTTCACTTATACCGTACAAGTAAAGATTCATAGTCATATGAATTTGTGTATGTAGACTTGTTCTGACCTGACTGTTGAGGAGACCTGAATAGGAGTCTTGTGGAACTTGAAGGTTGTTAGGTTTTAAATCCATTTCCCATTAATGTTCTGCCACACTAATAATCCAAAGGTCCGATAGTGCTCCATACTACAACTTTATGAAGATAAGTTTAACACTCAATATTGTCCTAGTTTCTTTGTTTTTCCTTTCTTTTCTTTTATTCACTTATTCTTTCAAATAAGTGTTTGTTAAGGGACTAGCAAAGGTAAAGCATAAGGGGATGATGAATACGCATTTCATCATATTTATTCATTTTTTTATCTTAAAATCCTTTATAAAACACCTGTATATAATACTAAATCTATATTCTTACTAATCTGCATCTGTGTGTAAATATTGTACATTTATTATTATTTTAACTTAAACTAAATAAATAAAGAAATAAAGAAAATAAAAGAATGTATATATGAAATAGATACAGGATGACCCGAACCCCGAGAGAAGGTCAAGACTTGGCCTGATCAACCAGGAATAAAGTAGGGGGAGATCGGGTCTTTAATTGAAAATCCAAAAAAATATATTTTGTAAACATTCTTTATTTATTCTGTATATATTTATATAAAACTTACACTATTTTATTTGTTCATAAATTGAACTCAAATTAAATAATTTTCTTAACAGAATTTGTAAATAAAAATGTTACCTAAATAATAAAAATACTTATAAAATAAAATCATGTACATAATAAAAGAACCACACTCGAAAAAGCTGTAAAGCGATAATTAAAAGACCAATTCCGCTCCATATGAATTCAAATTGAATCAAACTCACTTCAATCGTATTCTAAATTAAATTATCTTTAAAATTGCAATGGTTCATAATTTTTGGAATTACGATTTTAAAGACAGTTTTCTAGGGTGGCTTTTGTAAATTTACCATTTATTTATTGTATATATTTATCCATATTTATTTTTTACATAATTTATTTTTAAAAATTGTAAATATTTTTTCAATAATTATTTAAAATAAAAAATTAAATAAAAAATTTAAAACATAAAATAACATAATTTCCTTATTTAACTATGAGTATAATGTACCATATGTATACATTACATGTATATAATTAATTTCCTTAAATAACCCTCATTAAAAAATTAAATAATTCACATTTATTAGATAAATTAATAAAGTGATGAAAATGATTTTATTTATTTGTTTAATTATGTAAATAATATACCATATGTATATAATTCAATTAATTCCTTAATTAACCACCATTAAGATGACTCTTTAAATTATTGACAATAATTATTATTTTTAATATAATTACTAATAATTTTATTTAATTTATTTATTTAATTAATTCACCCATTAATCACTTTCCTTTCTCTGCCTCCCCATTAATTCATTTTTTTTGAAATTCATTTTTTTTATTTATTTGTCTCCACCTCCCTCATTTGTCCTTGATCAACCTTTCGTGAGAGGGAACTAATCTCTAAGAGCCTTCTTGTCGTAGAAAGGTGCCCAACTTCCGAGCCGTCAGGTGACAGCGAGTAGGTACTCGTCGAGGCCATCAAGACATTATCCGCTCCTACGATGAGATCCATTTTATTTCTCGTTTTTCATCTAGGTTAATCATAGTGTAATTTTTAATTTTAATTTTGTTATCAATTTTCAGTTTTAATTTCACAGTTATTTTTTTGTCTCATAACTCGAGTCAATTATTTTTAATCAATCATCATGATTCGATCCACCCTTGATTTCGACTTCATAATTACCTTCTCGATCTATACGTTCATGTTCTATCTCACAGATATATCATCTCCGGCCACGTATGGTGGTCAGAGACTCGGTTCCAATCCCTCATCGACAATGGGACACCCATCCATTAATTCTCTTTTGATTTCTTCTTGGACTGAACCATCATGCTTGAGTCGATTTGTTTGATTTTTATTGTAGGTACAAAAAACAGATTACAAAAAAAGAGCAGCTATTGTTTAAAAAAATAAAAACTTTCTGTTTACAAAAAAAATTGGGCTGGCAGCCGCCGCTAGTAGCGCCATTATCGCTAGGAGCCTCTCCGCTCGCGAGCTCCACCGCTGTCGCCTCTCCCCGCCCACACCTGTAAGTCAGCCATTTGGCACCCATCTTTGCCGTCAACCACCGTAGGATGCCTTCACCCGTGCCCTCGTGCGAGGACGCACCGACCCATCTCGCCTGAAGCAGCCCGCCGACCGCCGTGCGAGGGCGTGTGTCACTCTCCTTCTTGGAGCAGCCACCCGAGCTTTGCCTATCACCGACACACCACCGAACTGCAAACCACGAGCCGTGACCACCATCCTACTCTTCTCGCCACCATCTCTGATAATCAAGATTTTACGAGGGTCTAAATATGTCTCACACATGGCGGAGACAGTCGCTGTTGCGGCCACTCACGAAATCCCAATTAATCAAAAATTAACCCACAATGATGATCAAGCAATGAAAATAAAGTGGAGTTAATTTTTCTATTTAACTCTACAAAATGTGTGTAAAGTGTAAGTATGTAGAGTGTCGAACATAATGAGCAAACAAGCTAGATTGGGCAGATTAATGCAACAAATGATTGTTAACTATTTGTCTATATTTTTTTGTGGGTTTTAATTTTATATATTTTAATTTATTTTTTTTATATTTTTGTATTTTGATTTTTGATTTTCTATCTTTAAATTTTCTTTTTATATTTTAATATTTTGTATTTCCTTTTTCTTTTAAAATATAATATAGCTATATAGTAAAGTATATATACAATATAAGCTACTATAGATATAAATAGTTACAGAAAATAGTCAAAATAAAGAAAATTAAATATTTTGGGTTTCCAAATATTTTTTTACTATTTTTGAGATTTTTTAGGAAATTTTGCTAATTTTTATAGAATACAAAATACGTAAAATCAGGATTTAATTTAATAACCAAAATTGAAATGGAAATTAAAATAGAAAATGGAGTCCAAAATTTTCCAAATAAATTTTAATATAAAGATAGTATTGCAAATAAAATTTAGAAATGGAATACATATTTTTTGGATTTTTACAGATTTTTTGTATTTTTATAAGTGTTTTCAGGGTTTTTCATTTTTTAGAGTTTTCTTTTATAATTTTTAGGTTTTTCAGTTTCTGAGATAGAAAATAAATAGATAGACGCAAAATATTTTTTTGCATTTTTTAAAAAACTTTTTATATTTTTTATGTATTTCTACTGTAGACAGGAAATATCCAAGCTATTTTGATTTTTAATAAATAATAAAAGCCCTAAAATTGTAAAATAAAATATGTGCCTGGAATTGTGTGCAATCAGGAGCGTATACATATTTTTTGAGATTTGTTCGAATGCTATTTAAAATAAATAGAGACAATAAAGAGAAACTGCACTACTAACAAGGGCTTTTATGCAAATAAAATAAAGTAGGGGGGCAATATGCAATTTCGTGAAAAAGTTATAACATACATAAAAAGTTTCTAGATTAAAAAGAAATGCACAAAACCCCAAGGGCGCAACTGTAAAATGTCGCCTAATGTGGGGTTTCACGTGAGGTGACGTGGCGTGGACCTAAGTGTAATTATAGAAAGTGGGGGGGGGGCAAACTACAATTATTACAAAACACAAATAAAGGCTGATGAAAGTTTAAAGACTAATTAATAAATTACAAAAAGAGGCCAGGGGTAAATGCAAAATACCCAAAGCCTTTGCACGAGCGGATGCCGAGATCTACTTCACTTATCTACGTGGCGCATCCACTGTGATGACACTGCTTCGACGATCAAGGGCCAGGATCAGATCATGTGGATGAAATTGCCGGTCGAGGCGGGCAATGATCAGACGATTCTTGGTGAATCTAGGCATCTAGGGCAATCGGACGGCAGAGGAGGAATCTCGAAGAACAGGGAAGAACTCCCTCATCTCCGAGCTTCGATCGAGTGGTGCGCGAGCTTCCGACCTCCCCTCGAGCTACAAAGGGTTTAAAAAGATTCCTGCATGCGTTCTTTATCTGCTGGGGGTGTCAAAAGGTCGCGAGGTGCACCGGAGTTCCTCCACGACATCAGAGAGGAGATGGAGTCCTAGGTGCCTCCGATGAGAGGCCAAAATTCCCTCTGGGTGTAGTTTTGCTCCAGGTCCCTACAACAAGTGTTAAGAGGGTCGAGGGCAAATTGCCTCGACTATACGACTGGTGAACGGAGGTGTAGGCAGCTCAGGTGGTCGAGCTCCAATGGTGCAGAGGAGATGGAGCTCGGGATCCTGCTCCGGGTAGGAAGAGGTTGAATGGAAAGTGGAGGATTGGAGAGAAGTGAAAGGGGAATGAGATGAGGGTGGAAGGATGCGACAGAATACATGTATCACACTATGGAGGTTTGCTGGAGCTCATCTCCGATGAACTATAGGCTGATGATTTAACACTAAACACACAATTAAAAACTAATCAAAAGGCATAAATTAAAGGCTGGAAGTAAATTCATTATAGAAAGAAAGAAAGAGGACCTCGAGCGGACAAGGACTGTGAGATGGGACCTTCACACCGGTGGCTGACGGAGGTGGCTAGAAGCACTCCAAACCTCACCTTGCCTCCCTCTCAACGGCTGAGGAAGAGCATGTCACACTCTTCAATCCAGAGCACACAAAAAAGAAGGCGAAGCTGGGTCAAAGAGGTTCAAAAATGGAAGAGAAGGTCGGGGTCAGCTATGTATAGTGTAGTCGAGCAGGTGGAAAGATAAAGGAAATGGCATCGATTTAGTTACCCAAAGATCGAGGTGACGCATAGGCATGTAGCACCATAGATCGAGGAAGAAAAGTCGTCGAAGGCTCGATGCAAAAGGATGATTGAATCGAGCCCCAAAAAGTTGAGAAACGAGACGGAAGAGATAGGTGTCAGAGATTAGCAGGCGGGTCAGAGGAGTTGATTGAGGTCAACCCTCCCCGCCACCTGGTTGGTCCACGTGGACAAACCGGGAAAAAAGATGCCTGAAAAAGATTAAAAAAAAAATAGTTTAGAAGTGATTTAATTAATTTTAAGTTATAAAATAAAAAAATGTTTCTTATTTTCTAAATTATTTTATTATGGTTTTTATTTATTTTTTAGAGGTATATAATTATAAGTTACTTTTTAGGGCTTAATTATAGGTATATTTATCTGTGTTTTTGTGACTATTATTTTTATTTTGTATTTTGTATTTTATTATTTTATTTTATTAATTTATATAATTATAACTTATTTTTATATGCATAAATATTTTTTATTATTTTTTTGATGTAATATATACATTTAAATAAATAAGTATATTTATTGTATATGTATAGACATAGGTATTTCATCTATGTATTTTCTTTACATATTTTATATACGTGTTTTATTTATGGTTTTATTCCAATTTTAATATGTACATATATTATCAATAATATTTAAAAAATTATAAAAATATAAAATTACAAAAAATAAAAAAAGAATGAATAAAATGAATATTTTAATCAGATATATTATATAATAGAGGTCCAAAACCTAACTTTAACACCTTAACTCCAAAAAATATAAAACTACCTTCATTAAATAGCTTATTAAAAGTTATATAAAATTAAAGGTGATTTTTATATATTTTGAGTTTTTATTTGAGAGATATGGGACTGGAAAGTTGGGATTTTGAAAAATTATGCAGAGTATAACTTATTTTGTTTATTATTTTTGTATGAAATCAGTTGTGTATTTTTCTACATTTTATTATCTACAACTTTCATGTACAAAATTTCTTTATTTGAAGTATAACAATTAGAAATAAAAATAGTGATCTCCCCCTACATTATTCCTTGTCGACCAAGTCATCAAGATGCATGGTCTCTAGGTTTAGAATCATAAACTATCTTTGATATTTTATTATTTTTCTTTTCTTCTCTTTATTCTATAATTTTGGCATTAAAAATAGTATTTTATACACTATTTATACAACAAGGGATGAATGTTAATGTGCATGAATTAAGGGGATTTACATGCATTTACTATGGTTTTAAGGCCAAAATGATAGAATAAATGTGATGAAATGGAGATTCATCACCCCCTATACTTTCCTTTGGTAGTCCCTAGCAAATATTTATGCAATAAGTGCAGAAAAAGAAAATAAAGAAAAGAAAAAGAAAGAACATGGATTATGTTTAATTATCAAACTTGTCTATACAAAATCAAAGTTTGGAGCTTAAGTCAGACCTTTGGAATTTTAGTGTGGTCGGAACCTTATTGGGAATCAGATTTGAAATCCAACAACCTTCGAGAATCCCAAAACTCTGTTCAAGTATCCTCAATAGCCAGGTCAGAATACTTTAACTCATATGCCAACCTTTATGACTATGAATCTGACTCATACAGTGCAAGTGATAATGGCTTCCCTCAACTGAAATGACAATGAGACTGACTTCTCCAGCATGACAACCGTGATTCCCCAATCCAGCAACTCCTTCCTCGAGGATCGGGGTATTCCCTTCTAAGTTCAAGTGACAACTAGCTTAAGAGGAGGGGGTGAAGAGAAGAATGGACACCAGCCAATGTAGCTACCTATCTTAGGATGCAAGGCCAGTGTACTCAAGTCATCCAACTTCAGGCTCACATGATTTGACTTTGAAGCTCAAGCTTCCTTAGTGACTATACAAATATATACACTCCGACAGTCATCTTTTTTCAATCAAGCATGTCCACTTTTTTGGAGGTTTTGCTTTTTTTGAAATACTATATACAACAACATTTACATAGGGAGTTTTTCCTCTTGAGCCAGTATACTGTCCCTCTTTTGAAGCATTATTGCAACCCACACTCTCCTATCTTTAGACATCTCTGCTACTTGATGGGTTAAGATACACTTCCCTCCCTAGACGAGGACAAATGTTTCCACTTGTATGCGTCTCATACCGGCAAATCCAATCCCCACACAACTCCAACTGAGTTGAGCCAAGTGAAAGGTGCAGGTGTCCAAGTTAGGTCATTATCAACAAGATTCGTGCATGTGCTCCAAAATACTCTACTTAGGCAGTCAAGATTCCATTGAACCAAGTTTTGTGATCCTTAAAGAATTAAGTTAACTAGACCTGAAGTACCTCAATTCTAGTTCCTATAAGGTTCTTGTTATTAGGTAGATTTAGGGTCCAACCAAGCTCCAATATTCAGATTTTACTTAGACTTGTTCATTTATCAAACTCAATCCAAAAAATGTACATGCTATGCAAATGATATATAGAAAATAATTTTGTGATGCAATTTTCAAAGTTTTGAACTTTTTATGGATTTTTGAAAAAGATGATGCAAATGCATTTTTTTGTATTTTTCAAAAAAATTTTACAAATGTTTTTGGTCTTTTTAGTTTTGCAAATGTTTTTGTGATTTTTGAAAACAAAAGATTTTGGATAAAAATTAGGTAAAAATATTTACACAGGGATGCATCTTATATTTACAAGAGTTAGATTTTAAGAATTTACATGAGGTAAGTGATCATTTTTATAAATAGATATACAATTTAATAAATAATTTTAATGCGATGTATATATTCCTCAAACTTATTTGAAAAAGATTTTACGAACAATTTGAAAACTATAGTCCAAAATAATTTTTACAAATACTTTTTACAAATATTTACACATATTTGAAAATCATTTTGCAAAGGTTTTTCAAATAGTATATATAGATTTTTTAAAAATATTTTTTCAACCATTTTTCAAACCATTTGCAAATCATTTTTTAAACATTTTTATTTCCCATAAAATAAAATAATTTTTTCAAAACAAAATAATTTTACAAAGGTTGAAAATATTTAAAAAACATTTTCCAAACAGTTTTCAAAAGATTTTTCAAAATGATTTTCAAACTATTTTTCAAACATTTTGCAAAAAAGATTTTTACTTGATTTATTAATCAATAAAAAGATTTTTGAGGAATAATACACACCTTTTAATTAAGTATTTTTATATAGTATTGTATTTTAGCCATATTTGTTATAAAGAATATGAAAGTACGAGTTATGGCTAAAGTACATACGAAGTATATACAACCCCCCTATACTTAGCTTGAGCTATGTCCTCATAGATCAAAGAGAAAAAAGAGAAGACAACTCATACTGAGTATAGAAAAGTCTGAAGAGTAAATGAATGAAGAAATGAATGAACGAATAAGAAGTCGACCATACTCCCTATACTTAGGATCAAATAATCCGAAGTATAGAAGACTGTTCACAAAGCATGGAGGGTCAAGGGTGGGAATGAACAAACCGTACTCAGACTATCTCCCCCTATACTTAGGGAAAGATATCCCTAAGTATAGACAAGAAGAGGAGACAATGGAGAGGATCAAAGAATGAAAGAACAAGGGGTGCACACCCCCTATACTTAGGACAAAGTACATCCTAAGTATAGAAGAATGACAAAAAAGGGCGAAACCCTTTCGGTAGAAAAAGAAAAATGAAAAGGAAAAGAAGAAAAAAAGAAAAGTAGTAAAGAGAGATGAAGATGGAAAAAGATAGAAGACGGGAATGAAGAATGTACACTCAGCTCATCCCCCCTATACTTAGGACAGAGTACATCCTAAGAAAGGCACACACGAGAATGGGGTAGATGAGCTATACAGAAGATGGAAGCTAACAAAAGCAAATATACAACAGAATGGATCTACAAAGATCAAGAATGTCGAAAGCGAACCTTCTTGCGGGACTACTGAGGAATGGATCTGACAAGATGTAGGTCGATATCGGGCTCTTCACTATACAAGTGCCGATCAGGATTGACCTGGTGAAGATCCTCAGTGGTCCTAGGGGTTGAATGCACAGTCGGATCAGTTGAAGTAGCCGAATCATGTTCGTCCTCAAAAGTCTCAACTAGATAATCATTCTCATCAAAAGGCCCGAATTCATTAATAACTGCAACAAGATCAAATTCGGCCTTAGTCTCATCAATATCTGCCCGCCGCTCTAAGATGTCAATCATGTAAATCCCGCTGATGTCATCAATACATCTCCAAGTACCCGAAGAAGGAACTCCGAGGTCCATGCTTTCCGAGTCTTCCTCCTTGGGGAGGAATTGTCGGGTGTCAGTGGAATCCAACATACAACAAAAGTCTTTTATAGTCTCACCAAGGTCATGGTCCTCGAGGTCAGCTAAGATAGAAGTAGTCACATTAGGTGTAAGTCTTTGATCGACAAAGGGTGCATTGATGATCACAACGCTCCCGTCAACATGACAGAAGAGAATCTCTCCTGATCCATAGTCAATAACGATTCTCGCAGAGGGGAGAAAGGGTCATCACATAACGATTGGAGAGTGCTCCATAGTGGAGGTCTCCATGGGCAATACGACAAAATCGATGGTGTAGCTCTTGCCCTGAATCTAAATGACAACATTCTCTAGAATACCCTTCAGCCTTGTTATTGATCCATCCGTAAATTGAACGATCATCTTGTTTTTCTTTAGAGGCCCTAAGTGAAGAGACTATATCATCGAGAAGGGTATGATGCTAATTGAAGCACCACCGTCAAGGAGAGTGTGATCACATGTGTAGTCAGAGATGGTGCAACTGAAGAAAGGTGTAGCAGTGTTCCTTTTCCTAGAAAGTGGATGATGGGTAATGGTGTGGGCAGTGACCATGGTTAGAATATGGCATTCAGATCTGCTCCTCCACTTTCTCTCTTCTTGGGAAGAGGATTAGATAAATGGGTCATGGCCTGGTGAGTGGGGCTTTAATGATCTCATGAATAGTGGTCACCACTTCGGGTTCACTCAAGATTTTTTTTTGAATTTTTGGATTTCCTCATACAAGGGAGGAGATCAGAATCAACATATACACAAGGATGACTAAGAGAAGTCTATATAGCGTCATCCTCTAGGTCAAGGATGGGACAAGAGGTGAGTGGATATGTGGTCAAAATGTCTAGAATTGGCGCTCTCTCCTCACAGTCAGAATCAACCAAGTGTCTCCCAAATTCTTTTTATATTTTTAAAATTTTCTCATTTTTTGTATTTTGGACGATTGCAAGCTCTCATGATAATCCTCAAGCGAATCCAAGTCATGAGATCGTGAAGCATCACTGTGGCTCTTATTTAGGCAGGTGAGTCGTCAATCCTTGGATTCATATGCTCCATGAACTGGGTTAAGGTCTCAAGTGTGGAGATCATAAGAGGTGTCTCCAACAGATCAACCTCGGGTGGATGTGGAGGTGGGAAATATGATGATGGAGGTGGATAAAAGTTCGAAGGCTGATACTATGGCTAAGGTGAATATGTACAAAAATCAGGAGCAAATTCCTCCTAAAAAAGGGAGGTGGACCGGCTGGAGGGTACGAAGGATCCACAAAGTCCAGATAAAAAGCGCTCCAGTCGGCATCTCAAAACAAAAGGAAAATTATTGGAAGGGCACGGTGGTCAAGTCAAAAGAAATGAGAAGAAAGGGGGAGACAATGTCAGAGCAACGACGTCGCCCGCGACCCTTGTGTCGACCCCCGTGTCAAAAATCATAAAAATTGAATATTGCATCAAAACTTCTAAAAAAATTAGAATATTTTTATTTTTGTGTGTTTTATTTTCTTTGCAAATTTCACGTATTAATCATTTTTTAAATCTAAAAAATTGTAACTTACTAAAAATATTAAAAAAATCACAGAAAATTGTAGAAAAATCCAAAAATAGTGATTCCACTTCCTAATTGTAGATAATTTGTCATAGTTTTTAGGAAAAATAAATCCATTAATTTTTAAGTTTAATTTATATTTTTTAAATTGCAAAATACAACTGTTTATTCATTGTTTGCTTTATTCCATGTTTTATTCATTTTTAAAAATCTTAAAAATTTAAAAATTCATCTAAAAATCACTAAAAACAGTAAAACACAAAAAGATTTATTTGAACATTTTGAGCATTTTTTATATATTTGAAAATTATTTTCTTGAAAATAAAAATTTGCAAAATTAAAAACCACTAAAATAAAAAAAATCTGAAAATATAAAAATAAAAAAATAAAAAAAATAAAAAATACCACAACATAGAATATTGTTAATATGATTTCTTTATTTATTTCATTGATTTCCCATTGATATAATAACCCTCAGGATTTGTAGCCTCCCTAAGTTCGAT
Organism: Ottelia alismoides; assembly: GCA_037367405.1. Taxonomy (NCBI): domain Eukaryota; kingdom Viridiplantae; phylum Streptophyta; class Magnoliopsida; order Alismatales; family Hydrocharitaceae; genus Ottelia; species Ottelia alismoides. Next base: position 635,979 of record JAZKJV010001004.1, on the reverse strand, counting down.
CCTGTTACTATACAGATAAATTAAATGGCAAATTCTCTTGCTACTTTTTTTTATAATTAATTTAGTTTGAAAATCAAATATTTTTTTGTTGAGGGATTCTTTGGGTTGCAACGACTACACATTTATATTTTCATAAATAAGATAAAAAAATGACCCACTGAAATTATATGTCAATATTTGTGAAGGATTATTTCTGCTTCTTGGATGGATACTCTTGCCATAATCAAGTTTCAATCGCCTGAAGAGACCAAGAGAAGGCTACCTTCACCTGTCCATTTGGGACATATACCTTATGCAGGATGCCATTCATATTGTGCAACGCTCCTGCGATCTTTTAGAGGTGCATGCTGGTAGTTTTCATGGATATGGTTGGTAGTTTTCTCGAGGTGTTTATGGACAATTTCTCAATCTATAGTGACAGTTTTGATCAATGCTTATTTTATCTAGACCGAGGTCTGAAGATATGCTATGAAGTCAACTTGGTTCTTTCGTGGGAGAATAGTCATTTCATGGTAATCGAAGGGATTGTGCTAGGCCATGTCATATCTAAATGTGGCATGGAGGTCGATCCTGCAAAGATGGAAGTCATCTTGAAGCTAGAGCCACCTAAAAATTTGAAGCAAGTTCGGTCATTCCTAGGGCAAGTTGGTTTCTATCGAAGATTCATTAAATATTTCAGCAAAATTGCCCAACCACTGACTGAGCTTCTAGGCAAGGAATCAGATTTCATTATTGATTCTAGAGTCCTCCAAGCCTTCAATTAATTAAAAGATCTGACTACTTAGGCCAATGTTATGCAATTTCCAGATTGTTCTCTACCATTTGAGATCATGACAGGTTCTTCAAACTATGCTATTGGAGCGGTTCTAGGATAGAGGTGAGATAATCTTCCATTTGCAATTCACCATGACAACAGAACTCTTGATGAAGCGCAAAAGAATTACACAGTCATTGAGAAAGATCTGCGAGCAGTCATCTTCACCATGGAGAAGTTCATATCTCATTTACTTGGATCCAAAGTAATTGTGTACACGGACCATTCTGCCATCAAATACTTGCAAGCCAAGAAGGATGCCAAACCAAGGCTGATCAAATGGATCCTTCTGCTCCACAAATTCGATCTTGAAATCCATGATAAACCAAGAGTTAAAAATGTGGTGGTAGATCATTTGTCAAGATTGCCAGAGCCAGACATTCCTGAGCAGCACCTCTTACCGATCACTGAAACTTTTCTAGATGAGACCATTCAATCGATTACCTCGCTCCTTTGGTTTGCCAATATTGTGAACTATCTTGTGTCCAAGATAACTCCAAAAGATTAGCTGAAGCTGAAAGTTGACAAATTGTTGGATATTCATTTTTATTAGTGGGATGATCCATATCTCTTTCATGTGGGGGCATATTGCATCTGGAGGAGGTGCATTCTGAAGGATTATGGAAAAAATCCTCAAGCGCATTATGGAAGCATGGGGATCGCATCATATGCGATCGTGAATGACTAGTCGAACTAGTTACTCCATGCAATGAAATTTAAAAAATTAAATTATGAAACCACATGATCCATGAACCATTCATGAATCGTTTCATCTAAACCACATATTAGGTAAAGGAATACCTCTTGTAGCATGGTTGTAATCGAGTCTCCAAGTAAAGAGACCTCCTGTCTCAAGTCCGGCCCAACGGTAGAGATGCTTGCGAGCATGGAGATGAATTGCGTGCTTCTCGCAAATCCAAGTTGCTGATCCAAGTAATAGATCTCCTGATCTCGTCTCATGAAATCAAATGTCTTCTTCACGAACGTGACACAGAAAGAGATAGAGATCCACGAACGTTTGAGGCGATGACGTAACGACGATGTGATGACGAAAGCAACCATCTCTGTAAGGTAAGAGTGGATGGAAACTCAAGAGGGAGAGAGAGTTGGCGTGTGATATGCTAATGAGAGAGAGAGAGAGCAATTTGCTGTTTAATTACATCTTCTTAGAAGGGCAAGGGTGCCTCTTCTTATATAGTATTTTGGGAGTCCATGGATCTCAATCCATGGACTACACAAATTCAATGGTTTAGATTGGTCTGTGTTTGTTTCAATGGCCATGATTTTGTTGCAAAAATAAAACAACAATTAATTAAATAAAATATATATTGAATCATCAATAAAATTAATTTCAACTAAATCAATTTTGCAAGGAGATAATTTAAAAAGAGAAAAATCTCTTTCTTAATGGAACTTGATGACCTTCCACCTCCTCCCACTAAGGTGGATATTTATCTCCAATTAGTTTGCAACAACTATTTGTTGCAAATTTATTCACACAGATAATTCATAATTATTTTGTGAATATTGCAATCATGCCATTGAAAAAATTGTGAATCATATTCACAACCCAAAATAAAATGTAAATTACACTTTCAATTAATTGTCCAATGTGAATCCAATTCACATCAATACTTAATTAACAAATGTAAATTATAATAGTCTCTATTTAATATATTATAAATCAAATTCATAATATATATGAATAATATGGATAGTACTATCCACATTATCGATATCCTTGATAATTAAATCACCTTCAATTATCTAAGATCTCAATTCTCATGCATTCAAATAATATGAATCTTATCCATATTATTTATGATAATTAAATCACATTTAATTATCCATTTCTCAATGATTGGATATATTAACAACAGAATTATTCTTGAACTTTTTCAAGAATAATGTGCTTTCTCTTCGGATACTTGGAGATAAGGACATGGTGATTATACGTTTCACGTACAGTGACTTGGATGTTGAGATCATATCTCAAGTCCAGATCTTAAGGACACCCATAGATGTTTGATTAAATCAAAGCCCTAGATCTAATCTCTTAATTGCATCTAAATCTCATTCAGATCAATGTCCAACATTTGGACTGCGATTGGATTACTTCTCTAATGAGAGGAGTCACTAATATCCATGCATGTTTCATCACTCCCTCGATATGGAAGCATCATGGTTATATAATCGTTTATGATTACATCACCCTCAAGTATTCCTAATATCCATACATTATGCATACTGGAAGACCTAGAATAAACATGAAGTTTTAGATCTCTTTTGGACTATCACCTCCAGGGTATTATCATTAAGATTCTCATTCGGTTATTGGGAATGGGTATCGATCATATACTTTCCAAAAGCTTATATCATACCTGCAAATTCTTGTCTTGCTTCCTAAGCAAGACGACCATGCATGGAATTTGATCAATCCCAATACCTTATGAGTGAGCCAATGTCTTCCGGTTCAGAAGTAAACCTGTATGATCCCTTTTAGAGATCATATTACACATATGCCCTTACATGCACACCAACTCACTGGTATATATACCTAGATTAGGCCATCAACCTATCGGTCTACAAAATTTACATACTCAGATATATAGTAATGCATCTGTCTCTAGTCAGAGGATGCATGCCTATATTGTGACAGTATACGACATCGGTCTTGGTTATCTTGATCTCGTTAAGTGAACTCTTTGAACCAACTCATTTGACACCTCCGAATGTCTATTCCTATGCAGATGGCCGACATCAAGACGTTGGTCATATATCAGCTTTTGGAGAAGAATTGCCATCTTCGTCTCAGGATGGAGATCCTCTCTTAATAATCATTTGATGGTGCTAGATGAGCCTCAATCTAACCCTTTAGATATTCATCCAAGCCCCAACCTCTATGATTCAACAATTGAATCAACAACTATATGATTATCAAGATGGCAATGGTACATAACCCTTAATTGTATGAAGGGACCTTATAGTGCATTCAATCATTTAATCTCATACATGGAGTGAAAAATAAACCAATAACTTTTATTGATATATTAAATATTAGAATAACATTTATTGTAGAAATGGTTCGCCCCGAGCTCACATTGCTAACAATCACCCATTAGCCTTGATAGCCATTCAGGTACAATCCTTAAATCCATGCTCATAACATGTTGGTCGAAAACTTTTGTATCAAAGGTTTGGTAATGGGATCAACAACATTGTCGGTTGAGTCGGCCTTGGTGATGATGATGTCACCACGCTTTTGAATATCCCAAATGATATGGTATTTCCTTTCCACATGCTTGCTCGTTTGATGCCATCTGGGTGCCTTTGCCTTGGCAATGGCTCCTGTGTTATCGCATAGTAAAGGGATGGGAGTATCAGAGGAAACTACGCCAATTTCAAGGATGAACTTGCGCAACCACACCACCTCCCATGTTATCGCAGAGTACAAGGATGGGAGTATCAGAGGAAATTACGCCAATTTCAAGGATGAACTTACACAACCACACCACCTCCATTGCAGCATCTGATGCGGCAATGTATTCGGCTTATGTTGTTGAATCAACCATAGTGTCTTGCTTCTTGCTTCTCCACCTTACAACACCACCGTTCAACAGGAACACAAACCCTAATGTCTACTTTCAATCATCAATATTAGACTGGAAGTTTGAATCTGTGTATCCTCTGACTTGAAGATCACCATCTCCATAGACCAAGATATATTCTTGCGTCTGTCTTAGATACTTAAAGATGTTCTTCACTGCATTCCAGTATTTCTCTCCATACCATAATTGTTAACGACTTACCACTCCCATTGCATGGCAGATATTTGGCCTTATGCACATCATGGCGTACATTAGGCTTCCCAGAGTTGATGCATAGGGGCATCCAGCCATGGCTTTCTTATCCTCAACACTTTGAGGAGCCATCCCTTTAGATTGGTGGATACCATGTCTTAAGGGAAGGAAGCCTTTCTTGGAATTCTCCATATGGAACCGTTCCAAGATCTTCTTGATGTAGCCACGTTGTGACAATCCCAATATCCTCTTCTCGGTTTTTGAATAGCTTCAGACCCAAGATGTAAGAGGCTTATCCAAGATCTTTCATCTCGAAAGTATGGGATAGCCAAATCTTCTCACACTGTTCATCATCCCTGTATGATTCCTAATGATAAGTATGTCATCTATGTAAATCATGATGAGCATAATGGAGCTCCCACTAAGGTTCTTGTACACACATGGTTCATCAACATTCTGCACAAGATCACAACTCTTTACAGTTTCATCAAATCTGATATTCCAGCTACGAGAAGCTTGTTTGAGCCCATAGATGGATTTCTTCAGCTTGCATACTTTGTCTTCCTCGATTATGAAACTCTGGGATGCTCCATATAGATACCCTCTTCGAGATATCTATTGAGGAAAGCCACCTTGACGTCCATCTGCCAGATGTCATAGTCAAGATATGCAGCTATAGCTAGCAATGCCCTTATGAATTTAAGCATAGCCACAGGAGAGAATGTTTTATCGTAGTCGATGCCTTCTCTCTGTGTGTAGACCTTGGCTATGAGCCGTGCCTTGAAGGTCTCTACCTTCCCATCATGTCTCCTTTTACACCCTAGATGGATCCATCCATTTACACCCAATGTGTTTTACCCCTCTAGATGGATCCTCTAGGTTCCATAAATCGTTATTGTACATGAAGTCTATTTCAGACTTCATTTCTAGCATCCATCTATCCATGTCTTGATCTGCGAGTGCTTCATCAAATGAAGCTGGATCATTGTCAGTTTCAGCTAACACATGGAATCCATACATTTCAGGCGGTGCAACCACCCTCGAACTCTTTTGAAGAGGTACATGTGTCTCATCTTCATTTACTCCTTTAGTTTTTGGTTCAAGAAGCTCGGTATCCTCAGGGGATTCAATGAGTTCCTTTACTTCATTTTTGTCTTGATTCTTCCGGAAGTCATCTTCCAGAAATTTTGCATCTCTAGAGATGAAGATCTTTTGATTCTTAGGGTCGTAAAGTTGGTATCAAATACCATCTTTGACATACCCAATGATGTAAAACTCTCAAGTGCAAGATTCTAGATTACTTGCGTCCACGTTCTTCACATGAATCAAGCAACCCAAAATCCTTAAATATCTAACACTAGGTTTAATTCCATACCATAGCTCATGAGGAGTTTTAGGTATAGACTTGCTTGGAATCTTATTCAGGATATATATTGCAGTCTCCACTGCATATCCCTAGAAACTGAGGCAAATGTGCTTTACTCATCATTGAGCGGACCATATCCATGATAGTCTTGTTGCGTCTTTTAGCAACACCATTAAGTTGGAGAGTTCCAAGAGGAGTGAGATTGGAAACAATTCCATTCTCTTTAAGGTATTCTTTAAATTCAACTGAGAGGTACTCTCCACCTCGGTCAGAACAAATCCGTTTAATCTTCCTATCGGTTTGGTTCTAAACCAAAGCCTTGAACTATTAGAACTTTTCAAAGGTTTCAGATTTATGACATAGTAGGAAGATAAACCTATATCACGAATTGTTACTAATAAATATCAAATAATATCGATTTCCATTTCAGGTCGCGGTATTGAAGGGACCACATACATCGATATGTATTAGGTCAAGAATATCTTAGCATCGTGTAACCTTGTTACGAAAAGGTGTCCTGCTCATTTTACCTTGAATACAATGTTCCCAGATAAGCAAAGATTGAACAAGTAGAAAATCTAAGGGTCCTTCCTTTATCAATCTATTGATCCTATCAATAGATAAATGACCAAGACTTTAATGACAAAACACATTCGAAGTCCTTTTAGGGTTTTTATCACTGGTAGTAACATTCATGATATTTTCAGTGATGCAAAATTCATAGAGTCCACCAGAAGTCAAAACACCATCCGCAATATATTTGTCATAGCTATTTACAACAAGTTTATTATAGAAAATAAACAAATATCCATTTCTAACAAGCTTAGACACATATATAAGGTTCCTCCTGACTTCAGGTACATAAAGACATTCTTTAAGTAAAATGACTCTCCCACTGGATAATGATAGTTTGCAAGTCCCAACAAAGACTACTGCAATAGTTGCATCAGATCCCATCTGGGTCACTATCTCCCCTTCATCAAGATTTCTAGTTTCTTGAAATAGATGCAACAAAATGCATACATGAACAGAAACACCAGAATCTACAACCCAGCTTCCTTCTCATCCAACAAGAAAATTGGTTTCAATGATGAAAGTAGATTTCATACCTGCTAAGGATTTACCTTTGTCAACCGACTTCAGGTAATCTGGACAGCTACGCTTCTAGTGCCCTGGCTTCTTGCAATGATGACAAACATCAGCATTCTTTGATGATATAAGTGTGGAAACATTAGAAACAATGCCTGGACTCTTCTTATTTCTCTTCTGATCTGGGCTCTTCCGAGTTCCTTGCTTCTGATCGTGCTTTCCTTTGACCTGTGCAACCATTGCATTGCCAGAGGGCCATCTTTCTTAATTATGTCTTTAACAGACTTTAATGCAGATAATAGCCCAACATTAATATAATTCGCTTTGCTCATGTGGAATGTGACCACAAAGCGGTTGAAAGACTTGGGGAGTGACAACAGAATGAAGTCAGACTGCATATCTGCATCAATGTTAGCCCCGAGAGTATCCAGCAAAGAAAGGTACCCAAACATTTTAAATACGTGCTCTCTGACAGAAGTCCCTTCCTTCATCTTGCAGTGAATAAGCTTTTTCATGATATTATAACACTGTGTGCGGTTTACATCACCGAACATCTCTCTCAGATTCAGCATTATCTTCTGGCATGTGTTCATATCCACATGTTGCTTCTGAAGCACATTGGATAATGAACCCAGAATATAACACCTAGCCAATGAATGATCTTCATCATATTTTTCATTGAATTTTATTTCTTCCAGTGTTTGAGGGTCTGTGTAGTTGTCCTTGGACAACACATAAGAATTGCGGTCTGCAGATAGGATAAGATCCAAAATATTTTTCAGAAAATTAATTCAGTTTACACTTTCTTTGGTCGAGTAAATAAATGGATAGAGTACTAGGCTCCAATTCTAGGGAAACAAAAAGCAACGAGCTTATGTTCTTAATTTAAATGATTACCCGATCTAATTAGATGTTAAAAATAAATTAGTGCCTAATGGGGGAAGGGGTTCTTCCGTGAGAAGATCGTCCATTTTTTTATCCTAACTATTATTCTATCATGGAGTGTAGACGGATGTGTAAAAGAAACGTCCCATGGGTCAAAAATCTAGTGAAATTGTCTTTCAGAAAAAAAAGATGTTCATTTCAAAAAAATCTCCCATATATGTAGGTGGGAATAGGAGAAGGGGGCAGATTTATACCCATGGGAGAAAAGTCACAATATAGTCTATAACGCTTCATCGACGGGTATAGTCACTAAAATAGTACGTAAAGAAAAGGATGGATACAAAATCACCATAGCTGATGCATCGGATGGGCGCCAAGTGGTTGATATTATACCTTACGGATCCAACCCGAGAAATTCGATCAGGTCAACTGGTTGACCTCTAGGAGCCTACTGAGTGGGTTCATGGACTTCATTATCTGAAATTAAGAAAGAAATATATTATAATATATAATTAATTACATATTAAAAATTTAAAACTTTGATTAAGGATTTTTAATCAAATTAGTCTTGCATTTTAAACTTTGAAAGTTCATTCCCTTAATTACATTCAAAGCAGAAGATATACTTACCAATATATCAAAAGCAAGATTTAGGATCTCCTTTTCTACCTTAGTCACATCCCAATAATATGAGAAACCACAACTTGGGTAAAAAGAAGCGGAAACACAATCCACTTTCCAAGTCCAACTTGCATTCCCAATTCGGTCTTTAACACCCGGACCCACCACCCCTAAAGTGATGTTGACCCGTTATTAATTGAACCAACCATCAATAGGAATAACACTTACTGTGCACAATCCAATATTACCCCAATAATATGAGGAACTGATATTGGGGTCACTACGCATATGTCCTTACTCTTTCGAGAAGCAAGAGCCCGATCTAGATGCGCTTGTTTGCATGAGCCGTCACTTTGGACATGCATCTCCTATATACAATCCCAGGCAACAGAACCCTTCGCCTTGACGGGAGGCCCTGGATGTCACTTATGTGATCCTCCATATGATATTCAAATTCTAATTAAATACTATGAATCATATTCATATAATTAATTCTTCCAAGGGAAAAAATATTACTCTATTCATAACAGAGTAATTGAATTGGATATAATAAATCCAATTTAATCAATTAATAAACTTGATTGTTACTTGAAGGATGGTATAATCTCAAAATGCGTATTATTAAAATTTTAATAATTATAAAAATACCCTATAATTAGCCGACCCTACTTAATTGTGGGAAAAGGCTTTGTTGTTGTTGTTATTGTATAACAATACTCTATATCCCATCAACATTATCCTTTCCTTACCTGCTATCTTGGCAAGTACCAACGGGAGTGGGACAAACCGCTCATGGAACAACTTGCAACCCCAACGCTCCCTGACTAGACACCATATCCGCCTCAAGTCAGGATAATGTAATTTGATCATATTGTATTTTGAGATGTTAATCAGTATTTCTACTGAAGTTATTCCATATAATTTTTATCAAAACCATTTTGATTAATATTATAAGGAGATTTTCTAAACAACTCCCCAATCCTATTCAAGCAACGAAGTTTTTCATGTAAAGATAATCCTACAACTATTGTAGGATGATCTAGGGGTTTTCATGAAAATTCCACCAATAGCTAATGATGATTAATCAATCATCTCCAAAATGAGTAGTCATCATAATTAATCAAGTCAAATTCATAATTTCCATGATTTCCATTGAATAATAAACAAACTAAGCAAAGATTTTGATGATCCAATCATCATCTGACCCATCTCCATTAAAAATAGAATATCTAAGGCAAATGGAGTCAGATTTGCGCAAAATAAAATCATGCAGTTCGATGGTTTGATTCTCTACTTAATCCAGTTATTTCATGTTTCATGACAGAAAAACATTAAGTAAAATTAATTTTCTTTCAGATTTGCGAACACATGCAAAAATAATTTTAGCTGCGGGAACTCTTCGAATCATTTTCATTCAATTTTAGAACAAATAATAAGTTACTTTTTTGGGACATATTTAGAAATTCTAACTACATTTTAGTAACCAAAAACACATCCAAACAATGCATAAACAATATGTCTTTATTTCATTGAAAAAACCACCAATCCGATTCTTGCATCCAATGTAAAAACAATGAGTCCCGCGCATCCAAACGTAAACCTTGTTCATCTAGGGGTTTGGATCTAACCAAGGATTTGATACCACTTGAAGTATTAAGGAAATAAATCCTCAATCACATCATGGAAGCGTGGAGATCGCATCTTATGCGATCGTGGGCGACTAGTCGAACTAGTTGCTCGGTGCAGCAAAATTTAAAAAATTAAATGATGAAGCCACATGATTCATGAACCATTCACGGGGATTGTTTCATCTAAACCACATATTAGGTCAAGGAACGCCTCTTGTAGCGTGGTTGTAATCGAGTCTCTAAGCAAAGAGACCTCCTGTCTCAAGTCTGACCCGACGGTAGAGACGCTTGCGAGCGCGGAGATGAATGGCGTGCTTCTGCAATCTGAGTTGTTGATCCAAGCAATAGATCTCCTGATCTCATCTCTCAAGATCAAACATCTTCTTCATGAACGTGACACACAGAAGGAGATGGAGATCCACGAACAGTCGAGGCGATGGCGTAACGACGATGTGACGACGAAAGCAACCTTTTCTCTATGGTTAGAGTGGACGACCACTCAAGAGGGAGAGAGAGAGAGTTGGCATGTGATATGAGAAAGAGAAATAGAGAGAGATCGAGAGCAACTAGTTGTTCAATAACATCTTCTTAGAAGGGCAAGGGTACCTCTCCTTATCTACATAAATCCAATGGTTTAGATTGGTTTGTCTTTGTTTCAACAGCCATGATTTCATTGCAAAAACACAACAATAATTAAATTAATTAAGTTAAATATATATTGAATCATCAATACAATTTAATTTCGACTAAATCAATTTTACATGGAGATAATTTAAAAAGAGATAAATCTCTTTCTTAATAGGATTTATTGGCCTTCCACCTCCCCCAACTAGGGTGGTTATTTATCTCCAATTAATTTAAACAACTATTTGTTGCAAATTTATTCACACAAATATTTCATAATTATTTTCTGAATATTGAAATCATGCCATTGAAAAATTTTTGAAACATATTCACAACCCAAAATAAAATGTAAATTACACTTTCAATTAATTGCCCAATATGAATCCAATTCATATCAACACTTAATTAACAATGTAATTTACAATAGTCTCTCTTTAATATATTATAATTCACATTTATAATATATGAATAATAAGGATAACGCTATTCATATTATCCATATCATTGATAAATAAATCACATTTAATTATCTAAGATCTCAGTTCTCATGCATTCAAATAATATGAATCTTATCAATATTATTTATGATAATTAAATCATATTTAATTATCCAATTCTCATTGCTTGGATATATTAACAATGGAATTATTCTTGAACTTTTTCAAGAATATAGGGCTTTCTCTACGGATACTTGGAGATATGGACATGGCGATTATACGTTCCACGTATAGTGACTTGGATGTTGAGATCATATCTCAAGTCCAGATCTTAAGGATCTCAAATAGATGTTTGATTAAATCAAAGCCGTAGATCTAATCTCCTAATTGCATATGAATCTCATTCACATCAATATCCAACATTTGGATTGATATTAGATTACTTCTCTAATGAGAAGAGTCACTAAAATCCATACATGTTTCGTCACTCCCTCGGTATGGTAGCGTCATGGTTATACAATCGTTTTTGATTACATCACCCTCAGAGATGCCTAATGCTCATACATCTTGCATACTGGAAGACCTAGACTAAACCCGAAGTTTTAGATCTCTTTTGGACTGTCACCTCCAGGGTTTTATCATTAAGATTCTCATTCGGTCAATGGGAATTGGTATCTATCATATACTTTCCAAAAGCATATATCATAACTGCAAATTCTTGTCATGCTTCCCAAGCAAGATGACCGTGCATGGAATTTTATCAGTCCCAATACCTTATGAGTAAGCTCATGTCTTTCGGTTCACAAGTGAACCTGTATGATCCCTCCCTTTTAGAGATCATATTACCCATATGCCCTTATATGCACACCAGCTCATCGGTATATAGACCTAGATTAGGCCATCAACCTATCGGTCTACAAAATATACATATTCAGACATATAGTAATACATTTGTCTCCGGTCAGAGGATGCATGTCTATATTGTGACAGTATACGACATAGGTCTTAGTTATCTTGATCTCGTTAAGTGAACTCTTTGATCCAACTCATCTAACACCTCCGAATCTCTATTCCTATGCAGAGGACCTGCATCAAGAAATTTGTCATATATCAGCTTTTGGAGAAGAATTTCCATCTTTTTCTTAGGCTGGATATCCTCTCTTAATAATCATTTGATTGTGCTTTATGAGTCCTCAATCTAACCATTTAGATATTCATCCAAGCCCCAGCCTCTATGATTCAACCAACAATTGTATGATTATCAAGATGGCAAAGGCACATAACCCTTAATTGTACGAAGGGAATTTATAGTGTGTTCAATCATTTAATCTCAAACATGGAGTCGAAATAAACCAATAACTTTTATTTATATATTATTACAATAACATTTATTGCAGAAATGGTTCGCCCCAGGCTCACATTGCAAGCAATCTCCCACTAGCCCTCATAACCATTCAGGTACAATCCTTAAACCCATTCTTATAACATGCTGGTTGAAAACCTTTTGTGTCAAAGGTTTGGCAAGGGGATCATCAACGTTGTCGACAGAAACCACCTTGGTGATGATGATGTCACCACGCTTTTGAATCTCCCGAATGATGTGGTATTTCCTTTCCACGTACTTGCTCTTTTGAAGCCATCCAGGTTCCTTCACCTATGCAATGGTTTCCGTGTTATCGTAAAGTAACAGGATGGGAGTATCAGAGGAAACTACGTTAAGTTCAAGGATGAATTTGCAACATCTAATGGGGCAATGTATTCGGCTTCTGTTTTTAGATCAGTCGTAATGTCTTGCTTCTTGCTTCTCCAGCTCACAGCACCGCCTTTTAACAGGAACACAAACCCTAATGTCGACTTTCGATAATCAATATCAGACTAGAAGTCAGAATCTGTGTATCTTAAGACTTGGCAATCACCATCTCCATAGACCAATATGTAGTCTTGCATCCGATTGATACTTAAAGATGTTCTTCACTGCATTCTAGTGTTTCTCTCTATAGCAAGATTGGTAAGGGCTTACCACTCCCACTGCATTGTAGATATCTAGCCTTGTGCACATCATGGCATACATTAGGCTTCCTACAGCTGATGCGTAGGGGCATCCAGCCATGTCTTTCTTATCCTCGACACTTTGAGGAGCCATCCCTTTAAATAGGTGGATACCATGTCTTAAGGGAAGGAAGCCTTTCTTGAATTCTACATATGGAAATGTTCAAAGATCTTCTTGATGTAGCCATGTTGTGACAATCCTAATATCCACTTTTCTCAGTTTCTGAACAACTTCAGACCCAAGATGTAAGAGTCTTCTCCAAGATCTTTCATCTCGAAGGTATGCGATAGCCAAATCTTCACATTGGTCATCATCCTTGTATGATTCCCAATGATAAGGATGTCATCTACGTAAAGCACAATGATCACAATGGTGCTCCCACTAATTTTCTTGTACACACATGGTTCATTAGGATTCTGCACAAAATCATAACTCTTTTGGTTTCGTCGAATTTGATGTTCCAGCTATGAGAAGCTTGTTTGAGCTCATAGATGGATTTCTTCAGCTTGCATACTTTGCCTTCCTCGGTTATGACGCCCTAGGTCTACTCTATATAAATATATCCTCTATGAGATATCCATTAAGGAAAGCTGTCTTGACGTCCATCTACCAGATGTCATAGTCAAGATATGCAGCTATAGCCAGTAATGCCCAGACGGATTTAAGCATAGCCACAAAAGAGAATTTCTCATCATAGTCGATGTCTTCTCTCTATGCGTAGTCCTTGGATACGATCTGTGCCTTGAAGGTCTCTACCTTCTCATCAGGTCCCCTTTTTCTCTTGAAGATCCATTTACATCCAATCGGTTTTACCCCTCTAGGTGGATCCTCTAGAGTCCATACACCGTTCTTGTACATGGAGTCTATCTCAGACTTCATTGCTAGCATCCATCTATCCATGTCTTGATCCATGACTGCTTCATCAAATGAAGCTGGATCATTGTCAGTTTCAGCTGATACATAGAATCCGTACCTTTCAGGTGGTGTAACCACCCTTGAACTCTTTCGAATAGGTATGGGTGTTTCATCTTCATTTACTCCTTCAGTTTCTGGTTCAGGAAACTCGGTATCCTCAGGGGATTCAATGAATTCCATTACTTCATTTTTGTCTTGACTCTTCAGGAAGTCATCTTTCAGAAATTTTACATCTCTAGAGATGAAGATCATTTGATTCTTAGGGTCATAAGGTTGGTATCCAATACCATCTTTGACATACACGATGAAGTAGCACTCTCGAGTGCGAGGTTCTAGCTTACTTGCATCCATGTTCTTCACATGGACCAAGCAACCCCTAATCCTTAAGTATCTAACATTAGGATTGGTTCCGTACCAAAGCTCATGAGGAGTTTTAGGTGTATAATTGCTAGGAATCTTATTCAGAATATATATTGCAATCTCCACTACATATCCCCAGAAAGTAAGGCAAATGTGCTTTACTCATCATTGAACGAACCATATCCATGATCGTCCTGTTGTGTCTTTCAACAACACCATTAAGTTGGGGAGTTGCAGGAGGAGTGAGAATGGAGACAATTCCATTCTCTTTAAGGTATTCTTTAAATTCATCTGAGAGGTACTCGCCACCTCGGTTAGATCGAATTCGTTTAATCTTCCTATTGGTTTGGTTCTCAACCAAAGCCTTGAACTCTTTGAACTTGTCAAAGGTTTCAGATTTATGATGTAGTAGGAAGATAGCCCGTATCGTGAATGATCATCAATAAACATCGAATAATATCAATTTCCATTTCAGGTC
The DNA here is from genome assembly GCA_037367405.1 of Ottelia alismoides. NCBI lineage: Eukaryota > Viridiplantae > Streptophyta > Magnoliopsida > Alismatales > Hydrocharitaceae > Ottelia > Ottelia alismoides. Next base: position 620,912 of record JAZKJV010001004.1, on the reverse strand, counting down.
ACGGTACTAAAGGGACCACATACATCATCATGTATTAGGATAAGAATATTTTCACATCGTATAACCTAGTTACGAAAAGGCATCCTGGTCATTTTAACTCGAATACAATGTTCGCAGATAGGAAAAGATTGAACCAATAGAAAATTTAAAGGCCCATCTTTGACCAATCTATTGATCCTATCAAGAGTCAAATGAGCAAGCCTTTGATGCCAAATCACATTCGATCAATTTCCATCCTCTCTGGTTCTTTTAGGGTTTTTATCACTGGTTGTAACATTCATGACATGTTCATCAATGCAGAATTCATAGAGTCCACCAGAAGTCAAAACACAATCCACAATATATTTATCAAAGCGATTTATGACAAGTTTATTACAGAAAAGAAATGAATATCCATTTCTAACAAGCTTAGACATATATATAAGGTTCCTCCTAACTTCAGGTACATAAATACATTCTTTAAGTTGACTCTCCTACTGGATAATGATAGTCTGGAAGTCCCGAAGGTGACTACTACAACAATTGCATCAGGTCCCATCTGAATGACTATATCCCCTTCATCAAGATTTCTAGTTTCCTGAAATAGATGCAACAAATTGCATACATTAATAGAAGCACTAGAATCTACAACCCAACTTCCTTCTTGTCCAATGATAAAATTGATTTCAATGATGAAAGTAGATTTCATACCTACTGGGGCTTTACATTTGTCGAGCGACTTCAGGTAATCTGGACAATTACGCTTCCAGTGCCAATCTTCTTGCAGTGATGACATACATCAATTTTCTTTGATGATATCAGTGTGAAGCATTAGAAGATGAGCCAACACCTTGGCTCTTCATCTTTCTCTTCTGGTCCGAGCCCTCTCGAGAACCTTGCTTCCGACCATGCTTTTTTTTACCTGTGCAACCATTGCACTGCCAAAGGGGCCATCTTTCTTCATTAAACCTTCTGCAGATTTTAAAGTAACTAATAGCCCAACGTTAGTATAATTCACTTTGTTCATGTGGAATGTGACCACAACACTGTTGAAAGACTTATGGAGTGAAAAAATAATGAAGTCAAATTGCATATCTGCATCTATGTTAGCCTCGAGTTTTTCCAGCTAAGAAAGGTACCCAAACATTTTGAGTACATGCTCTCTGACGAAGTCCCTTCATGCATCTTGTATCAAATAAACTTTTTCATGATATTATAACGCTGTGTGTGGTTTACATCATCGAACATCTCTCTCGGATTCAGCATTATCTCTTGGCAAGTGTTCATATCCACATGTTGCTTTTGAAGCACATTGGACAATGAACACAGAATATAACACTTAGCCAATGAGTGATCTTCATCATATTTTTCATTGAATTTTAGTTATTCCAGTGTCTGAGGGTTTGTGTAATTGTCCTTGGACAACACATAAGAAATGCGATCCGCAGATAGGACAAGATCTAAATTACAGATCTAATCCGAGTAATTCAGTTCGGTCAACTGGTTGACCTCCAGGAGCCAACTGAGTGAATTCATGGACTCCATTCTCTGAAATTATGAATGCACTATATTAGAATATATAAATATTTATATATTAGATATTAAAAACTTTGATTAAGGATTTTAATCAAATTAGTCTTCCTTATTTAACTTTGAAAGTTCATTACCTTAATTGCTTTCAAAGCAGAAGATATACTTACTAATATATTTATAACAAGATCCAGGATCTCCTTTTCTACCTTAATCACATCCCAATAATATGAGAAACTGCAACTTGGGTAAAAAGAAGCGGGAACACATTCCACTTTGCAAGTCCAACTTGTATTCCCAATTCAGTCTTTAACACCCGAGCCCACCAACCCTTAGGGGATGTTGAACCGTTGTTAATTGAATCAACCGTCAACATGAAAAGCACTCGCTATGCACAATCCAATATCACCCCAATAATATGAGGACTCGATATTGGGGTAACTACGCATATGGCCTTACTCTTTCAAGAAGCAAAGAGCCTGATCCAGATGCTCTTGTATGCATGAGCTGTCACTTCAGACATGAGTCTCCTACATACAATCCCTGATGATGGAACCTTTCACCTTGACGGGAGAACATGAATGTCACTTATGTGATCCTCCATATCATATTCAAATTCTAATTAACTACCATGAATCATATTCATATAATTAATTCTTCCAAGAGAAAAAATACTCTATTCATAACATAGTAATTTAATGGGATATAATTCATTTAATCATATTAAATCAATTATCAATCTAATTTAATCAACCAACAAATTTGATTGTTACTTTAAGGAGGGTATAATCTCAAAATACATATTATTTGAATTTTAATAATTAAAAAATATCCTATGATCCTATCAACATTATCCTTTCCTTACTCGCTATCATGGTCAGTATCGATGGGAGTGAGACAGACCGCTCATGGAGCAACCTGCAACCCCAACAGTCCCCGACTAAACACCATATCCGCATCAGGTCAGGATAATGTAGTTTTATCGTAATATATTTTGAGATGTTATTCGGTATTTCTACCGAAGTTATACCATATAATATTTATCAAAACCATTTTGATTAATATTATAAGGAGATTTGTTAAACAAATCCCCAATCCTATTCAAGCAACAAAGTTTTGCATGTAAATATTGTCCAACAACTATTGTAGGATGATCTATGGGTTTTCATGAAACATTCCACCAATAGCTAATGATGATTAATCAATTATCTCCATTTAATCAAGGAAAATTCATAATTTCCATGATTTCCCTTGAATAATTAACAAATTAAGCAAAGAGTTTTTGATGACCCAATCATCATCTGACCTATCTCTACTAAAAATGGAATATTTAGGGCAAACGAAGTCGGATTCATGCAAAATAAAATCGTGAAATTTGCTATTTGATTCCCTACTTATTCCAAGAGTTTATTTCATGTTTCATGACAGAAAATAGTAAATAAAATTAATTTTCTTACGGATCCGTGAATACATGCAAAAACAATTATAGCATCAGGAACTCTTCAAATCATTTTCATGCACTTTTATCACCAATAATAGGTTACTATTTTTGGGACATATTTAGACATCCTTACATTATAGTAACCAAAAAACACGTCCAAACAATGCATAAACAATAGGTTTTTATTTCATCGATAAAACCAATTTGATTCTTGCATCCGGTGCAAAAATACCGAGTCTCGCGCATCTAAAACGCGGACCTTGTTCATATAGGTTTTGGATCTCATCTAAAACCTAACCAAGGCTCTGATACCACTTTAAGGATTATGGAAAACATTCTCAAGCACATCACGGAAGCATGGGGATCGCATCGTACATGATCGTGAACACCTAGACGAACTAGTTTCTTGGTGCAGCGGAATTTAAAAAATTAAATGATGAAACCACATGATCTATGAACCATTCATGGAACGTTTCATCTAAACCACACACTAGGTAAAGGAATACCTCTTGTAGCGTGGATGTAATCGAGTCTCTAAGTAAAGAGACCTCCTGTCCCAAGTATGACCCGGCGGTAGAGACGCATGCAAGCACGAAGATGAATCACGTACTTCTCACAATCTGAGTTGTTGATCCAAGCAATAAATCTCCTGATTTCGTCTCACAAGATCAAATGTCTTCTTCATGAACGTGACACACAGAAGGAGACAGAGATCCACACACGGTCGAGGCATGGCGTAATGACAATGTGACAATGAAAGCAACATTCTCTCTAAGGTTAGAGTGGACGACCACTCAAGAGGGAGAGAGAGAGTTGGCACGTCATATGAGAATGAGAGAGAGAGCAATTTGTTGTTCAAGAACATCTTATTAGAAGGGCAAGGGTGCCTCTTCTTATATAATATTTTGGGAGTCCATGGATCTCAATCCATGGACTACACTAATCCAATGGTTTAGTTTGGTTTGTGTTTATTTCAATGACCACGATTTTGTTGCAAAAACACAACAACAATTATTTAAATTAAATTAAATATATATTGAATCATCAATACAATTTAATTTCAACTAAACCAATTTTGCATGGAGATAATTTAAAAAGAGATAAATCTCTTTTTAATGGGACTTGGTTGCCTTCCACCTCCCCCACTAATGTTGCCACATCTCCAATTAATTTGCAACAACTATTTGTTGCAAATTTATTCACACAAATAATTCATAATTATTTTGTGAATATTGCAATCATGCCGTTGAAAAAAATTGTGAATCATATTCACAACCCAAAATAAAATGTAGATTACATTTTCAATTAATTGTCCAATGTGAATCTAATTCACATCAACACTTAATTAACAAATGTAAATTACAATAGTCTCTCTTTAATATATTATAAATCACATTTATAATATATATGAATAATATGGATAGTATTATCCACATTATCCATGTCCTTGATAACTTAATCACATTTCATTATCTAAGATCTTAATTCTCATGCATTCAAATAATATGAATCTTATCCATATTATTTATGATAATTAAATCACATTTAATTATCTATTTTTCAATGCTTGTATATATTCAAAATGGAATTATTCTTGAACTCATTCAAGAATAATGCACTTTCTCCGCGGATACTTGGAGATAAGGACATGGTGATTATATGTTCCACGTATAGTTACTTATATGTTGAGATCATATCTCAAGTTCAGATCTTAAGGACCTCCAAATATGTTTGATTAAATCAAAGCCGTAGACCTAATCTCCTAATTGCATCTGAATCTCATTTAGATCAATTCTAACATTTGGATTGAGATTAGATTACTTCTCTAATGAGAGGAGTCGCTAAAATCCATACCCGTTTCATCGCTCCCTCGGTATGGAAGACTCATGGTTATACAATCGTTTATAATTACATCACCCTCAAGTTCCAAGGTTTTATCATTAAGATTCTCATTCGGTCATTAGGAATTGGCATCGATCATATACTTTCAAAAATCATATATCATACCGGCAAATTCTTGTCATGATTCCCAAGAAAGCCGACCATACATGGAATTTGATCAGTCCCAATACCTTATGAGTGAGCTCATGTCTTTTAGTTCACAAGTGAACCTGTATGATTCCTTTAAGAGATCGTATTACCCATATGCCCTTATATGCACATCAGCTTGACGGTGTATAGACCTTGATTCAGACATCAACCTATCGGTCTTCCAAATGTACATACTCAGACATATAGTATTACTTCTATCTCTGGTCAGAGGATGCATGCCTATATCATTATAGTATACGGCATAGGTCTTTGTTATCTCGATCTCGTTAAGTGAACTCTTTGACCCAACTCATCTGACACCTCCGAATCTCTATTCCTATGTAGAGGACTTGCATCAAGAGGTTTGTCATATATCAGCTTTTGGAGAAGAATTGCCATCTTCTTCTCAGGCTGCAGATCCTCTCTTAATAATCATTTGATGGTTCTTGATGAGTCCTCAATCTAACCCTTTAGATATTCATCCAAGCCCCAACTTCTATTATTCAACAATTGAATCAACAGTTGTATGATTATCAAGATGGCAATGGTACATAATCGTTAATTGTACGAAGGGACCTTATAGTGCATTCAACCATTTGATCTCAGATTGGGAGTGAAAAATAAACCAATAACTTTTATTGATATATTAAATATTACAGTAGCAGTTATTGTAGAAATGGATCGCCCCAGGCTCACATTGCTCACACATTCCTCATGAGGAAGTCCACAGTGTCCTCGAATACTATCATGCCAGAGAATCAGGAGGACATCACTCCGGAAAATGCACGACAACGAAAGTGCTATTATGTGGTCTTTGTGGCTGACTCTATTCAAAGATGTAGAAGATTTCATGAAGCTTTGCACTGACTGTTAGAAGATGGGAAAAACTATTAGAATGAAAGATACATTTCCCCTAAAATATAATCAGATTTCAGACGTATTTGATGCGTTAAGCATTTACTTCATGGGTCCATTTCCCAGTAGTCAGGGATATGAGTATATTCTGCTTGTTGTCAACTACATGAGTCATTGGGTGGAGGCTATCCCAACTCGAGCTGCTGAAAGTCATACCGTCTTCCGATTTTTGAAGGAACACACCATTACACGATTCGAGATCCCCGAAATTCTTATATCCGATGGGGGTAGCCATTTCATAAACAAAGAAGTGAAGAAGCCGACTTAGGAATACTGCATAGAACAGCTAGTAGCTACTTCTTACCACTCATAATCTAATGAATTTGTAGAATGTTCCAATAGGGAAATCAAGATGTTTCTCCAGAAGCTTGTATGCCAAGATAGAAAGAACTGGTCTCAACTACTCGACTCAGTTCTTTGTGCTTCTCTAGGCCTATCGGATAATGTACAAGTCTCCCTTGGGAATGCCTCCCTATTGCTCGGTCTACGACAAGCCATGATATTTTCCCATCGAATTAATTCATAAATCTTTATGAGCGATTAATAAATTGGGATGTAAAGAAAGTAAGAAAGAATAAAAAGGTAGATGTGAAAATACTTCTCGAATTCCTCGACTATGCATATGACAATAGCCCGATGTACAAGGAGAAGGTCAAGAAGTGTCATGACAAGCACATACACCACAAGACTTTTGAACATGGTCAGAAGGTTTGGTTATTTCATACAAAGTTGAAAGTGTTCTCAGGGAAGTTGAAGAGCAAGTGGACAAGGCCATTCATAGTGAAGCATGTGCGTGACAATGGCAGTATTGTCATATCTGGTTTGTCAGTTGAAACAAAACCTTTCATCATCAATGTAAAACTTCTGAAGCCTTACCTTGAGCATGACACTTTCTTGTCTATGGTTGACACTATTCATGTGGTCTACAATCAAGAACTTCCAGGCACCACAATAGAAGATTCAGGCAGGGCACTCAAAAATATTTTTGATTAGTCAAACTTTTCTTATTTTCATTTTTCATTCATTCATTCTTCCAACAAGTCACTCATCCCATTCATCATTACTGTACTTAGGGTATACTTCATCCTATGTACAGGGGGGATGTCACGACCCATCTCGCTAACCAGAATGTGTCGTGACATAGATCTTTCTTCACCTTTCTCCTCAAAGTACACATGTGGAAATCTCATCAAACATATCATCAATTGTATTTAAAGTTCACATTACAAAGAAGTGTCTTACAAAAGTTCTATTACATCTCCTTACAAAATAACATACAATACAAAAAAATAACGAAAACTGCCTCCTTCTAGTATATAAGCAGTCCTTTCTCCTTCTGGTCGTGATTCTGTTGATCTGTACATAATTATAATATAAAAGGATGAGTCTAAACCCATATATGAGTTTAGGCCCAGTGAAAGGATCTCAAGCTTTTTACATAAAACTAAAAGTTGAAATATGAGCATCATACCAAAATTTTTGCTGAATATTTTGAAATAGCTTGAAAGAGACTTTATGACAGTAATTATATAAAAAAACATGCTAGTTTTGCAATTGAACACTGAAATTACTTCAAAAAAAGATAAACTGAAACATAATTATCACTATCAAGCTGTTTGGATTAATCACCACTGTGGCTAAGTTATCGACTCATGAACGCTGAAACAAAGCTAAGTCATATGCGCATACGGTCCTAAAGACCAAAAGCACCCTGCATACGGCCCAAAGCTTATATGTATACAGAATACGGACCCAAAGTCCTCTTGATACCATATCTAATGGTTTGCCATATCTAATGGCTGTTTCAGGGTCATATCTAATGACATAATCATATCTAATGGCTAGTTCATGACTTGTATAAAATAGCTATTGTGGTGCATACTTTCTGAATCTGATTCTTTTCTTGCCACTAATAATCTGTATTTGCTAATTCATACTCATAACAACTAATTCATGAACATAAAACAATCTGTCATAGCATGCATATTCTTACAACTGGAAACTATTAAGAACTTGAAAACCAATATGTTTTGCATAGTGATTGTTCAAACATGTTTCTTTTATATACAGCTCAAATCTAAGTAGTGAAACTTATGTTTCGTGTTCCATAAAGAACAAATGCTTGAAAATGTGCTATCATGATAAAATACTTTAAAGAACATTTGAAATACTTTCTAAAGACCCGATTTCATATAAACTGTATGGTACTTGCAATTCATATGCAAACGCTTTAGAAAACACGATTGCATACTTGCTATTCACAACCATGCATAAAAAGCTAAAGATTATTGCTTTAAAATAGCGTTTGAGAATCCCTCACCTGATCACTATCTAACTCGAGTCAGAATCGCCTTCTTTAGTGAATACCCCTATATCCATCTTAGATTTACTACAGCTTGATGGCTGACAGAACTTCGTTACGGCTTCTATTGCGCTCTCAATAATCGACAGAGCTTTGTCGTGACTCCTATCGTGCTCCTCCAACAACCTCGACGGCCTTGTGGCTCTAAGGTGGTGAGGGGGGTGTGGGATGGAGTGAATAGAATGGGGAGGTCATGGGTATATATGGGCCTCCAACCCCTTTTACATGTGTGACATGTGTTAACATCTAAGGGAGGTTTTAAGACACATGTTACTTCTCTAACATGCATGAAGACACATGGCAACACTTGCCATCCATGCACCATGGCACATGGCTCATGCATGAGAGAACTTGTTGCACAAGCATGAGGTTACATGCCTTACATGCACTAGGATACACGTTAGTCTTAGAATGATGACACATGGTACTCTTGTGTATTGACACTTGTCCTCAATGTATAACGACACATGTCCCATGATTTGCCCTCCATGTGTCTTACTTTTTCTAATGACACTTAATTATCACTAATGACGAGTAATTAGTACTAATCACACTTAATTAGTCTTAATGATGTGATTATGGTCTAATGAGTATAAATCTACAACATTGTGGTCCCTATACTAGTGGTGTCTTCTACTACTTATAAGCTACTACCATACTTCTAGATTACTAGATGTGGTACTATATTGGATGTGGTACAAAATCCAGAGAACCTTTTAAAGTCATAATTATTCAAGATGGTCTCTGATTTATACAAAACAAGTTTCAATGAAATCGTTGCATCAAGGCGAATCTATTGACTGTGTCAAACGTAAAGTGTGAATAGTATCAATTCAATATTTCCTTGAAATAACACCTGATAACATTCAAAAACATAGTGTATATATAGTCATATTCTACAAAACTCACAACTAATAAAAACGGGTATTATAATTTCTCCCCTATTTGCAATAAATTTCGTCCTCGAAATTTAAGTACCTTTGCTAGCTTGAAAATAAGTGGGGATATTGAGATCTCATTTCCTCCTCTCGTTCCCTTGTGGCTTCTTCTATTGCGTGACTCCTCCATAAAACTTTAACTAAGGGAATCTTCTTTGAACTAATCTCTTGTACTTTATAATCTAGAATTTCTACAGGATCCTCCTCGTATGATAGATCTTCATTCAATTGATTTTCTTGAGGTTGTATCATATGGGTTGGATCTGGAATATACTTTCGAAGTATAGAGACATGAAAGACATCATGTATCCTTGCTAGTTCAGATGGAAGTCGAAGACGATAGGCCACACTTCCAATTCTCTCTGTGATCTCGTAAGGGCCAATGTGTCTAGGGCTTAGTTTCCCTTTCTTCCCGAATCTGATTAGGCCTTTCCATGGAGATACTTTCAGAAATACATGGTCTCCTACTTGAAATTTTAAGTCTCTCCTTCGTTTATCTGCATAGCTTTTCTGTCTGCTTTGCGCTTCCTTCAAGCATCTCTTAATTTCCTCAACTCTTTCTATTGTGCTTTGTATTAATTCAGGTTGAACCAATTTTCGTTTTCCAACCTCACTCCAACAGATAGGTGTTCTACATGGTCTACCATATAAGGCTTCGTAAGGTGCCATCCCAATACTAGCATGATAGTTGTTATTGTATGCAAACTCTATAAGTGAGAGATGTTCATCCTAGCTTTCTTTAAAGCTCATGCACAAGCTCTAAGCATGTTTTCTAGAGTCTGGATAGTCTGTCTGACTGTCCATCTGTTTAAGGATGAAAGGCTATACTAAATGCTAATTTCGTTTCCATAGCCTTATGTAAACTTGGCCAAAGCTTAGAAGTGAATCGCGGATCTCTATATGAAACACTTGACACAGGAGCCCCATGACGTCTAATTATCTCATTAACAAAGATCTTTCCCAAGCGGTCTAGATTGTATGTCATGTTAATGGCTAAGAAATGTGCAGATTTAGTTAATCTGTCTACTATGATCCATATTGCATCATGACCTCGACGGGTCCGTGGAAATCCCGTAACAAAATCCATAGTGATGTGTTCCCATTTCCATTCTGGTAGGGAAGTGGCTATAATGTCCCAGCAGGTCTCAAATGCTCCGGTTTAGTTTGTTGGCATATAGGACATCTAGAAACATACTCTACAATCTCTTTCTTCATGCCAGTCCACCAATAGTAACTCTTAAGTGTTCTATACATCTTAGTACTTCCTGAGTGCATAGTATACATGGAGTTATGTGCCTCCTCCAGAATCTCAGTCTTTATATCAGATTTCCGCAGAACACACAATCTTCCTTTAAAGAATAAGACCCCTTGACCATCTATTGTATATCCGGCTTCATCACCTCCCTTAATCTTCTCAATCATTCTAATGATTTCAGAATCATGGACTTGTATTTCCTTAATTTTATCATATAATATGGGTCTCACTTGTAAGGATGCTAATAAGGCTCCAGAGCTATTTATGGTTAACTTTGTACGTAACTCTTTCAACTGTAAATACTCTGCTTTTAAGTGAGATAGCTGACCCTTAGACTTTCGACTGAGAGCATCAGCTACGACATTGGCTTTCCCCGGGTGATATTCTATGGAACAATCATAATCTTTGATTAGCTCCAACCATCTTCTTTGCCTTAAATTCAACTCTTTCTGAGAGAAAATATATTTCAAACTCTTATGATCCATAAAGATTTGACAAGTTTCTCCATATAGGTAGTGTCTCCAGATCTTTAAAGCAAATACTATAGCTGCTAACTCAAGGTCATGAGTTGGGTAATTTAACTCATGTTGTTTTAGCTATCTAGAATCATAAGCAATCACCTTATCATTCTGCATTAAGATGCATCCCTGCCCTTGTCTTGAGGCAACGCTATAGATTACATAATTACCTTGTCCTGAGGGAAGGCTAAGTATAGGTGCTGAGGTGAGGCGACTCTTGAGTTCCTTAAAACTCTTCTTGCATTCTTCGTCCCAACTATACTTCACATTCTTCCTAGTTAACCTTGTCAATGGTGCGGTAATTCTAGAGAAGTTTTCTACAAATCTTTGATAATACCCAGCTAATCCAAGGAAACTTCGGATTTCTGATGTATTTATCGGTCGTTCCCATCTAAGAACCGTTTCTATCTTTGATGGATCTACTGCTATTAGTTCTCCAAATATGACATGGCCTAGAAATGCAACCTTCTTCAACCAAAACTCACATTTATTAAACTTTGCATATAATCGGTGTTCCTTCAAAGTTTGCAGCACAATTCTCAAGTGTTCTCTATGTTCTTCCTCTGTTTCTAGAATATACTAGAATATCATCAATAAATACGATCACGAACTTGTCCAGATATGGACGGAAAACCCTATTCATCAGGTCCATAAAGGCAGCTAGGGCATTTGTCAATCCAAAAGGCATTACCAGGAATTCGTAATGTCCATAACAAGTCCTAAAGGTAGTCTTAGGAATATCTTTGACTCTAATTTTTAGCTGATGATACCCTGATCTCAACTCTATCTTTGAAAACACAGAAGCCCCTTGTAATTGATCAAATAAGTCATCTATTCTGGGCATAGGATAGTTATTGCAGACAATCACTCTGTTTAGTCTTCTATAATCTATACAAAGTCTCATGGAACCATCCTTCTTCTTGACAAATAGAATAGGAGCACCCCAAGGAGACATACTGGATTGTATAAATACCTTATCTGTCAACTCTTGCAGTTGGATTTTGAGTTCTTTAAGTTCAGCTGGGGCCATTCTGTAAGGAGCTAAAGCAATTGGATTGGTACCTGGAATGAGGTCAATAGTGAATTCAATTTCCCTATTAGGAGGAACTCCTGGCAGTTAATTTGGAAACACTTCTGGAAAATCCGTAACCATAGAGATATTTTCTAAACTGATTGTTTATGCCTTAGTATTAAACACATAAGCAACATAAGAGGAGTATCCCTTCCTTAACAACTTTTGCGCTAAGAGACAGGAGATGACACGGGTAGGATATATCCTTCTTTCTCCATAGAAAGTGAATTCGACATTACCTGGATTTCTAAAAGTAACATGATTCTTATGACAGTCTAGAAGAGCATGATATGTACTTAAGCAATCCATTCCTATGATAGCATCAAATTCCCTTATCTCCATAGGAATCAGGTCTACTTCAATATAATTTTCTCCTATCTTAACCAAACAATTTTGGAGGACATTCCTAATAATTTCTTGTTCTCCCTTAGGCAAAGAAATTGCTAAAGCATGCTTGAGAGTACTTGTTACTTTATCAACATATATGGAGAATCTTTGTGAAATAAAAGAATGACTTGCACCCGAATCAATAAGGGTATGTGCACTTTTACCAAAAATAATAGTGGTACCTGATACAACATCATCCGCAGATATGGCCTCCTCTAAGGTCATAGCAAAAGCTTTCCCCCCTCTGGTTTGATCTTTTCTGTGTATTGTTTTTATTTTGTTCCCTTGCAGGTGGAGGACGACATATAACGATATCACGATTTTCACTTTGAGATGGTCTTCCCATAACCCGACGGCCTTGGACAAGTGCGGGACAATTCTGACGTATGTAGCCTATCTTACCACATTGATAACATCCAGCGGTCCCCTTGCGGCAACTTCCCGGATGAAACTTTCCACAGTTTGTACATTGTGGAAAAGAAAGTGTTCTATTTTCAGAAGTTCCAACTGTAAATCTAATTGTTTGATTCTCTTGTACTCTAAGGGCTGACCTATTATCTTGCCTTGAATTCCCAGCTATTCTTGATTCTTTGTTCATGGTTCCTCTACATTGGGGTCTATCTGAAAACCTTTTCTTTCCGTGATCATTGCATTCCATTCTTTCTATCACTACTTGTTCAGCCCTACGAGCAGCCTCCACCAATTTTGCATAATCAGTATATCCCGTGGCGGAAACCATTTCCTTTAAGTCAATATGCATACCAACTTCTAGACATCTACACTATTCTTCCTCTGTTGCAACCAGAGAAGTAGTAAACTTTGAAAGTTCTGTGAATTTCTTCTCATATTCATCAAATAAATTGCTCACATGAGTAAGGAATAGGAATTCCCTACATTTCTCCTCTTGATAAACCCTTGGGTAGTATTTTTCATTGAACTCTTTCTCAAAGATCTCCCATGTAATGTGAGATGGGTTGGATATTTCATTTTCACTGATGTCCACCAATCATCAGTGCTATCTTTCAGTAAAAATATTGTATACTTCAACTTTTGTTCATCCGTACAGTCCATTAGAGCAAATATTTTCTCCATATGTTTGAACCATTCCCTTGCCTTCTTTGGATCAATGTCTCCTACAAATGGTTCTGCTCCCAACTTCTTTACATGTTCAAATGGCAACTGGTGCTCAAATTCATGTCTTTTAAAGGACTGGGCAGCCATGCCTCCTTGTGTTTGAGCTATCAAGGTCAACGTGTCATATACATTGTTGTTGTTGTTATTATTCTCCTGACTAGGGTCTTGGGTGGTCGCTTGTGGCTGCTCTGCTGCCATTGTATCCTATAAAAAAATAAAACCTCAATTAGATCCTTCATCAACATAAATCCTCCAATAATGGTTCTAGACATTCTCAAGATTAAAACATCAATTTTCTTCTAAGTTAAAATCAAATTATGATATCTTAATCAAATTTCTAAACTACTAGATCAACTTCTAATATCAAACTTGTTCAAGATCCAAAACCTTTGCTCTGATACCACAAGTTGTCACGACCCGTCCCGCTAACCAGAACGTGCCGAGATAGAGATCTTTCTTCACTTTCTCCTCAAAGTACACATGTGGCAATCTCATCAAACATATCATCAATTGTATTTAAAGTTCACATTACAAAGAAGTGTCTTACACAAGTTCTATTACATCTCCTTACAAAACAACGTACAGTACAAAAATAATAATGAAAACCACCTCCTTCTAGTGTATAAGCAGTCCTTTCTCCTTCTGGTCGTGATTTTGTTGATCTGAACATAATTATAATATAAAAGTATGAGTCTAAACCCATTTATGAGCTTAGGCCCAGTGAAAGGATCTCAAGATTTTTACATATAACTAAAAGTTGAAATATGAGCATCATACCAAAATTTTTGCTGAAAATTTTGAAATAGCCTGAAAGAGACTTTATGACAGTAATTATATAAAAAAAACATGCTAGTTTTGTATTTGAACACTGAAATCACTTCAAAAGAAGATAAACTGAAACATAATTATCACTATCAAGCTGTTTGCATTAATCACCACTGTGGCTAAGTTATCGACTCATGAACGCTGAAACAAAGATAAGTCATACGCGTAGACGCTCCCAAAGACCAAAAATACCCTACATACGGTCTAAAGCCTATACGTATATAGAATGCAGACCCAAAGTCCTCTTGATAACATATCTAATGGCTGTTTCAGGGTCATATCTAATGACATCACCATATCTAATGGTTAGTTCATGACTTGTATAAAATAGCTACTGTGGTGCTTATTTTTTGAATCTGATTCTTTTCTTGCCACTAATAATCTGTATTTGCTAATTCATTCTCATAATAGCTAATTCATGAACATAAAACAATCTATCATAGCATGCATATTCTTACAACTGGAAACTATTAAGAACTTGAAAAACAATATGTATTGCATAGTGATTGTTCAAACATGTTTCTTTTATATACAGCTCAAATCTAAGTAGTGAAACCTATGTTTCATGTTCCACAAAGAACAAATGCTTGAAAACGTGCTATCATGATAAAATACTTGAAAGAACATTTGAAATACTTTCTAAAGACCTGATTTCATATCAACTGTATGGTACTTGCAATTCATATGTAAATGCTTTAGAAAACATGATTGCATACTTGCTATTGACAACCATGCATTAAAAGCTAAAGATTATTGCTTTAATATAGCGCTCGATAATCCCTCACCTGATCACTATCTAACTCGAGTCAGAATCACCTTCTTTAGTGAATACCCCCTATATCCATTTTAGATTGAGTACTACCGCTTGATGGTTGACAGAACTTCGTTACGGCTTCTATTGCGCTCTCGGTAACCGACAAAGCTTCTCTGTGACTCATATCGTGCTCCTCCAACAACCTAGACGGCCTTTTGGCTCTAAGTTGGTGAGAGGGGTGTGGGATGGAGTGAATAGATTGGGGAGGTCATGGATATATATAGGCCTCCAACCCCTTTTACATGTGTGACATGTGTCAACATCTACGGGAGGTTTTAAGACACATGTTACTTCTCTAACATGCATGAAGACACATGGCAACACTTGCCATCCATGCACCATGGCACATGGCTCATGCATGAGAGAACTTGTTGCACAAGCATGAGGCTACATGCCTTACATGCACTAGGACACATGTTAGTCTTAGAATGATGACACATGGTACTCTTGTGTATTGACACTTGTCCTGAATGTATAACAACACATGTCCCATGATTTGCCCTCCATGTGTCCTACTTTTGCTAATGACACTTAGTTATCACTAATGACGGGTAATTAGTACTAATCATGCTTAATTAGTCTTAATGTTGTGATTATGGTCAAATGAGTATAAATCTATAACATTGTGGTCCCTATACTAGTAGTGGCTTCTACTACTTATAAGCTACTACCATACTTCTAGATTACTAGATGTGGTACTATGTCGGATGTGCTACGAAATCCAGAGAACCTTTTAAAGTCATAATTATTAAAGATGGTCTCTGATTTATACAAAACAAGTTTCAATGAAATCGTTGTATCAATGAGAATCTATTGACTGTGTCAAACGTAAAGTGTGAATACTATCAGTTTAATATTTCCTTGAAATAACACTTGATAACATTCAGAAACATAGTGTATATATAGTCATATTCTACAAAACTCACAACTACTCAAAACATGTATTACAATTTCTCCCCTATTTGCAATAAATTTCATCCTCAAAATTTAAGTACCTTTGCTAGCTCCAAAATAAGTGGGGATATTGAAATCTCATTGGGGATGAGTGTATACGAGTGTTTATTCCTTAATCCCCTCACTTTCCTCCTCAACTCTTGATATTATGTCTCTACTTAGGGATATTTTACCCTATGTATAGTGGGAGACGACTGAGTCGATGATTTTTTTATTCCCACACTCGACCCTTCCTGCTTTGTGCACACTCTGCTATACTTAGGATTATTTAATATTTACTATAGGGCGGACGACTGACTTCTCATTTAATATTCAATTGTTGTAGTATAGACTTTTTTATACTTAGTACGAGTTATGTCTTCTTTTTTCTCTCTGATCTATTAGGACATAGCTCAAGCTAAGTATAGGGAGTGTCATATATACGTTGTATATATTTTAGCCATAATTCGAACTTGCGTATTTTTAATAATATGGATACTTAGTAAAAATTAAAACATATACAAAATTCTTTGTAATTATGATTAATAAACTAGTTAAAAATGTTTTGCAAATTGTTTGAAAAATGGTTGGAAAATGTCTTTCAAAAATCTTATGTAAAATCCTTTTAAAAAAATTTCTGAAATGTTTTCAAACTTTTGTATGTGTTTGTAAAAAAATATCTTTCTTTCATATGAATAAAATGTTTTTAAAATCTATTTGCAAATGATTTGGAAAATGGTTGCAAAAATAGTTTGGAAAATCTATACATACTATTTGAAAAATCTTTGCAAAATGGTTTCAAATTTTGTAAATGTTGGCAAAAATTATTTGTCAAATTATTTTTCAAATAAAACTTTCAAAATGTTTGATAAAATGTTTTCAAATTATTTTGAAAACCTTGTACATACTTCAAGCAAAAACAAATTCTTTACAAACTCTATATTAAAACCTGTAAATAATAACTAATAAGGTGCACTCGTGTGTAAATATCTGCATATATTTCTTTTTCTAGATCTTTTATTTTCAAAAATCACTAAAAATTTGCAAAACCAAAAAATATAAAAGTTTGCAAAAATGTTTTCAAAAAATGCATAAAAATTTGCAAAACTTTTCAAAAATCCATAAAAAATTCAAAATCAGAAAAATATTTTATGCATTGTGCATAACATTGCATTTTTCGGATTGATAATGATAATTGAACAAGTCTAAATAAAATTTGAAGATTGGAGCTTGGTTGGACCTTAATCCACTTAATTATAGGAACCTTAGAGGAACTGGAATTGAGGCACTTCAGGTCTACTAGACTTAATTCCTTGAGACTGCAAGACTTAGTTCAATGTCATCTTGACTGCCTAAGTAGAATATCTTGGAGCACATGCATGAATCTTGTTGACAGTGACCTAACTTGGACACCTTTACCTTACACATTGCTCAACTCAGTTGTAGTGGTAGAAGGCTGTGTTTGCCAGCATGAGACATGAGCAAATGAAAACATACGAAGTTACAATACCATGTCCATTGTGCCCTAACCCGATCCAATAGCCATGAGGTATACAGATAGAATGTCGTGGTTGCAATAATGCTTCAAAAGAGGGATAGACTATTGGCTCAAGAGAAAAAGTCATTATGTAAATGTTGACGTATATTGTATTAGAAAAAGTGCAAAAATAAAAAACTCCAAAAAAATAGATGGGCACAAATCAAAGAAAAATCAATTCTCGTCGGAGCATGTATATATTCAATAAGTAAGCTTGAGCTTCAAAGTCAAATATGTATGCGAGCCTATAGTCGGATGACTTGGCTACACTGGTCAAGCATCCTAGGATAGGTAACTACACTAGCTATCATCCATACTCTTCTTGACATCATCTACTTTAGCCAGTTATACTTGAACTTAGAAAAGAATATCCCGCTTCTCGAGGAAAGAGTGATTGGATTGGGGAATTAGGGTCATCATGTTGGAGAAGCCTAACTTTTACCACTTCATCCGAGAGGAGAGACAAGTTCAAAAGTTAAAATCAATTCAAGTTCTTTCGTTTTGTTTTCGTTATTTTATTTTATGCGCTTATAAGAATAAGTGTTTGTTGGGGACTAGCAGAGGCAAATATAGGGATGATGAATCTTCATTTTATCACCTTTATTCTTTCATTTTTGCCTTAAATACCAACTAAATGTATGTATATATCACTTATCTTTCAAAATGAACACTTGATAAATTGTACAAAATACCATCTAAAATATTGTATATTTACTGTATTTAAATCAAAAATAAACGAATAAAAGAAGAAGAGAAAAATAAATGAAACACCGTAGGTGTTGAGTGATCCTAAACCTCGAGACCCAGTCATCATGATGTCTTGATTGCCAAGGAATAAAGTAGAGGGAGATAGGGCAGATGAATTGAACACAAAACCTTAGTTTAAAATTCATCAATAATTAATTTTTGGGACCTATTTTATTCTTTATTATTTATAACTCTATTTAATAAACTTTGTACATTAATTTATAGATAAAATACAAAGAAAATTACAAAATTGAATTCACATAAAAGTAATTCTTAGTATGCCCGGGACACACAAAACAAAAACTCAAAAATAAAAACTTCACAGACCTGTATCTTCTCCATATTGTATTAAAATGGACTAAAATCACTTTAATTGTATATAAATTTTAATAAGTTATTTAATTAATGTGGTTTCATTTAATTTGGAATTAAGATGCAAAATTTAGGTTTTGGGCACCTATTTTGCAATATACATGTATATTTTATTCAATAAATTTATTCTTTCTATTTTTAAATTAATTTATTTTTATAAAATAATAAATATTATGTGAAACATATGCACATAATTATAATATAATAAAACCATTAAAATAAAATCAAAATAAATAATACATATAAATACAGAGGGAAAATATACATGTATTTACATATAATGTATATATACCTAATTAACTAGAGTACATATAAACTCAGAAAAATACAATAAAAGTAGCTAAATATGTATTAAAATAAATCATATATATTTAATACCTATATAGAATAATAAAATATATATTACAAAATAATAACAAAACTATCAAAATACAAGTATGTATACCTATTGTTTACTTGTAAATATTAACTCACAATAAAAGCCTCATGAAAATAAATAAAAATATGTATAAAATCTTACATTAAATTACAAATATTTTTCATGTTTTAATAAAAATTTAATTAAATCATTTTTATTTATTCTTGAATTTCCAAGGAATTTCCTCCAATGAATTTTCTGATTGGTCCACCTGGACCAACTAGGAACTTTCTCACGTTAACCTAGGGTCAGTTGCCCCCTTATTTCTTCCTCGAGCGTCGGAATGTCAGACCCATGACTTCCTCCCTTTTTCTTGCTTTATCTAATTATAAAAATTCCTCGTTCCTTGAACATCTTTTGATCTTCTGACCTCCAGGATTTCCACCAGATCTTCAGGTGTGATCGATCTTCTTCGATCTGATCTATATCGTCGATAGAAGTCCCCCCCTCCATTTAGCCTATAAATAAGCTCCTCTAGATCATCCACAAAGTTTGATTCCCCTTCAGTTTCTCTTTGCCCCTCAGGTCCTCCAGTTCTCTTAGCCTTGGTGACAACAAGCTAATGAGCAGATTTGCAGCGAGGAGGAGTGGTCGAAGTGGGTGATCCATTCCATCACCGGAGGAGCTTTGCCTGTTGGTTTAGCCTCCTCGATTCTGGTTGAGTTGAGACCTCTTTTTACCGTTCCGAGGTATATCTTTGGTTCTAGTTTCATTTCTCGCTGTCAATTTCAAGTTTAATCTCATTTTTAGGCTTAATTTTAGAAAACCCACAATTATTTGGAGCTCAAGCTCTAGACTGATTCATTGTGATGTCACCTTTAATCCACCCTCTTGATCATTTCACTTGACCAACCTACACGTTGTCCGTCGATCACTCCCTCATTCCACCTCAGATCCATCGTGGATATGGGACTCAGGGCTCCCTCCGTTGCACTTTGCTGGAATCCCATCTCAATTCCATATCTCGTCAATTTGAGCTTCATTTTTGGGCCGAGCCTACTTGCCTCGAGCCACCCAATATTTTGGTGCAGGTCCCAGTCCTTGAGGACTCATTTGGAAGCATGAATCGGAACTGGAATACTTCCAGTTCAGCCAGATCAAGAAAACCTCCCAGATCCGTCCTCGAGCCATTTGAAGCCCACCTGAGAGGACCCCTGCATGCGGAGGAGTACGGACGACATGTCGCCACTATTAGATCAAGAGGATGATGCTGGACCGAGGAGAATCACACGATCAAAGTTTACCGGACCTGAGTTTATCAGATGTTCTTCTCCCTCTTCGCCGACCGTTGGATGAAGAACACAACCCAAATCTAATCTAGGTCGTTCATTTTATTCGAAGGGGTGCCCAAGAAGAGCCGTCAGATCAACCCCATGGCACGTCAGTAGTGATTGGATGAAAGGAGTTTAAGTCGTAAAATTCTCATCCAACCCCCTCCGCTGTTTTGTTAATTGTAAAAGGATTTGTAATTATTTAATTAAGTATAAAACTTTGAGGACATATTGCATGTATGCCCTCGCAACTTTGTGATTTTGTACTTTAGTCCAATTCCAAGTTACCTCACGTAGACCCCCATGTGAGTGGACATTTTGCAAGAGCACCCTTGCGGGTCTTGTATTTATCGTTGAGTACATAAAAATCAAGTTGCAGTTCAAAAGTTTGGGTTATTTTTCATGCGAGGCCCTGCAGTATATTTTATTTACAAATATACACTTGCCAGCTTGATTTTATTTTTATTTATGCATTTCTTTTTATTAAAAATAGCTCATGTGCTCTAAAAAATTTGCAAAAAAAGATGTAAGTCATGATTGGTTGTTTGTTCACGCTACATATTTCATTTGTCATTTTTTCAAGCATTTACTATCCATTAAAAATCAAATAGAGCTATTTTATTCCTTATTTGACTTGGAAAATACAAAACAATTATATATATTTTTGAAAAATTCCAAAAATAACTACTGTTTATTAGCCTATTTTATAACTTCAAACAAAAAATCATTAAAAAATCTCAAAAGAAACCCTAAAAACTAGCAGATCCTTGCTAACCTTAAAAAATTATAAAATAATATCTAAATCCAAAAAAATAGTTTTCTGGCTTATATTTTTATATTTACATATTCTTATCTATTAAAACTGGTTTTTGGAAATTTTAAACCCATTTGGTATGTTTACTTCTCAAATCAAATCGGACTATTTAAAAATTTCCTATTTGACCTTACTTCTTATTTTAAAAATACAAAAGATTGCAAAAATCCCCTAAAAATTCACAAAAATAGTTTTCTTTGAACATTAAAAATCTTTTATTTTGAAAATTTTTACTATATTTATCTATATTTATACTTATAATACCCTATATACCCTATATATCTATATATTTATATATAGTTGTTATTAATATTGATTATTATAAATACCTTATAAATATGTTATAACCTTTTAAAAAAATAAAAAGGACCATTCTTAAGGATATTTTCTGATTTTTATACATTTATAATATATGTTCTACTATATATTACTTATAGTATTTATATTACCTTATATACCTTTAACTATATCTTTATACATATTTATATATTGTTATATATTATTAAAAGAAAAATAAATTACCAAACATAAAAATTTAAAACTAATTAAAGAAATTGATTATATTAATTTAAAA
The DNA here is from genome assembly GCA_037367405.1 of Ottelia alismoides. Lineage (NCBI taxonomy): Eukaryota > Viridiplantae > Streptophyta > Magnoliopsida > Alismatales > Hydrocharitaceae > Ottelia > Ottelia alismoides. The sequence continues at coordinate 599,045 of JAZKJV010001004.1, read as the reverse complement.
CCCACAACACATTGATTGATATAGTGCATACTTATACATACATACACTCTCGTATTATTTATCTATAAATAAGACACCTACTACGTTCCTTGTTCCTTGTGTTCAACACCCTACTCTGCTTGTCATTATACACACATATATTGTAGGGTTATAATAAATTTTGATTCACACTTTCTATTGATTGATTTATATTATTGTGTGTGTTGATTGTTGATTTAATTGTTGAGTCTTCAAGAGCTGTCATCACAACGACTGCTGGTCCCGCCTTGTGTGGACCACAAGACAGTTTCTCGGATATTCTCGCTATTTCATCTATGTGTTTGGCTTGTCTTGTGTCTTATTCACTTCCTGCTTTGATCTTCTTCTTCATCTCTTCTATTCCACCATGTATTCCAAATCTACCTCATGTCTGAGGTCCACTCTACATCACCCCGACCCCGAAATGAGAACTTCAGCCGACTTTGTTGCTTCTTCATACTTATCACCTCCACACCTTCCAATCCTTTGTATAATACTTCTAACTAGTTTAGCACATTACACCAAAGCTTGCAAACTTCTATGACACATACCATTAGCAAGCTTCTACTGAGAATGATGAATGGCCGACCTATACGGGTCAAGAGTACACATACACATCTGATGACTTGAATTGAAGACAACCTATTGATTACAAATGGAGATGCTCACACCCTATATCCATCCTGACTGAGTTGAATTTCGCAACCAACCCTCTTTTTCATTCAAAGATCCAACATATACAGAGTTTTGGATTCAAGATCTAGCTCCACCTTCCCCATGTCGGCGAACACCTGATTATGAGGCTCATGCTTTCCCAGCAAAAGATCCATCCTCAACTCATGATTGCATGCTTATATCTTGGTATGCTGAGTATGTGACCTCAACCTCTCAATAGTATCCTCCCACACCTATAGCTCATCACATCATAGAGGAGGATGCAATCTTTGAAATCAAAAGAAACATATAAGCATTCAAGAAAAAGGTCACATAAGCATGATAAAAAGCAAAGATTAAAGGTGCTAGACGTGGTATAGAGGTGTATTCAAATGGTGATGATCTCAAGGATTGCAACGACATTAGGGACGCAACACCTCCTATACATCTGGACTCACTCAAACTTCCCCTTCTACTAACCCTCACCTTCCAAGTCTGTGGCTATGCATATACCTAACCCCATTCCTGAAAAACCAAAAAAATGGAAACACCCCAAAATCACCAAACAAGTATGAAAAATCAAAAAACCCATCACGATCAAAGACAAGAAGGAATTAGATGATTACTTGGGCCCTACTCGAGGGGAAGAGTTTGTTAACAAGATCATTCATGAACTTCCCCTTATAAAGGCCATGGAATATGGTCCTGACCTCGAAGAATTTGTGAAGAGAAAATTGATACACAAAAGATCAGGTAACAAGAGATCTAAAGTTGGAAAGCATATAGTATATATGGCCTCCTCCTTGGTGTTGATGAAAGTCAAGAGCTGCAGAGTAAAGCGGCTACCTTGAGTTGAATGTAAACTCAGAGATACCCTCTTTACGCATGCTCAAATCGATGATGACTCCACAGTGAACATCCTCCCAACAACTATCTTCTATGAGCTTAAACTCGGACCTATAATGAAGATAAGGCATCAGATAAACAATAATCTACCCACAATAATGAATAACAATCAAGATGCGACTATGTGAGTTAAAATTTATTATAACTCTGATAGATTATGTATAGGGCAAATAATCTGAGTGTGAAACTCATGGAAGCAAAATAAGGATAGATGAAATAGGAAACACAAAAAAATGCAATGTTTTTTTATATTAATAAATAGAAAAATAATTATAAATGACTTACAAAAAAACATGTGATAAATATGGGTTTCCAAGCACTAAATATAATTTTCCTAGAACTTTTAGGCAAAAAATGCTATTTTTAAAAATTAAAATACCAACAAGAAAATAAATTAGCATTACACGGGCTAAAATGCAAATTATAAGAACTATTTATGCATTTAAAAACATTCAAACAAAATCCAAGCACATGGTATGCGATTTCCCTATTTAAACTTGACAAGGATGTTTTTCCAATTAAAATAAGTTCCGAGAGAAACGATGCAATTGTCCAACAATATTATTCTAATATCACAAGACTTTGGACTAAATAGAAATAATAAACCTACAAGAGGGTCCACGCAAAAAGCCTAGGCACCTCACGTATACGGACACATGAGGTGACTTGGGACTGGACCAAGTGTAATAAAAATGAGGGTTTGAGTGCAAATACTACAAAAGTTTTAGACTACAGATGAAAGTTTAAAGACTAAAAATAAAATTAAAATGTACACAGGCATAATATGCAATATGCCCAATTATATGCTAATCAAGACCGACCATGCTCCACATGGCTTCACTTATACGCTAACGACCCAGATGGATGCGCACCCCTTCACAAATGGATGGTTGAGATTATATCTCAACCTCAATCTAATATATGCGGGCAGACTTGATCGGACGACTATGGTACCCCCGAAGCTGTGTTTGAAATCCAACGGTATATGGAATGCCAAGAAGAACATCCGAAGAACTCGACCTGGATGAACTTCGATCGTCCTTAGCTTCTCGTTCCGATGGGAAAACTCGTTGCTGAGATGCTCTAAAGGTTCCTGGAAGGGTTCCACAACCATTAGGGGTCTCAAAATGGTCCATTCCCAATCAATGGAGGCTTGAATGCTCAGGTGATCTAGGCAGAACGATAGGGACTCAAGCTCGCTCCAGATCGAGTCTTGAGGTTCATGTCCTACACAAAAGCTCTAAGCTTCGAAGGCTGAGTTTCTTGACCCTAGGATTAGGAAAAAGGTGAAGGGATGTTGATGTCAGAGGTCTCCGACGAGAAGTAGAGAAGGGAGACCTTATCTTCCTGATCAGAGCGAGATCAAGGGTGAATGATGGGTCGAGATAATGGAGAGTGTGATGGGGGCAATGTGAGGGTGATCTGGGAGCCAAAATACGATCGAGAATGGTCAGAATAGTGGATGAAGCCTAGAGCTTCAACGAGTATTTTTCAAATTTTACAATGATCTAAACATATTGAACGAAATAAAAGGTGAATCTATTCTATCGACTATCCTAAATAAAAAATACAAGAGATAAATGGCTCACGTGACCTGTAGAGTCAGGAGAGTAGACCACCTAGAGAAGGTCTCCAGTAATGGTGAATCTGATCCAAATCGCCCCTTCCTCCCCTCGAATCACTTAGGGAGCAACTCTTGTCATAAGGGCTCGTCTCTAGGTATGGAATCAAGGGGTTATGGTGAATCAAAATGGACTAAAAATAAAACATGGTTGGAGGTGAGACTATATACAGGTTACTATAGGGAGGAGCTTTGACTAGGGTTTGCTGAAAGATCAATGGTTGACCTCGGTTGATCTTTGCGTGTGAAAGAGCATTGAAAGGTGAAAATCTTTCATGAAGATGTCATGGGCAGAAGGGGTCAGGAGATATGCTAAAAAATTCGGTGAAGAGGGGGGTAATCGCATGCCATGGACCGATACAAAGGGGGACCGGTGAGTTGACAGAGGTCAACTAATGGCTCTTTTTGATTTGTCCATGTGGACCAAATCATGACAAAATATGCTTGAATATGGAAATAAAAGAAAAAAACACTAGAAAGCGATTTTATTAAATAAATCTTAAAACATGAAAGTTGTTACTTATTTTATGTACTATTTGTAGGTGATTTTTATTTATTTTTGTCGACTTATTTATTATGTGTTAACTTTGACATGTATAAGTATATGTATATATACCTATGTTTTATTTATTTTATTTTTTTGTACTCTCAATATTTATTATCATATTTACATAATTTATTTATTTAGAATATAAGTTGTTATGTATTTACAAATTTTTATTTTATTTTTAATATTTTCTCTTCGTATGTAAATAATTATATGTATAGTATATCTACGTGTTACACTTTATTATTTATTTTGAATTTGTTTTATGTGTTTTAATTATGTTTTTTATTTTTAATATGTTTTATATAATATATACAATTATTTAAAATTATAAAAAGACTAAGAATGTAAAAGAATAATATAATATAGTATTATATACATATGCCCAGTATAATGGTTCCCCCGAAAACTAACTTTTAATTCTTGAATCCAATTTACATGAAACCACCTTCATTAGATAGAGAATTTAATTTGAAAAACAATGAAAGTGAGTTTGATGAATTTTGAATTCATATGGAGGAGATATTGATCAATAAAGTTCTATTTGCAAAATTTTTCATCAGTGTGTACCATGTAAACTGTGCAAAATTTTTTATTGGATATTATTTCTATATTTTTCTATACATTATTATATACAAGTTTTATGTTGGAAATATCCTTATTTGATGTGTGTATGAGTGTGTACAAAATAGTGTAAATATGGCTATATACATTGTATTGAGAATAGGGTTTCTAGATTTCCGTGTCTTTTTGCCCTTATCTCCCCCTACTTTATTCCTTGTCGACCTAGTCAATATTGAATCGGCCTCGGGGTTTAGGGTCATCCATTATTTACAATACTTCCTTTATTTTTCTTTTCTTTTGGATTTAAATACATGTATTATTCAAACACAACAGTTAGTGTGTTAATTTGTACATGTTAGATGTATTTACATGTATTTAACTAAGGATTTAAAGACAAAATAAAGGAGTAAAGGTAAATGAATGGGTATTCATCAACGAACTCCACTGAGCACTGGATACGTATATTGCTTATATGAAGGATGCTCTGTAGTGAAGATAGTAATAACCATCATGTCTATTCTGAAAGTAAAGATAAGAGGTCAATTTACTTAACCAACAAAGTACTTTGGTTGTCCAGTAATCATCACCGACATCAAGAATTGATCCCTAAAATTTTAAGATTCATATAATTTGCTTCAATATTACTCATTTTCCTCTATTCAAAGGGCTATAAGTGTTTCAATGAAGTAGTTCAATTCTCGTTGTTTTGAGGTGTGATGTATAATATTCGTGAATTAAAGCTATGAGTTTGAGTTGGAAAATAGGTTGTATATTATCTTATTCACCATTTTGCCTTTGCTTCCTCTGTCTAAACCGGACAAGGAAATATAGATTATCTTGGCCTATTTGTCATGAGCAGAACAATTAGAAGATGTTCTTCACAAGAAGATCAATATCATTTCCCCATAAATCTCCAAGTAAATGATGACTATGCTTTGAATCTTAAGTTCCATTATAAAATATGAAAATCAAGAGGGACCTAAAACAAAGCTCGGAAGTGTAAATTCAAATAGTAGATACCACATTTGATAAATGGTTTTGAAAAACTAAGTGGGATTGGGCTGACGTTCCAATTGCAATCAGTAAGCCCCATGATCTAACAAAGGAAAGGATCTCTACTGCCATGAACATATTTTTACTCAAACAAGAGCACGAGGTGCGTTACATGACCAAGTGGTTCGTATCCTTTGAAGTTTGGACGACACTACAGAAATCAATGTATCTATAAAGAGATCCAATATTAATATGTACCCCCACATACTCACAATGATAACGGCATGCACTGATGCTACTACATATAAGAGGAACAAGGAGGAGGTTGATACAAGAGGAAGAAGGAGAGGTTGGGAGAAGACGTACCAGGAGATCTCCACCCTCCTCCTCGACCTCTACTTCTCCACCACGTCGGCTAACCCTTAGACGACCCCTATGACCTCCGATCCCACCCTCCAACCCCAACTTCTGCCCTGACCTCCCTCCTTCCCTCATCCTTTGCCCAAATCTCCCCTCTCTCCTCTCCTTCACCTCCACTCCTCTGACCTCCCCTCCTCCTCCCGCCTCACCTCCCCTATAAAGAAGAATGAAAAGAGAGGGTGATGGAATATCCACCATCAGATTTCTTATGGTCAGATTAACTCAAGATTAACACAATCAATTGACTCAAATAAAGTTAAAGTTGGCAGAAATGTTTTTGGGGTAAGACGGAGCAACTTTACGGGGCCGGGGGGATACTAACAATGTTTACAAGTCGAGAAGGTAATTTACAAAGATTCTAGGTTTTATGGTGTAAAAATCTCCATTTTAAGGAATAAAAATACATCTTTTATTTATTTTATTTTTTTGGTATTTTTGAATAATAAATAATATACAATATATTATGTACAATATTATACTAATTTTCATGGGATTTTTAAAATCACAAAAATAGAAGGAACTATAAACACATATAGATAAAAATTATATACTTTGTTTATATATAGTAATTAGCCTTAATTATTTGTAATGATTCAGACGCTAATTTTAATTAATTAATTATTAGGTTAATTGATTAGTTTAAGATAAATGGCTAATTAATAGAAATAAAGTTGATTAATCTGTAATTCATTAGTATCATGTTTGATGATCTATTAAAATATAGATTTAATCCAGAGTATTCCTAGTAATAATTCATCCTTTATATTGGAAGACTTTGATATATCTGAAGTTCCAACCCTATTTTTGTTGTCATCTTTAGGACATATCAATAGATTTCTCATTCGATAATTGGGCGATAATATTAATCATATACTTTCTAGAAGAATATATTAATATCTCGAATTCATGTCTTATTTCATAAACAAGATGTCCATGCATGGAATTCATTATGACCCCAAAATATCTCATGTGTGAGCTCTGTCCCCAGTTCATCAAGTATGAACATGTATGATTCCTTTTAGAGATCATACTTCTATATTTTCATATGCATAACAACTCATCGATATATGGATCTTGTTAGGTCTTTAACTTATTGGTCTGTCCAGTGAGCACACTCAGGCACACACACATGCATACACACATTTGTCTCTGGTTGAAGGATGTCTGCTTGATTGTGATAGTTACAGTTCATGTCTTACTTTATCTCGACCTCATCAAGTCTACTCTTTGACTTGACTATTCCGACACTTCAGAATTATTATTCCTAAGCAGAGGACCTGCATCAGGAAGGCGATCTAAAATAAATTTATAGAGAAATATTTCCATATCTTTCTCAGATTGGAGATCAATGTTAAATATCACATGTTAATGCCATTTGTGTCCTTACAACTGCATGGTATTCAATATGACCATGATACATAACCGTAATTATAAAAGAGACCTTAACTTAAGTGCATCCATGTACATTTATGTTAGATTAAAATGATAAAACAATAAATTTTTTTGCAATAATGGATCGCCAAGGGCATACAAGTCCAACACTCACATACTCAGTCCTTGTGCAAAACATCGACTCCTCACTAAGTACATGTAATCGTGCAAGTGAAGTGCATGTCATATTCGTGTTAAATTCGAGGATTCTACATGTGATATACCTTGTATATATTCAATCTAGGTATTTCGAGTACTTTTGGAACCTTATGAGAAAGAGTGGTGGTTCTCGGGGTTGAGAATCAACTCGAATCAAGTAGCCCGATGTACAAAAAATCTTGAGTACAAGTGCAAGTGTCAAGAACCAGATTTTTATAGATTTTCAAACTTTTTTTGAACTCAAAATACAAAATTATGAGTATTTTGTATTTTGAGTTTTTTTGTGATACAAATATACAAGGATGTAATACATGTACAAATATTTTACCCATTCCCATGTTGCATATATACATGTATAGAATGAGTACTTGAATATGGTAAAATATCTATGTAGTATGCACAATGCATAGATAAGATAGAAAATGGAAGAATAAGAAAATGAGAAGATAAAATAAAATAGAAGAGAATTCATACCCCTCCTATACTTAGACTAAGAATAGCTTAAATGTAGAAGAAATGAGAGAATGGGGTGTTAGAGGGAGTGAGGGTAGAGGTAAGTATACACAATGGCTTATTGGCCCCCCATATACTTAGGCTCTAGTCAGCCTAAGTATTCAGAGTCGGGGTTCGATTGGCATGGGGAGAATATACAAAAATAGTGAGAAAAATAAAAAAAATAAAAGAAGAGAAAAAATGAACATTCGAGTCATCCCCCTCTTATACTTAGGATCTGGTCATCCTAGGTATATCAAAAAAATAAAGTGAGACGATACCGGTGTGTATGGCAGGAAGAATGAGAGGTAGAATGTACAAAATGAAAATAGTTTACAAGGTAAGTGGAGAATATACTAAAGGATATGGGAAAAGCCTTAAGCGCATCACAGAAGCGTGATGATCACATCCAATGCTATTGGTAACGACTAGTCATACTAGTCGCTCGTTGTAGAATTAAAAAAAACAAAGAGATGAAACCACATGATTCGAGAACATTTCTCGAATCATTTCATCAAACCAAAAATAAGATATAGGAATACCTCTTGAAGCGTGGTTGCGATCGAAGTCTCTAAAGGAAGAGACCACATGTCTTAAGTCCGATCTGACTGAGGAGATGTTTGCGAGCGCGTTGATGAGACATGGGCTTCTCGCAATCCAAGAGAAGATCTAAGCAACGAATCTCCTTATTTCATCACATAAAATCCAATGTCTTCTTCACGAGCAAGGAGCACCAAAGAAGATGGAGATTCACGAGCGATCGAAGCGGTGGCACGACAACAACTCTCTCTTATAAGGTGTAGATGACCACACTTTAGAGAGAGAGGTGGGGCGTGAGAATGAGAGCGAGAGGCTTGCGAAATGTTGTAAAAGAAGAGCTATGGTTACCTCTTCTTTTACAGTATTTTTGGAGTCCATGCATTACAATCCATGTACAATACAAAATCAAAGGTTTAGATTGATTTGTGTTTTTATTTAATGGCCATGATCTTGTTGAAAATAATTGCAACAACAATTAATTTAAATTAAATTAAATACATATTAAATTATCATCAACATAATTTAATTCTATTAAAATCAATATACACAAGAGGATTGAGAATGAGTCTCCTTTCTAAAAGTAGGGGGCGACAACCCTTGATTAAGTCAAGGGTGGTCGTCCACCCTCAATTTATGGAAGGTGGCTCATCTTCTTATTATGTAGGATTTTTATATCTCACATAATTTCTAATTATTTGCAATGACTTTTACTGCAAATATATTCACTAAAATAATTCCAAATTAATTTGTGAATATTTCAATCATGCCATTGAAATAATGTGCATCATATTCACACATCCAAAATAAAATGTAATTTGTATTTTCAATTAATTGTCCAATGTGAATCCAATTCATATCAACATTTAATTTCTAAATACCAATTACAATTAGATCTCTGTAATATATAATAAATCATATTTATAATATATATGAATAACAAGGTTAGTGCTATCTGCATTATTGTTGAAGAGGAAATCTCCTTGCAGGTCGAAGAGAATGATCCTCACCAATAAAAACGAAGACACAAGTGTCGTGGAGGCTACCAACAAAAAATCCCTCATTCAAACAACAATTAACCCACAATGAATATAAGCAACAAGAAGAAAAAATGTGAAGTTAAAATCTATTATAACTCTACAACAAAAGTGTATAGCGTGCAAGTATGTGTAGAGGTCGAACTCAGGGTGCAAACGGTATATTGGGCAATGAAGCTCAAAACCTTTTCTTCTTCTCTTGTCCATTTATTGTTTTTGTGGGTTTTTAATTTTATATTTTTTGTGGCTTTTAATTTTTACATATTTTTTATTTTTTATTTTATATTTTCTTTTTATATTTTCTGATTTTTATTTTCTTTTACTTTTTAATATTTAAAATAAGAAGATATAAGGATATATACAATATAGAGTAATACAATTATAAATACTACTAAAATAATCAAAATACATGAAATAAAATGTTTGGGGGTTTTATATATTTTCTAATTTTGTTTATGATTTTCCTGTAATTTTTGCTAATTCTTATATATTTTTAAAATAAAAAACCCCAAAACATGGATTAAATAAAAAAATAAAATTGATTTGAAGATTAAAAATAGAAAATAAAGTCCAAAATTCCTCAAATAAATTTTTATAGATAGATAATCAAATAAAGAAAATACAAAAGCAAAAAAAAATATTTTTGGGATTATTTGTGATTTTTGATATTTTTTATTTGATTTTGGAGCTTTTTTTTGCCTTTTCTTTTTTATTTTTAGGGATTTTTGGTTTGGAGTTATAAAATACAATAATAGGTAACATATATTTTTTGGATTTTTTCAAAATGTTTTTATTTATTTTGGTATTTTTCAAGTCAAACAGGGACGAAATGTGCTCATTTTGATTTTTAATAGATAGATAAAACCTAAAATGCTAATCCGTGAATATGGCGTGAAAATACATGCTAGTAGGCATCTATCACTATTTTTTCAAATTTTTAGAGCACGAATGCTATATTTAATAAATAAAAGAAAAACACAAAAATACATGTACTAGCGAGGGCTTATTTGCATTAAAAATAAAGTTAAGGGTTCATCTAGAAATGTACCAAAAATATATAACGCATATTTTAATTTATTAGGCTAAACATAAATACAGAAATCGCTAAGGGTATACATGCAACTTGCCTAGCTGACGTGGGACGACACGTGAGCTGAGCTGGATCGGACCCATTTGTAATTTCAATAAATACACAGGCCTTTATGCAAAATGTACAAAATTATTTATGCTATTTAAAATATTTACAAGACTAATAAAAAATACAAAATGGTGAGGAGTTAGATTTGCAATTTAACTCTATAAACGCACCATGGGACGCCGCTAATCATCTCATTTAACACGTGGCAACACGAGAAGGCTTGATACTGGCTTCACCAATCCACGGTCAGGATTGCATCTGCGCTTCCATTGGACAGATGAAGCGGGCGATGGATGAACGACCATAATTAAAAATGGGATGCCTCCATGGTCCTACGGCTGCTGCATTGCTCAATGAATAGGGAAGAAGGTCCATGCCTCCGAGATTTGATACTTGATTCCTCCCTCCTTCGAGCTTCTCCTTCATCGCCGAGCTGCTCTATAGGCTCGGGTTGGTCTTCCACGGCTGCTGGTATCCTCAAAATGCCCCAACACCCCAAGGAGAGGTCCGATGAGCTTAAGAAAGTGCAAGGTTCCTGGGAGGCTCCTTGTAGGTTGATCCAAGCCCAAAAAGGGCTTCATTCAGCCTAGGAACTACACAAAGAAGAACACGGGTCGAGGGCAAATTGCCTCAACCCGATTAGGCATGGAATGGGGGCTATATGGTGGCAGACGGAGGTACTCAGGATAAGGGTGGTGGAAGAGCATAGATATCCAAATCACGGAGTGATTTAGGTGGCTAAAAGTGGGAAACTGACGGAGAAATCAAAGGGGAAGGTAGTGGGGTGGTTGTGGGTGATCAAAACAATGAGGAATGGTGGTGAACAGACGGTCAGAGCTCTAGAGCTTAGGCGAGGCACTTCTCCTAATCTACGCTAATGCAGATATTAAAACATGAAATAAAATGTAAAAATAAACATGAGATAAAGAAATCTACCTAGAAAATGAAGTGCACAACTCTTATACCTTCCTGTGAGGGAAGGAAACATGGTGGTTGGAGAGGCTCGCCGTGGGTGCACCACCTTCCTCCTCCATCCGCTTCAGACTGCAGGGTACCTCTAGCTGTCACCTGGATGCCGCTTGGCCAGATTCGAAGGGATCTGGGGTTAGGGAAGCGACCGAATTAGGTTAAGGAGGTCGAAAGTCTTCCCCACATGTATGTGTAGGAAAATTGTAGCGAAGCCCCTATGCATTTTGGAAATTGCATAAGGACACCCTACAAACCAGAAGAATGTGTCGCGTAGGTGCCCATTTGAGAAATTGTAAGAAGACCCTTGCAGTTTTGGGTAATTGATAACTGAGGAATTCTGAGGGTCGTATCGATCCACAAGGCGGATCAACAGTCGATGCATGTACCACTCAAAAATTCTCAATTAATCAGCAATTAACCCACAATAATGAATAAGATAATTAAACCACAAAGATGTGGAATTAATATTTATTTACTCTACCATAAAATGCATAGTGCGTAAGCATGTAGAGGTCGAACCACAGAGAGCAAAATGGGTAGCCTATGGTTATCTATGTACAATCGAGTCATTTGTGTCGATAATGCTTTTTGTGGGTTTTTAATTTTATCTATTTTTTATCATCATTTTCAATTATTGTATTTTTTAGAATTTTTATTTGATTTTTGATTTTCTGATGTTATATTTTCTTTTTAGATTATATATATATATATATATATATTTATAAAAGTAATATAACCACATAAGGCTTTATTTATGTAATATATAGAAATTTATTATGAAATGCCATTAAATATAAATAAAATTTATAAAAATCATTGTTTTTAGGGTTTAAAAAAGTTTCTAATGTTTCTGTATTTTTCTCAGAATTTTTGCTATTTTTTAGGTATTTTTAAGGTAAAAAATATATCAGATGTGGGATTAATTAAATATCCAAGCTTAATTTGGGTTTTAAAAATAGTAAATAGATCCCAAAATTACCCAAATTAATTTTAATACATAAATAATAATAATATATATATAGGTAATTATCGAATAGAAAAACATAACTTTTGGATTTTTGTTGAATTTTTATATTTTTTTTATTGGATTTTGGAGCTTTCTGATGTTTTTAATTTTATTTTACTAATTTTTAGGGGTTTTTAATTTTTGGACTTAATAGATATCAAAATATAACACATATAAATTTTTTTTAGAATTTTTCACAAAGTTTTTATATTTTTTTGGGTATTTTATAAATTAGACAGGGACTCAATAGGCTCCTTCCTAATTTTTAAATTGGAAAAAATGCAAAAAATGTGGATTAAAAATGTGCACGTGATAGTACACAACATGAAGCATTTTTCCCTATTTTTTGTATTTTTTGGAGCACTGTAGCTATTTTAATTAAATAGGTAAAGCACGCAAAAATTAATGTCCTAGCATGAGCATATTTGCGAATAAAATAAATAGCAGGGGCATCAGTGCAAATATCTAAGAAATATACAACGTGAATAGCATTTTATGGAATTAAATTTCAATTACAATAACCCTCTAGGGTTCCTGTGCAATTTTCCCATTATCTCACCTCACGTGGGACGACACGTGAGGTGACGTGGACTCGACCTATTTGTAATTTCAACAAGTTCTGGGTCCTTTTCGTAAAATATCCACTTAATTTTACACATGACCTTTTATTTACAATACTAAATAATAAATACAAAAAATGATAAGGGTGCAGGTGCAAATTACCCCTTTAATAGTGCGTGGCGGGTGGTCTGATCTTCTTCACTTGGACACGTGTCGTCCATCTAGCAGCTGATGACGTTTCACCGTGGATGGCTAAGATTAGGTCTCTGAGGAGATCTGACGGCTCTGGAGCATCACATCAAACGGCGGAGGGTGCATCTGGGAGCGCCTCCTTGATCAGACGGCTGGAAGACCGGCTGGAAGAAAAGGGAAGGAGCTCGCCGTTGGCGAGCTTCGATTAGGCATTGCGAGGTCCTCCGACCATCTCCCGCATCGCCATGGGGCTCTTCACGTTCCTGGAAGCCTCCTGTGTCCGTGGGTACCCTCAGCGAGGTGCCTGGACCCCTAGCGTGTTCAGACAAGGTCGAGGAAGGATGGGGGTCCAGCTACCTGTTCTTCATGAGATTCGACTCAAAGACGAGTCCTATGGCATGTCTGGACCTGCAGAATGATAAAGCACAACAAGGCAAAGGTCCCCCGGGCCTTATTTGGACGGGATGAGCGGGAAATGGATGTAGTGGATGTCTCCGGCGAACGGAGGAGGGTGGAGACCTGATCTCCTGATCCAAGATGGATCAAGGGGGATGGATGCGCGTGGGATGAGGGGAACGTGTTAGGAAAAGAGTTGAGGTGTCAGATGATCGGAGCGGTAACAACGGAGCACGGAGGAGCTTCCCGGAGCTCGACTCCGGCGAAGTACAGGCGAACAGATTCAAAGATGATTAATTACCTAAATCCTATTCTAAGTAAATAGAAGTAATCATACGATTAAAAGACATAAAATGCGCGAGAAATACAACTCTTATACCTGGTGGGACAACAGGGAGCAGGGACACGCCGGAGCACCGTCGTAGGTGTAGCCCTGACCTCCTCCGACCGACGCAAGCCTCCAAGAGCCTCCTCCTGTCACAAGGAAACTATCTGGACCGAAGATTAGGGCAGAGGGATGGCTAAGGTTGACCAAATTTGTGGAGGAAGGAGAGGGCTCTTATTTATAACATGGTGGGGCACCCTTATTGACCGGGGTGAATCAAATAATCGATGGATTTTTGGAGTGATTAGATTAGCTGGCGTGTATCAGAGATGATCAATGATCATTTCATCTTTAGGAAGCAAGATCGATAGATGGACGAGATGCCCCAGAAAAAGGGCAGAAAATCGGGGAAAAGACACTCGTGTCCCTTCAGGCGGCTGAAGGTCAAGTTGACCGAGGTAAACTTTTGACGCATTCTGATTGGGCCATAAAGGCCTCTATGCAACAAAACAACCTGATTTATTAGATAATAATTAATTAAAAATAGAAAATGATTTTATTATTTTTTGAGTATAAAATAAAAAATGTTTATTATTTTATGTAGTATTTTATTATGATATTTATTTATTTATTTGATGAATTTTGTGACAAATTTTTTTTTAGGGACTTATTTATAGGTCTATATAACTGTATTGGGTAGATTTTTTATTTTATTTTGTATATTTTATTTTATTATTATTTTTGTACTTTATATATTTACAATGTATTTTTGTGAGTATAAATATATTTTTATTTGATTTTTATGATGATATTCGCATACTTAAATACATATTCTATAGGTATATTCGTAGGTATTTTACCTATGTTCTATGTATATTTTATTTATTTGATGAATCTATTTGGGTTCCATTTGGTTTTATATTTTTTCTATGATTTATAGATATTTAACATTTTATAAAAATATGAAAGAATGAAAGAATGTGTCCCCTTTTATTTATATACACATAGGACATAGGTATTTCATTTACGTTTTTACCTAGTTTTATTTTATTTTATATTTCTCTTTTGGTGTTATTCTCATTTTAATGTACACACATGTCATAAAAAATATTTACAAAATTGTAAAAATATGACTTTGTAAAAATAATGAATAATGAGTATAATGATTATTTTAATTGGGTCTATGTACAAGTTGGGCCAAAAATCTAACTTTCATAGATAAACTCCAAAAAATATGAAACCTCCTCCATTAAATAGATCTTGAAAAATTATATACAATTAAAGTGTGAGTTTGATAGATTTTGAGTTTTTATTTGCAAGATATGGGTCTGTGAAGTTGAGAATTTGGCTTTTTATTTTGTGTATAAAATGTACATTGTATATTATTTTTGCACAAACTCAATTTTGTATTTTTATTTACATTATTATCTACAGCTTTCATGTACAAAGTTTCTTTGTTCGATGAATAAATAATAAAGAATAAAATAGGTGTCAAAATTTCATAATCAATCAATAAATAAATGAGGTATTTATTGTATTTTTGGCCCTTATCTCCGCCTACTTTATTGCTTGTCGACCAATTCTGTTCTGGCCTTGGTTTCGGGGTTAAGGTCATAAAATATTTGCAATATTTTATTCCCTTTTTTCTTTTCTTCTCTTTATTCTATAATTTTGGCATTAGAACCTTATTTTATGTACAAATAACTTAATAAATATTAGATGCTATTATGGACAAATTGATGCTATTTACATGCAATTGCTACGGTTTTTGAGGCCAAAATGATAGAATAAAGGTTATGAAATGGAGATTCATCACCCCCTATACTTCCCTTTGCTAGTCCCTAGCAAATACATATGCAATAAGTACAAAAAGAATAAAGAATAAGAAGAAAAGAAAAAGAACAAAAGATAAAGATAGAGTGAAGAGAATTGCTTTCAGTTGCACATTTGCCCACACATAATCAATGTTTGGAGCACTGGTTAGATCTTGATGTGTTAATGTGTGTGGAACCTTATTAGGAACCAAATTTAAAGCACCACAACCTTCGAGAATCACAGAACTCGGTTCAACCCACCTCAATGGGTAGGTCAAAACTAGCCTACATCATATGTGAACCCTTATGACTATGAAGCTGACTTGTACAATGTAAGTGATGGTGTCTCTCCTTAACTGGAATGACAAAGAGACTGACTTCTCCAGAATAACAACCCAATGATTCCCCAATCCAGCACTCTGCCCTCGAGGAGCGGGGTATTCCCTTCTAAGTTCAAGTGGCATCCAACTCAAGAGGAGGAGGTAAAGAAAAGAAGGGACAATATCCAATGTAGCTACCTATCCTGGAATGCAAGACCAGTGTAATCATGTCACCCAGCTGTAGGCTCACATGGTGTAACTTTGATGCTCAAGCTTGCTTATTTTCTATACAACATATAAATAATACTCCGGCGGACATTTTATTTTTATTTTCAAGCCTGTCCACTTTTTTGGAGTTTTTTTTAAACATACTATTCACAACAGCATTTACATAAGGATTTTTTCCTCTTGAGCCAGAAGACTATCCCTCTTTTGAAGCTTTATTGCAATTCACACTCTCCTGTCTTTAGACTTCATTAAAACTGGACCAGGTTGGGGCGCACTTCCCTCCCTATACGAGGACGAATGTTTCCACCTGTGTGCGTCTCAGACTGGCAAATCCAACCCCCTCACTACTCCAACTGAGTTGAGCCAAGTGAAAGGTGCAAGTGTCCAAGTTAGGTCACGACCGACACGAACCATGCGTATGGCTCGAAAAGTTCTAGTTATCCCACTGAGGTGACTTGAACCCCTTCCTGATTTCTCAAAGAATTAAGTTTGAACAGACCTGAAGTACCTTAAACCTAATTCCCATAAGGTTCTAGTGCAGTTAGGTGCGGTTAGGTCCAACCAAGCTCCAATCTTTGACTTTATTGGACTAGTTCAATCATCAAGCTCGATCAAAGAATATGAATGCTATGCAAATGCTATGTACAATGATGCAAAGAATAATGCAATTTTTCAAAGAATTTGAAAAAAAGAGAAAATTTTTACACAAAGAATTTTACAAATAAAAGAATTTTGGCACTCAAAGTATAAAATATATACATCTATTTACACGGGCGTGCCGCTTTATTTTACAAGACTTAAAGAATTTACAGGTTTTAACAAAGTGATTTATTCAGGTGTATATACAATTGATAAAGAATTTTATGTATTTTATTTATGATTTATTTTATTTTATTATTATTTTATTATTTTTTATATTATATATATATTAATGATGCTTTTATTCCTCAAATTTATTTGAAAATCATTTTGAAAACAATAGTACAAAATAATTTTTGCAAATATTCACAAACATTTGAAAGCCATTTTACAAAGATTTTGAAAACACTATATATACAATTTTCAAAATATTTTTACAAATGTTTTCAAAATCATTTGCAAATAGGTTTTCAAATCCTTTATTTCACACAAATAGAATAATTTTACAAAGAAGAATATTTTTACAAAGGTTGAAAACATTTCACAAAAAGTTTTCCAAATGGGTCACACCATTTTTCAAATCATTTTGCAAAAACGTTTTTCACCTGATTTATTAATCAGTAAATAGTAAAGAATGGAGATATATTTTATGTACAGAAGGATTTTGGTTCTTACAGGATTATAAGAGGTCATTGCTTATTTTTATACTTTCATGAGAAATTTCTAGTATAGTGTGTACACTCCTCAGACTTATTTGAAGATCAATTTCCAAAGATTTTGAGAACTATAGTCCATCATAACTTTCACAAATAATTTTTACCAACATTTACACGCATTTGAAAATCATTTTGCAAAGGTTTTTTCAAACAGTATAGATAGATTTTTCAAAATATTTTTACAACCATTTTTCTAACCATTTGCAAATCACTTTTCAAACATTTTTTTTCACTCAAAGAAAATAAATTTTTGCAAGCAAACATATTTACAAAGATTGAACACTTTTTACAAACTATTTTTCAAATAGTTTTCATAAGAGTTTTCACAAAGACTTTCAAAACATTTCAAACATTTTGCACAAAGCATTTTTGCCTGAGGAGCTACACCCATCTTTTATTATCCTATTGTGAATAATTTTAATACTATTTATTTATTTTAGCCATAGGTATTATTTAAAGTATGAAGGTACGAGTTATGGCTTAAAGTATATACATAGTATATATGACCCCCTATACTTAGCTCGAGCTATGTCCTCATAAGTCAAAGAGAAAGATAAGACATAACTCGGACTGAGTATAGACAATTCTAACGAATAAACAAATGAATGAACAGAAGTTGACCATCCCCCCTATACTTAGGATCAAATAATCCTAAGTATAGGAGATTGTACACAAAGCAGGGATGGTCAAGGGTGGGAATAAACAGATCATACTCAGACTGTCTCCCCCTATAATTAGGGTAAGATATCCCTAAGTATAGACAAGAAGAGGGGACAATGGAGAGGATAAAAAAATTGAAACGAACTCGGGGTGCACACAACCCTATACTTAGGACAAAGTACATCCTAAATATAGAAGACTGACAATAAGGGGTGATGCCCTTTTGGTAGAAAACGAAAATAGAAAAGGAAAAGAAGAAAAGAAGAAAAGAAGAAATGAAGAATTCAGAGAAAATGTTTTTGGGGTGCAGTATCTGAATCTTTTGATGCCGTTGATGTTGTGGATGTGTTGTCAAAGCGCAGAACCTGAATCGAGTCAACAACGGCTAGGAAAGTGTCAGTTTAAGGTAAGGCTTCAGGAGTTGACCGTTGACGACGAATGGCTGTGCGTTAGGAGACAGTTCTGATATGGTGATACTACCATTATCACGCACTTCGCAAACTTGGAATGGCCATGTCCATTTACTCTTCAACTTGCCCGAGAATATCTTCAACTTTGCATCAAATAACCACACTTTCTGTCCAGCCTCGAAGGTCTTTCGTCTGATGTGTCAGTCATGCCAGCGTTTCACCTTCTCTTTGTACATCAATGTGTTATCGTATGCATAGTCTTGGAACTCCAGGAGTCTGTTCAGATCATCTTTTCTTTTCTGACCACTTTTCTGTGAGTCCAAGTTGCACATATTGATTTCCCGTAAAGATTTGTGAATTAGTTCCATGGGCAGATGACATGGTTTCCCATACACAAGACGATAAGGCGATATGCCCAAGAGAGACTTGTAGGTTGTTCTGTATGCACAGAGGACTGAGTCCAAGAGTTGGGACCAATTCTTCCTGTCCGGCCTCACAAGTTTCTGATGGATCGTCTTGATTTCTCTGTTTGATAGTTCTGCCATGTCATTGGTCTGGGGATGGTAAGGAGATGCGACACGGTGGTCGATGTCATACTCCTTTGTTAACTTCTTGACCTCTTTGTTTATGAAGTGGCTACCCCCATCTGATATAAGAATCTTCGGAATCTCGAACCGTGAAATGATGTTTTATTTTAAGAATCAGCACATTGTTCGGCTATCTGCAGCTCGAGCGAGGATAGATTCAACCCAACGACTCACGTAATCGACGGCAAGAAGGATGTGCTCAAATCCCTAGCTGTTAGGGAAAGGCCCTATGAAATCGATGCCCTGCTGACGAGCCTGCAAAAGCCGCGTTAAGAAGTTGTTTTTAATCTTCGTGCGTAAAAATAAATATGTCGTTCGTTGTAGGCGGCGATTCGGAAACAGTCAAGAAATAACCACAAAATAATGATTCAATTTTAATCTCGTGGTTTATGTTTATTTTACTTGGGCAAGTCCCAAGGTCGATCACAAGGAGGCAAAGGAACAACCTAGATTAATGTCTATCCAATTTTGAGATCGGTTTTCAAGGCGGTCTTTTTTTTTGGAATTTTTCAATGCAATATGAGATGCAAAATGCAAATTCGGCCTATTTTAGGGACTAAAATGTAAATTTCAATCAAACGAGGTCCGAAAAATACGAAAATTGGCCACAATGTAAAACGTGATGGAATGAGTGCACTATAATTTTTTTGGAATTTTTAGGTGCAATATGAATTTTTTATGAATTGTTGAATGCAAACAAATTATTTTTCAATATTTAATTTTAATAAATATTAAACCTACTTATTTTCGAGAACTAAAATTATCTAAGATCTATCACAAGGTAATGGATCTTAGAAAAATCCTAGATCACAAAAATGTAGGGTCTAATACCTATTAAAAATTAAATAGTGAAATATGCAAAATGATTTTTATAGAGAAAAGTGTGCATGCAAATGAATGATTTTTGGGCACAATGTCGAGCAACTTAATCTCTACAATATGTGATTTTTGGGGAATTGTTAAAGCAACGGTTAATTAACTATGAATTTCCGAGCACAGATTGGGTAAAATATCTCAATTTCTACAAAATAATTATTTATTAATCAACCGTAAATCACAAAAATATCCACAGCATGTCAAAATGTAGAGAATTAAAAGATGAACAAAATGCTATTTTTAAATAAATAAAATGATGCAATGTAGAGGTCTTTAATGGATGACAAAGACAGGGGTGCAGATGCAAACAGAATAATAATAAAAAATATATAAAAATAATGCAGGGGGGACCTACTGTTAATTACCGATAAAAGGAGGGGGGGTTTCTGCAAATTTCCCAGAGGGGCACGTGCGTGGCACGTGCTCTCTGGGGGCGGGGCTGCTGTGCGAATAGGGGATCTCCTGGGGGGCTTCCAGCAATTTCACCCTCAGTCACGTGCGGGGCACGTGACCTGAGGTTGCGTGAGCCTGACGTTCCCCCGCCCTCACGCGTGCTGCGCGTGGCGGGGGTCTCAGGCTTCGAGCCCAGCCGGCGAAGAGGAGGCGCGGTGGGCCAAGCGCCTGGAGGTGCTTCTGGAGTCGGTCGAGGCGGTGGCTGGCCGTTGGCGGAGGCGATGGCGTGTCGGTGAAGCTCCAGGTGGTGTGCCCGTGGTGGTTGGCTGAGTCGTCGAAGACGAAGGTAGCGTATCGCCGCTTGCAATGGCGTTGAAGCTTCAGGCAGTGGCTGGGTGGAGGAGCGTTGACCGGCGAAGGGGTGTTGTCGGTGTTGCTCATTTGTTGTAGAAGGAGTTGGCGTTGTCGGAGTCGATGACGAAGTCGGGGATGGAGGTTGTTGTCGGAGTTGGTCGGAGAAGATGAAGGCCGGCTACGGCGAGGCGGAGGCCCAGCTTCTGGAGGGCCGGTCGAGGCGGAGCCCAGGAGGCGAAGTCGAAGAACGTCGGTGGAGGCCCGGCTCCTGGCGATGGTGACGATGGCGAGGTATGCGGTAGCGGTGTATCGAGTCGGCGAGGAGGGGAAGCTCCGAGCGGAGCGGAGGCGACGAGGTAGAGCGAGAGAGCGGGAGAGAGAGAGAGAGAGAGAGAGAGAGCGAGAGAGAGAGAGAAAGAAAGGTAACCTGGAAGGGCTCAACGGCGATGCCGGAGCGAGCAGCCGAGGCGGGGGTGGAGCCGCTTGCTGTGACAAGCTCGGGGAGCTTGGATCTCGCCGGAGTAGGAGTGGTCGGAGGGCTGTCACCACCTCGGAGGCGTCCTAGGATAGAAGTTGGCGGATGAGGTGGTTGTGGGCGTCCAGTGCTCTTTTATAGAGAGAGAGGGAGGCGGCGGCCGCGGAGATATCGGGTGGTAGTTGGGCGCGGCCGTTGCGAGGCGGCGGGGCGAAGATCACGGAGATAGCGGAGATTGGTTGGCCGGTGCGGGGAGGCGAGGATATCGGCGGGCGGTTGCGAAGATAGAGGCGGTGGTTACGGGTGGTCGGCGCTGGAATTGGGGGAGACGAAGGGAGGAGGACGACGGGTCCCTGGCCGTTCGATCGGCCGAGATCGAACGGCCAGATAGGGGCCACGTGGCGGAAGTATGGGGACGGGGTGCGGCACGTGCGGAGCACGTGCTTGGTGGCACGTGCGCTGCACGTGCGTGGTAATTTAATTTTTTTAATAAAAACGGATTAAAGAAAAGCCCAAAAAACGCTGACACGTGGCGGCCTCTGGGGCTGCCACGTGTCAGCACCAGAAAATTCGAAGATAAATTGTGTTGTAAAATAAAAAAGAAATAGCAAATGACCTCGGATCGAAAAAGTTCCTTCACAAAAAATGCTCGTCTCGACGATATCTACAACTTTCATGAAGACATCAAAGCCAAATGCGGTCAAATGTGAAAAGTGAATTTTTGGGGTATCCCATGTACATAGAATACCTTGATTTTTGGGTTTTCTAATTTTTTTGTCATTTTTAAACACGATAAAAATCCGGAAAAAATAAGGAAAACTCAAAGATAAATAAAAGAGACCTTAATCTAATTTTTTTTGGATTTTTATTAATAAAGAAAATAAATGCATAAAATACAGGTCAAAAAGCCGCGAAAATACAATGTACAAAAGAGGCCCAAAACCCAACTTTCACATACGAGCTCCGATTCACTTGAACTTGGTCTTGTTTTGAAGGTAATTGAATGTGCATTAGTTCAAAAGTGAGTAGGATCAAATCGGACACTGGATGGGGAAGATATGTGGATTTTAGTCCGAAAATCCTGAAACTAGGGTTTGGGTTTTTGGTCCACTTACCTGGGTTAATTATTTTTTTGTATTTTTTATTGATTCTTGTTAGTGGTGTGTACACAGTGGAAGTGAGTTTGTGGTATTCGGAGTTAGCATGAAGGAGTTAAAAATAGGGGAAGTTAGGCTATTCACAGGTCAATTTGGGCTTGGATTTTTGGCTTCCTATTTTATGCGGAATTTTAATGCTAACTTGCAATTCTTATGAAATCATGCACAAATGCTAATTATACAAAATAAATGCAGAAATGCAGTTGATTTTGAGGGACTTGAGCTTTAATTAATGAGACTTAGAATGGTGAATCCGAGATTCATCATCCCCCTATACTTAAACCATGCTCGTCCCTGAGCATCAAAAAGAAATGCCATGAAGTGAAATGAGACTGGGTTCCATACCAAGACCATGAACTGAAGGTGAAAGTGAAACTAGACTCGACCTTTGGATTAATAGTGTGGCGGAACTTCTGTGAGACTTAGAATTTCAAAATCAACAGCCCTCAAGTTCTACACATCATTGACACAGTTTCAACTCAGAAGTCATCTTAGATCAATCCTCTTCCCAAAGTATACCCTATGAACATTGAATAACCGACTCATGTGTGTGAAGGGTTTTAGCTCTTCCCATTCAGAATGCCGGACTACCATGCTCCTCTCCTCTCCAGTAACTCGTCCTCGGGGAGTCAGGTATTTCCTTCTAAGGTCTGTCGCGCTGTGTTCACAATCGAATGAGGGAGAAGATAGAAGAAAGAGAAAAGAACTGGAGGGTGGCCAGTGTAGTCACCTCTCCTTGTGGAGATAGCCAGTGTAGCCGAGTCTCCACCAAGATCTGCAGGTTTCTGAAGCTTGGACCTTTTTGGTCGGATTTTTATTTGGTAGAATGCTTCTATGTATTTGGAATTTTTGGTGGTTCTGCTTGGATCTTGTTGTGCCCCTACGGATATAGAATCTTTTGTTCCATACATTTTTTGGGGTCTTAGAAAAAATTGTTCCCAGCCATCCATCCCTTTTCCGAAGCTTTATTTCAACCCGTACTCCGGTCTTTAGATTTCCACGCTACCAGAAAAGAGACTCACACAGTCTTCCAACATCCCGTTTGGGTTGAGCTAAGTGCATAGTGCGAGAGTGCGAATTAATTCCCTATTCCAGAGTTGTACCTAGAATGAAGAGACCAGGTTAGACACTAAGAGTCAAACGCTGCACATTGTCATGTGGAACTTAAGGAATTAAGTCACAAAGACCTGAAGCTCTTAAAATCCTATTTCTCGGTGAAGTTCCTCTGAAAATTAGGTGGATTAAGGTCAAGCCCAGACCACTCTCGGTTTCGGCTCATAACTTGGTTCAGAACCCAATGACTTTTCACAGATGCAAATGCATGCGGTGATGGATGAAGTGCAGGTGCGTGAAATGCAGACACTTTCTTTTTTTTTTGACATTTTATGCAAGGGATTTTTTTATGCAGAAAATGGAATAAGAAGCCTCTTTTTCATTCATTTTTTTTTCAGAAAGTTTGGGCAAGTCAGTGTTTTTTTTTTAGTTAGTACCCACCCCGTAAATACATATAGACTTACGCGAAAGTACGAGATATGGGTAAAATATATACAAAGTATATATACAGACCCCCCTATACTTAGCGAGTGTTGTGTCCTCAGAGCACAAGAAGCGTAAAGAAGACATAGCTCGGGCTAACCGTAAGAGAGTGAGAAAAAAGAAAGAAAGAAGAAAAAGAAAAAGAATGAAAAGAAAAGTGGTCAGGAAATGAGGAGAGTATATACGGGTGGATGTCGGTTCCCCCTATACTTAGGCTTTGAACAGCCTAAGTATGGAAGAAGGGTGGATATGGAGCGATTAGGAGTTAGGAGAAGAATGGTATATACAGATGGCATCGGTCTCCCCCTATACTTAGGCCTTGGCCTAAGTAAAGGAAGAAGCTGTACACGGAGGCCGATGTGGTCGGGAGGGAGGGAGGGAGTGGTCAGATAGATTTTCAATATCCTCGCTCTGCGTGAAATAGATAGCCTCGACTTGAACTGTTTGTTCTTTGGGTGATTCAATGTATGGCTTCAGCATTTGTCCATTTACTGAGAACGGTTGTGCATTCTCTTTGAGTTCGGCAATGTCTACGCTTCCATTGGTATGCACATCGACGACAATTTAGGGACCCGTCCATTTTGATTTGAGTTTCCCATGAAAAATCTTCAAACGAGCATTAAACAACCACACTTTTTGTCCAGGGACAAAGGTCTTCTCTCGAATGTGTCTATCATGCCATCTCTTGACCTTGTCCTTATAAATCACACTATTGTCATATGCCCAATTTCGGATTTCAATTAGCTCATTCAGATTTAAGTCTCGACATAGTTTCCCAAGGTGACAACTCCAATTCAACTTTTTGATCGCCCATTCAGATTTGTGGATCAATTCTGCAGGAAGATGACATGGCTTGCCATAGATCATCCTAAAAGGTGAAGTACCGAGTGGAGTCTTATAGGCTGTCCTATAGGCCCATAGAACTTGATCCAACAGTGTTGACCAATTCTTCCTATCGGGACGAACCAACTTCTGGAGAATGCTCTTCACCTCTCTGTTAGAAACCTCTGCCATGCCGTTAGATTGTGGATGATACGGGTTGGCTATTCTGTGCTCAAATTTGTACTCCTTAGCCAAAGATCTCATCTCCCTGTTCACGAAGTGGCTACCTCCATAAGAAATCAATACTTTTGGTATCCCGAACCTCGCAATGATGTTATCTTTGATGAATTTACAGACGACTTTGCTATCTGCGGTTCGGGTTGGAATAGCCTCTACCCATCTTGATAAATAATCCACTGCTAACAAGATGTACTCAAATCCATTGCTGTTGGGAAAGGGACCCATAAAATCGATCCCCCATGCATCAAAAACATCACAGAAAATTATTGGTTGCATGGGCATTTCATCTCTATATCCCATAGTCCCTCCCATTCTTTGACAAATCGGGCATGACCGTACAAATTCATTAGCATCCTGAAATAAGGTCCGCCAGTAAAATCCACATTGGAGTACCTTGTGCGCGGTTCTCTTTCCCGAATGGTGTCCTCCAGCCTCGAGAGAATGACAGTGTATGAGGACACTCTGATATTCCTCCTGAGGGATACATCTTCTCCAGACACAATCCGGTCCTTCATAGAAAAGGAAAGGATCGTCCCAATGGTATTTCCTCGAATCCGACTTTAATCGATCAATCAATTTTTTGGTCCAACCATAGGGAACCTTCTTGGAGACAAGATAGTTCACTATGTCGGAATACCATGGGGTTGACTCAATAACGCAAATCGATTCGTCTGGAAAAGTCTCCTTGATTGGTCCGATATCAGGATGATTGTTTTGCTCGATTCGGGAAAGGTGATCAGCAACAACATTCTTTATTCCAGGTTTATCCTTGATCTCCAAATTAAATTCCTGGATTAACAAGATCCATCTCAAAAGTCGTGCCTTAGCATCCTTCTTATCCATGAGATATCTGATTGCTGTGTGATCTGTGAAGATTGTCACCTTGGAGCCCAATATGTATTATCTGAATTTTTCCAGGGCCCAAACAACCGCGAGCATTTCCTTTTCAGTCACTGTATAGTTTTTCTGTGCAGGGTCCAATACTTTGCTCGCGTAGTGAATCGCATAAGGAATTCCATCTCTTCTTTGTCCGAGTACCGCTCCGACAGCAAAATCCGATGCATCAGTCATGATCTCGAAGGGAAGAGACCAGTCGGGAGCTTGTAATATCGGCGATTCACATATTTTCTTTTTCAGGAGCTCGAAGGCCTCTAGACATCTGTGATTTACAATAAACTCGGTGTCTTTTCCTAAGAGCTCAGTCAGTGGGCGGGCGATCTTTGAAAAATCAGGAATGAACCGTCTATAAAATCCAACATGCCCTAAGAACGACCTCACTGACTTGACGTTGGTTGGTGGCTCAAGTTTCTTGATCACATCCACCTTAGCAGGGTCCACCTCCATTCCCTTTTTGGAGATGACGTGCCCCAACACGATACCCTCAGTCACCATGAAGTGACTCTTCTCCCAGGAGAGTACCAAATTTACCTCCCTGCATCTCTGAAGGACTCGGTCCAAGTGTGCTAAGCATGTATCAAATGAATCACCATGAACCGAGAAGTCGTCCATGAAGACTTCCAGGAAATCACCAACCATTTCGGCAAATACGGCAATCATGCACCGCTGAAATGTGCCTGGGGCATTGCAAAGCCCGAATGGCATGCGCTTGAATGCGTAAGTACCGAAGGGACATGTGAACGTGGTCTTTTCCTGGTCCTCGGGAGCGATAGCTACTTGATTGTAGCCGGAGTACCCATCAAGAGAATGGAAGAATGCTTTCCCTGCAAGTCTCTCCAATATTTGATCAATGAATGGCAGTGGAAAGTAGTCTTTCTTGGTCGCAGCATTCAGGTGCCGGTAATCGACACAGACGTGCCACGACGTGGGTACTCTGGTCGCGATCTCTACCCCCTCCTCGTTGGTAACCATCTGGATTCCCGACTTCTTCGGGACGACATGAAGGGGGGCTACCCACTTGGAGTCAGAAATGGGGTAAATAAATCCTGCTTTGCACCATTTCTCTATTTCTTTCTTCACTACTTCCCGAAGATTGGGGTTTAATCTTCTCTGGAATTCACGGGAAGGCCTTACATTATCCTCAACATAAATTTGGTGCGAGCAGAGAGCGGGGTTTATTCCTACGAGATCCGACACAGTCCAACCTATTGCTTTTCGATTTCGCTTCAGGACTTCGATCAGTTTGGATTCTTGGTCCACGGTTAATGATGAGCTAATGATCACAGGGAATTTTGCTTTGGGTCCATTGAGGAATGCATATTTCAGCGTGGGAGGTAGTGGTTTCAGCTCTGGTAATTCTGAATCGTCGATCAAGTCTGGCTGAATGACTTTTGCTTCTGGCTCAGTATCGGTTGGCGGTGAATCACTGTGTGAGATGTTGGCTACCAATTTTGAAGAAGAGTGAGTCGGATCTCTAGAGTAGAATGGCAATTCGGCCAGAGCCGTGTCCGACTCATCATCGATTGACTGTCCCAAAGGTGAGGTGATTGGTAAATCCAAGAGGATTTCAGTGTTGTCTGGGGGTGTAGAAATCTCAGAGACTGCATGGTGGATTATTTCTTCTTCCGAGGATGTGCCTTCTATCTGTATGTCTGGCAGTTGGTCCCATGGCCCAGTGGTTCTGAGGAGATTGCATTCTGATGTTTCGGCATCTTCAGTTGTGGATTCGGAGTCTGGTCTTTGCCACTTTGTTTGTTTCATCTCCAAGTCCACTTCTCCGCCTGGAGAACGGAATTTCATCATGCCAGTTTTGTAGTCGAATACGGCCTTAGCGGTTCTTAAGAAAGGTCTTCCGAGAATGATTTGCGATTCCTTCCAATGGTTCGGGGTCTCCATGTCCAGGACAGTGAAGTCTACTTTATATTCTGTACCCTCGATGATGATGATGATGACATTCTTTACTTCTCCCTTAGGTCTTTTAGTGGATTTATCAGCAAATTAGAGTAAAGATGATGATTTCTTGAGAGGGCCCAACTCCAATCGATAATATAAGGCTAAGGGTAGAAGGTTTATGGAAGATCCATTGTCGAGAAGTGTGCGTGTGAATGCTATGTCGCCAATGTTACTCTCCACATAATGGGCGCCCAGATCCCTTTTCTTTCTTGGCAGATGCTGGTTTCTGACGCATTTAGTGGTGGCAACTGTCAAGATATGCCTCTCCACAAGTTGACTTGTTCTCTTTGTACGAGTCCGGGTGGGGGTGCATTTTGCCTTCAAGTATTTCTGAAAGGCTGGATTACCTGCCACGTATTGATCAAAGGGTACTTTGACTGTGATGTTTTGTTGGCAGAATTTTTCCATGACTGGGTCATCTTTGATGTTTTTCTTTTGTTTTTCTTTCTTTAAGGCATGGGGGAAAGGAATGGAAGCATTTGAGACAGGAGATAGAGGATCAGAATCAAAAATAAGAGCATCTTTATTCGACTTGGAGTTTTTATTACAATCATAATAATCAAAATCAGGTTGCTGAAAAGGTGACAAAGGTATTTTTGCAGCAACTAGAGGCTCAAGGTCCTCTGCAGACTCCATAGATGCTTTCCCTTTATCTACTGCTGGGATCTTCAGGCGTCCTTCATCTTCCTCCTCAGAAACATCCTCCGGTTGATCTTCCGAGTCTTCATGGTCCGATTCCCTTGCCCGGTCAGGTACGACCACGGTCCTTCCGCTCCTGAGTGACATGGCATTTATTTTGTCAAACGAAAGGATCTCATGTTTAGATGTGGAAAAGTCTGGATAGTATACCTGGTTATTGTGTTGAGATGAGTTGAATTTGGTTCAAGCTATTGGGGTTAGCTTGAACCTGGGCGGGAATGGTTGTGGCTGGAGCTGTCTGCTCATCCTTCCAACGGGACAAGCGGTTGACATCAACCCGTAGATCTTCCAGTTCATGTCGGAAGTGATGAAACTCCTCAAGTAATTGTCTCTGGATGTCGATCGGTTCTTCTGGGGGTTTGGATGACTGAGCTGATTGTCTGGGGGCTTGAGATTGCTGATGGTATTGCTGAGGTTGGCTCTGGCGATTGTAGGGTTGCTGCTGCTTCGGTTGCTGGAATGCGGCATTATAGAAGGTAGGTGGGCGCTGATAAGTCTGACGGTCTCCCATATTACCCTGTCGGGTAGTGTCTTGGGTGTACCAGATGCCATTCACTTCAAATGTCAAAGGCGGGGCTTCCTTGACTGTCTCAGTCGGTGGGGGCGGTTGTTGGGAAAATTGGGCGTGGGATTGATCGTGAGCCCATGGTTGTTGTTGCTCTGCTCCTGGTTGCTCCTGGACATGATGCACATGATATATCGGGACAGTAGGTGCACTAGGTATCCCCATCTTGGACACCTTCTCGGTGAGTTTCTCCATCTGCTTCGGGAATTGCGAAATCCTACTGTCGATATCGTTCATTCTCTTGTCCATAATTGTCAATTTATCAGAAATAAAATGCATGCTTGGAATCAGGTCCTCAGCTATTTCTGCCACCGTCTGCTTCACGCCTTTGGCTTGAAGGGTGTTCAGGGAATCAGTGTATGCTCGACTGGCAATTTGACACCGGCTTGTTTCTGCCATCTGCTCCAGTATTTTCCAGACGGTCTCAGCTCCACGTGATGTGTAATTCCCTCCGCAGGCAGCACTAACTAACCCTTGAGTCCCGTGTTGAGGCCAGGTAGAGTGATTGGACTAGGATGTTGTTGTCCAGGTCATGGCAGGGACATTTTTGTAGCAGGTCCTTAAACCTATCCCATGCCTCACAAAGTGGTTCATTGGGCATCTGAGCGAAACTGGTGATGCGGGTCCTCATTTGATTGGTCCGGCTCAAGGGGTAAGAATTTCTTCAGAAGAGGTTTTTAAACCTCTCATAAGTAGTCACAGTTACCCCCAAGTTTTTCACCCAGTAGTCTGCTTTCCCTTTCAAGGCGAAAGGTAGTGCAGTGAGACGAATGTAGTCTTGGCTGACTTGTGGGTGCCTCAGATTAGAACATATCAGCTCTAGGTCCCTCAGGAATTCATATGGCTCCTCAGTCGTATTACCATGGAATTGAGGTAATTGACTGACAAAGTGTGGATTTAGTTCATAGTGGATCTCTGGCTGTGGTGGCTGCAAATAGTTCCACACTCTGTACTGTCCAGGGTTGTATGCGGCTTCCATTGGCACTTCTCCCCCAGCGTTCATTTGTTCGAGTTGCTCCCTCAGTAGCTGCTGTTGCTGCTCTGATGCAGCCAGTCTCGCGAGAATCATCTTCATTGGATCTTCATTAGGTTCATCTTCAGGGTCTTTCTTGGAAGGTATCTTGGGTGGCATCTCTTTTTCTTTATCTGGAGAATATAAAGGATTTGAGTAATAGATTGGAAAGAATTGATGTAACAGGTTATTCTTGATCTTTTGGGTGAGAAATGGACCAGGGTGGGTCTATCCTCCTTCTAGGAGGAAGAAGGAATAGGGTTCTTGGAAAGGGTTTCCCAGAGGCCAAGCAGGTCCAGAGTAAGAGTTTCTCTGGGCTTTTGAGGTTGGGGAGTTTGTGGTATAGAGAGATGAGCCCTGAACAAAAATTACCACAATTCTCCATTCTCGGAGTCAACAAGATGTTTTATGATGTAGACACAATTGTGTGGTAATTCGTTGATGCACTATTTTCTACGCACAATCAAACACAATACAAGGGTTGTTTCACCAACTCAACTCAAAGTGAAGACCGTAAAGGTCCGGTCAATTATCTTTTAGTTTTAATTGGTGAGAATTCAATCTTGCAAGCCGTTACGCGAGCTGTTAGGTTTGGAGCTGGGCTCTATCCTAGTGTGCGTCTCTCTCCTCGCTGCAAGATAAATCAGACAATGTCGGGGTTGCTCTCCCGCAGAAATTCTTGATTTTATGATTTTTTTTGATCGGCTATATTTAGCAGTCCCAGTTTTATTAAGGTGATCACTGTAGAATTTAGGTGAACACAAATTCACGTCTACCGTGCAGTCCCAATTTCCTTTAGATTTATGTGATAAAACAAGAGAGAGGAATTCGGGAAAAGCCGATGCACGCGGAAAACTTATGATGAATGCTCAGTTAGAAGACTTACAGTGCCTCCTCGCAATCTCCATGTGGGATGCAATACAGAATTGAAAATTTATACTAAATGTGTGCAAGCCGATGAAAACCGCACCTAAGCAGAAAGTTCTATTAGCGGGAAGAATTGAGTTGAATTTGGCTAAGTTGAACGATCTAATGTGCGTCTCAGTTAAAGTGCAGTGTGGCTTAAGATCCTACGAGCACAATCAGAAATAAAAAATGCTCTAAGAGCCGTATGTGCAGGTCTATCCTATTCGCCACTCAAGTCGGGCCCCACCCTCTCCAGAGAGTGAAACAGGCCACAGACACACCACAAATAAAGTTCAATGTCCTTGTACACACGCGAGAGTCCAAACGGACACCGCTATAAATGAGCAGAAAATGAAAGTGCAGAAATTAAAAACCTAGACTCTACTCTCT
This sequence comes from Ottelia alismoides, assembly GCA_037367405.1. NCBI lineage: Eukaryota > Viridiplantae > Streptophyta > Magnoliopsida > Alismatales > Hydrocharitaceae > Ottelia > Ottelia alismoides. Next base: position 567,430 of record JAZKJV010001004.1, on the reverse strand, counting down.
CTCACGACTCGACTCGATCTTAATTTAATTGCGGTTTCTTCGGGTGTCGGTGAAGATGCATCGGTTCCTTGAAAACCGCTCCACGTGCGTCGGGTACCTCGCAAGAAAAATAAGAGAGAGATTGTAAGAGAGTGACTCAGAAAATAATCAAAAATAAAATAAATGAAAGAAATGCTGAAAAATAAATACAAGAAAGAAACTGGGATTTACAATGAAAAATTCGGGGTCAGACTACCCGAATTCGGAAAACCGAACAAAAATTTTCAAAACAAAAACTAAGTCGTTTGCCTCCCTGACAACGGCGCCATCTGACGAGGCCCGCAAAAGCCGCGTTAAGAAGTTGTTTTTAATCTTCGTGCGTAAAATAAATATGTCGTTCGTTGTAGGCGGCGATTCGGAAAACAGTCAAGAAATAACCACAAAATAATGATTCAATTTTAATCTTGTGGTTTATGTTTATTTTACTTGGACAAGTCCCAAGGTCGATCACAAGGAGGCAAAGGAACAACCTAGATTAATGTCTATCCAATTTTGAGATCGGTTTTCAAGGCGGTCTTTTTTTTGGAATTTTTCAATGCAATATGAGATGCAAAATGCAAATTTCGGCCTATTTTAGGGACTAAAATGTAAATTCAATCAAACGAGGTCCGAAAAATACGAAAATTGGCCACAATGTAAAACGTGATGGAATGAGTGCACTGTAATTTTTTGGAATTTTTAGGTGCAATATGAATTTTTTATGAATTGTTGAATGCAAACAAATTAATTTTTCAATATTTAATTTTAATAAATATTAAACCTACTTATTTTCGAGAACTAAAATTATCTAAGAATCTATCACAAGGTAATGGATCTTAGAAAAATCCTAGATCACAAAAATGTAGGGTCTAATACCTATTAAAAATTAAACAGTGAAATATGCAAAATGATTTTTATAGAGCAAAGTGTGCATGCAAATACAATGATTTTTTGGGCACAATGTCAAGCAACTTAATCTCTACAATATGTGATTTTTGGGGAATTTTTAAAGCAACGGTTAATTAACTATGAATTTCCGAGCACAGATTGGGTAAAATATCTCAATTTCTACAAAATAATTATTTATTAATCAACCGTAAATCACAAAAATATCCACAGCATGTCAAAATGTAGAGAATTAAAAGATGAACAAAATGCTATTTTTAAATAAATAAAATGATGCAATGTAGAGGTCTTTAATGGATGACAAAGACAGGGGTGCAGATGCAAACAGAATAATTAATAAAAAATATAAAAATAATGCAGGGGGGACCTACTGTTAATTACCGATAAAAGGAGGGGGGGTTTCTGCAAATTTCCCAGAGGGGCACGTGCGTGGCACGTGCTCTCTGGGGGCGGGGCTGCTGTGCGAATAGGGGATCTCCTGGGGGGCTTCCAGCAATTTCACCCTCAGTCACGTGCGGGGCACGTGACCTGAGGTTGCGTGAGCCTGACGTTCCCCCGCCCTCACGCGCGCTGCGCGTGGCGGGGGTCTCGGGCTTCGAGCCCGGCCGACGAAGAGGAGGCGCGGTGGGCCAAGCGCCTGGAGGTGCTTCTGGAGTCGGTCGAGGCGGTGGCTGGCCGTTGCGGAGGCGATGGCGTGTCGGTGAAGCTCCAGGTGGTGTCGCCGTGGTGGTTGGTTGAGTCGTCGAAGACGAAGGTAGCGTATCGCCGCTTGCAATGGCGTTGAAGCTTCAGGCAGTGCTGGGTGGAGGAGCGTTGACCGGCGAAGGGGTGTTGTCGGTGTTGCTCGTTTGTTGTAGAAGGAGTTGGCGTTGTCGGAGTCGATGACGAAGTCGGGGATGGAGGTTGTTGTCAGATTTGGTCGGAGAAGATGAAGGCCGGCTACGGCGAGGCGGAGGCCCAGCTTCTGGAGGGCCGATCGAGGCGGAGCCCAGGAGGCGAAGTCGAAGAACGTCGGTGGAGGCCCGGCTCCTGGCGATGGTGTCGATGGAGAGGTAGGCGGTAGCGGTGTATCGAGTCGGCGAGGAGGGGAAGCTCCGAGCGGAGCGGAGGCGACGAGGGTAGAGCGAGAGAGCGGGAGAGAGAGAGAGAGAGAGCGAGAGAGAGAAAGAAAGGTAACCTGGAAGGGCTCAACGGCGATGCCGGAGCGAGCAGCCGAGGCGGGGGTGGAGCCGCTTGCTGCGACAAGCTCGGGGAGCTTGGATCTCGCCGGAGTAGGAGTGGTCGGAGGGCTGTCACCACCTCGGAGGCGTCCTAGGATAGAAGTTGGCGGATGAGGTGGCTGTGGGCGTCCGGTGCTCTTTTATAGAGAGAGAGGGAGGCGGCGGCCGCGGAGATATCGGGTGGTAGTTGGGCGCGGCCGTTGCGAGGCGGCGGGGCGAAGATCACGGAGATAGCGGAGATTGGTTGGCCGGTGCGGGGAGGCGAGGATATCGGCGGGCGGTTGCGAAGATAGAGGCGGTGGTTACGGGAGGTCGGCGCTGGAATTGGGGGAGACGAAGGGAGGAGGACGACGGGTCCCTGGCCGTTCGATCGGCCGAGATCGAACGGCCAGATAGGGGCCACGTGGCGGAAGTATGGGGACGGGGTGCGGCACGTGCGGAGCACGTGCTTGGTGGCACGTGCGCTGCACGTGCGTGGTAATTTAATTTTTTTTTAATAAAACGGATTAAAGAAAAGCCCAAAAACGCTGACACGTGGCGGCCTCTGGGGCTGCCACGTGTCAGCACCAGAAAATTCGAAGATAAATTGTGTTGTAAAATCAAAAAGAAATAGCAAATGACCTCGGATCGAAAAAGTTCCTTCACGAAAAATGCTCGTCTCGACGATATCTACAACTTTCATGAAGACAACAAAGCCAAATTCGGTCAAATGTGAAAAGTTAATTTTTGGGGTATCCCATGTACATAGAATACCTTGATTTTTGGGTTTTCTAATTTTTTTGTCATTTTTAATCACGATAAAAATCCGGAAAAATAAGGAAAACTCAAAGATAAATAAAAGAGACCTTAATCTAATTTTTTTTGGATTTTTATTAATAAAGAAAATAAATGCATAAAATACAGGTCAAAAAGCCGCGAAAATAAAATGTACAAAAGAGGCCCAAAATCCAACGTTCACATACGAGCTCCGATTCACTTGAACTTGGTCTTGTTTTGAAGGTAATTGAATGTGCATTAGTTCAAAAGTGAGTAGGATCAAATCGGACACTGGATGGGGAAGATATGTGGATTTTAGTCCGAAAATCCTGAAACTAGGGTTTGGGTTTTTGGTCCACTTACCTGGGTTAATTATTTTTTTGTATTTTTTATTATTCTTGTTAGTGGTGTGTACACAGTGGAAGTGAGTTTGTGGTATTCGGAGTTAGCATGAAGGAGTTAAAAATAGGGGAAGTTAGGCTATTCACAGGTCAATTTGGGCTTGGATTTTTGGCTTCCTATTTTATGCGGAATTTTAATGCTAACATGAAATTCTTATGAAATCATGCACAAATGCTAATTATACAAAATAAATGCAGAAATGCAGTTGATTTTGAGGGACTTGAGCTTTAATTAATGAGACTTAGAATGGTGAATCCGAGATTCATCACCTGCGCATCGGAAACATCTGCTATCTGAATGATCTTTAGGGGCATCGAATCTTTCGATGTTTGTGTGCCTTTCAGTCTCTGACAATCTTTTGATGAAGGCCCCATGAAATCCGCTCCTTCTCTGAATAAGAGGGGATCTTCCCATTGGTAGAAACGGATGGTCGATAAGAATATGTCCTTCTGATTTTTCGTCCAATCCGATATTACTGCCCCCAAAACGAGGTAATTGACAATATCAACAAACCAAGGGAGTGAATCCACAGACAGATTTCATTCATCGGGAAAGGTTTCTTTGATAGGAGCACTGTTCAGTGGAGGCTCTTTCTGCTCAATTCTGGAGAGATGATCTGCTACCACATTCTGAACTTCAGGCTTGTCCTTAATTTCCAAATCAAGTTCCTGGAGGAGAAGGACCCATCTGATCAGTCTAGGTTTGGAATCCTTCTTCTGCTGTAAGTATCGGATAGCAGAGTGGTATGTGAAGACAATAACTTTTGATCCAAGCAAATAGGATCTGAACTTTTCCAGGGCAAAAACCATGTCCAGCAACTCTTTTTCGATCACAGTGAAATTTCTTTGTGCTTTATCTAATGTTTTGTTGGTGTAATGGATGGCATATGGCGCTTTATCTTTCCTTTATCCTAGAACAATCCCAACTGCAAAGTATGACGCGTCCGTCATGATCTCGAAAGGGAGAGACTAGTCCGGTGGCTATAGGATAGGAGCCTGAGTGATAAGCTCCTTCAACTTATTGCAAGCAAGGAGAACCTGGTGATCGACATTAAACTCAGTTTCCTTGCATAAAGTTCTGTTAGAAGTCAGGCAATGCGGCTGAAATCCCTGATAAATTGTCTGTAAAATCCCACATGCCCCAGGAATGACCTCACATTATTCACTGTCTGAGGCGGCTCTAGTTTGGTAATCACATCCACCTTTGCTGGGTCAACTTCCATGCCACGTTTGGAAACGACGTGGCCCAGCACAATTCCTTCTGTGACCATAAAGTGGCTTTTCTCCCATGATAGTACTAGATTGACTTCACGACATTTCTGAAGTACTCTGTCTAGGTGCCCAAGACAAGAATCGAAACTGTCACTGTAGACTGAGAAGTCGTCCATGAATACCTCAAGAAAACCGCCTACCATCTCAGCGAAGACTGCTAGCATGCAACTCTGTAATGTCGCGGGAGCTTTGCACAATCCAAAGGACATTCTCCTGAAAGCATAGGTGCCGAACGAGCAAGTGAAGATAGTCTTCTCTTAGTCTTCGGGGGCAATTGCCACCTGTTTGTACCTGAAGTACCCATCCAAAAAGCAGAAGAACTCCTTGCCGGCTAGTCTTTCCAGAACCTGATCAATAAATGGCAAGGGTAAGTGGTCCTTCTTAGTGCCTGCATTGAGACGGCGGTAGTCAACACACACCCGCCAGGATGTTGGTACCCGAGTGGATATCTCCTCTCCTTTGTCATTTGTGATCACAGTAAGCCCTGCCATCTTTGGAACTGCATGTAGAGGGCTTACCCATTTTGAATCGGAGATGGGATAAATGAAGCCTGCATCGCACCATTTCGTGATTTCCTTCATAACGACATCCTAGAGGTTAGGGTTCAGCCTTCTTTGGAATTCGCACGATGGCTTGGCGTCTTCTTCCAGATAGATGTGGTGCGAACACAATACTGGGTTTATCCCTCGGAGATCTGATACATGCCAACCAAGCGCCTTGCAGTTCTTTTCTAGAACCTCGAGAAGTTGAGATTCCTGCTCCGGATTCAGCCTGCTGCTGATGATGACCAGGTACATGTTTTCTTCATTCGCAAGGAAAGCATACTTCAGGCCTGCATGAAGTCGCTTGAGCTCCGGTCCTGATCTGACCAACTTATCAGTCACTTCAAAAACTGCACTGGTGGTGGGATGGACTGCATGAACTTTGATAGAGCGACTGGCCTCTGTACTTTGTTGAGATCCTGGTAATGTGTCGAACAGTTCCGCATTAGGCTCATCATGTCCGGGCTTGAGTGAATTCTTGGAGTTAAAGAGGTGCATCAGCAGCTGAGAGTCTATCTCCCAAGTATTGTCAGAGCATGTGTCAACTGTGTTTTCCAAGTCCTCCAGAGCGAGGATTTCTTGGATCCATGGTTCGTCCAACGAGAGTGGAGTGTTTCTGATTTCTGTAATAAAGTCACAGTCTACTTCTGATACTGCGTGACCCTCATCGGTCATGACTTTTGGCTTATTGATCATGTTTATAGTGATCTGCTTGCTTCCCGAGCTGAAAGTGATCTTGCCAGACCCGTAATCAACCACCGCCTCAGAGGTACACAGGAATGGTCGGCCAAGGATGATAGGGGTCTAGAGTAAGGGTGCAGGTGAGTCCATATCTAGGACTACAAAGTCAAATGGGAATTGCATCTCCCGCACCTTTACCACAATGTCATCCAACAGACCTTTAGGTCGCTTGATGGATCGGTCAGTGAACTAAAGGATCATTCGCGTCTACTTGAGCGGGCCCATCCCAAATTCTTGCATTAGTGACGAGGGTAGAAGGTTGATGTAAGATTCGCTATCAAGGAGAGTGCGCTCGAAGACCTGATTGAAAATCTCATAACTGATGAGAGGTGCTCCCTTGTCCTACTATTTCTGTGGGAGATTGCTGATGGCTGCAATGGTGGTCGTAGTGAGAACATGCTTCTCAACCTGATTACGTCTGTTCTTGCGTGCAGGTCGACGCTTGCTAGTACATGCTTCATTCAAACCTTTCTTCACGTCTGGCATGTACTCCTTGGACTTCATTAGAGGAATCTCAACAGTTAAGTGTTCAAGTATGTCTACAACTCTAGGATTAGATAATGCACTTTTTCTTCTTACAATTTTTTGGATTTATCTATTGCATCAAGAAAAGGAATATATTCATTACGAAAATCCAAATCAGAGTTCTTATTTACATCAAAACCATCATCCGCACATTGTTGTACATCTGAACTACAACAAGGAGTACAAGCCAGAGAATGAGGTGTTGGTGCTGATGGACGAGCAAAAAGTGGGGCCTCTGCTCCGTCGTCTGATAAGGGATTGGTTGTTGTTGGCTGCTCCTCCAAGGCTGGCGCGGCTTCACTTCGGCTATGGGATTCTTTTTGTTCTTTTTATTTTTGCTAATTTTTTTGTTGTTTTTGCTGATGCGGATGGCGGTATACAACTGCTGGGATGGATCCTCCTCCTTCTTCTTCCTCACCCGTCCCTGTAGCTAGCACGGTTGATGCAGAAGATGACGATTCACCTGAAGCTTTATTTTCCCCTTTCTTGATGGTAGACGGAGGCAAGGCCCTACCGCTCCTGAGAGTGACAGCATTAGAAAAAATAATATTATAATTTTCTGACTCTACAGGCATAGACGAGACATCACGTTCTACCTGCTCCTTCTTCTTGAAGCTATTGGGGTTAGCTTCGACCTGAGATGGGATGGTGGTCTTGGTAGCAGTCAGGTCGTCGAGCTTCCTGGTCATATCTGCTAGCCCTTTCACAGGTTGGGCCAGGCAGTCCAGGGTCGGGTTCACAAGAGCAACCTCAGAAGGTTCAGCGTGCAGACCACGCTATTGCTGCAGGTGTGGGAGCTGAGGTAATGACTGTTGATGATGTTGTGGTGGTGCAGGAAGCTGAAACTAGTGATAAGAGGGAGGAGGATACTGCTGGTATTGCTGAGGTTGGGCAGCGACATACTGATGGAATGGCGGTGGCTGAAGGTACTGCGTCTATTGGTAATGTTGATTCTGCCTCCATTGATTGACATATTGGTGAGACTGATGGTACTGTGGCAACGGCTGCGAGGACTGCCCGAATCGACCACCCTAAGGTTGGTGGTATTGCCGATTGGCTGATAGTTGGCCCTGAGGCTATCTAGTAGGACGTGCCGGCTATGTGTCATTACTCCAGACCCCATTGACTTCTTGAATCAGGGGTGGTGGTGGGAATGTTGGATCAGATGCTGTCAAGAAATCTGGTTGGTACACAACCATATGCTACTGCGGCTGGCCCTAATCGGGTGCATGCACATAGTATATGTGCTGGACTGTCGGTAGCTGCTGGCTAGGCTGAGGCTGGTGTGGTGGTGATAGATTGTCCTTCTTGTCAGCTGGAGCATCTGAAGATGGTGATGCCGACTGGACAGAGTTGATGGTGCCCACCAGCAGTTCAAACTGCTTGGTGATCTGATCAAGTTTATCAAGGTTTCGAGTCCTCTTTTCGATCACAACGAGTTTCTCGAGATCCTATGATCGCTTCTTGATAAAGTCAACCTTCGAGAGATGTCCCCCGATAATGCTAAGATTGGAGCTCTCATCTCTCTCCGCCTCGTGAGATGTTGCCATGTGCACTTGCTTCTAGAGGATTTGCGGCTGCTTCTGTTATGCCTTAGATGAAGAGAGGGCGGCCTCTCCTTCGGCCATTTCATCAAATATCTGCCAGACTACGTCTTCATCCTTGTTAAAGTGTGAGCCCCCACATGCTGCGTCAACGAGCCTTTGACTCTCGATGTTCAGGCCCCCAAAGAAATGTTAGACCAGGCTGGTCTTCAGAATCTCATGATGAGGGCATTTTCCTGCAGATTTGTAAACCTCTCCAAGGCATCATGGATGGATTCGTGTGCTCCCTGAGAAAAGTTGCTGATTCGTGCTCGCATCTTGTTGAGCCGATCGAGAGGGGTAAAACTTATGCAGGAAAGCTAACTTCAGTTCCTCCCAGGTTGTCACAACCTTCCCCAGATGGTTGTCCCAATAGAGGGCCTTATCTTGCAGGCTGAAGGGGAATGCCATCATCTTTACAACGTCCAACGGAACGTTGGGGTAATGGGTAGTGCGGCAAATGCATGAGAACTGCTGCAGGTGGATGTAAGGCTCTTCATTGGTGTTTCCATGAAAAGAAGGTAGCAGAGCGAGAAACTGGGGCTTCAGCTCAAAGTGAGCATGCACCGGTGGAATGAGGATCCACTTGGTCATCTGGTTGTCTTTAGGATTATAGGCTCCTTCAGTGCAGGTTTGGGTCTCCCCTGATCTGGCTCTTCCTCATCATCCGGCGGATTACCGCCTCCTCGTATGCCTCCCCATCCCTCGAGTCTGTTCATCACATCATTAGGCATCTCTTGAAATGTAGCATGTGTTAGGGCTTGTTTTGTCAGTTGCTGCTTGATAGCTTGGATAGATGCCAATAGATGTGCATTGACCTGATTCTGATCAGGCATCTGTCCATGATCTGGCTGAGGTGGCTGCTAAACCGTGCCCTTTCTTTGAGGAGCCATGTCAGGGTTCGAGTCTGATGAAATGAATTCCAGATTAGGATCCAGGGCTTGTTCTGTCTTCTATCTACAGAATGAGAGAATCCTAATCAGACCACTTGTGATCTTATTCAGTTGTCATGATGGATCTGGAATCAAGGTCAATTCCATAGTGTTGTGAAAGGAAAAGGATTTCCATTCACAACGACGAGAGTGGGACAAGAGTGGTCCCAATTTATTGGATAGTCGAGAAGAAAGGTAGAAGACGAGGAGTTTGGAGATCAATCCGCAAGGTCCGGATTGGGTTCTCGGGAATCGCCTCGAATTATTGGCGAGGTTGAGTCCATGGAATCGATGTAGGCATCGGCGGGATCCTGACAAAACCATCCATGGATCGCCCTTGCAAAGCAAGAAAGTATTAGATGTTAGAAGAAGGATACGGTAGTCAACGAGGAAGAAAATGGAGTGTAAAATAGTAGAAAGGCTCGAACTGAGCGGGGGTCAAAGGGAGGAATTCATGATAAAATTTGCGCAAGTGCGCAAGACAAAATTGGGTTCACCAACTCATGCCATGTGAAGCCATGAAGGTCCGGCTACCTATTATCTTTTCAGTTTTAGAGTTGTTATTTCAGGCATATCTTATAACAAGTCCTTAGCACGCTAACCCTATAGGAGAGAGAGTACTACCGGAAAAGAATCCCGTACTTGTCCTCCTCCTTTGTAACCTGTAGTCTTCACTTTTTGAGGTCCTTGTAATCCTTCCTGGATCCCTACTTAGCTAAAGAAATAGAGAGAGGAAGCTGATAGGTGAAACCAATACTTCGGTTCTCGCTCGGAACGGAATCACCCGTGAGCATGCAAGAACCTACTCGGACGCAAACCAATGAGACAGACACCCCCGTGAAGGCGTGGCCTATGCTCAGTACTTCAGACCATGTCGATGTTCTACACAAGGCGGGAACACCGTCATTAACAAGGCCCTACTCGATCATGTATGATAGAAGTGACATTACTTCGGAAATCCAGGTGATACACAAGGCAGTTACAGACTTGGATTTTGTCTCTATTCCTTATGGGACGTGCCTCTCTCATGGGAGTGGGGTTTTGGTCCCCCTCCGAAGGTACCTGAAAACAATGAGGGCTTCATGAATCCGGTACAATGATGGTCTATTGCAAATTTTAGTTAAGGTCAAAGTTTATTTAGCAGTCCCCTTGTTTTAGTTTTTTGGGTTTTCACTTTTTTTAGTCTGTTTTCATACCAGTGCCTAACATTTTTGTAGATTTTCATTTAAGTCCTAGGTGCTCAAAATCAGAGGGAGATAGCGGAAAAGACGTGCAAGTTGGTTCAATGATGGAAATCTCACCATTGAACCTAATGATGCATGCTAAGTTAGAAGAATTACATGCATCCCAGCTCTCTCCATGTGGTATGCATAATAGAATTTCTAAACCTATCTACATGACGGTGTGCAATCGACAAAATCACCCTAAATAGTAGCTACTATTATTCGCAAAGAACCAACTACTAGTTATTCAGAAATGAGACCAAAGTCCAGTCTCTGATGTCGATCGGTGCTTGCCACAACGGGTCCTTCCAACGCTGTATACGACCTCTAGCAGCATGCGATCTCAGATCTGAATTATTAGCATTATTAATTTGACTAGATCCATTCGTAGAAGACTATAGGAACAAGCATTATTATTAATGTGTGGACCTAGTTACCTAGTCAAGCAGCCTATATCTAGGGGCTCCATGCACACAAAATAAAGTAAAATAAGGTAGAAAACTCAAAATAGCGGAAAACAAAGAAAACAAGTCGATAAAACACAAAAAACCGTGACGAGGCCCCCAGGTGAACAGACACCCGGGCACTAGACCCCGCTGTGAAGAGTATAGGCCAAATTATTACATGCCAAAATTTCTCTCTCACATAAAATTACATTTTTTTAAAAAAAACTAATCCTTCCTCCTACTTCCTTGGTGCTCACTTCAGCTAGTCAAAGAGAGGTGACCAGCTTCCTCCATGCTTGGATGCATCGACCTCCTAGAAGACCGTCCTCACGTGGCAGACGTCGCATCAAAGTTGCAAGAAGATGGGCATTAGCATAAATAATCAATGAAATATTAAAATCAATGAAAATTTACAAGTAATATCAAAGAATTAAATTGGCAGGTGAAAGAATAAATAAATCATGTAATTTATTTTACAAAATGACATGCAAAAATAGGCTACGCTCATTGCTTCCCGGCAACGGCACCATCTGATAACTGAGGAATTCCGAGTGTCATATCGATCCACAAGACGGATCAACAGTCGATGCCTTAACCGCTCAAAAATTCTCAATTAATTAGCAATTAACCCACAATAATGAATAAGACAATTAAACCCCAAAGATGTGGAATTAATATTTATTTACTCTACCATAAAATGCATAGTGCGTGAGCTCGTAGAGGTCGAACCACAAAGAGCCAAATGGGTAGCCTATGGTTATCTATGTATAACCGAGTCATTTGTGCCGGTGATGCTTTTTGTGGGTTATTAATTTGATCTATTTTTTATCATCATTTTCTTTTATTGTATATTTTTTTTAGAAATTTTATTGGATTTTTTATGTTCTGATGTTATATTTTCTTTTTAGATTATATATATATATATTATAAAAGTAATATAACTACATAAGGCTTTATTTATGTAATACATAGAAATATATTTATAAATGATATTAAATATAAATAAAATTTATAAAAAGTATATTTTTTGGTTTTAAATATTTTTCTAATGTTTTTGTATTTTTATCAGAATTTTTGCTAATTTTTAGGTATTTTTAAGGTCAAAAAAATCTCAGATGTGGGATTAATTAAATATCCGAGCTTAATTTGGGTTTTAAAAATAGTGAATATATCCCAAAATTATCCAAATTAATTTTAATACTTAAATTATAATATATAGGAAATTATTGAACAGAAAAACATAATTTTTGGATTTTTTTTGAATTTTTATATTTTTTGTTGGATTTTGGAGCTTTCTGATGTTTTTAATTTTCTTTTACTAATTTTTAGGGGTTTTAATTTCTGGAATAAATAGATATTAAAATATAACACATATAATTTTTTGAAATTTTTCACAAAATTTTTATATTTTTTGGGTATTTTATAAATTAGACAGGGACTCAATAGGATCCTTCATAATTTTAGAATTGGAAAAAATGCAAAAAATGTGGATTAAAAATGTATGCGTGAAAGTACACAGCATGAAGCATTTTTTCGAATTGTATTTTTTGGAGCATTGTAGCTATTTTAATTACATAGATAAAGCACACAAAAATTAATGTCCTCGCAGAGGCATATTTGCAAATAAAATAAATAACAGGGGCGGTAGTGCAAATATCCAAGAAATATACAACAGGAATAGCATTTTATGGAATTAAATTTCAATTACAAAAACCCTCCAGGGCGTCTGTACAATTTTCCCATTATCTCACCTCACGTGGGACGGCACGTGAGGTGACGCGGATTGGACCTATTTGTAATTTCAACACATTCCGGGTCCTTTTCGCAAAATATCCACTTTATTTTACATGTGACCTTCTATTTACAATACTAAATAATAAATACAAAAAATGACAGGGGTGCTGTTGCGAATTACCCCTTTAATAGCGCCTAGCAGACGGTCTGGTCTTCTTTACTTGGACACGCATCGTCCATCCAACGGTCGATGACGTTTCACCGTGGATGGCTAAGATTAGGTCTCTGGGCAAGATCTGACGACGCTGAAGCTTCACATCCAATGGCGGAGAGTGGATCTGGGAGCGCCTCCTCGATCGGACGGTTGGAAGAACGAATGGAAGAACAGGGAAGGAGCTCGCCATTGGTGAGCTTCGATCGGGCATTGCGAGGTCCTCCGGCTATCTCTCGCGCCGCCATGGGTCTCTTCACGTTCCTAGAGGCCTCTGCATCCGTGGGTACCCTCAGCAAGGTGCATGGACCCCTAGGGTGTTCAGGCGAGGTCGAGGAAGGATGGGGGGTCCAGGTACCTGTTCTTCACGAGATTCAAGTCAAAGACGAGCCTTCTGGTGCGTCTGGACCTGCAGAATGATAAAGCATAATAAGGAGAAGGTTCCCCGGGCCTTATTTGGTCGGGATGAGCGGGAAATGGATGTAGTGTAGGTCTCTGGCAAAAGCCAAGGGTGGAGACCTGTTCTCCTGATCCACGATGGATCAGGGGGGGATGGATGCGCATGGGATCAGGGGGAATGCGTTAGGGAAAAGTTGGAGGTGTCAGATGATCGGAGCAGTAATAGCGGAGCACAGAGGAGCTTCCAAGAGCTCGACTTCGGAGAAGTACGGGCGGAGGGATTCAAAGATGATTAAGCACCTAAATCCTATTCTAAGTGCATAGAAGTAATCCTACGATTAAAACACATAAAATGCATAAGAAATACATCTCTTATACCTGGTGGACACCAGGGAGCAGGGCCACGCCGGAGCGCCGCCGTGGGTGAAGCCCTGACCTCCTCCGACCGACGCAAGCCTCCAGGAGCCTCCTCCTGTCACAAGGAAACTATCTGGACCGAAGACTAGGACAGAGGGATGGCTAAGGTTGACCAAATTTGTGGAGGAAGGAGAGGGCTCTTATTTATAAACATGGCGGGTTACCCTTATTGACCGGGGTGAATCAAATAATCGATGGAGTTTTGGAGTGATTAGATTAGCCGGCGTGTATCAGAGATGATCAATGATCATTTCATCTTTAGGAAGCAAGTCGATAGATGGACGCGATGCCCTAGAAAAAGGGAGGAAAATCGTGGACAAGACACTCGTTTCCCTTCAGGCGACTGAAGGTCAAGTTGACCAAGGTCAACTTTTGACGCATTCTGATTCGTCCAGATAGACCGCTAGGCGACAAAACAACCTGGTTTATTAAAGAATTATTAATTAAAAATAGAAAATGATATTATTATTTTTTGAGTATAAAATAAAAATGTTTATTATTTTATATAGTATTTTATTATGATTTTTATTTTATTTCTGAATTTTTTGACAAATTTATTTTTAGTTACTTATTTATAGGTGTATATACTTGTATTGGGTACATTTTATTTTTATTTGGTATATTTTATTTTATTATTTTATTTTTGTACTTTATATATTTACAATGTATTTTTATGAGTATGAATATATTTTTATTTGATTTTTATGATTGTCTTCGCATACTTAAATAAATATTCTATAGGTATATTCATAGGTATTTTACCTATGTTTTATGTATATTTTATTTATTTGATGAGTCTATTTGGGATCCATTTTGGTTTTATATTTTTGCTATGATTTATATAATATTTACCATCTTATAAATTATAAAAATATGAAAGAATAAAAGAATGAAAGAATGTGTTCCCCTTTTATTTATATACACATAGGACATAGGTATTTCACCTACGTTTTTATCTAGTTTTATTTTATTTTATATTTCTCTATTGGTGTTATTCTCATTTTAATGTACACACATGTTATATATAATATTTACAAAATTGTAACAATATGACTTTGTAAAATTAATGAATAATGAGTATAATGATTATTTTAATCTGGTCTATGTACAAGATGGGCAAAAAACCTAACTTTCATAGATAAACTCCAAAAAATATGAAACCTCCTCCATTAAATAGCTCTTGAAAAAGTATATACAATTAAAGTGTGAGTTTGATAGATTTTGAGTTTTTATTTGCAAGATATGGGTCTGTGAAGTTGAGAATTGGGCTTTTAATTTTGTGTATAAAATGTACACTGTATATTATTTTTGCACAAACTCAATTTTGTATTTTTATTTACATTATTAACTACAGTTTTATGTGCAAAGTTTCTTTATTAGATGAATAAATAATAAAAAATAAAATAGGTGTCAAAATTGCATAATCAATAAATAAATAAATGAGATATTTATTGTATTTTTGGCCCTTATCTCCCCCTACTTTATTCCTTGTCGACCAATTCCGTTTTGGCCTTGGTCTCGGGGTTAGGGTCAGAAAATATAGGCAATATTTTATTCCCTTTTTTCTTTTCTTCTCTTTATTCTGTAATTTTGGCATTAAAAACCTTATTTTATGTACAAATAACACAATAAATAATGGATGCTATTATGGACAAATTGATGCTATTTACATGTAATTGCTACGGTTTTTGAGGCCAAAATGATAGAATAAAGGTGATGAAATGGAGATTCATCAGTAATCTCACTTAGGTCGAAGTGCATGTTTATTTCAGTAATTTAAATTTGTAATTTGTACATTGGACCCTATTTTGTAATGTTTTTTGAATCTTCATTTCTCATCATTTTTAACTTACAAAAATTAGTTTATTTGCTCTATTAATTCTCTATGATGTGGTTATTTGTTTATATTTTTATGATCTAGGAATTATTTATTGTATTAATTCCGATGAGAAATTCCATATTTTGCCCACCGTGAGATTTGAAATTTGTAATAAAGTATTCCTTACCTAAAAAGTTATTGAAAAATCGCATTTTTAGATTTAATTGTGGTATGTAATTCCTCAAAAAATCAATACTTTGCACGCATATTTTTCTTAAAAAAATATTTTGTAATTGATATAATTGAATTATAATTTTCTATAAACTTAATATTTTGAGAAGAAAGATTTTTTCATAGATAGATTTTAATTAGACACATCGAGTTAAACTTATTTTTGTAAATTAATAAAATTTTCTATTTATTAAAATTAATTTATTGAAAATCACACAGTCTGCATTGTTTAATTTATAGAAAATTCATTTTGCAACTAAAAAATATAAAAAAGGGATATTTACGCGTATGACCCTGAGTAGTTTCATAATTACTCCAGAACCCCTCGATAATCATGAATTACATCCAGAACCCCGAATAATGCTTAACCTTTACATGACATAACCCTATGTCAATTTCCGTCTTGATTGTCCGTTAACTTTGACGGAAAACGTCATACGTTGACCATTTTACCCTTCTAAATACATCATATTTATAACATATGCCATTCTTTACATCAAACAAAATCATGCTCCCCTTTCCCCAGAAAAACCTTAGACAAGCTGCCCCACTCTCCCCCGCTCGTCCCCGACAAGTTGCCCCGCTCCGCCCTGCGCCTCCCTAGCTCCATCACCCCTCCTCCCCCCCACTAGCGAGCTCCAGCTCCAGGCACCCCCCGCCGCGTCGCTCCAGAAACCCCCCACTCACGTGCCTTTGCCCCGCATGCGAGAGCGCGCCTCCGCCCCGCATCTGCCTCCTGCTCCCACGCTCGCCCCGACAAGCTGGCCCGCGCCACACCACTGGCGAGCTCCAGATCCAGGCACCCCCGCGGCGCCACAAGCTCCAGAACCCCACCACTCACGCGTCTGCTCCGCTATGCCCCCCTGCTGGAGTGGCTCATCTCCGCCCCGTACCTGCCTCCAGCTCCCCGACACGTCCCCCCCGTCGTACAGGCGAGCTCCAGGCACCCCCCAACCCCCCTGGTACAAACAAGCTCCAGGCACCCCCAACCCCCCATTGCGCTGCAATCCCCCCCACCCCCCGCCATGCTGCAAGCTGCAGACAAACCACCCCTCCCCCGCCGCTCGCCCCAAGCTCACGCTCGTCCGCACTCCAGACCAGCCCCCCGCTCGCCCGCATCTGCAAGCCCTAGGTCGGAGGCCTCCTTGCACGCATCTCCACCGCCTACCATTCCCTCGAACTCACATCCTCATCTTCTTTTTTTCCAATTAATCCCAGCCGTTAGATCATTTATTGGTTAGATTAACTTAGCCATTTGGTTGAGTTAATGGACTAAACTAACGGAAGGTTATGGATGTAAAACGGAGAAGTTATCCAGGGTCTTGATTGTAATTCGTGATTATCGAGGGGTTCTGGGATAATTACGAAACTACTCAGGGTTATGTGTGTAAATATCCCTAAAAAAATTACAATATGTTAATTTCACCATTTTTAACCTCTTATCAAACCTTTATAATTTTTGCATCTCACTTGCACGATATTTGCATGAAAACTCATTAAAGTATTCATTTTTCATGCATGCATTTCATGTCATAAAAATATAAAAAATATCATGTATTTATCATTGCATGATAATCAAGGAAATATAGGGATCTAGTTCTTTGACTTAATTTGCATATTAATTTGGAATTTCCATCTTAGGATAATTTAACCTTCATCTTATCATTCTGAATTTGCATTTCATCATCACTTCCATAAAAAATTCAAAAACAAATCCTCAAAAACCTAACATCTAGATTATATAAAAATCATCCTAACAAGATAGTGGCCTCCCTGAGTTCGAACTTGAGCCTGCCCAAATAAAATAAATTTGACTGCTAGCATTTAATTGAAAAATTAATTAAATGGTCTCCTTGATTAATCTAAATTCGCCCGCCTGCAATGAACATAAAAGTTAATTCCACACAATTAGCGAAGGGCATAAATCATGGTTCATCAAATGGTGCTTTTGATGTGAAGGTACAACTAAGGATAATTTTTAGACAATTTGGAAATTAGGTTTTTCACCTACCGATTAGTCTGACCCGAGCTTTCTTGCAATTATTGCTCTTTTAGACAATTATTTCTCTATTTATTTTTATAGCATATTATTTGAGTCATCTCTTTGACCACCATCTTGATTTTTGTGCAAGGGACCTGACGCATCTGGAGCAGCTTTTCAGGATAGGTGCATTGGAGGCAGGCTCTTTGGAAGCAAGGTGACTGAAGGACACATTTAAAATTAAGATTTAGTCAACTCGTGAGAGAGTGTGGAGTCCTAAGGTTTTATTTTTTTATTTTATTGATTTTGTAATTATTTGTAAAAATTACACATTTACAGTAGTTTCCATTCGAGATCTCGCATATGTAAACCAAAACTAGGACTTTTTTATTTGTGTGGTATGTCGAGACCTGTTTGACCCTTGTATTGATGGTGGGGCTTGACTTTAGTGGCTCATAGGTTAGACATGTACTCGTGACTCTTAGAGCTTTTACATAAGTCAATTATCATTTGTGTGTGCTCATATAATCTAGGAGCACACTTCACTTTATAATACACAACTTAGAATGTTCTACTTAGTCAAATTAAATTCAAATACTTCCGACTAATAGAAATTCCTACTAGATGTGGTTTTATCTCTTGCATTTGCATTTAGAAAAAATAAATTCAATTTTGTATTGTATCCCACGTAGAGTGTGATGATCACTATATGTCTTCTAAACTGGGCATGCATCATTTATTTTATCGATTGCATCGATTTTTCTCAACTCCCTTCCCCTTGGTTTTGCAACTTAGAATAAATGGAAACTGGGACAGATCATTAGATATGGCGTGTTTGGTTGACTTAATCAAGTGACAATCTAAATTAAAATCGGGAGTGCTAGATAGAATTGACCCAAAATTTTGATAAAAATAAAATAAAATTTGTTTTCGGGAGAGCAACCCGATCATTATATGCAGGTACCTACCTCCAGATAGAGTGGGTGAGGATGTACACACTAAGGTTAGAGCCTAAATCCCTGGACTTGCATCCTAAGTCTTTTAGGTTAGACTCTTACAGGCTTGGCAGTTGCAAGATCTTGAATTAAACTTTAGAGAGACGTTTTGGTGTATATCTTCTCACTATTACCCTTAGTTGTGTGATATAACTCGACAGTCCAAGCAGATCATCTCTCTGATTGGGATATAGTGGGGGTGTAAGCTGGGCGTCAGGTGACTCACCTTGTGTGCTTGTGTAATAAGATTGTTTTATTACTTAACTAAAACCGAAAAGATAATGGTCAAACCTTTATAACCATCACCGTGTTAAGTTGGTGAAACTAGGGTTTGCTCTTGTATTTTTATGTTTGTCTATGTGTTATCCTTTTGTGCATCTACATGTTTTTGCCCCGATCTTCTTTATTTCTTTTCGAAGATGTCAGCTTATGGATCTCCGAACTCTGCATATAACATATCCTTAACTGACTACCGACCAACTTTACCATCTCATTCCTCCACGTACCTTCTACCCAATTCCAACTACGAAGTCAGAATTTCGACCGACTTCCTAGCCACTCCTTATTCATCCCAGTAGAACCATCTCTTTGATATGGTTCCTCCTCAGCCATCTTCCTTCTCCCTATTCCACCCCGAATATGAAGTCAGAACTTCGATTGACTTCTCCACTTATGCACACTTCTCACCTACCCCATATTCTCACATTGTCCACTTCCATCCTGGGTTGACTCACTGTATTCTCGAGCACTTGTTAGAATCAAGGAACCATTTGAAGAGCAAGCCACTATTGAGACAGATGATTGGTTGAGTTACTTACACCCACAAGTCTCATTTCCTCCTCATTTGAAAGACATGACAAGTCAATTATTTACACATACACATCCTAACTTGACCTTAGGGTATAACACGATTGAACGAACAAACCAAATGGCCAGGCTTGCAACTTATGATATTCCTGACTTGATTGACCTTAGTGGTCAAACTCACATTGACCAACCCTCATTCCACACATTCAGAGAACCTATACATGCAGGGGATTGGACCCATGAGCTCAATCTACAACCCCATGTATTTTGACTCCAAAATATGAGGATCCCACCAATATCTGCCACACGGATGGTCTATATTCGACCCAGCATTACATGTCAAAGTTTGGGTATGTTGAGTATGAAACCCCAAGTTCTCAACAGTATCCTCCAATTGAGCAGATTGCCCCATGATTTGTCATGGGAATATTTTGAAGGATGACATTTCTAGAATTGTTGTGAGATATGAATTAATTGAGGATTAATTAAGAAATGCCAATGACCTATTAATTTCATTTGGTGCCAGCTCGAGAATGGAAGTGGAGAATGAAATGATTCGATTTGATTTCGAAAATCTTGATGACACTAGGAAACTCAAACACTCTGTACAACTAGAGTCTATTCTACCTCCCTCTTCTATTAATCACTTGCCTTCCGATCTAGAGTCTGAACATTCTCTTACTCCTAGTTCACCTATCAAAAAGAGAAAAATTGAAAATCCCAAAAAGACCTAAATGAAAAACTAGAAAATATAATAAAATTGAAAATGAAAAAGTTTTAAAAAATATGGATCCTACCCTTAGGGAAGTCAATTCTAAGGAAATGATTCGTAAGCTTCCTTTAATAAAGGTTATAGAAAACTTTCCCAACCTCAAAAGGTTTGTGAAGAGTAGATTGATGCCCAAGAGGTCAAGCAATAATAGAACAAGTACTGGGAGACACCTAGTGTCTATGGCACCTCCTTGGTGATGGGGAGAAATACCAAGAGCTTAAGAGTGAAGTGGTTGCCCCGAGTTGAGTGTGAAATAAGAGACACCATCATTTCCCATACGAGAGTGGATGATGACTCAACTATAAATATCCTCCTGACCTATGTGTCTGACAAGCTCAAACTTGGACCAATTAGGAAGTCAAGAGCAATCGTTCAGCTGGCTGACCGATCCATCAAACGGTCGAGAGGGATTATTTCGATCATTGTTACTTTCTAAGATTCTCCACTCAGAGTGGGCTTTATGATCATTGATATTGAGCACCGAGGAGAACTAACCCAGTGTCCTATTATTTTTGGGAAGTTGTTCTTAGCCTTGGCTAAGGTGACTATAGATTAAAATATTTGGACAATCGATTTTCCAACATTGGGTACATATCGATCGCATGTGACCTTTTAGAACACATTCCAACCCAAATCAAGCCTTTTAGCTATAGACAACTATGACCCTAGAGAGACAGATGAGTCCCCACTCTCCACTATTGTTGATGAGACAACTGCCAAGCTAACAAATCCTAACGCCACCAGGGAGTCTTCACATCCAAAGGGGAAAACATTATCACAAATAGAAACCATCCATATCCCTTCATGGAATTCTCATATGTCACCCAAACTCAGGTGGCATCAACCTTCGCAGACATCTCTACTACTTCCCAAATGGTGAGGAATTCGATAGAACATACACCTGAGACAGACACAATCATTCTGAACATCCTTGATCCTAATTGTGATAGATACATGATCCCACAAAACCCATTCAAACTAAGATCACTACCACGTACACGAGACGTGTATTGACCTTAGAGGAGATATACAACATATAGGGTCACTTATCTGATGAAGAATCCATGGACTGCACCTCACAAGCACAATATAGAAGGGCCACATCCTCGAGTCTGGTTGCTAATGGAGGAAAGAAGCACTCCTCTCCTTCCCCTCTCCTTGTATATGGATTTATCAAACTTGTATATGGATTTATCAAACCAATCAAGTATATCATGATAGACATGTTCGAGGATGACTCTCCTTGTCCAAGTAGACGTATTGGAGTACTTCATTATGACCAGTCAGACACTTCCTCACAAGAATATTCTTCATCCGAGGTCAAGTTGGACAACCATGTGAGTGGGTAGCCAAAGCACAATATTAGTTGGAGAGCCTTTACCGTACACTACTACTCATCTAAGGATGACTTTGATGATGGATGGGATTCTGATTCTTCTTCCTCCCTCCCGCCTACTCCACCTCGATATTCTCGTTCACCTCGATCATGCAAGAAGGTTCTTTACAAACCTTCTTGAGACTTATATATTCTCACTCCACCTTGTATAGTTTTTCTTCATTTTTGCTCCCCTTCTGTGATTCGCATCACTCGCCCCAGCCCCATGTCATTTTCATTTAGTGTCTATACTTAGGATGACCAGATCCTAAGTATAAGGGGTGAGTGATCCGAGTCTCTACTTTCTACATCTCCATTTCTCTATATATTCCCTAATCCCATCAGTTCTCATGCTTATTTCTTCTTCTATACTTAGGCTGACCAGAGCCTAAGCATAGGAGGACCGATGCATGCCCTGTATATTCATTCATCTAAACATTCTCTTCTTGACCTTGACCACCCCATTTTTCTCCTCTTCTACACTTAGGATGACCAAAAACTATGTATGGGGCGTGGGTCAACTTCTATACTTCCATTCTTTTCACTCTCTTAGGCTTAGCACGAGCTATGTCTCTTCCTCGCTTTTTGTGCTCTGAGGACATCGCACACGCTAAGTATAGGTGGTGTGTATATATTACATATTTATGAATCTCAATTTCATTACCATTTATCTTTCATTTTGGACTTAAATCCCCAGCAAATGCATGTATATAACATTAAGTTGTATAAAATAGCATCCTTTTATTTACTTGTATACACTATATATATTCATGTATTTAATATCAAAATAAAAGAATAAAGGAAATAAAGAAAAGAAATAGAATATAGTTTAAAGACACTAAGTGGCTCTAAACCCTGAGACCTAGTCATCATGATGACTTGGTCGACAAGGAATAAAGTATGGGGAGATAGGGCACACAAACTATACAGAAAACACTCACAAAACCATCATTTTAATTCATCAATAATAGACTTTTGGGACGTATTTTGGTTTCCACTTTTTATACCTCAAATCAATAAACCCTCTACATGAAACTTGTACATAAAAATACAAAGAAAAATAAATAATTAATTTCACTCAAAAATAATACACAGTGCACCCGAGACATACAAGCAAAAAACCACAAAGAAAATTTTCAAACATGTGTCTCCTCCATAAAAAACCAAAATTGACAAAACTCATCTTTTTGTTCATAAAATTAAATATATTTTTAATGAAGGTGGTTTCATTTAATTTGAAATTGAGATGAAAAGTTGGCTTTTGGGTCCCTATTGTATTGTATATTTCTATATAATATTCAATATATTTATTCTTTATATTTTTAGCTTTATTATATTTTAATATACTTGTAAATATTATTCAAAATACATGTAAATAATAAACATAAAAGAAAAAAATAGAATACATTAAAATAAATAATGTATAAAATATAGAGATAAACTATACCTACGTAATACATGTACATACTTAGTTAAGCAAATAAAGAAAATAAGAAAAACAATAAAAATATGTAAATATGTAATTAAATAAGTTAAAATATATAAAATACCAATATATAATAAAAAATCTAAAATGTAAAAAAAAAAAATTCTATAAATGTTAGCCATGTGAGCCCGAGGCGAACCATTCCTACAAAAAATGTTAGTGTAATATTTGATTATCAATAAAAGTTATTGATTGTTTCACTCCCTTTCTGAGATTGAATGAATGAAAGCACTAAAAGGTCCCTCTGTACAATTAGGGTTATGTACCATGGCCATCTTAATAATCATACAGCTGTTGATTCAATAATAGAATCATAGAGGCTGGTGTTTGGATAAATATCTAAGGAGTTAGAGGACTCATCAAGCACCGTCAAATGATTATTAAGCGATGATCTCCAGCCTGAGTAGGAAATGGCAATCTTATCTCAGTAGGCTGATATCTGACCGACCTCTTGATGCAGGTCCTCTGCATAGGAATAGAGATTCGGAGGTGTCAGATTAGTTAGATCAAGGAGTTGACTTAACGAGATCGAGATAACCAAAGTCCTATATTGTATACTGTCACGATACATGCACACATCCTCTGACTGGAGATAGATGTGTTACTATATGTCTGAGTGTGTACATTTGGCAGACCAATAGGTTGATGACCTAATCAAGGTCTATACGCCGGCAAGCTGGTGTGCATATAAGGGCATATGAGTTTTACAATCTCTCAAAGGGATCATACATGTTCACTTGTGAACCAGAAGACATGAGCTTACTCATTAGATATTGGGACCGATCAAATTCCATGCATGGTCATCGTGCTTTGGAAGTATGACAAGAATTTGAAGGTATGATATATGCTTTGGGAAAGCATGTGATCGATACCAATTCCCAATGACCAAGATCGAAAAACTTGTTAATAGAACCCTGAAGATGACAGTGCTAAATTGATCTTTATCTTCAGGTTTATCATAGGTCTTCCAGTATGCAGGATGTATAGGTATTAGGAAAACCTGAGGGTGATGTGATCATAAACAATTTTAAAACCATGACACTTCCATTCCAAGGGAGTGATGAAACATGTTTGGATTTTAGTGACTCCTATTAGTAGAGAAGTAATATGATCTTGTTCCAAGTGTTTGGACATTGATATGAATGTGATTCAGATGCAACGAGAATATTAGATTTACAGTCTTGATTTAATCAAGCATCTGGATTTGAGATGTAATCTCAATATCCAAGTCACTATACATGGAACATATAATCGCTTTGTCCTTATCTCCAAGTATCTGCAGAGAAAGTGCATTATTCGTGTTCAAGAATAATTCTATAGTTGAATTATATCCAAGCACTGAGAAATGGATGATCAAATGTGATTTAATTATCATAGATAATGTGAATTTGATTCCCATTATTTGAATGCATGAGAATGATTATCCAATATAATTGAATGTGATTTATTTATTATGGATGAGAATAATTAGGATAGTAATATACAATTATTCATAATATATTATAAATGTGATTTATTATGTATTAGAGAGAGCATATTATGATTTATATTTGTCGATTAATTATTGATGTGAATTGGATTCACATTGGATAATTAATTGAAAATGCAATTCACATATTATTTTGGGATGTGAATGTGATTCACAAATTTTCAATGGCAAGATTGTAATATTCACAAAATAATTACGAATTATTTTTATTGAATTATTTACAACAATTGTTGTTGTAAAATCATGGTGATTTCCAAGGAATAATGCAATCTCACAAGATTGCATGAAGATTTCCAAGGAATAATTCTATCTCACAAGATTACATGAGATTTCATGGAGATTCCACCCTTCCATATTGTAAGGGTGGACGACCACCAATTCCTATATGGAAAGGGTGGTCGTCCACTCTATTTGGAGGGATGAAATCTCCATCCAAAAAATCTCCATGTATGCTTGAATTGATTTAGGAATAAAATATATAGATTTATCAGAAATATTTAATATAAATTAAATTTATTGTTGTTGTGTTTTCCAACAACATCTTGGCCATTGAAAGAAGCACAAATCAATCTCGTCCATTGATTTTATGTAGTCCATGGATTGTGATGCATGGACTCCCAAAACCCTATATAAGAAGAGGCATCCATTGCTCTTCTTGGTTAACAAAAACAACAAGCTCTCTCCTTCTCTCTCATTATCATACCCTCTCTCCTTTTGGGTGGCCGTCTACCCTAGCCCTAGAGGGAAGACGTCGTCGTCGCTTCGCCGTTGTGCTGCTACCTCGACGACCCTTGGTTCTCCATCTTCTTTGGTACGTCACGCTCGTGAAGAAGGCGTATGATCTCGTGCGACGAGATCAGGAGTTCCCTTGCTTGGATCAACATCTTGGATTGTGAAAGCACATAGTTCATCCCCGAGCTCGCAAGCATCTCCTCCAAAGATTGGACTTGAGGCAGGAGGTCTCTTTTCTTAGAGGATTGATCGCAACCACGCTACAAGAGGTATTCCTTTATCTATGTATGTGGTTAGATGA
The DNA here is from genome assembly GCA_037367405.1 of Ottelia alismoides. NCBI lineage: Eukaryota > Viridiplantae > Streptophyta > Magnoliopsida > Alismatales > Hydrocharitaceae > Ottelia > Ottelia alismoides. The sequence goes on along the minus strand of JAZKJV010001004.1, from coordinate 542,116 downwards.
AACGATTCAAGAAGTGTTCTTGAATCATGTGGTTTCATAGCATGATTTTTTTTAAATTCCGCTGCATCGAACAACTAGTGCGACTAGTCGTTCTTGATCGTATTTGATATGATCCCCACGCTTCTGTGATGCTCTTAAGTATTATTCCATATCCTTCAATAAATACATGTATATATAACTATGTATATACATGTAAATACTAATTTCTAATAAATTAACTTACAAAAATACCAAATAAAAATAAGAAAAAATACTACATAAAATTACAAAAAAATATGTTTTAACCTAAAAGGAATAAAATCATTTATTATTCTTAAATAAATTAATAAATGGGTTTATTCTTGGATTTTTTGTGGTTGGTCCACATGGACCAATCAGCTTCCACCATGCGTTGACCCCTTGTCAACTACATGGTTCCCGCTTCCCTTCCAATCAAACCTTGTAACCTACAACCTTTCTCTATTTTTTTGGTTATTAACCAAGTATCGAAATGCCTTAGTTCCTTCACCAAACCTCTGTTGCATGCCTCCCTCTACCTCGCCATATCTCTGGCTCCCACCAACTCCATCCCCATCACATGCCATCCCCCATTGAAAATTTCCCCATCCTCTGTTTATAAAAAATATAGCTGACATCATTTTGTGAGTAGATCCTTCTTAGCGCATCGAAGCCCTCAGATCATCGCATGTTCCAGTCGAGGTTGGTGACAACAACGTCCTCATGAGATTTGTAGTGTGTTTGAGGTGTCATCGAGGTTGATCCACTCTTCGCTAGAGCCCACCGGATAGGTTTTTGCTTCCTAGTCTCCATGTACGAGCTTCTCTGTTTTCCTTGCTTACTAGGTAATTTTACTTACTGCCTTTTGATTCCACATTTCTTTGATGTATTTTATTTCTATTTTTAGATTAAATTCATTAGCTTAGGGTACATCAGAGATATAGAAATCTAGCATATGTTCACCCATCTACAACCATTATTCCGACCATCGCCGACAACCTTTTTATTTCACACGCGCTTCTCCATCTCCAACTCCACACAGATCCCTTGGATCCTCCCTAGATCAAGCCATCGAGGTCTCATCCTCCACCATCGCCAGAGACCTCTCCATTCCACTTCATCTTCACCCTACTCCACCAAATAAAGGGCTCGGACTATTCGTCCCTGTTCCCCTAGCATTATTGTGTAGGTATAAGTCTTAAAAACTCGTTTAGGGAAGAATCCAACATGCACAGAAGCTCTAGGTGTCCCCATTTCGTCGTGAATCTGCATGACCCTATAAATGGGTTTTGTACCACTTAAAGGCCACCATTAGGTGCAGAAAAACCCCAGGAGTTGATTGAGCACAACATCAACCATGGGGACCGCTAGAGTCAACCAGGAGAAGGGATCGAAGCTCATCAAGGAGTTTTTCTTTCATTGTTCTTCACCAGCCATCAACATTATCCAATCGAGGACCACTTCTAGGTGGAGCAACGACCGTCGAATGCGATGCTTCATGGCCCTCCGATCAAACATTGAGATCTAATCTCAACCATCACTAGCGAAGGGGCATCCACCGTCCACATAGTGATACGTGGATCAGTGGCATTACCATCACAGTAGGATGGTGAACTTTGTTGGGTAAATATCATAGAACCCCTTCCGTCTTTATGTATATGAAAAATAGTCTTTGAAATATTAAGGTAAGTGTTAAATTTTGTGTAAAGATTACACAGGCTCCCTGGAACTCCTTGTAAACCACACATAGGTCTTGCCAGCTTACCTCACGTGGCGTCCCACATGAGGAAGGCAAATTGCGAGGAAGCCCCTCCAGCTTCCTCTATTATGTTTAGTATTTAAATATTGTAATTAAGTGTATTAGATTTTCGTATTTTGCATGGGACACCTTGTATTTAATCTTAATTACAAAAACACCCATGCGAGGCTTATAAATATTTATTTGCATTTCTATTATTTTCTTAATTAGCTCTGGTACTCTATATATCAAGGGAAAATATTTTAGGTGCCTTGAATATTGCCAAATCATGCCTCATTTTTTATAGGCATTTACCACATTTTTTTATTTATTAAATATAAAATAGGAGATATATTTCTCCTATTATCTAAAACAAAAAATATAAAACCTATCTTCAAATTTCCAAAAAATATTATATAGTAAATATTATTGTATAATATAACTCTGGAACAAAAATCACAAAAAGATATAAAAAGAAAACACTAAAAGTGGGAAACCCAAAAAAACCAATAAAAATTAGAAAAATTCCATTAAAAATCCAACAATATTTGTTTCTATTTCGTATTTTTTATATATTATATACTGCATAATAAAAATACTTTTGGGAATTTTTAAAGTATTTATCTATTTTTGGAACCCAAAACAGTCTGACTTATGTATAATGGGTATTGTTTTGCTATACATTAAAATTAGCTAAAAATAAAAGAAAAATAACAAAATTAGAGAAAAAGTAAAAAAAACAAAAACTAATATATTTTAAAAAGTTTAACTATATATAGCTATATTAAAAAATATAAAACCATATATATATATTAATATTTATATACTTGTTATTATTATCATTTATAAATACCTTAATATATACTTAAACCTTTAAAAAATAAAATGATTTTTTCTTGTATATATTTACCTATATATCTATATTTTAATTTCTTATATAGATTTATATATTATTAATAATAGGATATATTAATATTATTACTATAATGTTATATACCATATATTTAAATGGAAAAGGAAACTAAAAACGGCAAAACTAAAAGGAAAATAAAAATTTAAAACTAAAAATAATATATATATAACATTAGAAATACATAGAATTAAATATAATTAAAATTCCATAAAAAATTAAAAAGCATAAATAATACAAAAATAAATATTGTTTATATTCATTAATTGACAATAATTAAGCATATCCGTGATTTGCTCTCAGTGGTTCGACCCCTTACAATTGTTGTCTATACAAATCTTTATGTATGGTATAATAAATTTCACCCTGAATTTCTTTATTGTTTTATCTATATTGTGGCTTGATTGTTGTCTTAATTGGTTGATCGTGAGCTGAGTGACGAGAGAGGGTCGATATGACGATTGCCAAATCTGACTTGTTGGACACCACATGCTCCTCCAAGATTGAACGTTAGGCTCCTCTGATCGACCGATTGAACAAATGGAACCATTGCTGGGGAGCAACGTAAGATAGGATTTTTGTTTATAGTAGCCCTTTTATTTTTCTTATCTTTATTTCTTTTTTATCAATAATTATTTATCTGTGCTAATCTTTCTCTTTGTCGACTTTTCTACGAGGGCTTGCTACGTAAGGACAATTTTCTGAAGACCGAGTCAATCGAGTAGAGCAGAGACCGACCCTTTCTTTGTAGGCTGGTAGGAGAGAGCAAGAGAGAAGACCAAGGAACCGAGTAGCACAATAGCATTAGAGTAGTTTTTACTTTATTTTTGTGAGAGAGAGTCTATTATTTTTCAAAGTAATTGTAATAATAAAGGTACTTGGACATTCAGACTAACAAGCTTATTTTACCATATGTTTGTTTTCTTGGGGGCTTACATTGATTTTTCGTGGTTTTTCTCGCCAACTACCTTTTGTCCTCCTTATTTTTGTCCTTGTTTTATTCTATTTTCCGCATTTTGAGTTTTTATTTTAATTTTTTTGTGTGCTTGGAGACCCTAGTTTTAGGATTTTATTTGGTTGAGCCAGGTAGACTTAGGTCCATGCACCTAAAAGAATTATGTTCCTATAAATCATTGGACTTAGTTAAATAATAAATATGTGCTTCCCAAGTAGAAGTTCTTAATAGGATGGTTTTCGCTTGCACACATTTAGGATAGATTTTATTTTATGTGCGAATCATCTTGCATGTAGATGGCTGGAGTCAGGTACGCAACCTCATCGCTAGCACTTGCATTCATTGACTTTTCGTGCATCAACTTTTCTACACTCCTCCAGTTTTCTTAGACATAGGCCATAAAAGGAATCGAAAATTTTGTTAGACATTTTATTTTTCAAAAACAACAAAAAAAGTGATAACAAATAAAATTGGTTCTGTTAATTATACTCGACACTAAAACTAAATGTAAAGGACAAAAGTCATTATTTTGGGGAGAGTAACCCCCTCATTGTCGTAGGTGCATTACAAACCGAGTGAGCCACATACACATAAGGACTAGATCCCTGTCCATGGACTTGTTCCCTAAGTGCTCGGGTCGGCTTTTGGACCCTATTATTGCTGCAAGAACTTGCCTCAGACTTTAGACGAAGTAGTCTGTTGTTCTAGAAGTTATGCTACATCGACTAGAACAAAACCACTCTAAAAAACTGCACCTGTGAGTTTGCAATATTTTCTTTGTCACCTAACTATAAAATTGAAAAGATAAAAAGACCCAACTTCTACGGTCTCTACAGTGTTGAGTTGGTGAATTGAAGGGTTTGAATTGTGTTTGTTTTGTGTGTGTTCGATCACTCTATACAATTATGCATTTTTCTTTCATATTTTTACTTGACTATCATACTCTCCCCGACCCTCCCCTCTTGAATACCGAGATGGCTAATTGGAACTATTTTTATTAGGGATTCGTGTATTCTTCTCACAACGTTCCAGTCGGTGCACAACCATTTTGTCAGGAGGAGTATTATCAGGATTTTTCTTTTTGTACATACCCACCACATCCACATTTTCAACCACTGTATTTTTACCATTAGCCACCACCACAATTTTGTCACCCACCACCACCTCTACCTAATACTGAGTTGTTAGACTCACCTCTCATGGAAACTACTCTTGATTACGTGACCTGAGTAGTGAAGCAAATTAAACAAAGGATTAGTGACCTATCTAACCAAAATACGCTTCACACTTTCGCTTCACCTTTGGATGTCATGGGTTCACGAGAGGCCACCCATGAAATACCACAATCACCAAAAATACAAAAAAATGAACAAAATATAAAATTCTATAAATTGATAATGGGAGACACCTAGCCAAGGCAGACTGTGAGGAGAAGGCACCTATGCCACCCACCATGCCCACACAGACACACACCACAATTCCTACCCACCCAATGGAAAAAAAGGATGCCATAGGACTGAGCATCACATTCTCACCATGGCCATTGCCCATGCTATCACCCATTGTGTACCCAATAGAAAAGGGAACACTAGTACACCCTTCATTAGATGTGCCATTTATGACCATCACTTTAATCACCATCACCTTGACAGTGGCACATCGATTAATATAATACCCTTCTCACTCATCTAGTCACTCCATTTGGTGCCTCTCAAGAAAACCAAGATGATTTTTTAGTTCACAGATCACTCAATAAAGAGGGTGAAGGGTATTCTTGAAAAGTTGTCATTCAGATCCAGGGCATGATCTACATCATTGACTTTGTTGTATTGCCCATGGAGACCTCTACCTCTTTGAAGTGCACTCCAATCATCTTGGGTTGGTCTTTCCTCACTACGGCAAATGTTGTTATTGATTAGGGATCTAGAGAGATATGCTTTCATTCCCACAATGAGATCATTCTGATTGAGACGATCACTACACCCATTACAAATTAGAATCCCATACCTGATGAGAATATATTCATATCAGCCGACTCAGAGGACTATGACAATCACTGAGGTCATTGTGGGAGTTGGGACGAGATCGTGTCTTTCCACAAGGCGGATCGACAGTCGCTGAGGTGACTTCAGACAGAATCCCAATCGATCAACAATTAACCCACAATCAGAATAAAGCAATTAAATCTCAAAAATGTAGAGTTAAAATTTATTATAACTCTATATGAAAGTGTGTATAGGTGTAAGCACAAGTAGAGGTCGAACACTGGGAACAGACGGTTTGGGGCAAAAATAAATGTGCAAAATTATTCAATTCTTTTCTTGTCCAAGTTATTGTTTTTGTGGGTTTTTGATTTTATATATATTTTTATTTTATTTTTGTTTTATATTTTTGTATTTGATTTTTAATTTTTTGATTTTATATTTTCTTTTTGTATTTTTATATTTTTATATTTTCTTTTTCTTTAAATAAAGATATATATATATATATGGTAAGAAAGAGGAGGATAAGGTTTTATAAAAATATGCAAAAATACTCAAAAATCAGGAAATAAATTGTTTTCGCGCTTTTTATAATTTTCTAATGTTTTTATGATTTTTCTTGGTTTTTCCTAATTTTTTGGTATTTTTAAAATAAAAAATACGAGCAAACAGTGAAATATATTGCTGGCTGAAATTAAAATGAGGATGAAAAATATCAAATAGTGCCAACAATTCCTCAAATTAATTTTAAAACAAAGATAATAAAATATAAAAAATTTTAAAAATAGAGATTGCATTTTTATAATTTTTCTGGGATTTTTACTATTTTTATGAAGGTTTTTAGGGTTTTCTAATTTGAGGAGTTTTATTTTATATTTTTTAGTGGTTTTTGGAAGAAAATCAAACACACTTAAAGGCACAACATATATTTTTTTGGGAATTTTTCCAGAAGTTTTTATATTTTTTAGGATTTTTTAATGCAAACAGCAACAAAAATGCATGTTTTTGAATTTTTAAAATATGAAAATGCAAAAAAAATGAAAAAATATGGCGTGATAATATAATGCAACAGGGTCCTATGGTATTTTTTTGTTGATTTTTGGAATTTTATAGATGCATGCAATAAATAGGGAAAGCAAAAAGAAATTCCAACACTAGCCGAGGTATTTTTGCAAATAAAAATAAAGCCAAGGTGTTCTGTGCAAAAATCTCAATAGAATAAACATTTATTTAATATTTTAGAACCTTTTTACAATATACAAAACTGCCAGGTGCATAAATGCAAAATTCACAACCCATCACGTAGGGATATACCTGATCCAGACTTTGAGGGACCAAAATGCAATTTGTATTAACTCTAGGGGTCTCTGTGCAAAATTTCCCCGATCACGTGGGACTACACGTGACTCAACTAGGAAGGACCTAAATGTAATATACACTTAATACATGGGGTTTTATGCAAATAACCCAATTATTTATAACCTAACAATTATTTTACAGAACTAAATAATAATTACAAAAGTGCAAGGGGCTAGAGGTGCAATTTACCCCTTAAGGTGCTGGATCGGACGGCTGAGGTTCTTTCACTTGTCCACGTGTCGCTCATCCAACGCTTAGTACCGTTTCGCTGCTGGATGCACGAGATTAGATCATCCAAGATGATCCGACGGTTGAAACGCTGCATCATCCAACGACTGTGCTTCGATCTGGGACGTCTCCATCATCCAACGGCAGGGGAAGAGGTTGGAAGAATAGGGAAGAAGGGTCACTTGGGCGAGCTTCTTCCGACGAGATCTCGCTCCCCTGCCGGCCGCTGCTGCTCCAAAAGGTCCCTCTGGCTTCCTGGAAGGTAGATCTGTCGGCTGGAGGTGTTGGATTTGGCATAGGTGGATCGGAGCTCCTCCGCGAGGTCGGGGAAGTTTTGGAGCTCCATGTGCCTCCGGCGACTCTTGATCTCGACTCTTGGCACTGTATCGTGTGCCTAACCTGTCCAGAAAGATCACAAGGCTCGAGGCGATGCTCCTCAGCCTAGGGTTTGAAGCTGTTAGAGTAAAAAGAGGTGGGTGGCGAAGCTTCCGACGGGGTGGAGGAGCTGAAGCTCCGATTCACGGATCCAAGAGGAATCCGATTGGTCAAAGGTGGCTGGGAGATGAAGAAAATGGCAGGGAACGAAATGGGGTGGAAGTGGCGGTCGAGAAACGTCGGGAACACAGTGAAATGGTTTGCCGGAGCGGAGCTCCGGCGAACTACGAATCTATCTAACTACGCTAATTGACTAATTAAAATACGAAATAAAACACAAGAAATGAACCTACAACTAATTTTAAGCTAACAACAGTAAAAAGAAGAAGCTCGACCTGGGTTTTAGACAAGGAGCATAGCGAACGTCGGAGCGCCGCCGTGGGTGCAGCTCCTACCTCCTCCGACCGATTCAAGGCACCAAAGACCTCCTCCTGTAACGAGGGAGTCTCCAGGACCGAATACGAGGAAGGGAGTTGGATGAAAACTGACCAAATTTGAGAAGAGGCAGGAGCTGAGTTATTTAAGGACATTGGATGCACCCTTATTGACTAGGCGGTAGGGAAGAATCGAAAGGATATACAATGGATTAAAAGTTCTGGTGTGAATCATGATGGACCTGGGAGAAATTTTCGTGAAGAGATCGAAGGTGAATGAGTGATGTATCGAGCGCGAAAAAGGCAAGAAAATCGGGGACTCACCAGGTCTGATGGATCAGACACGCGGATGGGACAGTTGACCAGAGGTCAACGGTCCGCCGCCCCTGATTGGTCCACGTAGGACGCTAAAGGACAAAATAGGGGTTTTATTCGAAAATAATTTATTTAAAATAGTAAATGATTTTATTATTTTTCGAGTATAAAATAAAAATTGTTTATTATTTTATGAAGTATTTTAATATGATTTTTATCTATTTTTTAGCTTGATTTATTAGTAGTTAATTTTTTATTAGTGTATTTATAGGTATATTTACCTATGTTTTGTGTATTTTTATTTTGTATATTTTATTTTATTATTTTATTTTCTAAATTTACATATTTATAATTATTTTTATGAGTCTAAATATATTATTATTTGATTTTTATGAATTTATTTGCACATTTAAATAAATAGGTATATGGATTGTATAGGTATAGGTATAAGTATTTTGCCTATGTTTTGTATACCTCTTTTTATTTTAATATATTTTAATGAGTTTTATTTTTTGTTTTGTATTTCTAATAGAATATATATGATATTAACAATATTCTAAAAATATGAAAGAATAAAATAATTAAAGAATATAGTTCCCCTTTTATTTATATACATATGTATTTCATCTATGGTTTGGCATAGTTTTATTTTATTCTCCTTTTTCTTTTTGGTTTAATTATAATTTTAGTGTACACTTATGTTATAAATATTGTTTACAAAATTATAAAAATATGAATTTGTAAAAATAATGAGTAATGAATAAATCGAATATTTTAACCGGTATTATGTATAATAGGGGCCCAAAACCTATATTTTGCACAGTAACTCCAAAAAAATATAAAACTGCCACCATTAAATAGTTCATGAAAAGCTATATACAATTAGAGGTGATTTTTCCATGTTTTGATTTTTATTTGTAAGATATGGGTCTGTGAATTTTGGTTTCTAGCTTTTTATTCTGGGTATAAAATGTACACTGTATATTATTTTTGTACAAACTCAATTTTGTATTTTTATTTACATTATTATCTACAACTTTTATGTATAAAATTTCTTTATTTGAGGAATAAATAATTAGATACAAAATAGGTGTCAAAAATGCATAAATCAAGAATGAATAAATGAGGTATTTATTGTGTTTTTCGCCCTTATCTCCCCCTACTTTATTCCTTGTCGACCAATTCCATTATGGACTTGGTCTCGGGGTCAGGATCATAAAATATTTGCAATATTTTATTCAATTTTCTTTTCTTCTCTTTATTATATAATTTTGGCATTAAAAACCTTATTTTATGTGCAATTAATACAATAACTAATAAATGCTATCATAGACAAATTAAGGTTATTTACATGCATTAGCTAGGGTTTCCAAGGCCAAAATGATAGAATAAAGGTGATGAAATGGAGATTCATCACCCCCTATACTTGCCTTTGCTAGTCCCTAGCAAATACTTATGCAATAAGTACAAAAAATAAAGAATAAGAAGAAAAGAAAAGGCAAGAATAAAGAATTTAAAGAATAAATTGAATTGATCATGATTATTACACTTATCTGTACAAAATCAAAGTTTGGAGCTCAGGTTAGAACTTGGTGTGAAAATGTGTGTGGAACCTGGTTGGGAACCAACTTTAAAACACAACAGCCTTCGAGAGTCACAGAACTCGGTTCGACCCACCTCAATAGCTTGGTCAGAACTGACCTACATCATACACAAACCCTTATGACTATGAAGTTGACTTGTATAGTGTAAGTGATAGTGGCTCTCCCCAACTGAAATGACAAAGGAACTGACTTCTCCATAATGACAACCCAATGATTCCCCAATCCATTCCTCTGTCGTCGAGGAGCGGGGTATTCCCTTCTAAGTTCAAGTGGCATCCGACTCAAGAGGAGGAGGGGAAGAAGAGAATGGACGGTAGCCAGTGTAGCTACCTATCCCGGGATGCAAGACCAGTGTAGTCAAGTCATCCAGCTGCAATCTCACATGGTATAACTTTGATGCTCAAGCTTGCTTATGTTCCATACAACATATATACATACTCTGATAGGCACTTTCATTTTTATTTTCAAGCCTGTCTACTTTTTTTGAGTTTTTTTTTGAAATACTATTCACAGCAACATTTACATAAGGACTTTTTCCTCTTGAGCCAGAAGACTATCCCTCTTTTGAAGCTTTATCGCAACCCACACTCTCCTGTCATTCGACTTTATTGAAACTAGACCAGGTTGGGGTGCACTTCCCTCCCTAGACGAGGACGAATGTTTCCACCCGTGTGCGTCTCAGACTAGCAAATCCAACCTCCTCACCACTTCAACTGAGTTGAGCCAAGTGAAAGGTGCAAGTGTCCAAGTTAGGTCACAGTCGACAAGAATCATGCGTGTGTCTCGAAAAGTTCTGTTTAATCAGTTGAGGTGACTTGAATCCAACCCTGATTTCTCAAAGAATTAAGTCTCAATAGACCTGAAGTACCTTAAACCTAGTTCCCATAAGGTTCCAGTGCAGTTAGGTGCGGTAAGGTCCAACCAAGCTCCAATCTTCGACTTCATTGGACTAGTTCAATCATCAAGCTCAATCAAAAAATATGAATGCTATGCAAATGCTATTTACAAATATGCAAAGAATAATGCAATATTTTCAAAGAATTTGAAAACAAAGAGAATAATTTTTAAACAAAGAATTTGCAAATAAAAGAAATTTGGCACCCAAAGTATATAAAATATGTACTGCTATTTACACGGGCGTACCGCTTTATATATTTACAAAACTTAAGAATTTAAATAATTTTATAGGTTTTAACAAAGTGACTTATTTAGGTGTATATACAATTGATAAAGAATTTAATGTATTATATATATATATATTTAATGATGCTTTTATTCCTCAAATTTATTTGAAAATAATTTTGAAAACTATAGTACAAATTTTTTTGCAAAAATTTACAAACATTTGAAATCCATTTTGCAAAGATTTTGCAAACACTATATACATTTTTCAAAATATTTTTACAAACATTTTCATAATCATTTGCAAATAGGTTTTCAAATCCTTTATTTCACATAAATATAAGAATTTTTGCAATCAAAATATTTTTACAAAGGTTGAAAATATTTCACAAAAAGTTTTCCAAACGGTTCACACCATTTTTCAAATCATTTTGCAAAACGATTTTAACCTGATTTATTACTCAGTATATAAAAAAGACTTTGAGGAATAAAAAGCACTATTAATGCATTATATCCTATTTTTAGCCATATTTATTAATAATTACGAGTTTGACTAAAGTATATACAGAGTATATACGACCCCCTATACTTTGCATGAGCTATGTCCTCATAGGTCAAAGAGAAAAAGAGAAGACATAACTCATACCGAGTATAGAAAAGTCTAAAGAATAATAGAATGAATAGAATGAATGAATGAATAAGGGAATGAAGCAATGAGAAGTCGACCGTCCCCCCTATACTTAGGATGAAATGATCCTAAGTATAGCAAACTATATACATGCAGGGAGGGTCGAGGGTGAGAATAAACAGATCAATGAATGAATCAGAGGTGCGGCCCCCCCATACTTAGGTCAAAGTACGTCCTGAGTACAGAATACTGACACAAAGGGACGACACCTTTTAGAAGAATAAAGAATAAGATCAGGAAAAGAAGAAAAGAAGAAAATAAGAGAATATACAGATCTTATGAGAAGATCGTGGAGAATGTACACATCACTCCCTCTATACTTAGGGTGAGATATCCCTAAGTATAAGCAATGACAGGAGTGATGAAGCTAAATGAGGAAAGAACAACGCGGTGTGTGCCCCCTATACTTAGGACAAAGTACGTCCTAAGTATAGTCACAGAGATATGGAGATAGATTAGAGGCACATATCATGCGGGAGAAAGAAGGAATAAATCACACGTATACACAACAAGTAAAGACTGATGAGGTACAAGACGGTATCCGGTAAGCGAGTATCGTGCTCTCGTTGTCGTCTACCTGTGAGAACGAGGACGTAGTCAGATAGTGAAAGGACACCCGAGTCTGCAATCAAGTGGGTGTCAGCAACTGGGGAATAGAGATCGAAAACTAAGGGGAGGACCGGTAGCGCGAATCAGAATATCAGCTCATAAGGAAGGAATGGGTGAGCGGAGTCGATACCGTAAGACTTGGATGGAGAAGGAATAGTACAGACCCCTCCAAGTCAATCACGGTCTCAAAGACGTATAATCAGTTAAAAATAGGAGACTCTCAATGTAGTGGTGTAGCATTTGGTATTAATAGACTCAGAAGGTCAAAAGAACATACCAAAAACTTCACACCAGGACACAACCCTGCGAGGGTCCTCAAGGTGAGCGGGATCAGAGAAAAATGAGAAGACTCGGCTCCGTGCTCCAACAAAAGGAGACACAACTTGGGAAGAGATCGAGTGCCAAAATCAGCAGACCCGACTTCGTGCTCCAACAGAAAGGAGGCACCAGAAGTGAAGCCGAGTACCAAAAATATGATGTACACTCCCGCAAACAACCCTCAGGGAGTAGTACATGCTAATCAATGAATAATCAGAATAGAGGCTCACCTCTACGATGGTCGTCAAGGAGAGCAGGCTCAAAGGAGCTGGATCCATCAGACGGATCATAGTAGCGGTCTCGGTAGGTGACAGATCGGCTACCAGCAGAAGAGACCATCAAGTTAAGAAAGTGTGGCAGCGTCCCTCAGATAACCCTCGGGGAGTGTACTACCAACTGAGCAGAGAATAATCAGAGAAAGATGGCTCATCCTTGCGAGGACCGTCAAGGAGAGCAGACTCAAAGGAGTCAAGTCAATTGGGTCCCAAGATCTAACAGATCGGGTAATCATCTAAGTAGCGGGGACCGAAAAGATATCAGACGACTTGGTTCCATGCTCCGGCAGTCAGGAGACACAATCAGTAAGGGGAACCGAGCGTAAAGAAAGTGTTGCATTTTCCTGCAGGTAGTCCTCGAGGAGCAATGCAAGCTAATAAAGGAATAGTCAGATCAGATCTCATCCTTGCGAGGGTCATCCTGGAGAGAGAGGACTCAAAGGAGTCAATCAGAAAGGCACCAGTAGACGACAGACCGTCTACCAGTAGAAGAGACCGCAAGATCTAGCAAGGTGTCATAGTCCTCACAGATAACCCTCGGAGAGCACTATGAACTAGTCATGGAATAGTCAGAAAAGTGAAGCTCATCCTTGCGAGGACAATCAAAGAGAGAAGACTCAACGAAGTCAAGTACATTGGTCTAGTGCACCGACAAGTGATGACACGAAAAATGCGAGCGAGCGAGGTAATCAGGTATGTCTCAAGTGGTCGTTGCGACCTCAATCGCCCGGGTGTGTCAATCAAGAAAAAGAGACCACCAATATAAGATAAAATCAACTAAAGATCAATAGCGGTCTTGTTATTATTTTAACCTGGTATAGCGACCAAGGTCGAACTCAGGGAGCACGTAATGGCCTTGCAGCCTATGAAGTAGTCAAGAAGAAAATAAAAGAAAAGAAGAGTGTATTTTTGGTGGTTTTTAATTCTTTTTATATTTTTTTGGATTTTTAAAGTATTAAGAAAATAAAGAAAACAAGAATACAAAGCAATTCAACTATTTATTTAATGCACTAAAAATCAACCAAAAATTCAAATGAAAATAATTTTGTGTATTTTATGATTTTTACTGTTTTTAGTGAATTTTTGAGATTTTTCTGATTTTTATTTAATTTTCTAAAAATGAAACAAGGTCAGAAAAAGGAGGTACTGTCCAGCTGAGCTTAAGGGACCTAGATAAAATATCTAGAAATCCCCAATAAGCCTGAAGGTAATTTTCTTGTATAGAGAAAGAAACAAGGAAAATTTGAGCACCTTAATTTTTATTTTTGGGTTTTTAGATTATTTATTAGAAGTTTTATGGGTTTTTAGGTGTTTTGTGATTTTTATGAGTTTTAGGTAATGAAAAATAGCCAAAATTGGCTAGAAAGTAAAACAAGCCAAAAAAAACAGTAGCTAATTTTCTTTGTAATTTTTAGGTAGGTTTTAATATTTTTTTGTGATTTTTAAAGTCAAACAGTAACACAAATGGGTGTTTTTGAATTTTTAAAAATATCAAATCAAAACAAAAGTGTCCCCAAAAATTCCAGAAAATTTTACACTATGGCAGAAGCCATGTGTCCAATTTTCATTGGATTTGGAGTAGATTTGTTATTTTATTCAAAAATAAGAAGTAGGTACTGTGCATAGGGACCTGAGTGCAAATACCAAGAGTTCTGGGGGGTCCAGTGCAAAATACCTAGGGAAAAACGCACGTCGCGCGTGCCTGAGGCACTCAGGGACCCAAATGTAAGAAAAACTAAGTCCTAGGACTATTTGGTAACAGGTACCAAAAGTCCGAGGGCTAGTTTGCAATTAACCCATGAATAAACGCACATGCACTATTAATTCACGCACAGGGGTATAAAAGCAATTACCTAAAAGTTTTCATTCATTTCAGAACAAACCAGAACTACAGGGAACAAAGTGCAAATAACCCAACAAAGCACGTGTCGATGCACGTCCTACACCATACACAGGGGCATAAATGCGAATGAAATAAAGCACAGGGTCCACGATGCAATTGTATTAAAAACTAAACAACTAAACTATATATTTACAAGACTAAACGCGAAATAAAGTAAAAGGAAGGGCCTAAGGGTAAATTACCCTTTATTAATGAAGCTGTTGGATGGGTGCCACGTGGTGAATCAGACGGTGAGGGACGACTGGCGCTCCAACACTGGGCTCCTCGCAAGAATCTGACGGTCCAGGCGCTGCCACGTAGAAGATCAAACGACGGTCAGAAGTGGTGGCTGCATCACGCTGGATCGACGGTGGAGATCGACCCCCGAAGGATCTGGCGGTCAGGGACACTCCTCAAATGGACGGGCACGATCAAGTCTGGAGCGCGGGGTCGATCGAACGGCGGAGAGAGATAGAGGACGAACTGGCCTCCGGCGAACTTCGCCGAGGTTGTGACGGCACTGGCCTTCTCCTGGGAGCCCTCTGACGATCGAAATGGGAAGCTGCGGGCCCTCCGCGTCTGCTGGAGGTCTCCGATGACCCAACCGAGCTCTGGGGAGCTCCGGCAAGGTCGGCGGAGGCGGAGCTGCTGGACCTGATGGTCCAAGCCCTCAGATGGGCTTGGATGAACCTGCAAAATGCACCAACAAGCTCGCGGGTCGAGGGCAAACTGCCTCGACCCCGTTAGGCGAGGTGAAAGTGGTCTGGGAGTCGGTGCGGGCGAGCTCCGGCGAGGGGATGGACGGAGGAGCTCAAACCCCAGCTCCTTTGTGAGCTGGGTTGAATGGAGGGGTGCAGAACGTGCGTGGGAGGAAGGCGGAGGCTATGGTGCATCCCGATGATCGAATGGATGGGTGACGTGACCGGAATCGAAAGTGGTCGGCGGAGCAGCGAATTGGGGGTACTCAGAAATTAGAGAAAAGGAGGAAACAACTACGCTACATGGGTGGATGGTTCGACTGGGAAGGAGCTTGCGAAGCTCTGGGTCCTCGCCTCAAGGAACGTCGACGTCCGAAGCTCTGGCTCCTGCTCTGGGCGGAGCACGACGGTGGTGGCTCGCCGGATCAGTGGTTAGAGCGCCCTCAGCCTCGCTGCAACACCTCCGAGGCAAGTTGTCACTCTCGCGCAGAAGGTGGAGGTCACTGGAAGGAGGAACGACAAGCCAAAGATGGGAAATGGAGTGGCGGAGCTCGAGCTTAAGTATGGGTGCAGGTCCGGGAAAGATGGCTCGAGTCCGGCTCTATGGAGCACGGATCCCTAGGATCAATGTCGGGCGAGGTTCCCGGATCACAGGAGGGTGATTAGGACGTGGGTTTAGGTGCAAGGTGTTCGGGTTTAGGTGCAAAAATAGGGAGAAGTCGGGTCACCCGCCTAAAGCCCGTGAGAGGTGGTCCTGGGGGGGAGTTGACCGGGCGGTCAACAATCCCCCTGGACCAATGGGAAGCGGCCGCGTGGCAGATATTTGAAAATCAAATTAAAAATAGCTAATGGCCGAATTATTAAAAAGTCAAAACAAGAAATATTTTTATTTTATTTTTTTTCTATTTTTTAGTGATTTTTAATTAATTTTTCAAAGTAAAAATAAGGTATGTACATTATATAGCTATATATAGGTATATGTACAATATAGGGTTTTTAATTTTGATTTTTAATTTGTTATTTTTATACAATTTTATTCCCATTTTATATTTTATTTATTTATATCATAAAATAAGGAATAAAAAGATATTTTTATCTTATTTTTATTATTTTTTTACATAGGTGAAATAAATAGATATGTACATATATATACATGGTATATTTACAATGTTATTTTTGATTTTTAATTTTGTTATTTTTATTTTGTTTTTGTTTTAATTTATTTTATTTATTTACACCATAAGACATAGAGTATGTACAAGATTTTTGGAAATTAATCTTATTTAATCATAAGGCTAAATAAATATAATATGAATGGACTATATACATGGTGACTATGTACATGAGTGATGTTTTTGTTTTCTTTTTAATTTTTCTACTTTTATCTTGATTTTATCTTTATAAATATATACAAATATTTACAAGCCTATTTTAGTCTATTTTTTAGAGGAAAATATTTTTATTTTATTTACATATATATATACACACATGAGCCCCTATCTCCCTCTACTTTGGCTTTTATGTGGTCAGGCCCACGCTGAGCCCTCCCTTGGGTTAGGTTGCTCAATATTTATTCTAAATATTTCCCTCTTTTTCTTTTTGATCTTTATTCTTTTATTTTTGCACAAAAACATGCTAATTATTACTTTTTACACAATGCATGCTTTTGGTAATTATTTATATTTACAACTATATACATGCATTTGCAAAGGTTTTTGTAGCTAAAATATAAGAATAAAGAGTGATGAATGAGTATTCATCACCCCCCTATACTTAACTTTGCTGGTCCCTTAGCAAACACTTATTTGAAAAGTGAAAAAGAAAGAAAGAAAAAGAAAAAGAGAATGTACATGGATCAAGGTTGATTTATTAAACTTGCCTTCATTAAATTAAGGTATGGAGCTCTATCAGATCTTTGGATTATCAATGTGTCGGAACCTTATTTGGACTTAAGCCTAAAACTCAACAGCCTCTAAGTTCCACTAATCTATAACCAAGACTCCTCAATGCTCCCGATCAGAACAAGTCATCAATCACAAACCCTGAAGACCATGAATCTTTTCTTGTCCTGTGAATGTGAGGTATAAGCTCTCCACCTCAGAAATGGCAACTTGACAACCCTCCCCAACAAGGTAACTCTATGACCTCAATCTGGCCACTCTTTCCTCGAGGAGCGGGGTATTCCCTTCTAAGTTCAAGTTCAACCGGCTCAAGAAGAGGAGGAAGAAAAGAATGGGTCAAGGCCAGTGTAGACATGTACCCTTGGGAGCTTGACCAGTGTAGCCAAGTCTCCCTGCTGCAAGCTACATAAGGTGGATCATGAACTCAAGCTTTGCTTATTGCACTCTATATACATACTCCGGTGGGATTATCATTTTCTATCAGACCCACCACTTTTATGGAGTTATTTTCTTTTTGCATTTTTTTCAAGTGCATCTATACAACATATACATGTGCAGCATATGTACAAGGAGTTTTTCCTCTTGAGCCAGTAGACTATCCCTCTTTTGAAGCTTTATTGCAACCCACAACTCCCGTCGTTAGACCTCATGACAACCAGACCAAGTTGAGACGCACTTCCTTCTCTAAAAGAAGAAGAGAGGTTCCGCCTAGAAGTACTACCCTCATATGCTACCCCAAGTCAAGGAAGACTGCGTCCTCACCACCTCATCCGTAGAGAGCTCGGTGCAAAGTGCTGGTGTCCAAGTAAAGCCATTGTCTATATGAGTCATGTGTTGTTGTTAAGTGCTCTACTTAGGCTCATTGAGATGACATGTGATCATAGCCTAGTGGACTCAAAGAATTAAGTCACCATGGACCTGAAAAAGCCTTAAAACTAAGTCCTATAAGGTTCCTCTTATAAATTAGGTGGATTAAGATCTTAATCAAGCTCCATTTCTCAATTTGATTCCAGGCTAGTTTAAATGTCAACTATCATCCAGAAAAACTATATACATATGTACAAAAGATGCTATTTACACAAAGTTTACAAACATGCAAAATTTTTGAAAAATGTTTTGAAATCATGAATGGATGATGCATGAAGTGCAAGTTTTGCAAAAAGTATTTACACACATTTACACAAGATTTTTGCAAACTTTTGATTTTCAAAACATTTTGGAAAAATTTTGTACTATATACATAATTTTGATAAGAAAATATTTTCACAAACTTTACACAAAAGATTTTTGAAATCATTTTTACAAAAATAATTTGTACACTAGCTATTTATGTGCAAATAAAAGAATGTTTATGTACATGAAAATTTTTTTTTTTGTGATTTTTAGGGTTTTTAGCCATTTTATTTATTTACACACTCAAACAAAGTACGAGTTATGGCTAAAGTATATATGAAATATATACACACCCCCCTATACTTAGCTCGGACGATGTCCTCAGAGTCAAGAGCAATGAAGAAGACATAACTCGTGCTAGGTGTAGGGAAGTGAAAAGGAAGGCTATATACAAAGACGAATGAATAAGAGATTCTCGGCTTTTCCCCCTATACTTAGGATCAAGTAATCCTAAGTATAGCAGGTTGTACACAAAGGGAAAAACCGAGTGGAGAATATACAGGGTCTACCCCCCCTATACTTAGGGTAAAATATCCCTAAGTATAGGCAGCAAAATCAGGGGTAGACAGAAACAAAAGAAGTACCCAAAGGTCCTACATCCCCCCTATACTTAGGGTAAAGTGCACCCTAAGTATAGCATAATCAAGAGATGAAGAAAGGGATGTGGGACTAAAGAATGTAGTGATATAGACATCTGGATCTATACAAGGCGGAAGATCAGTGAAACTCAGGCGTGAGATGCATTAGATGTGAGTCAAAGACCACATCTCACGCAAAATGGATAGGGGCAAGATCAACGACCTGCGGCTCATGATCTAGAAATGGCTTGAGCCGCTGGCCGTTCACTCGAAAGGTACTCTTAGAAGACAACTCGGATATATCAATGCTACCGTTGTTGTGTACCTTTCTTGCCAAGTAGGGTCCCTTCCACTTGCTCTGTAGCTTCCCTGGAAATAAACGAAGCCTCGCTAAAACAACCATACTCTCTGACCTGGCTCAAAATTCTTGTGGCTGATATGAGAATCATGCCACTCCTTCACTCTCTCCTTATACTGTAGGCTGTTTGAGAAGGCGGTATCTCTCAACTCCTCTAGGGCTGCTAACTCTGCCCTCCTCTGGTCTCCTACACCATCTGGATCCATAAGTATATCAGTAACTGCCCAAAGTGACTTGTACCTCAGCTCAACAGGTAAGTGGCACGGCTTGCCATATACGAGGTGAAAGGGAGATGTGTCCAATGGTGTCTTGAAAGACGTCCTATATGCCCACAAGACCGAGTCCAAAAGCTGTGACCAATCCTTTCGGTCTGGGCGGACGACTTTCTGCAATATAGTCTTGATTTCCCTGTTCGACACCTCGGCTAGACCATTCGTCTGTGGATGGTAAGGTGTAGCAACACGATGGTCTATACCGAACTCGCTAGCAAGGGCCTTCACATGGTCGTTGATGAAATGAGACCCCCCATCTGAAATCAAAACTCGAGGGACCCCGAACCACGTGATGATGTGCTTCCTCAAAAATCTGCAAACTGTCCTCGCATCAGTGGCTCGGGCGGGGATAGCCTCAACCCAACGACTAACATAGTCCACGACCAACAGAATGTAGTCAAATCCCTGACTCTTAGGGAATGGACCCATGAAATCGATGCCCCATGTGTCAAAAACCTCACAGAAGTGAATGGGTTGCATCGGCATCATATCACGCTGTCCACAAGTGCCCATCCTCTGACAGTCAGTACACCTCTTCACGAACTCATCAGAGTCCTTGAAGAGGGTAGGCCACCACAAGCCGGATTGGAGCACTTTCTGTGGCGTTCTCCTCCCAGAATGATGTCCTCCTGCCTCAAGCTTGTGGCAGTAAGTGAGGACGCTATGGTGCTCCTCCTGAGGAATGCACCGACGCCAGATGCTATCCCCTCCTTCGTGGTAAAGGATGGGATCCTCCCAGTGGTAGGACTTGGCCTTCGCGAGGAAGATCTCAAGCCTCTGCCTGGGCCAATCTTGTGGGACTTTCCCAGCAACGAGAAAGTTCACAATATCGGCATACCACGGGAGTGAGGCGATAGCAAGGATCGCCTCATCTGGGAAGGTCTCACAAATGGGATCAATCTGCTCAGACTCCTCAGGCTGCTCTAAACGGGAGAGATGATCCGCCACCACATTCTTGACTCCAGGCTTATCCTTGATCTCAATGTCGAACTCCTGGAGTAGAAGGATCCATCTAGTAAGTCTGGCCTTGGCATCCTTCTTTGCCATGAGGTATCGGATGGCGGTGTGATCAGTGTACAAGGTCACTCTAGATCCAATGATATAAGATCTGAACTTATCTAGGGCGAACACTACGGCTAGCATCTCCTTCTCCGTGACCGTGTAATTCCGCTGGGCGGAATCCAATGTGCGGCTAGCGTAGTGGATAGAAAAGGGGACTCCATCCCTCCTCTGTCCCAGCATGGCCCCCACGGCAAAATCGGAGGCATCCGTCATGATCTCGAATGGGAGAGACCAATCGGGTGGCTGGAGAACAAGAGCCTCAATCACACACTGCTGGAGAGTCGCAAAGGACGAAAGACACTTGTCATCGACAAGGAACTCGGTGTATTTCGTCAAGAGGTCAGTCAACGGTCGGGCAATCTTGCTGAAATCATGAATGAATCTCCAATAGAAACCAACGTGCCCCAGGAATGACCGTAGCTGCCTCAAATTGGACGGCGGTGCGAGTTTTCTAATGACATCAACCTTGGCCGGATCAACCTCCATGCCCCTGTTGGAGATGATATGGCCAAGCACCGTCCCTTGAGTCACCATGAAGTGACTCTTCTCCCAAGAAAGCACCAAATGGACCTCTATACATCGCTGGAGTACCCGGTCTAGGCAGTCAAGACAGGAGTCGAATCCGTCACCGTAGACCGAGAAATCGTCCATGAAGACCTCCAAACACTCCCCTACCATGTCCGTAAAGATCGATAGCATGCATCTCTGAAAAGTCGCAGGGGCATTGCATAGCCCAAATGGCATGCGTCGAAAGGCATATGTGCCGAAGGGACAGGTAAAGGTGGTCTTCTCCTGATCCTCAGGAGCGATGGCTACCTGGTTGTAGCCCGAGTACCCATCCAGGAAACAGTAATGGCTCTTCCCTGCTAGTCTCTCAATGATCTGGTCAATAAAAGGCAGGGGAAATGGTCCTTCTTGGTGGCCTGGTTGAGTCTCCTGTAGTCAACACAGACCCGCCAAGAGGTGGGTACTCGTGTAGCAATCTCCTCTCCCGACTCACTGATCACAGTCGTGATGCCCGTCTTCTTGGGCACCACATGCAAGGGGCTGACCCACTTGTAGTCGGAAATGGGATAAATAAAATCTGTGCTCCACCATTTTCAGATTTCCTTCATGACGACCTCTCTCAGGTTGGGGTTCAACCGCCGCTGGAACTCACGCGATGGCTTCTCCCCCTCCTTGATATAGATATGGTGGGAGCACAACGCTGGACTAATCCCATGGAGATCTGCTACGCTCCATCCGATTGCCTTGCGGTTCTTTTCAAGAACCCCCATCAAACGGGATTCTTGCTCTCCAGTCAGATCGGCGGAGATGATGATTGGGTACATCTCAGGCTCGCCCGCAAGGAATCGATACTTCAGCGAAGTAGGGAGCGGCTTCAGCTCTAGACAGCTGGGTGCTGACAAATCTGGCTTCGGAAGAAGATGCGTGTATGCTGCCAAGTCTGCCTGGGAGAATGAAAACGAACTCTCGCAAACTGGATCTGGAGAAGGCTGCTCAACTGAACTGTCTCTGATCTGCTCGGCATCTACCTCCTCCTCAGCTGTAGGCTCTGTGAGACTCAGGTCTAGTATGTGATCCTCGCAATTTGCCCAATCAGACTCTGAATCCGAGGGATCTGCATCAAACAAGGTGGCATCAATACCACTTTCACACAAGGTGGCCTCAGTACCACCATCACTAGAAATCGTGTTGCGGTCGAGAACCGGCTCTGCTGCCACTGAAGTATCCTGGACCAGGGTTGTGCTCTCCAAGCTCTCCTCTGCTATCAACTCGGCATCAGCGGTGTCTGGAAATGAGAGGATGGCATGTGCTGCAGGGTCTGCCCATACTGCCTCATCGTCTGTGATCACAAAATCACAGTCCTGGTGGATGTCTACCCCGGCATCCGTCAGCTGCTCTGTATCTGTACTGGTCTCTGAGCATGCTCTGTCTCTGGCTCTGTAGTCCTCGACCGTCTCTATTTGTACACTTTCACCATCGACGCGAAAGTATACCTTCCCGCTATCATGGTCAGTCACCGCCTTGGCTATGGCCAAGAACGGACGACCGAGGATGATGGAGGTATCAGCCACTGAATCAGGGATGTCCATGTCGAACACTACGAAGTCCACGGGGAATTGCAGGCCCTGAATAGTGACGACAACGTCTCGCAACAACCCCTTCGACCTCTTGACAGATCGATCAGCAAACTGAAGGACTGTCCTGCTCTGTCTAAGAGTGCCCAACTCGAAGCGGTCGAGAAGGGCTGTCGGAAGGAGGTTGATAGACGATCCACTATCCAATACAGTCCGGTCGAACCTCTGCTCTCTAATGTGACATCTGACATATGGGGCTCCTGAATCTGGCCTCTTGGCTGGCAGACGGTTCTGGATCGCGAAACACGTGGTTTTCGTCAGCACATGAATCTCTGAATGGTGGTTCCTCCTCCTCCTCCTTAATGTAGTCCTGTCTCTCAAAGAGCGCTGAAGAAGGGGGATGTGCTACAAAGCCTCCTGAAGGGTCAGCTGTATATGGAATCGGTCAATCATGCTTTAGCTGAACTCCTCCTGCTCTCTCTTTTGTGGATCTTTTTCTTTTTTCTTCCCCTTCCCCATCAGAAGGGCTCTAGGGAAGGGGATCACAGGGTCCTTCTCAGATGAAGGACTAGGAATAGGTCTAGACGGCTCGCCGGCCGGATCCGCACATACATCAAGCACCACAGTGGGACCAGAGTAAACTAAACCTTTTCCTTTATTCACAACAGGGTTCTGAGCTACATCAGTGGAAGGAAAAATAACAACTCTCTCAGAATGAACACCGGTAGCCTCAGTACCACCACGGGCTGGCTCTGCTGGATGTCTCGCGACCTCAGTACCGCGCTCTGGCTCGGCATCTCGGGTGGCGTCAGTACCACCTCCTCGAACAGGTGAAACGACGGCCTCAGTACCGCTGGTGGGATCAGCATCCTTGGTGGCATCAGTACCACCGTCATCATCATGAGCGGCCTCAGTGTTGCTCTCCTCCTCCTCATCTGGCGCTCTAGATGTATCCTCATGATGTCGCTCAGCTGAGGCGCCGCCTGCTGGTGCCCTACCGCTCCTAAGTGTGACAAAATCAGCATCAAATAGATCTGAAGACATATCATCAAATGGATCACTAGGAGTGGCATGCTCAGTGGAAGCTACCTGCTCAGACTTCCGCTTCAGGCTGTTGGGATTCGGCTCTATCTGGGCAGGAATGGCGGCCTTCCCTCTCACAATGTCTCGCATCTCCTGGCGGAACTCGTCCATCTCCCGTCTGAACGTAGCCTACTGGTTCGAGAGGAGGTGGGCTATGTCGTCCAAGGTGGGGCTCTCGTATGGTGGACCATGGGAGCCCGACGGGTAGCCTCTCTGGTAATGAGGCTGCTGGAACTGTTGCTGCTGCTGCTGAGAGGGGTAAGAGGAACGGTGTTGCTGCTGGTGTGGCTGGTGAGGCTGCTCTCGCCTCCAAGACTGTCCCTGCTGATAGGGACGAGGAACGAAGGGTGACTGCTGCTGTGACTGATAGGCTGGGGGCTGCTGCTGCTGGTGATCTCTCTACTGGTTGTACTGCCCTCCCTGACCGGATGACTGCTGCTGGGGCTGGGCACCTCCGTTCCCCCACCTGAATCCGGGATGGTCTCGTCGGATCCCAGGCTGAGGACGGTCATACCAAATCCTGTTGACATCCATCAACGGCTCTGCATCGTACTGGGCTGGCGGGAGTACTGCCAGAGGCTGATCCGGCTGGTATACCACCATCTGCATGTCTGGAGATGGTGGTGACTGGTAGGTGGGCTGCGGCTGCTGGTACGGCTCCGCCTGTACAAGGTGAGCCTGTCTAGGTTGCTGGTGTGAGCTGGAGCGCTGGAACGAGCTGCTGCTGTCGCCGGTATCGCCTCGCGACTGAAGACGGGGCTGGGGAGCCGTCTGTGCCTCCTGGAGACACATGAGCTGGGTCTTCATGTCTCTCAGAGTCTGTGCCATCTGCTCCATCTGAGTGATACCCTGGCACGGCTTCTTCTCGATCAGCTCCATCCGATCCAACTTCTCACTGATGATACCCATATCCGCAGCGGATGACTCTGCCTGTGTTGCTGCTACTGCGGATGAACTGGATGGACCGGCGTCGACCCGTGCTATCCTTTGGTACTGCACGGTTCCTAGCTGCTGCTAGGGTCTGCCCTGAGTATACAACCTGGTCTGGGACATCACCATGTAGTTCTCGGCCATCTCCTCGTAGATGGCCCAGACCTGGTCGTGATCCTTGGCGAAGTAAGACCCGCCACAAGAAGCATTCACCAAGCCCTGGAGCTCTGGTGTCAGCCCGCTGAAGAAGCTCTGCACAAGGTTGGGCTTCGAAATGTCATGGTGCGGGCATCGGTCAGTCAGCTCACGGAACGTCTCCCATGCCTCATGGAATTGCTCGTTGGGGAGCATGGAGAAGTTGCTGATGAGGGCTCTCGCTGCATTGGTCCGCCCGAGTGGATAGTACTTGTTCAAGTACTCAGTGCGGAGCTGCTCCCAGGTGTAAACAAACTTCCCCAAGTGCTTCAGCCAGGTGGCTGCTCTGTCGGCCAAGGAAAAGGGGAAGGCAATCATCCGAATCGTATCCTGGTCCACCTGACGATCGTGGACAGTACTGCAGATCATGAGAAACTCCTGGAGGTGGAGATGGGGCTCCTCAGTAGCGAGTCCATGGAAGCAGGGGAGTAACTACAAGGTGTTCGCGGGGAACTTGAAGTCCCCCACGATGGCTGGAAGTACAACCCAGTGGTGCGTCAGCGTCGATCCGGGGTTGTGTAACTCCCGCATCGGTCTCGGTGGTCCTCCTGTCGCGGCTACTGCCACTGCGACAGCTGCTGCGGCTGCTGCTGCGGATGCTGCATCTGCATCCTCTGGGATCCTCGATCCCTCTCTGCGCTCCTCACGCTCAGCTCGCATCTACTCCATCTTTCTCCTCATATCGAGCATGAACGCTCCCTAATCCCTCAACTACTGATGAACGGTCTCTAGTGAGGCGATCAGGGTGGAGTTGATCGCACCCTGGTCCAATACGAAGTGCTCTCCTCTGATGTGATCCTTAGAACTACCGGCCATGACGTCTACAAAATCAAATGAGCCAAACTCAGGTGCTGACAAATCTGCTAATCTCTCCTCTGGCTCATGTCTCTCAGAACCGAAAGAAAGGGGGTCGAGGGGGAACATGGCGGAGTCATACTCGGGCTCGGAGAGCTGGTCTCGACTCTCGCGGGCCAACCTAGATGAACGGGTAGACGTGCCCGAAAGCGGTGCAGCTAGAGGCTGCCTAAGAGAGCGTCCACCCATCATCGTGATCTGACGAGTAAGGCAGATGAGATCTGGAGAAACTATGATCGGCAACCAAACCCTCTGTTCACCAACGCAACACGAGATGAAGACCGTAAAGGCTCGGTCAAATTATCTTGTCAAATTTTATTAGGTGAACAAACAATCTATCAGAGCGCTTACGTGACCTGTTGGGATACCCGATGCTACCCCAACCGACTGGCCCACACGGAAGAGTCGGTAGTCAGTCAAGAATAACACCGGAGGGCTCTACCTAGTGTGCGGGTCACTCTCTCGCGCAATCAAACCAAACAATGAGGGGGTTGCTCTCCCCAAGACAAGTTTTTAATTCAGGTGTCTTTTAGGGTCATTAGTTTAAACAGTCCCAATTTTATGGTTTTTCATTTTTAATATTTTTCAATAAAAACAAAGGCCTAACGAATTTTTCGGTTCTCCTGGTTATTTAATTAAAAACAAGGGGGAGAAGACGAAAAAGCCGATGTGCGAAGAAATCAATGATGCATGCAGAGATAGAAATGCGTACCTTCCTCCAGCACTCTACATGCAAGTGATCCACGCAGAAATGTAAAGATAGAAAATAAACTACCTATATGGTGCAGCGATGAAAACCGAGTCCTAAACAAGCAAGTCTACTCGAAGAACCGTCTAACTGGTCACCGATCCTTCAAGCCAAAGGTCCGGTCTCGGTCTACCCCTCCTCCTCCCGACACATCGGGTTCAGGAGCAGCGCTTGGCAGGGCAGGCTACGGCACGTAGGCTACGAAGGGGATGAGTCAGTTATTTTTATTAATCAATTATTAGTAGGTCCAATTAATCGCACTATAGGAACAGGCAAGCAATTAGGTGTGGGGAA
Organism: Ottelia alismoides; assembly: GCA_037367405.1. NCBI lineage: Eukaryota > Viridiplantae > Streptophyta > Magnoliopsida > Alismatales > Hydrocharitaceae > Ottelia > Ottelia alismoides. The sequence goes on along the minus strand of JAZKJV010001004.1, from coordinate 515,097 downwards.
CCTAATAATTACGACACAATCAAGCAGAAAATCCTAAGTCTAGGAGCTCGATAAAAACCGCGTAAAACCGTAAAAGGCAGCAAGAAAACCAAAACCGCGAGAAAAACCGCGAAAAACCTAAGGGTCCCCCGAGCACACCGGTGCTCGGCGAAACAGACCTGCTAGTCAAGCAAAGTCCAAGTCCAAGTCTGAGTGTCCCTGTATTATTACAATAATAATCAAATGAATAATAAAATATCTAAGCTAATCCTATTCTAATCCTCGCCCGCTCGTCAACTCTCTCACGCTCTCCTGCGGCTCCGTGCAGAAGGGAGCCGCCTCCAAGTTCCTTGGTTGCGTCGACTTCTCGAGATCAGCCGCCTCGGTCCTCGGGCCCTCGCAAGAAAGGATACAAGTGGTCAGTCCAACAAAAATAATCAAATAATAATAAAAAAGGGTATATGTGCAAAAATGCCAAATAAAAGAAACACTCACAAACAAAAACAAAAATAAAAGAAAATAAAATAAAATAAAACAAAATAAAGCAAAAATAAAATAAAAACAAAAAGCTGCGAAAAGCCGCGGACTCTGAAAGAGCCGCGGAAAGCTGCGAAAAAGAAAATGAAAATAAAACGAAAACTACTAAGCTGTGCTCCCCAGCAACGGCGCCATTCTGATGACACACAAATTGCGAGCGAGCGAGGTAATCAGGTATGTCTCAAGTGGTCGTTGCGACCTCAAGCGCCCGGGTGTGTCAATCAAGAAAAAGAGACCACCAATATAAGATAAAATCAACTAAAGATCAATAGCGGTCTTGCTATTATTTTAACCTGGTATAGCGACCAGGGTCGAACTCAGGGAGCACGTAATGGCCTTGCGGCCTACGAAGTAGTCAAAAAGAAAATAAAAGAAAAGAAGAGTGTATTTTTGGTAATTTTTAATTCTTTTTATATTTTTTGGATTTTTAAAGTACTAAGAAAATAAAGAAAACAAGAATACAAGGCAATTCAACTATTTATTTAATGCACTAAAAATCAACCAAAAATTCAAATGAAAATATTTTTGTGTATTTTATGATTTTTACTGTTTTTAATGAATTTTTGAGATTTTTCTGATTTTTATTTAATTTTCTAAAAATGAAACAAGGTCAGAAAAAGGAGGTACTGTCCAGCCAAGATTAAGGGACCTAGATAAAATATCTAGAAATGCCCAATAAGCCTGGAGGTAATTTTCCTGCATAGAGAAAGAAACAAGGAAAATTTGAGCACCATAATTTTATTTTTGGGTTTTTAGATTATTTATTAGAAGTTTTATGGGTTTTTAGGTGTTTTATGATTTTTATGAGTTTTAGGTAATGAAAAATAGCCAAAATTGGCTAGAAAATAAAGCAAGCCAAAACAAACAGTAGATAATTTTTTTTGTAATTTTTAGATAGGTTTTAATATTTTTTTGTGATTTTTAAAGTCAAACAGTAACGCAAATGGATGTTTTTGAATTTTTAAAAATATCAAATCAAAACAAAAGTGTCCCAAAAAATTCCAGAAAATTTTACACTATGGCAGAAGCCATGTATCCAATTTTCATTGGATTTGGAGTAGATTTGTTATTTTATTCAAAAATAAGAAGTAGGTACTGTGCATAGGGACCTGAGTGCAAATACCAAGAGTTCTGGGGGGTCCAATGCAAAATACCTAGGGAAAACGCGCGTCGCGCGTGCCTGAGGCACTCAGGGACCCAAATGTAAGAAAAACTAAGTCCTAGGACTATTTGGTAACAAGTACCAAAAGTCCGAGGGCTAGTTTGCAATTAACCCACGAATAAACGCACATGCACTATTAATTCACGCACAGGGGTATAAAAGCAATTACCTAAAAGTTTTCATTCATTTCAGAACAAACCAGAACTACAGGGAACAAAGTGCAAATAGCCCAACAAAGCACGTGTCGATGCACGTGCTACACCATACACAGGGGCATAAATGCGAATGAAATAAAGCACAGGGTCCACGATGCAATTGTACCAAAAACTAAACAACTAAACTATATATTTACAAGACTAAACGCGAAATAAAGTAAAAGGAAGGGCCTAAGGGTAAATTACCCTTTATTAATGAAGCCATTGGATGGGTGCCACGTGGTGAATCAGACGGTGAGGGACGACTGGCGCTCCAACACTAGGCTCCTCGCAAGAATCTGACGGTCCAGGCGCTGCCACGTAGAAGATCAAACGGCGATCGGAAGTGGTGGCTGCATCACGCTGGATCGACGGTGGAGATCGACCCCCGAAGGATCTAACGATCAGGGACACTCCTCAAATGGACGGGCACGATCAAGTCTGGAGCGCGGGGTCGATCGAATGGCGGAGAGAGATGGAGGACGAACTGGCCTCCGGCGAACTTCGCCGAGGTCGTGACGGCGCTGGCCTCCTCCTGGGAGCCCTCTAACGATCGGAATGGGAAGCTGCGGGCCCTCCGCGTCTGCTGGAGGTCTCCGATGACCCAACCGAGCTCTGGGGAGCTCCGGCAAGGTCGGCGGAGGCGGAGCTGCTGGACCTGATGGTCCAAGCCCTCAGATGGGCTTGGATGAACCTGCAAAATGCACCTACAAGCTCGCGGGTTGAGGGCAAACTGCCTCGACCCCGTTAGGCAAGGTGAAAGTGGTCTGGGAGTCGGTGCGGGCGAGCTCCGACGAGGGGATGAATGGAGGAGCTCGAACCCCAGCTCCTGTGCGAGCTGGGTTGAATGGAGGGGTGCAGAATGTGCGTGGGAGGAAGGAGGAGGCTATGGTGCAGCCCGATGATCGAATGGATGGGTGACGTGACCGGAATCGAAAGTGGCCGGCGGAGCGGCGAATTGGGGGTACTCATGAATTAGAGAAAAGGAGGAAACAACTACGCTACATGGGTGGATGGTTCGACTGGGAAGGAGCTTGCGAAGCTCTAGGTCCTCGCCTCAAGGAACGTCGACGTCCGAGGCTCTGGCTCCTGCTCTGGGCGGAGCACGACGGTGGTGGCTCGCTGGATCAGTGGTTTGAGCGCCCTCAGCCTCTTTGCAACACCTCCGAGGCAAGTTGTCACTCTCGCGCAGAAGGTGGAGGTCATTGGAATGAGGAACGACAAGCCAAAGATGGGAAATGGAGTGGCGGAGCTCGAGCTTAAGTATGGGTGTAGGTCCGGGAAAGATGGCTCGGGTCCGGCTCTATGGAGCACGGATCCCTAGGATCAATGTCGGGCGAGGTTCCCGGATCACAGGAGGGTGATTAGGACCCTGGGTTTAGGTGCAAGGTGGTCGGGTTTAGGCGCAAAAATAGGGAGAAGTCGGTTCACCCGCCTAAAGCCCGTGAGAGGTGGTCCTGGGGGGGAGTTGATCGGGCGGTCAACAATCTCCCTGGACCAATGGGAAGCGGCCGCGTGGCAGATATTTGAAAATCAAATTAAAAATAGCTAATGGCCGAATTATTAAAAAGTCAAAACATGAAATATTTTTATTTTAATTTTTTTCTATTTCTTAGTGATTTTTAATTAATTTTTCAAAGTAAAAATAAGGTATGTACATTATATAGCTATATATAGGTATATGTACAATATAGGGTTTTTAATTTTGATTTTTAATTTGTTATTTTTATACAATTTTATTCCCATTTTATATTTTATTTATTTATATCATAAAATAAGGAATAAAAAGATATTTTTATCTTATTTTTATTATTTTTATACATAGGTGAAATAAATAGATATGTACATATATATACATGGTATATTTACAATGTTATTTTTTATTTTTAATTTTGTTATTTTTATTTTGTTTTTGTTTTAATTTATTTTATTTATTTACACCATAAGACATAGAATATGTACAAGATTTTTGGAAATTAATCTTATTTATTTATAAGGCTAAATAAATATAATATGAGTGGACTATATACATGGTGACTATGTACATGAGTGATGTTTTTGTTTTCTTTTTAATTTTTCTATTTTTATCTTGATTTTATCTTTATAAATATATACAAATATTTACAAGCCTATTTTAGTCTATTTTTGGGAGGAAAATATTTTTATTTTATTTACATATATATATATACACACATGAGCCCCTATCTCCCTCTACTTTGGCTTTTATGCGGTCAGGCCCATGCTGAGCCCTCCCTTGGGTTAGGTTGCTCAATATTTATTCTAAATATTTCCCTCTTTTTCTTTTTGATCTTTATTCTTTTATTTTTGCACAAAAACATGCTAATTATTACTTTTTACACAATGCATGCTTTTGGTAATTATTTATATTTACAACTATATACATGCATTTGCAAAGGTTTTTGTAGCTAAAATATAAGAATAAAGAGTGATGAATGAGTATTCATCAACAAGTCGGGCACACAATCAAGATGGAGGCTGAATAGTCATATCAGACGATACGGTTTCGTACCCCAACAGAGTTGCAGTACAGGCATTGAGTGAAACCGATCGTAAAGAATGTATCACATGCTCCCGCAGATAGTCCACAGGGAACATGTAAGCTAAGTCAATGAAATCTTGGGATTGCTGGAAAGTCATCTCAGGTCCTCAAAAGCATTCAATCATCCGGAGGGCATAAGATCATGTGAGGGAGCAAACAATCAGGTCATTCACAAAACATCCTTCAGGTCAATCAAATATGGCTGAGATGGCACGAAAGATAATCAGGAATTCTCAAAGTGCCATAGGTGGATAATAGAATCAGGAGATCAGGAATGGATCAATCACGAAGATGAGAGATCATGTAGGTTCCAATCATTGTCACCATGCAGCATATGTCAAGATAGTCTATCCAGCCCAGAAATCAAAGACGGACGAAACCTCAACATAGATAGATCAGTAGAAACATCATGATAGCATCCTCAAATCACTTAAGCACATCACATCCTCAATTCGGTGTGCGAGATCTAAATCCTCAATACAGAATTACACCTAATCAGCGTGCATCATCAAAAATCCTCAATAAGCTCCTATGCACGCATGAAAGACAAATCCACCAAAAGTAGTATATCAATCTAAGTATCCTCAACATCATGCCCGACTTACTCCAATAATCAATGTAAGTCAAAATCCTTGATGCATGTGATTTTTGAAAGCACAAAAATCCCGGATAATAGAAGAGATGATAACGGGGGACACGAGGAGGGTGGGCAAGGAGAGGAACACAAAGGTCGGGCGAAGGTGATTGAGCGCAAGCGCCAATATCAGGACTTAATGCAAATGAGGAGATATATGTATAAGAGAGGTAGAGAGACTCAAATATGAAAAATGCATGACTCATACGAACGGGGCTGAAAACTCAAAGAGATGCAAATGGACACCAAGTCTCAATCAATACACAAAGCAAACCCCAGATTCACCTACTCAACACCGTGAAGATCGAGAGATGTGGTCTTTTTTATCTTGTCGCTTTTAGAGTTAGGTGATCATAAAAAGTTGCACACACCAAAATTAGGCTTTGGGATTGGGGCACTAATCCTTAGCATGTACGTAGAAATAAAATGCTCAACCGCGGATCATCATCATTTGTGTTCCCAAAAGATGGAACTTTTTTAAGAAAAGGGAATTTGATGAGGGTGGATTCATTACGTTTTATTTTAGGTCCAATAGATTTAACAGTCCCAATTTTATTTTGGTTATCACTTTTTTTGTTATTTTTCAATGCACGTGCCTAACCGGGTTTTCCATTTCCATTTAGCATCCTAAGTGGTCAAAGTCAAAGGGAGAAATCGGAAAAGCCATGCAAGTCGAAAATCAATGATGCATGCCAAGTAAGAAGACTTACAGTGCTTCCTAGCTCTCTCCATGCGGGATGCGGAACAGAATTGAAACCTATGCTATATGAGATGCAATCCGAGGAAATCGCCCTAGATACAGGATGCTATTATCGTGAAGAACATATTTCAAAACTTTACTAAGTCCCAAATCGCATCTATAGGTACATGCATATATATTAGGGATTGGGCCTTAGTCTATGCCAAACAATCCTAAGCTAGGGCTCATTCACACAAAATAATAAAAATAAAATAATAAAAAAAACGTTAAAACCGTCGAGGCCCCCAAGGGAACAACCCCTCGGGCACTGGACCTCGGGAAGTCGGAGCGCCTGAGAGTCTTGTATTATTGCAATTATAGGGTCACTCTCTCACATAAATATACTTAAATAATAATGCAAAAATTAGACTGCCTTCCAAAATTCTCCTCCATCTTCCTTCGATGCTCTCTCCTATTGGCTGGTGTAGAAGAGCCAACTCCGCCTCATTCAGGTGCATCAGACTTCCTAGGAATTCCTCCTTCGCTTGGCGGTCCCTCGCATCGAAGACAAATAAAGAAGAGGGTCAGAACAATCATAATAATATCAATAATGCAAATAATCAAATTAATGTGGACAAGAGTGAAGAATCAAATAAATAATAAGCATCACAAACTATGTTGCTCCTCGGCAACGGCGCCATCTGATGAAGTGGGATTGGGCCGAGTTCGTGTCTTTCCATAAGGCGGTCGACAATCGCTGAGGTGACTTCAGACAGAATCCCAATCGATCAACAATTAACCCACAATCAGAATAAAGCAATTAAATCTCAAAAATGTAGAGTTAAAATTTATTATAACTCTACATACAAGTGTGTATAGGTGTAAGAACAAGTAGAGGTCGAACGGTGGGAGCAGACGGTTTGGGGCAAAAATAAATGTGCAAAATTATTCAATTCTTTTCTTGTCCAAGTTATTGTTTTTGTGGGTTTTTTATTTTATATATTTTTTTATTTTATTTTTGTTTTATATTTTTGTATTTAATTTTTAATTTTTTTATTTTATATTTTCTTTTTGTATTTTTATATTTTTATATTTTCTTTTTCTTTAAATAAAGATATAATATATATATGGTAAGAAAGAGGAGGATAAGGTTTTATAAAAATAGGAAAAAATACTCAAAAGTCAGGAAATAAATTGTTTTGGGGCTTTTTATAATTTTCTAATATTTTTGTGATTTTTCTGGGTTTTTCCTAATTTTTTTGGTATTTAAAAAAAATACGAGCAAATAGTGAAACATATTGCTGGCTGAAATTAAAATGAGGATGAAAAATATCAAATAGTGCCAAAAATTCCTCAAATTAATTTTAAAACAAAGTTAATAAAATACAGAAAATTCATAAATAGAGATTGCATTTTTTATAATTTTTCTAGGATTCTTAATATTTTTATAAATGTTTTTATGGTTTTCAAATTTTTAGGAGTTTTATATTAGATTTTTTAGTGGTTTTTTGATAGAAAATCAAACACACTAAAAGGCACAACACATATTTTTTTGGGAATTTTTTAAGAAGTTATTATTTTTTAGGATTTTTTATTTCAAATAGCAATAAAAATGCATGTTTTGATTTTTTTAAAAATATGAAAATGTCAGAAAAATTCAAAATAAAAATATGGCGTGATAATATAATGCAACAGGGTCTTATGGTAATTTTTTGGTGATTTTTGAAATTTTATAGATGCGTGCAATAAATAGGGAAAGCAAAAAGAAACTCCAACACTAGCAGGGGTATTTTTGCAAATAAAAATAAAGACAATGTGTTATGTGCAAAAATCCCAATAGAATAAATATTTATTAAATATTTCAGAACCTTTTTACAATATATAAAACTGCCAGGTGCATAAATGCAAAATTCACAACGCATCACGTGGGGCTACACGTGATCTAGACTCGGAGGGACCAAAATGCAATTTGTATTAACTCCAGGTGTCTTTGTGCAAAATTTCTCCAATCATGTAGGACTACACGTGACTCGGCTGGGAAGGACCTAAATGTAATATACACTTAATACAGGGGGTTTTATGCAAATAACCAAATTATTTATAACGTTACAATTATTTTACAGAACTAAATAATAAATACAAAAGTGCAAGGGGCTAAAGGTGCAATTTACCCCTTAAGGCGTTGGATCGGATGGTTGAGGTTCTTTCACTTGTCCACATGTCGCTCATCCAACGCTTAATACCGTTTCGCTGCTGGACGCACGAGATTAGATCATCCGAGATGATCCGATGGTTGAAACGCTGCATCATCCAACGGTTGTGCTTCGATCTGGGACGTCTCCATCATCCAACGACAGGGGAAGAGGCTGGAAGAATAGGGAAGAAGGGTCGCCTGGGAGAGCTTCTTCCGACGAGATCTCGCTCCCCTACCAGCCGCTGCTGCTCCAAAAGATCCCTCGGGGTTCGTGGAAGGTGGATCTGTCGGCTAGAGGTGTTGGATTTGGCATAGGTGGACCGGAGCTCCTCCGCGAGGTCGGGGAAGGTTTGGAGCTCCAGTTGCTCCGGCGACTCTTGATCTCGACTCCTGGCACTGTATCGCGCTCCTAACCTGTCCAGAAAGATCGCACTGCTCGAGGCGATGCTTCTCGGCTCGGGGTTTGAAGTTGTTAGCGTAAAAAGAGGTGGGTGGCGAAGCTTCCGGCGAGGTGGAGGAGTTGAAGCTCCGATTCGCGGATCCAAGAGGGATCAGGTTGGTCAAAGGTAGCTGGGACGAAGAAAATGGCAGGGAACGAAATGGGGTGGAAGTGGCGGTCGGGAAATGTCGGGAACACAGTGAAATGGTTCGCCGGAGCGGAGCTCTGGCGAACTACGAATCTATCTAACTACGCTAATTGACTAATTAAAATATGAAATAAAATGCAAGGAATGAAACCTATGACTAATTTTAAGCTAATAATAGTAAAAAGAAGAAGCTCGACCTGGGTTTTATCCAAGGAGCATAGCGAACGCCGGAGCACCGTTGTGGGTGCAGCTCCCACCTCCTCCGACCGATTCAAGGCGCCAAAGACCTCCTCCTGTCATGAGGGAGCCTCCAGGACCAAATACAAGGAAGGGAGTTGGATGAAAACTGACCAAATTTGAGAAGAGGTAGGAGCTGAGTTATTTAAGGACATTGGGTGCACCCTTATTGACTAGGAGGTAGGGAAGAATCGAAAGGATATACAATGGATTAAAAGTTCTGGCGTGAATCATGATGGACCTGGTAGAAACATTCGTGAAGAGATCGAAGGTGATTGAGCGATGTATCAAGCACGAAAAAGGCAAGAAAATCGGGGATTCACAAGGTCTGACGGGTCAGACACGCGGATGGGACAGTTAACCAGAAGTCAACGGTTCGCTGCCCCCGATTGGTCCACGTAGGACGCTAAAGGACAAAACAGGGGTTTTATTCGAAAATGATTAATTTAGAATAGTAAACGATTTTATTATTTTTTTAGTATAAAATAAAAATTGTTTATTATTTTATGTAGTATTTTAATATGATTTTTATTTATTTTTTGGCTTGATTTATTAGTAGTTAATTTTTATTAGTGTATTTATAGGTATATTTAACTATGTTTTGTGTGTTTTTATTTTTATTTTGTATATTTTATTTTATTATTTCATTTTCTTATTTTATATATTTATAACTTATTTTTATGAGTCTAAATATATCTTTATTTGATTTTTATGAGTTTATTTACACATTTAAATAAATAAGTATATGGATTGTATAGGTATAGGTATAGGTATTTTGCCTATGTTTTGTATACCTCTTTTTATTTTAATATATTTTAATGAGTTTTATTTTTTCTTTTGAATTTTTAGTAGAATATATATGATATTGACAATATTCTAAAAATATGAAAGAATAAAATAATTAAAGAATATAGTTCCCCTTTTATTTATATACATAGGTATTTCATCTATGGTTTGGCATAGTTTTATTTTATTCTCCTTTTTCTTTTAGGTTTAATTATAATTTTAATGTACACTTATGTTATAAATAATGTTTAAAAAATTATAAAAATATGAATTTGTAAAAATAATACGTAATGAATAAATTAAATATTTTAACCGGTATTATGTACAATAGGGGCCCAAAACCTATATTTTGCACAGTAACTCCAAAAAAATATAAAACCACCACCATTAAATAGTTCATGAAAAGCTATCCAATTAGAGATGATTTTGCCATGTTTTGAGTTTTTATTTGGAAGATATGGGTCTGTGAAGTTTGGTTTCTGGCTTTTTATTTTGGGTATAAAATGTTCACTGTATATTATTTTTGTACAAACTCAATTTTATATTTTTATTTACATTATTATCTACAACCTTTATGTATAATTTTCTTTATTTAATGAATAAATAATTAGATACAAAATAGGTGTCAAAAATGCATAAATCAAGAATGAATAAATGAGGTATTTATTGTGTTTTTGACCCTTATCTCCCCCTACTTTATTCCTTGTCGACCAAGTCCATTCTAGACTTGGTCTCGGGGTCTGGGTCATAAAATATTTGCAATATTTTATTCTGTTTTCTTTTCTTATCTTTATTCTATAATTTTGGCATAAAAAACCTTATTTTATGTGTAAGAAATACAAGAAATAATAAATGCTATCATCGATAAATTAAGGTTATTTACATGCAGTAGCTAGGGTTTTAAAGGCCAAAATGATAGAATAAAGGTGATGAAATGGAGATTCATCAATGCCCCTATGCATCAGTCGTATGATGCTTAATGTACGCCATGATGTGTACTAGGCCAGATATCTGCCAGGCAGTAGGAGTGGTAAGTCGTTACGAGTCCTGCTATGGAGAGAAACACTGGAATGCAGTGAAGAACATTTTCAAGTATCTAAGACAGACGCAAGATTGCATCTTGGTCTATGGAGATGGTGATCTCCAAGTCTTGGGATATACAGATTCGGATATCCAGTCGGATATTTATGATCGAAAGTTGACATCAGGATTTGTGTTCTTGTTGAACGGTGGTGCTGTGAGCTGGAGAAGCAAGAAGCAGGACACTACGACAGATTCAACAACATAAGCTGAATACAATGTCGTATCGGATGCTGCAAAGGAGGCGGTGCGGTTGCGCAAGTTCATCCTAGAACTTGGCGTAGTTTCCTCTGATACTCCCATCACGTTACTCTGCGATAACTCGGGAGCCATTGCCCATGCGAAGGAATCCATATGAAATCAAAAGAGAAGCACGTGGAAAGAAATACCACATCATTCGGGAGATACAAAATTGTGGTGACATCATCATCACCAAGGTGGCCTCTGCCGACAACATTGCTGATCCCCTTACCAAACCTCTAACATAGAAGGTTTTCAACCAACATGTAATGATTATGGGTTTAAGGATTGTTCCTGAATGGTTCTGAGGGCTAGTGGGAGATTGTTCGCAATGTGAGCCCGAGGTGAACCATTCCAACAATAAATGTTATTGTAATGTTTGATTTATCAATAAAAGTCCCTTTCTGAGATTAAGTGAATGAATGCACTATAAGGTCCCTCTGTACAATTAGGGTTATGTACCATGGCCATCTTAATAATCTTACAGCTGTTGATTCAGTAATAGAATCATAGAGGCTGGTGTTTGGATGAATATCTAAGGAGTTAGATTAAGGACTCATCAAACACCGTCAAGTGATTGTTAAGAGATGATTTCCAGCCTGAGTAGGAGATAGTAATCCTTTCTCATATAGGTTGATATCTGACCGACCTCTTAATGCAAGTCCTCTTCATAAGAATAGAGATTCAGAGGTGTCAGATTAGTTAGGTCAAAGGGTTGACTTATCGAGATCGAGATAAACAAAGTCCTATGTCAAATACTGTCACGATATATGCATGCATCCTCTGACCAGAGACAAATGTATTGATATATGTTTGAGTATGTACATTTGGCAGAACAATAGGTTGATGACCTAACCAAGGTCTATACACCGGTGAGCCGGTGTGCATGTAAGGGAATATGAGTAATACGATCTCTCAAAGGGATCATACAGGTTCACTTCTAAACTGGAAGACATGAGCTCACTCATGACGTATTGGGACCGATCAAATTCCATGCATGGTCGTCATGCTTTAGAAGTATGACACGAATTTGAAGATAGGATATATGCTTTTTGAAAGCATATGATCAATACCAAATCCCAATGACCAAGATTGAGAAACCTGATGATGAAACCCTGAAGATGACAGTGTAAAATTAATCTATGTCTGCGGGTTGATCATAGGTCTTCCAGTATGCAGGATGTACAGGTATTAGGAATACCTGAGGGTGATGTGATCATAACTGATTGTATAACCATGACGCTTCCATTTCGAGGGAGTGATGAAACAAGTCTGAATTTTAGTGACTCCTCTCAGTAGAGAAGTAATTTGATCTTGGTCCAAGTGTTGGACATTGATCTGAATGAGATTCAGATGGAATAAGAAGATTAGAATTGCGGCCTTGATTAAGCCAAGCATCTCTAAGAGGTCTGTGAGATCTGGATTTGAGATGTGATCTCAATATCCAAGTACTATACGTGGAATAATACAATCGCCCTGTCCTTATCTCCAAGTATCTATGGAGAAAGCGCATTATTCTTGAAAGAGTTCAAGAATAATTCCATAGTTGAATTATATTTAAGCATTGAGAAATGGATAATTAAATGTGATTTAATTATCACGAGTAGTGTGGATTTTATTCATGTTATCTAAATGCATGAGAATGATTATCCAATGTAATTAAATGTGATTTAATTAATGTGGATATGAATAATGTGGATAGCACTATCCAATTATCCATGTATATTATAAATATAATTTATAATATATATTAGAGAGAGACTTATGTGATTTATATTTGTTAATTAATTATTAATGTGAATTGGATTCACATTGAATAATTAATTGAAAATATACTTACATTTAGTTTTGGATTGTGAATGAGATTCACATAATTTCAATGGCTTGATTGAAATTTTTCATAAGATAATTGTGAATTATTTTTTGTGAAAAATATTTACAATAAGAGTTATTGTAAATTAAAGAGATAATCATGAGATAATGGAGAATGACCAAGTCCACTCAAAAGAGGAGTAGCAACCACTTATCTCCTTGTGGTGATAAGTGGACGTCACCCTCTTCTTGAGGAGATAATGTTGGTCTTCTCTTTATCTTATCTCTTGTCAAAGTGATTTAAATTAAAATTAGTTTTGTTGATTTATCAATCTAAATTTATTTATATTAAATCATGTGATGTTGTGTTTTTACAACAACATCTTAGCTGTTGAAAGGAACACAAATCAATCTCATCCGTTGATTGTGTGTTCTCCATGGATTGGGATCCATGGACTCCCAAAACCCTATATAAGAAGAGGCATCCCTTGCTCTTCGACTTACTCCATCTCGACGAAGTCTCTCTCTTCCTCTCATTCTCACGCATACTCCATCCCTTCTCTATTTGAGTGGTCATCCACTCTCAGAAAAAGAAGGTCGTCTTCGTTGTCGTGCCCGCTCCGACGACTCTTGGATCTCTGTCTTCTTTGGTGTGTGGTGCTCGTGAAGAAGGCATTTGATCTCGTGAGATGAGATCAGGAGATCCATCGCTTGGATCAACAACTTGGATTGTGAGAAGCACGTGACTCATCCTCGTGCTCGCAAGCGTCTCCTTTGATGGATCGAACTTGAGACAGGAGGTCTCTTCACTTAGAGGCTCGATCGCAACCACATCCAGGAGGTATTCCTATGTCTTGTATGTGGTTAGATGAAACGATCCGAGAAATGTTCTGGGATCTGGTTTCATCGTAGAATTTTTTTAAAAAAATTTCGCTGCATCGAGCAACTAGTGCGACTAGTCGCTCTTCATCGTATACGATACGATGCACAGGCTTCCGTGATGCGCTTGAGGATAATCACATATCCTTCACTACCTTCGTCGGCCATGACCCAACTGTCCATAAAACCTCAGCCACGTTGCCATCGCATGGGTATCCTCCGTTCCATCGGAAAAGAGGCCCATCTCGCTTCCCCTCGTCGGTGACAACATCGGGTCTTGAAGCTTGACGTCGACGATGACCTCTTCTTCTATCTGGTGAGATCCATGGACCATTGGGTCATGTAGCAGCAGAGCTCAATGCTAGTTGTGGAGCCTCTCCGGTGATCTTCCCTGACCTGTGATCGAGGCGAGAACAAAGAGGATCTCCACCTAGCTCGCTCCTCTCCCAGGTGAAGAACCTCCAGATAACTCCTCTTCCTTTTCTTCCTTCTCCTTATTTTCCTCTTCTTCTTCTTATTCTTCTTCTCCTTCTTCTTCTTCCTCTTCCCCCTTTATCAACTACTTCTCCTTCCTTAATTTTCCCCCAAATCGAACCACTGCTTCGCGCTCTGTTGGTCCAGCTGCCTTGCACTTTGTGCACCTTGACCACGCGTCGCTCCACCACTTCATACACCGTAGCTCTGCCTTTGCCTTCCAAGCTTCCTCAAAGCGATCACCTCACCATCGATCATGATGCTCCTGCTACTGGTCCACTCGCCTTCACACCGCTTCACTTTTGCCCACTTCAACGCTATCACCACCTTGCTTTTGTGAACTGAACAGAGCACAACTCTGCCACTTCCTTCCCCTTCTAGGGGAGCTTCCTCTAGCTCCACCTCAACCTCAAGCTTTGTACAACAGCTCCACCACTAGCTCCTCTATGCTCGTCAACCACCTTCAGCAGCTTGCTGGTGTATCGGTCCAGCTACACCGAGCTCCCGCTGTCGTCGATCATTATAACCCTCTTTCCATCTAACGGCTTGCAGGCCTCCATGACAACTGATACTGTCCTGGATTGAGCCTTAAGGCTCGGGTCACCCGAAGCTCCCTCCACCGGCGAAGCATAGCCTCGGGACCCCGATCCTCCGCTTTAGTTTCCAAGGCTTGACCCACTCCACGTCATCCAATGAACCTCACGCGCACGTGATTTGCACGTGCATGTGAGAAAAATTGCAGCGAAGCCCCTACATGTCCTAGAAATTACACAAGAGCCCCCACCAACCAGAAGCACGTGTCACGCACATGCCCGTCAGAGAAATTACAAGAACACCCTTACGGGTTTGGTAATCTCACTTAGGTCCATGTTCATGTTTATTTCAGTAATTTAAATTTGCAATTTGTATATTGAATCATGTCTTTGCGTTGTTTATTTGAACCTTCATTTAACATCATTTTTAAATTACAAAATGCACATTATTTTATTGAATTAATTCTTTACGATTTGATGATTTGTTTATATTTTTTTGATCTAGGAATTAATTATTACATTAACTGTGGAGAAAGTTTCCATATTTTTCTTATTGTGAGCTCCGAAATTTGTAGTAAATTATTCATTACCCCAAAAATTATAAAAAAAAATCAGATTTTGTAGATTTAATTGTGTTCTATAATGCCTCAAAAATCTAGTAATTTGCACGCATATTTTGCTTAAAATATATATTTCTAACATAACTTTCAATTAGTAGAACACTGCAAATAACGATCATTTGCAAGAAAACAAAGTTTGGTACAAATGACATCCCTACTCTTTGCACTCACATATTCATATTGCATTAGTGTGCCCTTATTTCCATTATTTAGTACAAGGTACTGATTGCTTGGACCATACTTTTAATCATTGTTTTGTAATTAAATGTTACTCTTTGAAGAAAAAGTTTATATTATTTCTAATAAGTGTAAGCAATGGGAATCTTTATATTGTTATACTATACAATGAAGATTGGTTTCACCCAACTCTTTCTCCAAGGCTGAGACATGGCACCTTCTATGGCCCCTCCCAAATCTCTCATCTTGCGCTCTCTCTTCCAGCTTCTCTTTCTACGGTTCTTTCTCCTCATTTCCTCGTGCTCTTGCTCCCTCTCCCATTCTCTCGACCTCTTTCACTCTCTCACGATCTTTCTCTTCCTCGTTATCTATGATGTCTTTTAATAGATGCCCTCCCGTCGTCCCTTCGCTTCTTGTCACCCATACCATCCACCTAGATATCTTGCAAATATTTGTTTCCGGGGTCCTCAATTATCATATATGTTATAATATTCTCACTATACGAATAGTACTTATATAAATTCAATAGAATTAGTTAATATAATATATAATGATGTGAAAGATTTATCTTATATAATGTGATGTACTTTTTATGTAGATGATTTTCATACAAAATATTAATCAGTATAAAGAACTTCAATTTATAAGACTATATTCTTTAATATAGTATACAAATAAAAGATGGATACAAGTTCACATTAAACAATCGATATTTTATTTTTCTATCGTTATGAGATTAAAGTGTAATATACAGTTTTATCCATTTCTATATTTTGGTTACTTCAATCTCACATCTAATATCTCTTGTGTTTTCACTCGAAAGTCCAATTTCATATATTAATTTCATTTTCTCTATAAAATTGTATTTTGAAAATAAAAAATTTCGGTACAAAACTCATGTCGAATTATTAAATTCATGGTATTAACTTATTTAGCCCTTACATTATATATCCCTAGAATAATAATGAATGAAGATGTTAGAATTTAAATTATATTGTCGTTGACAAAATATTATAACATTGAAATCCGTACATCAAAAAGTTCTGAATTTTATCAAGGTTTCTTTTTTATTTACTTTGGAAGTAAGACCCTTTAAAAACTTTTTATGCATTAGTTATAATAATTTTCGCTACCCTAGTAACTATCTAAAAATCCTTTTTGTGATTGGTTTCATCATATTGACTCAACTTAATCTAATGTCATCTTTTTATGGTCAACAAAAAGATTTACAACACATGTACATCATAGCATTTTTCTCCCAGCTAAGCACGAGTCCGGTCATGCTAGTATTTATTGAACCCTTGCTTGAGTTGGATAGCATGTTACTTTTTCAGAAAGGATCCCCTGCTGTCACAGCCCTTGCTGTGACGCAGGAGATCCGTTGGATGGGGATCGGATGGCTCCGAGATGTGTGCCGACCATCCACGACCCTCTATAAGGATCGCCCGATCCCCATCCAAGGATCCCCTGCGTTACAACAGGGACTGCTACAGCAGGGGATCCATTCCCTTACTTTTTCACCTTAGTACTCATCCATTCTTCATCTTCGAGTACTACAATGTCTGTTATTTCACTTGTGGTGCCATTTTACTAACGGTCTACTTTTTATACTCGTTTTCATGCGTGTTGTGTACTGTGGGACCGTTGTTGCAGAAGTTCAACAGATTAATGCAAATGCTTTGCCTCTGTTATGTATATTATTCTTCAGAAACTGTATATTTGCTCTCAAGGATCCTGAAGTTTGGGAAACAACCATTAGCAAATGTAAGAGAAACAATATCGTCATTTCAAACTGTTATAGAAATCTAATTTGAATAATTTTGCCAATTATTTAAATGGCTGTTGTTGACTCTAGTACAAGTGTACACGATTCATCTTTATCACACAAACGTAATAGGAATAACGAAATTGCCTACTTTTCGTATGCGAGTAAACTAGTAGAATTACAAACTATATCATATTCTTTTGTTGTCCAATGTTCTTTTGTGTGGAAAGGACTCGATGATTATTGCTTTGTTAATTGGGGGTAGCGGTCCTGCCAAAGCGTGTCTTCTTCGACTGCTTCTGCCCATCGACGGTTAAAAATGTCTTGTTCAGCTTTCGACCTCGTCCTTACCTATAATTACGCACGCACGAGAATTAAGCTCAAGCTGCTCTGCTCCCAATAGAAAGTGATGTTATGATACTATTTGACCTCTAAAATGATTACAAATGGATGACTAATGAAGCCATAAAACGTTGGATATTCTCACTCGACATCTTTGTGTGCGACAAGAATGCTTTGATGGAGATGACTTCAGATCTTCGGTGGCTGTCTGCATATCAAGCATATATGTTCACGTGAATTTACAACCACGGTCAAATACACAAGGAATTTCTAATTGAATACCTGTAGGTTTCCTCCTTTATTAATGTAGGCAGTGAGCTTTCAAATGCCCCAAAAATAAACTTGGAGATAATAATGCAAAAATTCATTTCGCGTAGACAACTCAATTTCTCCATCCGTTAAACTCTGTAGAAAGCCCATTTTCCTGTCCTTTTTACACCCCCACCTCCCCAAAAAAAAAACCACCTCCTAAAATCCTAATACTAGAATGTTGATAGAATTAGGTTATCATCCTTTTCACATCTATCTGTACTAATAGCGCTTCGGCTTATTTGATGAAAAATAAAATCTCTTTATAAGAATTAAAAAACATTACCGGCACAAACAATCCCATGACAAGTCTATCACAAATGATTGCGTCATATAGCACGTCTATGTTTATAGCAATTATTTTACAATAAAATTAGGTTATAGTGGCATTTCTTTTTCAAAATCCGTCACCAAATTAGCCATTGTTAAATATATAACAACGATATTATTCATTATGAAACTGTTTTTTATATTTGAAATTTACGACAAATATCATGTCTATTGTTATATCATTAGCGGGAAGTCAATATAGTTACACTTATCCGTTGCTATTTTTAAAAATTTTAATTAATTTGTTACAAAATTTTGAACTAGAAGATTATCGATGATTAATTGAAATTTTGAAAAATAGTAATGAATAAGTGTCACTACATAGACAACCACCAACGATATATCAACGGATATAATATTCATTGTTAATTTCAAGTATAAATCATTTCAGAACGAATATAAGAGTCATTATATACTAACAACGACTGATCTAGTGACAGATTTTGGAAAAAAATACCATTATAATTCAATTTTTTTAGTGTTATTATTACGAACCGGAAAAGAACGAGGATAAATTCTTGTTCTTTCTTATCCTTGTCCCTAATTGGAACCAGAAATCAAAACTCCACGATATGGGATACTTTGATCAAATGGGTACATGTAATGATGGTTGAATCATGTACATTGTCATTTTCATATGAGTCTTCCGAATTCTACTGCTTTGAGGAACATCTGAGCAAGATATCAAGCGTTGGATAATCTCCATATTGGAAGTGAAGTGCAAGTGGAGAACGATTATATAGATAATAGGAAAATACACACGTTGGGAGAAATCATATATACGGAATACAAATATTAATGTGACTCAAAGTAATGGGCAGCAACAAGTATATAATACCGTCAGCTGTAAGTGCCTTGGATACCCCCACATTTCTAGGGTTTCCTCTTCCAAATCTCCTTTCTCTATCATATCCACTATTGATCTCGTCTCCTTTGCTTGAACGATGGGAGAATATAAATACCGAACTTGTTTTTGCTATCCCTCTTAGAATAATCGAAGCTGAATCCTTCTGCTGACTTTACATGTAAAGAGGATACACTTATCCGGATAAGCTGACGGACGGACTTATATCACCACGTTCTTTGACGGAGATCCCTGTGCGGGGGTTACCATATCTATGGCGCACCAAGGACCAAGTGCAGAAGGTTCTCGCCGGTATAATCATCGTTAAAGAGGTTGCAAGTAATGGAGTTTCACGCGGCGGGTGGCCAGAACTCGTGATCAAGGTCCGGGATCTTGATCCCCGATGCTTTTGCTGGTGGACGGTGCGGATGGAGGGGTACGTCTTAAACTTGGAGCTCGCGACGGTGGGATGCCTGCCCACCGGTACGACGCCATAGACGAAACAACGAAGGCATGCCGTCATTGACGATGAGGCGAGGAGGTCAGGTCCGGAGGCTGCGGCAGCCAAAGAGGCGGTCTCCGAAGGCGAAGCGACAACGTCGTTCCCACGGGAATTGCGGTTCAATGCATTCAATGGGTGTGATCATTGCCCGAGGAATTCGGGAGGGCCCAAGGCGCTGGATCCAGGTGTTTCCCATGCGCACGATTATTATCCGAAGAATTCGGCGGGGTTCATGGCAATGGAATCAAGCATTTCTCATGCAATTATAAAGGACATCTCTAAAGGGAAACATCCAGCTATTTCACGTGCAAATTTCGTGGACCTCTCAAAAGGGAAAGGCCCAGCCATTTCCCGTGAAAAAGGAGCGGTCGTTTCTCTACAACCTTTTCGTGAAGGTCCAGTTATGCCCAATCCCCATGCGACTTCAAATTCTGGGGGTTGCAGTGACGCAGGAGTGGGACACGAGTTAAGAGAGGTCCAGCTGGAACCAATTAAAATTGTGTTAGAGGGATCGTCGGGTCCGGGTGCACTCGAAACCGTGCGTTTGGAGGCAGATCCGGTGATGGTTGGGGGCATTAACGTACAACAGTGTGACCGATCATATACCCCGTTGCCCGTAGGTGAAATGACATCACGTCCGATTGGTTCGGAGGACATGAATCGATGGCAGTTCAGTGTGGGAGAGACAACGAGGCTCGGGGGGGAGTTGCTCGAGCCGATGGAGGAAAGGGGAACACATCTCAGGGCATCGCAGCGTGGAACCACATCAACGCCACCTGCGGTGTCGATCCGTGCCCTAGCCGAAGGGGGAGGTTTAAATCATGTCTATGCCTTTCAGGATGGACCAGTGCAACGTTCAGGCTTGCCACTGGAGGTCAGCCTCCCAATTGAAGGAGGACTGGGGGAGGACCGAGAGGGAGGTTTTTTGGCGGAAGACTCGTCTCTCTCTCATGTGCTCGAGTCTCAGGTGTCGCTGCAAGATGAGGCAGTAGTAGAAACAAGCCAAGAGGGGCAATTAAGGGGGGACCTGTTGGAGGTCGAGAATTTCAATCGGTACGACTAATGTTTTGAGAGGAAGGGGGCGAAAGCAAAGAAGAGAGGAAGACTGAGGAAGGTGTTGGTGGAGTCATCGACAATTGGGTTAGGAAGTTGGAGCACACCAACGGAGGTTGACGAGACTGCATCTCCGTTGGGACGTCCCAGCTACTTCAGCTTATTAGACAGAAGCTTTGTAGAAAGCCTAGGGGTGGTAGCACCCATGAGGAAGAAGAAAGAGGTGTCCCCGTGTAGGTGTTATCTTGGAATGTCAGGGGTTTGGGCCGACCCGAGAAATGGCTAGGGGTGAGGAACCTCGTGTATGATGCTCATGCCGATATTGTGTTGTTGCAAGAGACAAATTTATCAAGAGGGGAAGATGGTTTGCGGCGAGATGTGGGTGTTGGGAATGAATTCGAGTTCGTTGAGGTGCTGGCCTAGGGAGCGGCAGGTGGTCTCCTTACAGGGTGGAAAAAGGCAGTTTTCGAGAAGCTAGATGAGCGGCGAACTCTTTTCTCCATTTCCGTGCGCTTAAAACACCGGCTAGACAATGTGTGCTTCATGGTGACAAATGTCTATGGCCCTACCGGAGTTGATCGTGGATTTTTTGGCAGTGGATTTGGTGCAGGTGGTTTCGGATAGGGTGGATGATGTATGGCTTTTTGGTGGGGACTTTAATGTAACAATTCTTCCCGAAGATCGGCCCTTACTTGGTGGTGGTAAGGATGCTGGGTCAGAAGCGTTTAGAAATCTCATTCACGAGTTGGGTCTGACTATCATCGACGCTTTCAGTTGCACACACACTTGGCGCAATGCTAGATCCAGATCTCGGTTGGACAGATTCCTGCTTTCTTCTGAGGGAACTATCATTTTTCCCCTTTCTCGGGCTTGGGACTTGCCCCGGGCCCACTCGGACCATACACCTATCCTTTGGTCCTCTGAGGAGCAATCGCGACCAAGATACTTCTTTAGGTTCGAGCGTTCGTGGTTACTGGAAGAAGGATTCAGGAATGAGGTGTCTACTCGTTGGGTTCTATGGAGGCTGGAAGGTTCAGCAGTATCCCGCCTGACAAGCAAGCTGGCTTTGTTGAAGAAGTTCCTCATGACGTATGGCAAGGAGGTGAGAGCAAAACGAAGAGCACGTCGGGGAGCTGCCCAGGAGGGGGTCGTACGGCTGGATGGGCTAGATGATCAGAGAGGGCTGGAGCCTGATGAGATAGCCGAGAGGGGGAGACTTTTAGAAGAATTGCTGATAGAGGATAAGAAGTAAGAGGTTGAGTGGAGGCAAAGATCCAGACAAAAGTGGTTACAGGAAGGAGATGCAAATACAAAATTTTTCCATTCCGTCGCGTCGGGAAGAAGGAGGAGAAACTACATCCATGAGTTGGAGGTGGGGGTGTGAGAGTGGCTGGGGATGCACACTTGGGTCGTGCTCTCAAGAGGCATTTCGTGGAAGCGTCTAGGAGGAGGCAGGAGGAGAGGTGGGGTTGGCATGGGAGAGGCGTAGAGGCGCTGTCGGCTGAGCAAATGGAGGGGCTCGAGGCCCCGTTTAGCGAAGAAGTGGTTAAGAAGGCAGTCTGGGGGCTGAATGCGGACGGTGCACCTGGTCTTGATGGGTTCCCCGTCTTCTTCTACAAGGAATTTTGGGACTTGTTGAAGGACGAGGTGATCGCTATGATTAATGAGTTTAGGGAGGGTAACAGGGGATTCGAGAAAGTCAATAGAGCACTACTTTTTCTTCTCCCCAAGGGAGACCATCCGCGAAGAGTGGAAGACTACAGACCGATTGCACTGTCCAATGCCTTATACTTGATTGTTGCGAAGGTTCTGGCAAATAGAATAAAGAGTGTTCTTGACTCGGTGATTCTCCAGGGTCAATCTGCCTTCATACCCGGTCGACAGATGGCTGACAGTCCTGATTATGGCATCTGAGATCTGTCTTCAGTGGAGACGTGAAAAAAAGAAGGGGACGATATGGAAGATAGACTACGCCAAAGCTTACGATTGTGTGGACTGGAACTATATGTGGACGTCTTTGAGGCACTGTGGCTTCCTAGATCAGTGGATTTCATAGATAAAGAGGTGCGTCACGACTTCCTCTTATTTGGTGCTGGTGAACGGGAGGCCGGAAGGGGGTTTCTTCCAACCTCAGAGGGAGTGCGACATGGTTGTCCTTTGGCTCTGATGCTTTTTGTATTGGTGGTGGATGCTTTGGCAGTTCTATTTTGGCATGCAGTGAGTGATGGGTGGCGTGAGGGATTTCGAAGTGGATCAATTTCCATTCCTCTCTTGCAATATGCGGATGATACGGTGCTCTTTCTGGGAGGTCCAGAGGATATGACGAGAAGGGCGGCGCAGATTGTGGAGGCCTTCAGCAGGCTCTCAGTCCTTCAGATAAACACGCATAAGTCGGTTGTGATCCCATTTGAGATGGAGGAGGAGAGGGTGGCAGATTGGCGGACCTGTTGGGATGCCCGATAGGAAAGCTGCCGATTTCTTACCTGGGACTCCCCCTTGTGGCAGGAAAACTGAAGAAGTCAAATTGGGATATGATCCTTCACAGATTTGAGCAGAGGTTAGCGGGCTGGAAAGCAGTCTCTATTTCGAAGGGGGGAAAGCTGATTCTCTTGAAGCATGACCTCTCAGCTATCCCTATTTTCTTCTTCTCTACTAGATTGATGCCAGTAGGAATACGCAAGAAGTTGGAAGCGATGATGAAGAGATTCTTCTGGTCAGATGGAAAGCAGCAAAGAACTGGGGTGCATTTGGTTGGTTGGGAGGAGATGACGCGCCCGCAAAATGAAGGTGGCTTAGGGATTCGGGATATGACTTGTATGAATAAGGCACTCCTGGCAAAATGGATAGTTCATATTTGGGGAGATTCAGATAGCTTGGCAGCCACACTACTACGCAAGATCTATGGAGTCTGGGCGTACTTGAAGCTGGAAGAACCAGGTTTTAATCTCCTCTGTAGTGTGGTGTACATGAAGTCTTACCTTTGTTGGCTTCGAAGTTACGACCGAAGATCGGCAATGGGGAAGTTTTCTGTTTCTGGAGAGACGATTGGACAGGGGATGGGACACTATGTAGCAGGTTCCCAAGGTTGTTTGCTCTTGTATCTATGAAGGAATGTTCTGTGGCTCAGGCAGGGGCGTCGGGGATGTGGGATCCGCAGTTTAGGTCGGTACTCTCTTCTTACCGTTTGGATGATTTAGCCAGGATGCAGTCTGAGCTGCCCGCGCTAGATTGTCTTACAGAAGGTAGAGACCATTTTCAATGGGATGGTTGCAGATTCTCAACAAAGAAGGCTTATAAGGAATTCAGGGAGACTACAGTGGAACGTGGATACTGACCTTTGCCAGGATATGAAGATCATATGGCTTGTAAGATTCCGTGCAGAGTTAAGGTCTTCCTTTGGTGCTTGAGGAGGGGCAGATTGTGCGACAAAGCAAGAAGGGGAAGGCTCTTCGGCTTTGAGGACACTCAGTGTGACAGGTGCAGAGAACAAATTGAGGATTCAGATCATTTGTTCTTCAGGTGCCCAACATCAGAACTGTTATGGCAGGAGGTAGGGGTAACTTGGGTGTCGACTGGAAGTGTAGTGGATTTCTGGAGATCAGTGAGATCGATAGGGGGAAACTCAACAGATGACTGCTCCCTACCTTTTGCACTCCTTTGGGCTATTTGGAGCGGAAGGAATGATGTAATTTTCAAAAATCTGAGGTTTTATCCGAAAATGTACTCGCTCATTGTAACTCTCTGTCTCACTTCTGGACCTCCAGAGAGTGTACTCTTTCGTTTTTAAGTAATAATTTTTTCCTGCGGTGAATCCCAATTCGGGATGTCACCCTAGCATTTTTCAAAAAAAAATGTAAAGAGATACACTGTAAAGGTGTGTGATATTATCTACCTGCAAGCTTCTTAAGACCCCTCTGGAAATCATTATCTTAATGTGAGAGGTAAGGACATTGATGTAAACTACTTTGCTTTCTTGAGCTTAAAAATTACTTGATGGATTTTGGTGTTGTTCGCCACATTAAGGCACCATCTCGTTTGTTTTCCAATCTCATGGCAAGTATCCATGCTAACGTAGTGAGTTGAAGCCTAGAATTTTGGGCTGTTGAGAGTTAATCTACTACTAGTATGTGGCACAAAGTCTATGTCATCCTATACATTTAGGGTTCGTGTTCTCTTTACTGCTTTGGTTAGAGGGTTTGGTAAACATGCTGATTTTGTTGTTCTAAATCTTCAAGCTTCTTTATGTATTAACGATAAATGTCCTTGACATTAGAAAGAATTATATGAGAATTACAAAGTTTAAGGATTATTGTTTTTCCATTTGAGCCAACCCTCGTTCTGAATAAGAGGTTGCGGACAATGAATATGACTAGATTGAATTTAGCTCTCCAACTTCAATTTCGCTTGGATTAATTGCCACAGCCTTCATTCATGGGCTGCGATTGATACAATTTTATGCTCTATAAACTTTGTTAACTATAGTTGTTTACCTACCTTAAAGGTTTTATGAAGACTTTCTCAAAACACAATCCGTTCTTTTTACTTGGGTAAATCATATTTCTCTCCCACTCAATTAAAATAGGAAAACATTGGGAGGAGAATGATAATTTTACCAACAATTTGAGAAAGGTTGTGTTGGACTCCCCTTTTACCCTTACTATTGCCTCTAGGTTACAAATCTTGAAAAAGTTTATTTAGACTTGGAACAAGGTGGTATTTTCAAACATTGATAAGGAAAGAGAAAATCTTAAATAAAGGCGATCCACACTTTGAGGAAAATATTAACCTGGCTCATGATATTAATTTGCTATCCACCAATGAATATCGAGCTTGCAAGATTCAAAATTTGAGAGTCAAACAAGAATGGAAAAACTTTAGCAGTGAAAATTCCAAATTCTTTCATGTGCAATCCTTTATATAAAAAGCTAAAAATTGCATATATGCAATGTATATAAAAGACTCTCTTTCCACTTCTACTCCCATTACAATCTGTATCCTTGACAATTTTCAAAACCTCTACTCTAATGACGATTTTTTATTTTTACCCTTTCACCTCTAACTCTCCTCAATACTTCTTACGAGCGAGTTTAGACATATCATTTTTTCCTTGTTGGAAATTCAAAATATAAATATAGAGATGAGGTAATGGCTTGATTTTATTATGATACACTAGTGCTCTTAATATAGATTAAGTCCTAGGGTTAGGTCACTAGGTTACATACAGAGTCACCATACTAGTCAAAAGGCTAGTATGCACATGATTGGGTGGAACATAACATATTACTCAACACCACCCATCAAGATTGAGCATATATGTCATTATGCCAGCTTATTACAATATTCTTCAAACTATGCATGAGGGAGCAATTTGGTGAGCATAATCTTTGTTTATTTTGTAAGATACACTCAGAGTATGCGACAACCTTTTATATATTAGATCTTTAGATGTAATGGTAGTCAACTTACACATGTTTAGTACATTTGTGGAACACGAGACTTTTGATGTAGCATTGTGATTGTCACAATTAAGCCCCAATAATGTCGGTGGGAGTGATATGCATATTTGTGAGTACATACTAAATCCAACAAATTCTTTTGTTGCATGAGTCATGGATCTGTATTCACTCTTGTTACTTGAACATGAGACAATTGTTTGTTTCTCGATCCTCCATGTTACCAAGTTCCCTGCTAGGAAAATACAAAAACTGGTAATAGACATCTTGCCTTGCATACATCACTTGTAATCTACATCAGAATAGGCTATGAGATCAAAAGTGGTGCCCTTTTAGAACTTAAGGATTTTTTAGGAGAGGAATAAATATATATCTTAAGATCACCATACAAGCATCAAAGTGTGCCAATGTAGGAGAGTTTATGAACTAATTCAACTTGCCAACTATAAGTGATAAATACGCTCTTGAGATTGTTGAGTACAACAATGTAGCCATTAACCATCAGTAACAACATGCATTTTCAATGTTATTGGTTCATAGATGCATGCCATGGGATCCATAAGTATTTGTGCTAGCTTAGACGCTATTATTCGTGTCTCCAACACTATATTATGTTATTCTTTCTTTAGGATACAAGGCCTCACCTGGATTGAGCTATTTCAATCCAAGGAGGTGTCTCAATTGCCCTAGATCATTTATCACAAATTGCTCGACCTATTGCTTCTCAAACTTTGCAATACTTTTAGAGGTTTCTCCTATGAGGATGATATCATCTGCATTAACTATTGGACTTCTAAGCCCTTGACAATTCATTAATTCAATAAAAGTTATTGTGTTCTCTAACTATCTAATATGAATGTTTGTGAACGCACTTAAACTAAAGGCCCCTTTGTAAAACAAGGATTATGTACCATGGTCATAATGAATATCATATATATTTAACAATGATCTAAACTCTAAGAAAGAGATGTCAATGTTTCTCTATAGACTAATTTCCGACCAACTTCATGATGCAGATCCTCTACATAGGAATAGTGATTCGGATGTGTCAGAAAAGTCAAGTCAAAGAGTTGAGTTGATGAGGTTGAGATAAACAAAGACTTGAGTCATAAATATCACGATTAGGCGCACATCCTTTGACTAGAGTCAAATGTACATTAATATGCATGAATGTGCATATTAATAGACCATTATGTTGAAGGTCTAACCAAGGTCCATATACTATTGAGTTGGTGTGCATATGAGGGCATATGAAAAGTATGATCTCACAAAAGAATCATACAGGTACATACTCGATGAACCGAGTGATAGAGCTCACTCAGAAGATATTTTGGGGTTATATAGAATTCGTGGACGCCTTGTTTATAAAATAAGACATGAGTTTGAGATATTAATAGGAAAGTATATGATTAATATTATCACCCCATTATTGATTGAGAAATCTATTGATATGTCCTGAATAAGACAATCAAACAAGGGTTTGAACTTTGGGTATATCAAAGTCTTCTAGTATGAAGGATGAAGGAGCATTGAGAATGCTCTAGGTTAAAGCTAAACTTTGGGTATATCAAAGTCTTCTAGTATGAAGGATGAAGGAGTATTGAGAATGCTCTAGGTTAAAGCTATCTTAATAGATCATCTTCAATGACACTACCATTCCTAGGAAATGATGGAACCAAATGAATTTTAATGACTCTACTTCATGGCTTAATAATTTGAGAATTAATTAGATTAATTCTCATTTCGTTTAATTCTGATTTCAGTGTCTAAATGTTAGAAAGATAAATGGTAATAGAAATGGAAGTGAACTCACTTCTTGAACCCATTTCTAAGCTTCAAATTGTTTGAACTATGATTAGAAATGAAGTTGGAAGTTGAGTTCATCATTGTTCTCATTTATTGATCTCATGGAGAGTGTAATATGTTTCGT
Organism: Ottelia alismoides; assembly: GCA_037367405.1. Classification (NCBI taxonomy): domain Eukaryota; kingdom Viridiplantae; phylum Streptophyta; class Magnoliopsida; order Alismatales; family Hydrocharitaceae; genus Ottelia; species Ottelia alismoides. The sequence continues at coordinate 487,205 of JAZKJV010001004.1, read as the reverse complement.
TGAGCTCACATAGAATGTGAATCATTTCATCTCAAGTTCAAAGATAGAGTGTTACATTTCCCAAAAGTGGTATAAACCACGAAAATGGATAGATATCATAATTTCAAGTCACTATATGTGGATAGTATGATCTCCCTAACATTATCATATGTCTTCTCACGAGTCTTAATTGTATTAGGACTCGTACTAAAAGATATCAATGTTGTGATAATAATCATTATTATTATGGATATACTTATATCCAAGATTTTGTGGATATGATCCACATCATATGAATATAACTAAAATGAATGTTAACTCATAATACTTAATATATATTTATAAATGAATACAATTCATATATTATTTCAAGGCATACATGAGAATGGTAGTCACATTGAATTTTAAATGTATATTGGATCTACATTTTAGTTTGGATTCATGAATAAAGCTTCTTAAGTTATGAGGTTAATCTCATAAATTTCCCAATTATGATAGTAGATTTATCATGAAGATATTGGAATTCAAACAAACAATAATAAGGAAAAGGAATAAGACAAGATGGACGTCCAAGCTTGAGAAGCTTGCCCGTCCACTTCGAGTTCTATTTTGATCAGACACTTACATTTCCTTTTATTTTTGTTGTTTTATTTTTGGATGAGTTACGGGAGGCTATTATGTATTCCTATTTCTCTAGGTATTAAGATTGTATCCTAATTTTTTGATTGATCATCCAAGGGCCATTATGGTGTACGTGCCCTATAGCAGTTAGACTCCAAAGGACGTCCACACTTGCATATAAAGGAGATGACATGCCTCTTTATTCGAACACTAATTACATTGCCTCACAAGAGATATAAAAGGTTGCCTTGAGAGTAGAGAGAAGTCTTCAGAGTTTTGGACTCTCAAATCACATGTATACCCTCTCTCCCTACAGCCTTCATGTCCACCATCAAACCTCTCTTCTCTCTTCATAGGTGTGGCGTTGTGGAAGAGAAGTTCATCCTCTTTGTCATGCTTAATGTACATAAAGTAGGATTCGATTTCGTGAGATGAAATTAGGATATTGAGATCATCTGGTTGTCATCCTTGTGTGGACAACTTCAAGAAGAAGTTGATATCATTTTCTTGGGAAGCCACATGACTTACCATCATGCCCACGAGTGCAGAGTCTTCAGATCGAAAATCATTTGAGAGGTATCTTCTTTTAGAGACTAATGATATAAGTGGTAATCATGATTTCTTCCTAATATTTATGTGAACATATGAAACTATTTGTTGGAAACCATTTTCTTAACAAAGGGGTTTCACAATGCATATTTTTATGCTGAAGTCACAGTTCATGTGATGAACTATCAATTAGTTGCAAATTTAATTCTATTTTTTATGTTTTAATGATGTAATTTAAATTTACCGGTATTAGAGCCATCATTGAAAGGATTTGGATTGTGTCTAAGTATGATGAAAAATCGATCTTACTATCTCAATCATTGGGAACATTATTTTGAGACTGTTTTGATATTTCAAATTATTCGGTAACATAGAATGGTGTTGTTGTTCTCCCTTGTTTATAACATGTTTTTTGGGATATTTGTGATATATATAAGGTCTAGATTCATTCCCAAAATATACACAAAAAGTTGGTGCCATTTGAGAGAAGATTCAGATGTCAAAAAATGATCACAGACTCCAATATTAATCAAATATCATAGGTAGAAAATATTAAACTTCCTTTACTTTTTTAAGCAATATAACTTAATAAATTCTAATTAATAAGTTAATAGTTGAGTTCCCAATCGGTTTAATGTGAGGATTTACACCTCACACATCAAGGAAGCATGACGACCGCATCATTTGTGATCTAGGTCGACTAGTAGCAATAGTAATAATGGTTGAAGAAATTTAAAAAGAATTCAATGAAACAAAATGACATGAGAACGATTCCCATGTCATTTCATCAAAATTATAAGTAAGTAATGGGGTTATCGCTTGGAGCGTGATCGTGATCCACAAATATATAAACGAAGAGACATCCTATCTTAAGTCCTATCCAACGAAGTGAGCACTTGCAGGAATGTGGATGAGATGTGCGCTTCTCACAATCCGAGTTGTAGATCTGAGCACATAACCTCTTGATTTTGTATCAGAAATCCGTTGTCTTCTTCACGAGCACGGGGTTCCAAAGAAGATGGATATTCATGAGTAGTTGATCCAACAACACAATGGTAACGTGACGACAATGGAGTCCTCTCGAACCCTACGGTGGATGACCACCAAGTTTTGAGAGACATTGATTAATTTGCAAATTATTTGTGATAATTGCAAAAAAAACGTTGATTGATATGAATCATATTCATCCATCCAAAACTAAATGTAAATCACATTTACATTTTAATTACTTAATGTGAATCTCATTCACATTATTAATTTAATTACAAATCTTATTTACAATCAATTCTCTCTATGATATTATGAATCACATTCAAAATATTTATGATTATTTTGGATAACGTTATCCACATTAATATCAACTCATATAATTCAATCTAATTTAGTTATCTAAGATACCTCTCTACATGTGTTTTTATCGACATTATTAATCATTACTCAATCATATTTAATCTGTAACTTTCCAATTCTAAGATAATGTAAGTAATGAAATTATTCTTGAAATCATTCAAGAATAGTGTGCCTTCTCCACAGATACTTGGAGATAACGACATGGCGATTGTATATTCCATGTATAGTGAATTGGATACTAAGATCCAATCTCATATCCATATCTTGAAGACCTCTCAAAGATGCATGATCAAGTCAGACATTATATCAAATCATCTCATTGCATTTGAATCATATTTAAATAAATGTTCAACATTAGTACTAAAATTAGATAATTGATCTACCGAATGGAGTCACTAAAATACGAACATGTTTCATCACTCCCTTAGAATGGAAGCGGTGCAGTTATATAATTTAATTAGGATAACATCACCTTCGAGTATTCCTAATGCCCATACATCATGCATACTAGAAGTCCTAGAATAAACTCGAAGTTTTGATCTTGCTTGAACTATCTTCTTCATGTTTTCATCATTAAGTTTCTCAATCGACCATTGGTGGTTGGTATCGATTATCTGCTTTCCAAAAGTATTCATCATATCTACAAATCTTGTCATGCTTCCAAAGCAAGATGACCATCGATGTAATTTGTTGATCCTATTATCTCATGAGCGAGCTCATGTCTTTCGGTTCATTTTGAGAGATCGTATTACCCATATGTCCTAGTATGCATACTAGCTCGTCAGTGTATAGACCTCGATTAGGTCATCAACTTAATGGTCTACTTAGTGTACATACTTAGACATATATTAGAACATTTGTCTCCGATCAGAGGATTCATGCATGTATCATGATAACATACGATAATGATCTTGGTTATCTCGATCTCGTTAAGTTAACTCTTTGACTTAACTTATTTGATAGCTTTGAATCTCTATTCCTATGCAGAGGACCTACATCAAGAGGTCGATTGGATATCAGCCTTTGGAGCAAGGACTGCCATCTCCTTCTAAGATCGGAGATCATTTTTCAACAATCATTTGATAATGATAGTGAGTCCTCAATCTAACTCTTTAGATAATGGGCTCTTTAATGATGTATTTCCTTTCCACATGTTTGCTCTTTTGATACCCCTGGGTTCCTCCGCTTGAGCTATGGATCTATGTTACCATAGAGCTGTGGGATGTGAATATCAGAGGAAACTACGCCAATCTGCAAGATGAACTTCCGCAACCACATCACATGTTTTAAAGCATCCCATGCAGTAATGTATTCATCTTTAGACTTAAGATATAAGAGGCTTCTCTAAGATCTTTCATCTCAAAGGTATGTGACAACTTGACCTTAACTATAGTCATCATTTATGTATAATTTCCGGTGATAAAGATGCCATCTATGTAAAGCACGATGAATAGAATGGATCTCCCACTTAGCTTTTTGTACACACGTGGTTCATCAGGATTCTTAAGGAAATCATAAATCTTTATTTTTTTATCAAATATGATGTTCCAGCTATGAGAAGCTTTTTTGAGCACACAGGTGGATTTCTTCATCTTATACACTTTTCCTTCCTCTACTATGAAGTCCTAGGGTTATTCTTATAGATATCCTCCTCGAGGTATCCATTAAGGAAAGTGGTCTTGGTGTCCATATGCCAGATGTCATAGTCAAGATGTATAGTGATAGCTAGCAGTGCCCTGATTGTTTCAAGTAGACCACATGCGAGAATGTCTCGTCGTAGTCGATGCCATCTCTATGTATGTATATCTTGGATACGAGTGTGCCTTGAAGGTCTCTACATGATGAATACCCATTCATTCACCTCTATTCCTTTATTTTGTCTTTAAACCCCTAGCTAAATGTATGTAAATACATCTAACTTGTACAAATTAACACTCTGCCCCCTTGTCTATAAATAGTGCTTATATACTTGTAATTAAACACAAAATAAATGAATAAAATAAATAAAGGAAATATTGTAAATACTGACTAATCGTAAACATCGAGACTAAGTCAATATTTACTTGGTTGACAAGGAATAAAGTAGGAGAAGATAAGGGCAAATAAATGCAGACAAAATAACATTGTCACCCCGAAACCCTAAGTGACCAAACACTACATACAACTAAAACTTACACTAATTTTTACATAATTTTACACACCTCAAATAAAAAATTATCAATAAAAAATGTGTACGAAAAATGTATAGAAAAATAAAAAATAATTGCACATATAGATAGGATAGAGTGTGATTGGGACACACGGATGAAAAAGCCACAAACAAAACTTCACAAATAAATATCTCCTCCATATGATCAAAATTAACCAAACTTGCCGTTATTGTACTCCAGATTAAATTATCTATCTAATGAAGGCGGTTTCATTAAAATTGGAGTTAAAATGCAAAAGTTGGCTTTTGGCCCCCTATTTTACCATATACTTATATTTTACATTCATTATATCCATTATTTGTATTTTTAGCTTTATTATATTTTTCAATACTTGTAAATATTAATTGAATCATATTAAAAATATTCACATAAATTAAATCTATTAAAAATTATTAAAATAAATAATGTAATAATACATACAAGTATGCCATATCTATATTATACATACCCTTATTTATATAGGTATACAAAAAACTCAGAAAAATGAAATAAAAATATATAAATACATATTTAAGTTTATTGTAAATATATAAATTATGTAGATAAAATAAAAAATATAGAGCATAAAACAAAAATCAAATACATATTATATACGTATTTAAACATATAATTACACTTGTAAAAATTAACACCTAATAAGTAGGCCAAGAAAAATAAATAAAAATAACTTTAAAATAGTACATAAAAAGGGAACAACTTTCACCTTTTGAGAAAAAATTAATAAAATCATTTACCAATTTATTTTTATTTATTTCCATTTTTATTTCCGATTTGTCTTGTAGCGGCTGACGTGGCTGATAACTCGGGATTTACGAGGGTCTAATGTAGTCTACACAAGACGATAACTACACTGTCGCTGAAGCGACCGCTCACGAAATCTGAAGTCAACCAACAATTAACCCACCGTATAGATCAAGCAATGCAAAATAGAAAAAAACGTAGAGTTAAAATTTATTATAACTATATAGATGTGTGTATAGGTGTAAGTATGTGTAGAGTGTCGAACACATAGAGCAAACGGTAGATTGTGCAAGTGAATGCAAAATTGTTCCTTTCTCTTATCTATTTATTCTCTTTTTCGTGTGGTTTTTAATTTTATATTTTTATGGATTTTAAAATATATATATTGTTTTTGATTTTTTATTTTTGATTTATATTTTCTTATTTTTTATTTCCTTTTCCTTTAAAATATATAATATATGAATATACATAACTATATATATAATATAAGGTAATATAATTATAAATATAATTAAAAATAACAAAAAATTACAGAAATACATATTTTTGGGTTTTTTAAATTGTGCTACTCGTTTTATTATTTTTTAGATGTTTTTATTCATTTTTATGGATTTTTAAAGTCAAAAAATCCCAAAATATGGATTAAATAAAGAGAATGGATTAATTTGGAATTTAAAAATAGTAAATAAAGTCAAAATTTTCCAAAACTATTTTGATTAATAATATATAATAAAAAGTAAACTATATAACAAAAATGTTAGAATTGTTAGGGTTTTTTATATTTTCATTATGGATTTCGGAGCTTTTTCATTTTTAGCCTTTTTCTTTTCTATTTTTAAGTATTTTTGATCTGTAATTACAAAACAATGAAATACACAAAATATATTTTTTAGGAATTTTTCAAGAAGGTTTTATATTTTTTGATAATTTTTAATTCAAACAGGGATAAAATGTGTTCTTTTTTATTTTTAATAAATAGTTAAAATCCTAAAATGCAAAAATATTTATGTGGCATGAAAGTACATGTTATCAGGCATCTAACCCTATTTTGCATAATTTTTGTAGCACGAATGTTATTTTTAATAAATAGAAAGCAAATACAAAAATACAAGTATTATAAAGGGCATAAATGCAATTAAAAATAAAGTTGAGGTTGATTATGCAAATACCAAAAGGTTTATAACTGGAATAAAAAATTTAAGTATGAAATATAAATATAAAAAGTTGTGGAGGCTTCTCTACAATATCACCACCGCACACGGAACACATGAAGTGATGTGGCACATACCCAATAATAAATAGCAGATAATGCAAGAGTTCACATGCAATTTTTACACAAAATTTTAAGCTACTAAAAATAATTACAGGACCAATAACAAAAAGACAAAAAGAGGGGTATTGATTTCACAATTTACCCCGTAATGTGCGGAGACGGACGATACAGATCTTTCCACTTGCCATGCACCAGTTTCCCCATGTGAAATGATGGTTTGCTTGGATTGCTAAGATTAGACCTCTGGATGGAGATCAATAGTCAGAGAGTGGAGCATCCAATGACTCGCTTCAAAAATGGGACTTGGCCTCGATCGAATGGTGTCGAAGATATCAACAAGAACAACTGAAGAGCTCGCAAGAGACGAGCTTCAATTAACGATATCTTCCACCTCTGACATCGTCTAGCTCCACGTAAGGGTTCTACAGGTCCCTAGAAGGAGTGTGCATCTTCAGGTGGTTCAAAGTAGTTCAGATCACACTAATAGGGCCCTAGAGACGACGTTAAGACTGGGGCACCTAGAGGAGCACCTCTTCCTTGAATCCACCTCCAGATGAGGCTCTTTGGGCACAAAACCTGCACAAACAAAGTTACGGGTCGAGGGCAAAGTGCCTAGACCCAATTAGGTGTGGAAAGGAGGTGAGATGGAGTGCTCTAGCAAGATGGCAGTGGAGGGAGCAAGGATCCATCGATCTAGAGGGGATCGAAGGGGCTGATGGGTCAGTTGGATGGAGAACTGAGAGGGTGAAGAAATAGAGGTGATAGAGGATCAAAAACACAGTCGAGACACGGTGGAGGGTTCGTCGGAGCAGAACTCCAGCAAACAATGAAAGATTATTTTTAAGCTAATACAAGCAATGAAAACTAAAACTGATTGCGGGAAATGAAATGCTATGATTAAAACTACCTAAAGAAACAAGTAAAATGCCATCGAGCATCTAAGAACCGTGAGATAGACCTCAATGGTAAGGTCTCACCGTAGGTCGTGGGAACTACTGCTACTCGCTCCTTCATCGTTGCGAGCCACGATAGAGGCTCCTGTTACCAGCCTCGACACTAAGGTGTTCAAAGGGGTTGAAACAGTGAACAAGGGAACCAAATTCAAAAATAAGGAAGCTCGGGTATATTTACATGCGATGGAACATAAGATGAAGATCGAGGTGGAGTGAGTGATTTGAAGAGGCTCAGACCTAGATGAGGTGCCGGTGTGGATGGTGGACAAACAAGGATGATAACTCAAGAAGGAGTCGTCATTATCGTGTAGAAAATTGAGAAGAAGGGTCAAAACTAGGTTCTGTAAGACCTACGACTTGGGTCAGACAGTTGACCCAAGTCAACATGTGATTGGCCCTGATTGGGCCACATCACCGACAAAAAGATAAAATGTAATTAGAAACAAAAACAAATAAAACTAAATTAATAAATGATTTATTTAATTTTTGGTTAAAACATAAAAAATGTTGATTAATTTATGTAGTATTTTAATCCTATTGTTATTATTTTTTATGACTTAATTTATTACAAGTTACTTTTTAATATATTCATATACAAATTATGTATTTTATTTCATATTTTTTATTTTATTATTTTATATACATAATTTATATATTTATAACTTATTTTATTATAGATAAATATATTTTTATTGTATTTTTCTGATATAACATATACACTTAAATAAATAAGGTTGTTAATTATATTGGTATAAGTATAATATATTCATCTACGTATTTTGTATATTATTTTATTGTATTTTTGCGATTTTATTTTATTTTTCTATTTTTAATAGAATGTAAATAATATTTACAAGAGTAAAATAATATAAAATAAATAAAAGACTAAAAAGAATAATTTCTCCTTTTATTTATTACATGTATATTATACTATAGGCGTCCAAAACATAACTTTTGCATCTTAGCACCAAATTAAATGAAACCACCTTCATTAAATATCTTATTAAAAGTTATATACAATTAATATAGATTTTGATGCATTTTGATTCATATAGAGAATATATGTGTCTGGGCAGTTTAGATTTTGGATTTTTATTCATAGTATAAAAAGTACACTGGATATTATTTTTGTGTGAAATCAATTTTGTATATTTATATATAATTTTATCTGCAACTTTTATGTACAAAGTTTCTTTATTTGATGTATAAATAATAATGAATAAAATAGGTCCCAAACATAAATTATTTGGTAAAATTAATTGGGGAGTTATTGTGTTTTTGGCCCTTATCTCCCCTACTTTATTCCTTGTTGACCCAATCATCAAGATGCTTGGGTCTCAGGGCATAGGGTCATAAAATACCTTTGGCATTTTTTCCCTTTCCTTTTCTTTTCTTTATTCTTTTGTTTTGTCTATAAAAATGTATTTTATGCAGTATTTATATAATAAATAATGATTTATGTAAAATAATTATATTTACATGCATTTAGCCAGCGTTTAAAGGCCAAAATGAAGGAATGAAGGTGATTAAATGGAGATTCAACACCCCTATACTTGCCTTTACCAGTCCCTAGCAAACACTTATGCAATAAATGCAGAAATTAAAAATAAAGAAAAGAAAAAGAAAGAACTTAGATTGATTTTAAATCTTAAACTTATCTTCATAATATCAAAGTTTGAAGCTTAAGTCGGACCTTTGGATATTAGATGCGGTCAGAACCTTATTTGGAATCGGATTTGAAACACAACAGCCTCTGAGAATCACAAAACCCTTCTCAGGTCTCTTCAGTGGCCCAGTCAGAATAAATAAATGCTTACGCAAACCCTTATAACTATGAATCTATCTTGGACAATGTGTATGATATGTATCTCTCCTCAGCTGAAGCAGTAAAAGTCAGTCTTCTCCAATATGGTGACCCTAATTCCCCAATCTAACAACTCTTTCCTCAAGAAGCAAGGTATTCCCATCTAAGTTCAAGTACAACAAGCTCAAGAAGAGGAGTTGGAGAGAAGAATGGACGGTAGCCAATGTAGCTACCTTTCCTAGGACGCTTAACCAATGTAGCCAAGTCATCCGGCTGCATGCTCACATACATATGACTTTGAAGTTAAAGCTTGCCTCTTGACTATACAAATATATACACTCCAACAGGCATTTTATTTTCAATCAGGTTTGTCCAGTTTTTTGGAGTTTTGTTTTTTTTTTTCATTTTTTGAATACTATATGCAACAACATTTCTATATGGACATTTTCCTCTTAAGCTAGTAGACTATCCCGCTTTTGAAGATTTATTGCAACTAGCAACTTTTGTCTTTAGACCTTGTTGCCATTGGATTGGGTTGGGATACAATGACAACAAATGTGTAACTTCTGATGTTTCCATTGGCTTTTATCTCATGTCGGAAAATCTAGCCCTCTACCACTTCAATTGAGTTAGCAAAGTGAAAGGTGCAGGCGTGCAATCTAGGTCATTATCGACAAGAGTCATGTTTGTGCTTCGAAATACTCTACTTGGGCAGTCAAGACGACAATTAACTAAGTCTCGTGATCTCAAAGAATTAAGTCATGTAGACCCGAAGTACCTCAATTGTAGTTCATATAAGGTTCATGTGATTAAGTAAATTTAAAGTCCAACCAAGCTCCAATCTTCATATTTTATTTATACTTGTTCAATTATCATATTCAATCTGAAAAATGCAAATGCTATGCATAATGCAGAAAATCTTTTTGTGATGCAATTTTCTAATTTTGAACTTTTATGGATTTTTGAAAAAGTTTTGCAAATCTTTATTCAATTTTTGAAAAGGTTTTGCAAATTTTTATAGGATTTTTAATTTTGCAAAGTTTTTAGGGATTTTTTAAAACAAAAGTTTTTGGAAATGAAATGGTATAGATATTTACACAGGAGTGCATTTTATTATTTACAAGAGTTGGGTTTTAAGAATTTACAAGTTTGCATAGGTCGGTACAGGATGTACAAAGTTCTCAAAATAATTTGAAAATAATTTTGTAAACATTTTGAAAAAAAATATTTTGCAAACTAATTTGACAAATAATTTTTACAAACATTTTACAAAATTTTGAAAATCTTTTTGCAAAACATTCAAATAATATGTATATGTTTTTAAACTGTTTTTGCATCCATTTTCCAAATCATTTGCACTTAGATTTTCAAAACATTTTTATTTTAAACAAAGAAAGAAATTTTTACAAACAAAACATTTGTAAAAAGGTTGAAATGTTTAACAAAACATTTTCCAAATAGTTTTCAAAATATTTTTTCAAAAGGATTTTCAAACTATTTTTCAATCATTTTGCAAAAAATATTTTTAACCTGATTTATTAATCAATATATGAATAATTTTAATCATTTTTATACAAGTGTGTAATTAATTGCATTCTACCCATACTTATTTGAAAATACGAAAGTACGATTATGGCTAAAGTATATACGAAGTATATATGACCCCCTATACTTAGCTTGAGCTATGTCCTCATAGTTCAGAGAGAGAAAAAGAGAAGACATAACTTGTACTGAGTATAGAAAGGACTATACTACAATGGCGAAATAAAGAATTAATGAATAAATGAATGAGAAGTCGATCGTCCCCCCTATACTTAGTATGAAGTAATCCTAAGTATAGCATATGGTATTCTACATGCAGGGAGGATCGAGGGTGAGGATGAACATATGACACTCAGACTGTCTCCCTCTATAATTAGGGTAAGATATCCCTAAGTATAGATAAGAAAAGGAGACAATTGGGGAGTTCACAAAAAGAAACCAAATAAAAATAAAATGTATAAGGGAAGAATATATGCATAACTCCTCCTATACTTAGGATAAAAGAGCCCTAAGTATAGGCAACAACAAGAGTCATGAAAAAGAACGAAGAATGAACACTCAAGGTACACCCCCCCTATACTTAGGACAAAGTACATCCTAAGTATAACAATGAAGAAGGGATGACATTTTTTGGAAGAAAAAGAAAAAGAAAATGAAAAAAAAAAGAAAAAGAAGAAAGATCACTCTACTCATCCACCTCCCCATACGTAGGACAAAGTACGTCCTAAGAAAGGCAAAACAAACGGAATGAGGTGGATGAGAAAAAATGGTAGATGGAAAGAAATAAGACGAAAGTGGAAATACAAAGGGGAGGATATACAAAGATCAAGAAGGTAGAAAGCGGACCTACTTGTGTGACCGTTGAGGAATGGATCAGATAAGGTGCAGGTCGATATCGAGGTCATCAACAGACACAAATCAATCAAGATCAACCTGATGAAGGTCCTAAACAACCTCAAAGCGTAAAGGAACAAACTAGTCAGTGGAAGTGGTCATGGTTGGCCTGGGAAGTCTCTACTAGGTCAGAATAGAAAGGCTCGAATTCCTTGATGAAAGAAATATGGTCAAATTCAACCTCTACAGTCTCTACTAAGTTTTCCCTCCACTCTAAAGAGTCTATAGTGTAAATACCGTGGATGTCATCAATGTGTCGCCACTCACCAGAAAGGGGAACTCCAAGGTCTATGCTTTCCGAGTCGTCCTCCCTGAAGAGGAATTCTCGGATCTCAGTCTCATCCACCAAAAAGCAAATCTCTCGGATATTAGTATCAAGGTCATGGTCCTCAAGGTTGTCTAACACAGGTACACCCTCTTGGGATGCGGGTCTCTGGTCAACAGTGGGTGCAGAGATCAATACATCTCTCCCAACATCAGAAAGAAAGCGAATTTCTCCAAATCCATAATCAATAGCGGCTATTGTAGAGGCGAGAAAAGGTCGTCCCAAGATGATTATAGGACACTCCAAAGGGGTGGATGTCTCCATGGGTAATTATTGAGTGTGAATATCAGAGCTGCTAATAATGGTTTTATAAAATCAAACTCACTGTCGTTGAGGCGACTGCTCAGTACTCGTGATCAAACAATGATTAACTCACACAACTAATAAGCAACTAATCATATTGGGATAGAATTTATTATACCCTACTATAGATGCATAGTGATAAATATGTAGGGGCTGAACACATGAAACAAGGGTGTAGAGTGAATGAGATCAATAAATGAATCACAAGAATTTATCTTTCCAAATACTTGGCCAATATACAATTTTTTGCGGGTTTAATTTTGCATATTTTGTTGGAATTTTAAATTTTATATTTTAATTGTTTTTAATTTTATATTTTTTATTTTCTTTTATATTTTATGATTTTTAGTTTCTTTTTAAATATATAATATAAGCTTATATAAGGCTATATGTACAATACAAGGTAATGCAATTATAGATACAAATAAAAATAATAAAAATACAGAAAATAAAATGTTTTTGGATTTTAAATATGTTTTACTAATTTTGTGAATTTTTAGTTAATTTGGTAATTTTTATATATTTTTAAAGCAAAAAATCCTAAAACAAGGATTGAATAAATAGGTCGAATTCTTTTGGAATTTAAAAATAGAAAATAATACCAAACTTTTCCAAAACTATTTATAAATTAGAATATATCCTAAAAAGAAGATTCAGAAATAGATTTTTTTTGGATTTTTTAGTGATTTTTAATATTTTTAAAGGATTTTGCATCTTTTTAATTTTTATGAGTTTTCTTTTTCTATTTTATGGTTTTTTCACCTAGAGTTAGAAAATAACAAAAAAAATAAAAGATATTTTTTGGGGAATTTTTCAAAATGGTTTTATATTTTTTTTAGATTTTTATGTCAAACAGGGGAAAAAATGTGCTTTTATATTTTTAAAAAATCTTAAAAGTGCCTAAAATCAAAATACAAAAATATAGTGTGATGTACACACTAGCATGCACCTAACTCTATTTTTTAAGAATTTGTAGAGCACATATGATATTTTTAATAAATTGAAAACATGCACAAAAACTAATTAACTAGCAGGGGAATAAATGCAAATAAAAAATAAAGAAGAGGATGGTTCTGCAAATTACATAGGAATATATAATTGATATTTAAAATTGATGGAATAATTCGAAATACAAAAACCCACAAAGGGATTATATTCAAAATGGCCACCTCACATGGGACGACACGTGAGGTGACCTAGTATGGATCAATATGCAATATCAAATAATCTTAAGGGTTCACATGCAATTTCACCAAAAGATTAAAGCATTAAAATTAAATTACAAGACTAAATACAAAATGGCAAAAGTGAAGGGGAGTGATTTGCAATTTATCCCCTCCTTTGTGCATGCGAAAGGTGGAAATCAAGTCACTTATCCACGTGTCAGGCCCTTATTGCATGATACCGCTTTGCCGATGAGTGGATGAGATCAGATCTAGGGAGTTGATCAAATGTACGAGGCAGGCAGAGATCAGATGACAGCTTATACGGTTGAGTCAAGGAACGATTGGACGACTGAGGAGTGATCAGGAAGAACAACGGATGAACTCCACTGAGATGAAGTTCAATCCACCCTCCTTCTCTCGTTTGTTGTCCCCAAAAGCTCTAGGATGGCTTCTAACACTCCCGGGGTTCCTCCGCATTGGCGGATGGTTAAAAATGGCTTCTAGTCCATCGAAAAAGTCAGATGAGGCTAGCGACTAGGGTGCTACACCTAGGCTTCGATGCACCTTAAATGGGTGGCTTTTCTCTTCATGTCCTGCAGGAGAAGGTTAGGGGACAAAATTGCAAAGCTACAGAGAGCTTCAGTGGTCAAAATGGGCAAGGGATGCATCGAGATGATGGTCTTCGGCAACGCGGTGGAGGAGGAGACCAGGGTGCTCAATCTGTGTAGGAACAAGATGGATGATAATGCACGGGATGATCAGAAGGTGATGAGAAAGATAATGTTGATGAACGGAGCGTCAGAGGATGGTTGGAGTGGTCGAAAATTAGAGGTGGAGCTAGAGCTCTGACGAAATGGAATTTTGGATTTTACACTAATGCAAACAAAACTACTCGAAACAAAAAAGCAGATATATGCTACTGCTACAGCTACAAATAGAAAAGACAAAGAAAAATGAAGCATATCATACCACAATCACCCGGAGCGGAGCTTCAAGTGGAGGATCGGCTAGGCTTTGGACCACCTCGATTCTACACCAAAGAAGAACCCTGAAGAGTTGTGCAGCTCCCTACTTCCACTAGGAAGAGGATTCCAGACTAAGATCTAGGGTTCTTTACTGGAAGAGGGATCATATCCTAAATGTCATCGTGAGGTAATATAATATACATGGCGAGTTCATCATGGAACGGTGCTCAATTAAAATTCTCCTCGGTTGAGTTATCATTTGGGCGTATAAGTGTGTGGGCCAAGGTTCAAAAGTCAAAGAGAAATCAAGCTAAAAAAATACAAGTGTCAAGTGGGAGAAATAAAAGATGATAGGTCAAAACGAGGTCTGAGACCTGCAATTGCCATGGTTAGAGAGTTGACCAGGAGTCAACTAACGGGCGGCTCCTATTGGTCCACCTAGGCCGCTACATGACAAACCAAATTTGAAATTCGAAATTAATTCAAAATAAATTATTAAATGATTTAATTAATTTTTGGTAAAGCATAAAAATATTTATTTCTAATTTAGTATTTTAATATGATTTTTAATTATTTTTACATATTTATTTATTATGAGTTAATTTTTAAGGTTCCATTTATAGGTATATTCATCTATATATTGAGTATTTTATTTTTATATTGTGTTTCGTATTTTATTATTTGATTATCTTAATTTATATATTTATAACATATTTTTATATACATAAATATATTTTTGTTATATTTTTCTGATGTATTATGTATACTTAAATAAATAGAGATATAAATTATATATGTATAAGTATAGTATATTCATCTATATAATTTCGTATATTATTTTATTTTAGTGTTTTCTTAAAGGTTTTATTATATTTAAATATGTACTTATATTGCAAATAATATTTATAAAATTATTAAATTATTAAATTATAAGGATAATAGAGAATAATTAAAATGAATATTTTATTGAGGTATGTGATGAATCTCCATTTCATCATCTTTATTCTATCATTTTGGCTTAGAAACCCCAGTAAATGCGTGTAAATAGCCATAGTTCATGCATTTTATCATTCATGCATCATTGTATAAATAGTGTATAAAATACTGTTTTAATGGCAAAATTATAGAATAAAGAAAAGAAAAATAATAAAATATTGAAAATATTTTATGATACTAAACCCTGAGACCTAGGCATCTTGATGACTAGGTCGATAAGGAATAAAGTAGGGGGAGATAAGGGCCAAAATACAATAAACTTCCCTTTTATTTAATTCCTTTTTATTCATTTTTGGGACCTATTTTTAGTCCCACTTTTTACACCCTCAAATAAAAAAACTTTGTACATTAAAGTTATAGATAATAAAATATAGAAAATATAAAATTTATTTCATACAAAAATAATATACAGATAAAAAGTTATACTCAGAATAAGTTTCTAAAATCCAAACTTCCCAGACCTTATCTCTCAAATAAAACTCAGAATATATCAAAATCATCTTTAATTGTATATAACTTTTAATAAGAAATTTAATGAAGGTGGTATCATATTTTTTGGAGTTACGGTGTGAAAGTTAGATTTTGGACCCCCTATTGTATAGTTATACCGATGAAAATATTCATTTTATTTATTATTCATTATTTCTATAATTTTATATTTTTATAATTTTGTAAATATTATTTATAATATATGTTCTTATTAAAATAGGAATAAAACACTACATAAAACATTAAAATAAAATATGTAAAGAAAACACATAGGTAAAATACCAATAAGTATACATATATAAATAATACTCGTATTTAATTAAGTGTATATAATAAATCAGAAAAAAATTAAATTTATTTAAGTTTATAAAAATAAGTTATAAATATATAAAACAATAAACTAAGTTAATAAAATTAAAAATACAAAATAAAAATAAAAATACATAAAAACATAGATAAATATACCTATATATAGCCCTAAAAAGTAACTTGTAATTCTAAGCCTCTAAAAAATAAATAAAAATCATGATAAAATACTTTATAAAATAATAAATATTTTTCATTTTATAATCTAAAATTAATAAAATCTTTTATTATTTTTAATCGATTTTCTAAATATTTTTTCCAAGGATATTTCTGGTTGGTCCATGTGGACCAAGCAGCTTTCCCCATTTGTTGGCCTCGATCAACTCTCCGACCGAGGTCTGCTGGCTTGTCAGAACATTTTTCGTCTCGATTTCTCAACTTTTTGGGGCCCACATCTTTCACCATTTCATGTCGAACCCTTCATGACTTTTTCTCCCAGCTTATTGACCTTACACGCCTAGGATTCTTCTCGGGAATCGGATCAATGATTCAATCGATATTCATCGGTCTTTGGAGCCACCCAACATCTTGTACAAATGCACCTCGAGTTTCCCTCCTCCGTTTAAACCCTCTTTCACCTGTTTCCTCTCCTCCTCTCGCGCTCAAAAGATAGGAGGTGACAGCTCCTTCTTCCTGCCTGTAGGGTGATTGAGGAGGCGGTTTTAGAGTGGCTCCACCACCTTCGATGGCTTCCGGCATCGAGGTGTATCTCATTGGTCTTCCGGCCAGCTCGAGGTCTTTTCTTTCCTTTTTCGTTGATTTATTAGTTTAGTTGTAATCTAGGTTTCATTTCTTGAAATTTAAATTGCATGATTTAGCGTTGATTTACCCTTTCGAATTTCACCGGAGCCGAACTCCGGCGAACTCCTCCACTGTACCTGACCGTTTCTAGGACCTCTCCACCACCTCTTTTCTCCTCCCCTTCACGTTCTCCACAGTCGTTCACCGCCAACCCCATTCAATTCCACCTTGGTCGAAGTCCCTGCTCTCCCTCCGCCGCCAACCGCCGGAGAGCTCCGCCCGAGCCACCCCATCTCCGGCCAACCTTGGCCATCGAGGTCTCATTCATGTTTTTACCAGTCGAAGTCGATTTTGCTTATTTCTCTTGCATGCCCAGCTTCTCCACATTCTTAGGAACCATTTCCCACCTTTAAATCCACCTCAGTTACTTAAACATCCTCATTCAAAGTTTGCCGGAGCGGAGCTCTAGCGAAGGCGAACCCTCCGCCCATGCCACCTTTTACTCCAGCCCACCAAATAAGAGCCCCCGAGTCCCCATTCTGCTCATGCGCATCTTACTTGCAGGTCCTGGAGGCTCAAGACTCTCGTTGGGGGTTGAATTTTTGCAGTATTGTGGTTCCTGGAGCACCCAATATCCCTTGACCTCGCGGCGACGCAACCGTGCTCAACCGGCCATTTTGGTGCTGCCTGCAGGTTAGGATCATCCCAGGAAGTGTCGCGACCGTTTTGGAGCTTTAGAAGGCCACATAGGAGGAGGAGGATCGAGGTCGGGGAAGTTCATCGTCGTCGGCCTTCTTCCCTCTTCTTCCCCATCCTCCAGCCGTCGTCGGATCGAAGGCTCGCCCAAGACGTAGCAGCCACCATCAGATCAGGAGCCCCACATTAATTCCCTTTTGATGATCTAATCTGGAGCATCCTCGCCCAATCGTCATCAGCTTCCTTCGTAGCGACACATGGCAAAAGGCAAGGCCATCAACCGTTGGATGCCCACCCGATTTGGGTAATTTGCAGATCTACCCAGCTATTTTTATTAATGATTAAATATGACTTAAACTTTCGTTTGAAGTTAAAATTATTTTGTAATGTTTGCAAAAACCTTCCTGAGCTTTTCTGTTATTAATTTCTGGGCCAAGCCACATCACCTCACGTGACACATCACTTGAGGTGGCGATTTTGCAGCGGGACCCTTAGAATATCTTGTATTTCTAATTAGCCCGCAAACTTTTCAATTCAGTGTTGAATTTTTATGGAATTTGCAAACATGCCCTTAAGTTTCTCGTATTTACAATTGGTCCTCACCAGCGTGGCTCACATATGCGCACATGTAAGTTTACGCATTTTGCACGGAGGCCCCTGAAACTTGCTGTATTTCGTATTAGTACATTAAAATTTTATTCCAGTTATAATATTTTTGGTAAAATCACACTTTGGCCCCTGGAATTTCTGTTATTTACATATATGCCCTTGCAAGTAGTGTAGTTTCTCTTTGTTTCCTCTATTTATTTTAAATAGCTATTAAACTCGAACAAATCCAAAAAAAAGACTTAAGTTCCTGTTGCATTGATCATTCACACCATTTTTTATTTTGCATTTTGAAGCTTTTTATTATTTATAAAAAATAAAAACATCCATTTTATCCCTGTTTCGAAAAGAAAATACATAAAATTATAAAAACTTTCTAAAAAAATCCCCAAAAAAATATGTTTTATGTATTTTTGTATTTATTAACCTTCATAGCAAAAATAACTAAAAAATATACAAGAAAAATCAAAAAAATGAAAAATCAATAAACGTTTATAAAATATTAAAATATTTGTAAAAAATCTAAAAATTACATTTTCTGTTTATGAATTTTCTTTATTTTATTATATTTATTTTAAAATTAATGTCAAGAAATTTTCATTCAATTTCTATTTTTAATCTCCATTTTAATTTTGGGTATTTATTTAAACCATGTTTTAGTGTATTTTTTACTTTAAAAATATATAAAAATTAGCAAAATTTCTTAAAAAATAGAAAATAGTAAAAAATATATAAAAAACCTAAAAAGATTTTATTTTCTTTATTTTGTTTTTTTTGTTAATTTTTATATCTTTTATAGCCTATATTATATATATCCTGTATATAACTTATTATATATTTTTAAAGAAAAAGTATTAAAAAAATAAAAAATTAAAAATAGAAATTAAAAATTAGAAAATAAAATCAAAATATAAATATAATTAATTCGAAAAATAAAAAACCCACATTCCAAACATAGACAAACAGTTCACAATCATCATGTTGTGCTTCATTGCCTCGATCTTGTCGTTTGCTCCCTGTGTTCGACCTCTACCTACTTGCACCTATACACATCCTTGTTGTAGAATTATATCAAATTTTAACTCCGCATCTGCTTTTCATTGCTTGATCATCTCTTGTGGGTTAATTGTTGTCTGAAGTTGGGTTTCGTGAGCGATCACTGCATCGATTGGATCTCTTGCCTTGTGAGATTTCTAGACCCTCGCAAAATGCTCTTCGACAAATGGTGCCGTTGCCGGGGAGCAACTGCGCATATATTGACTTTGATTTGATTGTGATTTTATTTGTCTACACTTTGCTTTATTTATTTACTTTATTATTTGATATACATTGTTGAATTGTCTGACCACTCTCTTTGTTTGGATTTGTGCGAAGAATGTGGATCGAGGGAGGTGGGTTTGACCGAGCACCAAGGAGGACTTGGAGGGAATTTTGAAGACAATTTTTGGAGCATTTATTTATATAGCAGTTATTTGTGTAATTTAAGTGAGAGAGAGAGAGATTTATTATAATAACTTAAATAGGACAATTCAAGACACTTCACACTTCACGAGGTCCAGTGCCCAAGCGATTATTCCTTCGAGGGCCTCATCAGTTTTGTCATGGTTTTCATCGCCTTTTTTATTTTTTCTCCGTTTTGGTTTTCTTTCTTTTGTGTGATTTAGCCCTAGCTTTAGGAATAGCTTGTTGATAGCATTAGGTCCAAACACATTAATCACTCTTGCATGCACCTATAGATTCACATTTGGATCTAGTCAAAATACAAATTATTTTTATTTGGATTTGAGATCGAGTGCAGAGAGAAGTGCTATACAATGCTTACAGGATCCGTTGTGGCGGACATCGATGCACTTCAGAGACCGGAAATTTGGGTCTCTCTCATTTGGTTCTTCACGCTAATAATAGTTTCTCATCTAGGACGATTTCATCGGCTTGCATTGCATATAGATAGGTTTCAATTCTGCTGAGCATCTTTGCATATAGAGTGCTGGAGGGAAGGTGAGCATTTCTCTTTAGCATCCATCATTGGTCTGCCGCTTGCATTGCTTTTCTAACTCTCCCTCTGATTTTGACAACTTAGGTGCTTAAAGGAATTGATTCCCCTCTAAGAATTGTGCACTCTCATTAAAAATCCAAAAAGTGATAATCAATAAAATTGGGACTGCCAATATTAATAGACCCTAAAAAGATCGAAAAGAAAAATTTTGTATCGGGGTGAGTAATCCCCTTCTTGTCTTCATTTTATTTACTCACGTATACACTAAGGATTAGTTCCAAAATCCCATTCAACCTCCTAAGTGTTTGTACAACTTTTTGGACTTCTCACCTAACTCTAAAACATACAAGATAAAAAGATCGTACTTTTGCGATCTTCACCGAGTTGAGTAGGTGAATTGAGGGGTGTGTTGTTTTATGTGAGTTTGTTTGTGATTGTTTGTGTGAATTCTAGATCGCATTTGCTCCTTTTTTCTCATCTCCCTTGACTTACCAATTCTCTCCCGATCACTTTTCTTTTGATTTCAAGATGGCCGACTAGAGCGATTTTTATTCGGACCTTGCGGATCCCTCGTACCCTCCAGCCGGTCCACCTCCCTTTTTCAAGGAGGACTTTGCTCCTGATTTTTGTACATATCTGCTTCAACCACAATATCAACCTCAGACTTTTATCCACCTCGACCTCCGCCTCCATATTTTCCACCTTCACATTCACCCGAGACTGTTGGTTGAGCTAATATGGGGTAAGTAGTTGCAACCCAAGTAAGCGTCAACGAATAAACAATATTTTTTTCTTCTCTCACTGTAAAATAATTACAAAAAATAATGTGGAGCAAGTGAAATATTTTTTCTACTTATTTACCTGTATAGCGGACAACTCAAGGAGGCTACAATTCCCGAGGGTTATTCAATTAATAAAAAATCAAATAAAAGGAAAAACAGGAATCTCAAAGGCAAACTATCCTTGGTTTTTGTGGAATTTTATTCTTTTTATTTTTTATTTCTATTTTTTTATTTTCTGATTTTCAATTTTTAGTGATTTTTATTTTGCATTTTTTTAATTTTCAAATAAAGAACAATATGCACAAAATAAGAACTACGCATACCAAACATTTTTATATTTTTTAATTATATAAAAAATGATTAGAAAAATCCATAGAAAATAATTTTTGGTTTTAAAGATTTTGAAATATTTTTGGAGAATTTTTGTAGAATTTTCAGAAGTTTTTGTAATTTTTAAAAATCAAACAGTGACAAAAATGAGAAATAATGCACAACCTGGAGTAATTTGCAACTTATTAAGGGCCCAAAACTCCTGACAATTATTTTTATGATAAAATAGGGACAAATATCTACAAACAAGGACTGAAATCATGATTTTTGGATTTTTGTAGATTTTTTATGATTTTTATAAATTTTTGATGTTTTTCAATTTTTTTGGATTTTATAAATAGTTAATGCACGAAATTTAGATAAAAATTAAAAGAAAATGAAATACAATTACTTTAATTTTTTAAAAATTTTTGGAATAATATTAAAATTTTTATGAATTTTTTAATTTCAAAAAGAGAAAAAGACACTATTTTTGATTTTTTTAGTAATAATAAATGATGAAAAAATTTGATAAAAAATTATGCTAGAAAGATACACACATAAGGAACATAGCATGAATTTTTAGAGATTTATGGACCAAGGAAAACATTTATTTAAATATGAAAAGCAAGCAAAGTCAAGTTTAAAATTGAAGGACTAGTTTGCAAATATTCAAAGTTTTACAACCAAAATTAAAAAGGAATAAATAAGAGGGAAGAAAGTGTAATTTACCCAATGAAAGTGAGAGTAGGGGATCTTTTTTTAAATTTCAGAAACGTCTAGGGCAAAGTTGTAAGTTTACCAATAATTTATACCCTAGGTTCCTTAGCTTCTCTTCGTTTCCTCAAGTTGGGAGGGGCAAGGGGTGCCGCCGCCCCTATCCTCTTCTCCACGCCCAAGTTGCGCCGGCGTGGTTCTGGCGGCGAGCTGCGCTAGCTTCACGCAGAGGTCGTCAATGGCATCGCAGTGGAGGTCGCGACCGTGGTGTGTAGGCTGCGGTTGGCGGAGGGCAACACACGCCCTTGCACGACCGGCTGGAGAGGCGATCTGGTGGTGACACACGGCCTCGCGTGGCGGATGGAGGTCCAAGTGGTGGAAGGCGGCACGAGGAGGTTCTGAAGGTTTGGAACGTGGTTGCTCACGCGGCTGCGAGGCGGCTGGCTACGCTCGATCGGAGGGATCCGCCGCATCGCGCGGCTAGCGCGATGGCAGTGACAGTGATGGTGTTCGGCACGGGAGCCGCCGCAGGCTGGTGGAGGGCTCCTCAGTGGTGGGCGGTTATGGCTGTTGTGGTGGTGGCGATAGAAGAAGGTGCAACCGGCGGTGGACCTCCTTCCTAGGCAGAGGCCTGATGGTTGGAGGCTTTGAAGGGCGAAGACGTCGGTGGAGATGGTCGTGGGTGGAGGAGCATGGCGGGCGAGAGTGGCGCGCCTGGACGATGGCGGGGGCCGTCCCATGTGAAGTTCCCCTTTTTAATTTTTTTACCGAATGTAAAAAGTTGCAGGAAGAATAAAAAAGCTTTTTTTAAATTTTTTTAAAAATAGAACTGTGAATAATCATTTTTTTAATTTTTATTTTTTTTAAATTTTTTTAAATTTTTTTTATTTTGTCCCTGCAAAACAAATGTTAGAGCAAAAAGGATAGATGATTTTTTTTACTTTTTTTTAATTTTATTTATCAATAAAGTAGAACACGAGTATGATGACTCGATCCTAAAAATCAAAATGGAAAATGTGGATGAAAGTGGTTCCGGGAAAATGGCGGTTGGAACCGGATCTCCGACCATCATGCTGGTCAGAGATGGAAGATCGTGCGAGGTATAAAAGAATGTGGAGAGATCGAGAAAATGAGATGAAAACTCGAGATCGATGGTGAATCAATTTTAGATGGATTTTATGATATAGATAGAAAATGACGACGAAGAAAAAAATGCGCGAAAATAAACTATGATTAATCCTAGAGTAAAAATGATAGAAGAAAATATGGATCTCACCTTAGGAGCGGAAAAGACCTTGATCACCTCGATGAAGGCCGACACGTTGTCACCAGAGGGCTCAGAGGCTAGGCATCCTTCTGCGCCAAGAAGACTCTCGGAGATTGGACTCCTCTCACCAAAGATTGATCAAGTTGGAATGATGGAGGAGCCATATAAATATAAAAGATAGAGAATGAAATTTGAATTTTTGAATTTTTGTTGAAGAGATTAGAGAGATGAAAACTGAAATGAGATAAAGTAAAAAATTAACTTTTTTTTTTAATTTTCCTCACTTTATTTATTTGAATAAAAAATGTTATTTTTTTATTTTTTTCATGGTGGTTATCTAAGAGTAGCAACTATATACATATATTGTATACATATGATACATTATATACATAGTTAAATAAGGAAATTAATTTTTTTCTATTTTAATTTTTTCTATTTTTATTTTTATTTTAAATAATTAGTAAAAATATTTAGAAATATTTGCAAAATACAATATGTAACAGTACATGGGGAAATTGCACAAACCATCCTAGAAAACCAACTTTTCACCCGTAACTCCAAAAATTATGAAATCACAGCCATTTTAAAGATAATTTAATGTAGAATACAATGGAAGTGAGTTTGGTTCAATTTGAGTTCATATGGAGCCTGAATTGGCTTTTCAATTATCGCTTAGTGGTTTTTTTCCAAGTGTTTGCTTTTATTCTGTACATGATTTAATTGTGCAATTATTTTTATTATTTAGAACACATTTTTATTTATAACTTTGGTTTTGAAAGTTATTTAATTTGGGGTCAATTCTGGTACAAATAAAATAGTGTAGTATACAAATATACACAGCATACATTTTTTGGATTTTCTGATTAAGGACCCTATCTCCCCCTACTTTATTCCTAGTCGATCAGGTCATGTCTTGACCTTCTCTCGGGGTTCGGGTCAGCCTGTATCTATTACATATATACAATCTTCTTTTTTTATTTTTTTTATTTTTTTCCTTTCTTTCTTTCTTTCTTTATTTATTTTAGGTTAAAATGGTAAGAAGTATACAATATTTACATAGATGCAAGTTAGTAAGAATATGGAGTTAGTGTTATATACAGGTGTTTTATAAGGGATTTTAAGCTAAAATAAATGAAAAAAGATGACGAATCGCAGATTCATCATCCCCCTATGATTTACCTTTGCTAGTCCCTTAGCAAATACTTATTTGAAAGAATAAGTCAAGAAAAAGAAAAAAAAAGGGAAAATAAAGAAATTAGGACAATATTGAGTATTAAATTTTTCTTCATAAAATTGTAGTTTGGAGCTCTGTCGGGCATTTGGATTATTAGTGTGTTGAAACCTTAATGGGAAATGGATTTAAAACCTAACAACCTCTAAGTTCCATAAGACTCCTATTCAGGTCTCCTCCAAAGTCAGGTCAGAACAAGTCTACATACACCAATTCTTATGACTATGAATCTTTACTTGTACGGTGTAAGTGAGATATAGCTCCCCATCTCAAATGTAGCAAAGAAACAACCTCCCTCAACAAGGTAACTCTAGTTCCCCGGTCATGCAACTCTTTCCTCGAGGAGCGGAGTATTCCCTTCTAAGTTCAAGTACAACCAGCTCAAGAAGAGTGGATGGAGAAAAGAATGGACGGTAACCAGTGTAGCTACATATCCTTGCATGCATGACCAATGTAGTCAAGTCATCTGCTGCAAGCTTACAAAAATTTGTCTTTGATGCTCTTATTGAAATTTTTTATCCTTGTATATACACTCCGGCATGCATTTTACTTTTCAATCAGGCATGTCCACTTTTGGAGATTCTACATTTTTTCATACTTTTTTTTGAAAGCATATACAAGGTGCAGCATGTACATTAGGAGATTTTCCTCTTGAGCCAGTAGACTATCCCTGTTTTGAAGCATTATTGCAACCCCACATCATCTTGTCTTAAGACCTCAACATCGCTAGACCAGGTTGAGACGCACTTCCTTCCCTAGAGGAAGATGAGAGGTTCCGCCTAGATGTACTACCCTAGTATGCTACCCCAAGCCAAAAGATTATGCCTCCTCACTACCTCATCCATGAAGAGCTACGTGTAGAGTGCTTGTCCAAGATAAGCCACGGTCTGAAAGAATCATGTGTGTGTTGTTAAATGTTCTACTTAGACTAATCAAGATGACATGTGAACATAGTCTTATGGACTCAAAGAATTAAGTCAGTAGGACATGAAAAGTCTTAACTCCATTTCTTATAAGGTTCCTCTGAAATTAAGTGGATTAAGACCCAACTATGCTCCATTCTTCAATTTTATTCCTGATTTAGTATAAATGTTAATACTATCCTGAAAAATGCACAAGCAAATGCAAGAAAATATGAATAATGCAAAGAAAGCTCTCTCTTTTTTTGAAAAAAATGATGCACATGTGAAAAGAACATTTTTTAAAAATAATTTTCTAATTTTGAACTTTTTATGGATTTTTACAGAAAAATACAGATGTAAAAGAAAGTCTTTTTTGAATTATGCAATATAGATTTTTGGTATTGTAGTTTTTTTAAAAGGAAAAAAATTAGTAAAATATATACAAGTATATACAAGAATTTTTTGTTTGTTTTTTTGTTTTTTGTTTGTTGTTTTTCTTTTCTTTTTTTTCTTTTTTTGTTGTTTTGTTTTTTTTTGTTTTTGTTTTTTTCCACATGTGGATTTTACAAAATTATATACATATCCCCCAAAATAATTATCTTAAAAAGTACGAGTTTTGTCTAAAGTATATATACAATATATACGATATCCCCTATACTTAGCTCGAACTATGTCCTCATAGTGATCAGAGAGCGACAAAAGAAGACATAACTCGTGCTAAGTGAAAAGACTCCTATGCTACAATGACTCGAAGAAAAGATAAAAAGAGGAGAAGTTGGTGATCCCCCCTATACTCAGGATCAAGTAATCCTAAGTATAGTAGACTGTACAAAAGGGGAAAACCGATGCAGAGAATGTATGGACTCAAAAACAAAAAAGATGATAAGAACACCATCACCCCCTATACTTAGGGTAGAGTATCCCTAAGTATAGGCAACCACAGGAGTGATGAACAGGACAAATATGAACGACACAAATCATTCACCCCCTATACTTAGGATAAAGCACATCCTAAGTATACCATATATACACACACGGAAAAGGGGTGAATGATAAAATAGAAGAAGAAAGAGTGAAACGAAAGGATATACAAGAGGAGTGGATGTACAAAGGTTAAGAAGGTCAAAAGTGAACCTTCTTGTGGGACCGCTGAGGTATGGATCTAACAAGGTGTAGGTCGATATTGGGGTTATCATTAGATATGAACTGATCAGGATCGACCAAGAATGTATCCTCAACGGTTTCAGATTGTGTAGGCGTAAACCGGTTATTGGAAGTAGTGTGGTCATGTCTTGCCTGGGAAGTCTCACAAATATCAAAGTAAAATGGCTCGAAATCATTATCAGAAAAAGTAGGATCAATTTCAGCCTGGCAAGCCTCTACTGGATCATCATCTTTAACAAAAGTCCCAAATTCCTTTATAAAAGCAATCAAATCAAATTTAGCTTGATTGGTCTCATCTGAATCAAGGTGAATAGGAGCAGACTCATCAGTGAAAGTAGTCAAATAATGTCCATCCTATCTAGTCTCAGAGTCTTCCTTCTGCTCTAAGGTGTCTATCGTGTAAATCACGCGGGTGTCATCAATGCATCTCCACATACCAGAAGGGGGAAATCCAAGGTCTATGCTTTCCGAGTCTTCCTTGTTCAAGAGGAATTCTTGGGTTTCATTATCATCCAACATATAACAAGAATCTCTGATATTATCATTGAGGTCAAATTCCATGGGGTTGGCTAACACGGGTGGGGCTCTCATGGGATGCAGGTCTCTGGTCAGTAGTGGGTGTAGTTATCAACACATCGCTCCCTGCATCAGAATAAAAGCGAATCTCTCCTAAACCATAATCAATAAAGACTCCCGCAGAGGAGAGTAAAGGCTGTCCCAGGATGATTCGAGGGTTCTCCACAGAGGTAGAGGTCTCCATGGGCAATATGACAAATTCTGAAGTGAAGTTCATGCCCTTAATAAAAATGACAGCATTTTCTAGAATACCATTCGGTCTCTTGATAGATCCATCAGCAAATTGAACTATCATCCTAGTTTTCTTGAGAGGCCCAAGATGAAGAGAGTGTACCATATAGAAGGGTATTATATTAATTGACGAACCGTCGTCAAGGAGAGTGTTATCACAAGAATACTCAGATATGGAGCAACTCACAAGAGGTGTGGCAGTGCTCCCTTTCTTAAAATGTGGACGGTGAGAGATGGCATAGGCAGTGGCCATGGTCAAGATATGATGCTCAGATCTTCTCCTTCACTATCTCTTCTGGTGTTGAGGAGTAGATAAATCTGTCATGGCCTGTTGAAGTGGGGTTTTAATGATCTCATGAAGGGTGGCTAACACTTCAGGTTCAGTCAATATTTTTTTGAATTTTTGGACCTCCATACGAGGGAGGAGATTAGAATCAACATATACATGAGGACTGCCAAGAGTAGTCTGTATAATGGAATCCTCGAGGTCAAGGTTGGGACATGTGGTGAATAGGTGTGTGGGTAAATGATCTAGCATTTGAATCCTCTCCTATAAAATGAATCAACAATGTGTCTCCCGAATTCTTTTTGGATTTTTGAAATTTTCTTATTTTTTTGTATTTTGGGTGATTGCAAGCTATCATGATTATCCTCAAGTAATTCCATATCCTCAAATAGTGGAGCAGCATTCTGGCTCGTATTTATGTTATTTAGATTGCTAATCCTCGAATTCATATGCTCCATCATTTGTTTCAGTGTCTCAAGTGTGGAAATCATGAAAAGTGACTCCAAGATCCCAGGATCGGGTGGGTTGAATGAGGGTGGGTGAGAATCAAAGTCCTCCGACTCCTGAAATAATAGGTTAGGCGGATATGTACAAAAATATTGAGGAAGGTCCTCCTGGAAAAAAGGAACTTGGATCAGCTGAAGGGTATGAGGTATCCGTGAAGATCGGATTAAAATAACTCCAGTCAGCCATCTTTGAAAAAAAGGTAGGGATTGGGAAAACACGAAAGTCAAGTCAAAAGATATGGAGAAAAAGGCGCAAATGCACAGAAGGATCTAGTATGCACACAAGCAATCAAACACAATACAAACTCCCAGTTTACCAACTCAACTCAATGTGAAGACCGTGAAGGTTCGATCAATTATCTTGTCAATTTTAGAGTTTTGGGAGAATACAATCTATCAGAGCGGTTAAAGCGAGCTGTTAGGAACCCAATGCTCACAGGAGACTGGCCTAATACCAAAGTTATATCTTTCCCAACCAGTATTAATTGCGGACTGTTTACCGGCTACCCAATCAATTCAAGCTACTAAGGACGTCGCGGGCTGCTTTACCGGCTACCGGAGAGATCCTCACTGGAGAACGACTCACCCAATATAGTAGTCTCAAAAGAGTTCGAGTATGGTTCTATCCTAGTGTGCGGGTCGCTCTCTCGCTACATACAAATTAAACAATGAGGGGGTTACTCTCCCCAAAACAATGATTTTCCTTGTGTTTTTTTAGGGTCGAGTTTTCTTCAGCAGTCCTGTATTTTAGGCAGTTGTCACTTGGTTAAAATATTTTCAAAGAATCGCATATCGAGTGTCTAATTTCCTTTGTAACTTATATGAGTGAAAACAATGAAGGAGATCAGAAATGCCAATGTGCGATTAAAAACAATGATGCATGCAGGGGTTAGAGATGCGTACCTTGTCGCCAACACTCTACATGCAAGTGATCTGCGTAGAATTGAATATAGAAAAATAAACTAACCTATATGCAAATGCAAGTGAACCGTCCTAGATGATAGCTTCTATTAACGGTCAAGAACAAGTTAATTTGACTAAGTCCAACAACGCTCTATTCTATAGGTACAAAAATTCTTGTTTTGGGTGTTTGGACCTAATTAATTACTTGGCTCAAGCAAATTAATTAAAGCAATCAATATAGCTCACGGAATCCGCATGAAACAAAGAAAAATAAAGACGACGAAAACAAATCCGGTGAGGTCCTCCAAGTGCACTGGCACTTGGCGAAACAGACCCCGCAACAAATGAATGTCCTTTTTACAGAGTTCAAATGCTAGAAAAAATAAAAAAAAAATCCTTTTTTGGACTCCTTCAATTCTTTTTCTCCTCCTCTCACACTATCCTACGGCTTGGTGAAGAATCAAGCCACCTCCGCGTCGCTTGAGTGCTTAGGCTCTTCTAGGATTGCCTCCTTCGCTCTGCCGACCCTCGCAAGAAAAATAAAGAGAGAATGTATAAGAAACACAATTATAAAAATATAAGCACAAATAATGAAATGAATGTAGTGGATATGAACAATGGAGTAAATGGTAAAATGTAAATATATATTTACAACCAAGAATAGCATGTCAAAAGAGAAACGCAATTACCCTCGCTGTGCCTCCCCAGCAACAGCGCCATTTTGTTGATTGAGCTTTTTTGGGGTTTTAATTATTTGAATTATGAACAAGTCATTGCAACCCAATTAAGCGTCAACGAACAAACTATTATTTTTCTTCTCTCGCTACAAAATAATTACGAAAATAATGTGGAGCAAGAGAAATTTTTGCTACTTATTTACCTGTATAGCAGATAGGATCGAACTCAGGGAGGCTAAAATTCACAAGGGTTATTCAATTAATAAAAAATCAATTAAGAGAAAAAGGAATCTCAAATTATCTTGGTTTTTTGGAATTTTTTTATTTTTTTAGTTCTATTTTTTTATTTTCTGATTTCCAAATTTTAGTGATTTTAATTTTGCAAAAAAAAAATTCAAATAAAGAACAATATGCATAAGATAATAAAGACGCACACCAAACTCTTTTTTTTATTTTTCAATTATATCAGGAATACTCAGAAAAATCCAGAGAAAATATTTTTGTGTTTTAAAGTTTTTGAAATATTGTTGGGAATTTTTGTGGGACTTTCAGATCTTTTTGTATTTTTCTATAAATCGAACAGTGATAAAATGAAAAACAATCCACAGCCTAGAGTAATTTGCAACTTAAAAATATTTAAGTACCAAACTCTTGGCAATTATTTTTATGATAAAATAGGGACAAATATCTACAAACAAGGACTGAAATCACGATTTTTGAATTTTTGTAGATTTTTTAATAAGATTTTTAATTTTTTTCAATTTTTTGGATTTTATAAATAGTTAATGCACGAAATTTGGACAGAAATTAAAAGACAGAGGAATACAATTACTCTAAATTTTTTTAGAATTTTTGAAGTAATATTAAAATTTTTATGAATTTTTGAATTTCAGAAAGAGAAAAAGATACTGTTTTTTAATTTTTTAATAATAATAAATGATGACAAAATGTGATGAAAAATTTATACTAGAAAGATAGACACATCAGAAACATAACATGAACTTTTAGAGATTTATGGACCAAGGAAAATAATTATTTAAATATGAAAAGCAAGCAAAGTCAAGTCTGCAATTAAAGGACAAGTTTGCAAATATTTCAAAGTTTTACAACCAAAATTAACAAGGAATAAATAAGAGGGAAAAAAGTGTAATTTACCCAATGAAAGTGTGTCGTGCATGTGATTTGTGGGAGCATGGGTTCTTTTTTGAAATTTCAGAAACTTACAGGGTAAAGTTGTAATTTTACAAATAATTTAATACCTAGGGTTCCTTAGCTACATCTTGTTTCTTCAAGTTGGGAGGGGCAAGCGGTGTCGCTGCCCCTATCCTCTTCTCCATGCCCAAGCTGTGGCGGCGAGGTTCTGGCGGCAAGTTGCGCTGGCTTCATGCAGAGGGCATCAATGGTGTCGCTGTGGAGATCGTGGCCGTGGTGCACGGGCTACAGTTGGCGATGGGCGACACACGACCTCGCGCGACCGGCTGGAGAGGCGATCTGGTGGTGACGTGTGGCCTCGTGTGGCGTATGGAGGTCCAAGCTGTGGAAGGCAGCACGAGGACATTCTAGAGGTCGGGAGCGCGGTCACTCTCAGGGTTGTGAGGCGGTTTACTGCTCTCGATCGGAGGGATTTGCCGCGTCACGTGGCTAGCGCGATGGCAGTGACGGCGATGGTGTTCGGTAGGGGAGCCGCTGCGGGCTCGTGGAGGGCTCTTCGATGGTGGGCAGTTATGGCTGCTACGGAGGTGGCGATAGAAGAAGGTGCAGCCGACGGTGGACCTCCTTCTCAGGCGGAGGTCTGATGGACGACGGCGTTGAAGGCCGAAGGCATCGGCGGATATGGTCGCGGGTGGAAGAGCGTGGCGGGCGAGTGTGGCGCGCCTGGACGGTGGCGGGGGCCGTCCCTCGTGAAGTTCCCTTTTTTTTACTGAATGTAAAAAGTTGCAGGAAGAATAAAATAACTCTTTTTTTAAACAGAACTGTGAATAATCAATTTTTTTTTATTTTGTCCCTGCAAAACAAATGTCAGAGCAAAAAGGATAAATGATTTTTTTTACTTTTTTTTAATTTTATTTATCAATAAAGTAGAACACGAGTATGATGACTCGATCTTAAATATCAAAATAGAAGATGTGGATGAGTGCGGTTCCGAGGAAAATGGCAGTTGGAACCGGATCTCTGACCACCGTGCGTGGTCGGAGGTGGAAGATTGATGAATCTGCGATTCATCATCTCAATATCTTGATCTTAGCAAAATCCCCGAGTAAAGTCCCTAATAAATGTCCATAAAATCAATAAATTAACAAAATGACTCTTGTAAATAAAACACACTAATTAAGGTATATTAGATTGTACAAAATAAATTAACACTAAAAGGCTGCAAAATTAAAGGAGTTTTCCACCTATAAATAGTCCAAAACTTCATGTATTTTTAATAATTTTATTTAAAAATACTTTTTGGATAATTCTTTCTCTAACTTTTTATAAAAATGTATATAAAAATATAAAAATATAAAATAAATTTCATCTCAAATAAATACTCCTAGATCCCAAAGATAAAAAACCATAAAGTCCAACTTCCCGGCCAAATTCCCGCTCCGTATGAATCCAAATTCACCAAACTCACCTTTAAATTTCAAGTTAAAGAATTATCTATCCAATAAAAGTGGTTTCATTAAAATCGGAGCTCGTTTGCAAAATTTGGGTTTTAGGACCTAAGTGTACTTTGTATATATTGTACATATTTTTCTTTCTTCATTTTTATTTACTCTTCTTAATTACTAAAAAAATCCAAAAAAATCTTTTTTGTATTCCATTTTATTTCTACTATTTTATTTTATTTTTAGTTTGTAAATATCTTTTTTTAAAAAGACAAAAAATATAAATTAGAAAAGCAAGTAAAAAATGTACACAATGTTTTTCTTATTTTGTAAATTCCCCATTCTTTTTCTTCTCATTATTTTATTTTCTCTTTTTAGTAGCCTAATTTTATTTTCTTTTATTTAATCACATTCTCTACACTAACTTCTCTTCTTTTATCAACCTCCATTCAACACCATTACTCATCTAACTTCCCATTCAACTCCACCACTAATTTAACCTCCCATTCTACTCCACTTCCATTCTAATCTCCATTCCTTCCATCTCTTTTTATATACCTCTCCATCCTCAATTTTTTCCTATCCACCATTCTAATAGAAAAAAGAGAGAGCTTGGAGTGTTTTGTTGGTGACAGCGGTGAGGCATCATCCTCAAGCGACGACCTCCTTCAGGAGAGATCCGCGGAGCTCCGCTCTGCGTCACGAGTTCCCCATAGAGCTCGCACAACTTCTTCGATTTTTGTTTCGTCAATCGGATCAAGGCGACGATAGGAGTCCATCGTAGCTGCTCCGCCAATCTAGTGAAGATTCAGGTAAGTATTTCTCCTCATTTATCTTGTTGTTTTATTTTATCTAATAGTTTTATTTCTTTATGGTTTCATAATGATATCATTTTCATCATCTTCTCCATCATTCACCATCTCCATTATACCATCACCAACACCACTTTAGTATCATACTGTCACCACCATCATCTTCTCATCTTAATTCCCTATAAGAAAACAAACAATTATATAAAAAAATAATTAAAAAATCCAAAACAACAACATCAGTAAAACAAAAAAATCAAAAAAATCAAAAAATAAATTAAAAAAAAGAAAAACATGGGAGGAGCAGCAGCGGCTCCGTCGCCGCTCCCCCCTTCATCCACGGGCGGCGGCACCACCGGCCACCCGCCTCGCCTTCTAGCCCACGGAGCCTCGCCGCCCATCCGTAGTGCCGCTGCCCCTCCACGCACGGCGCGCCGGTCGTTGTGCGGCACCGCCGCCCTCTCCAACTCCAGATCGCAGCACCCACAGCGGCGGCCTCCACTAGTGGCTCCTCCCCCCAGCCACAGGCCAGGTCCTCCAGGCGGCGCCGCCTCCTCCGCCAAGGCGCCGTGCCCTTCGCCACCCGAGCCAGCCGTCGACCCCGCCGCCCCGCACTCCTCCCTCTGCGCGCCCTTCTGCTCACGCCCAGGAAGGAAGAAGAATGTCAAATTTTTTTATTTTTTTATTGTAGAAATTACATAGTGTTCCGGTTTATTTTATGTAATTACAAGTCAGTCCCTGTACAACCTTTGTTGTAAATATTGTTTCCTGAATTTGCAAAGACAACCCTACAATCGCATCTTAATTTGGACATCTATATAGCGCCATTTTATTCAATGAAAAATTCTTGATGTTGAGCAACTAATTCTCTACCACTTGGATATTTATTTATTTTTTTTATCTTTGGGTAATTAATTAAAAATGTTTAACTGAAATATTGCATATTTTACCCATTTTAAGCACTTAAATTCATATCTCACTCACTGTTGCTCCAAAAATTCCACAAACATTAAACATGATGCCTTGAAATGTGTTTGAATTACTATCCAAATTTCATCAAAAATAGAGTTGTCTTGTACCTGAAATAAATTATACAGTGATTTGGATATTTGATTTTTAATTAAATCTACGTACATCATTTTTGCGAAATTTCAACTCTCATGGATTCCCTGTCTAAATATCTTTTTAAGATAATTCGTACTCTGAATAATTTGCTATTGTGGATTTTTTAGGAATGAATTATTCACTGTTACTTTGTTTTCACTAATAATCCATAAAAAATCATATTTTGTCAGAAAAATCTAAAAAATACTATAGCTTCCTTGCATCATGTTTAACTTTCAGTATTTTTTTTCACAATTTTTGCATTATGTTTGCATTAGAAATTGTGAAAAAACCCATAAAAAGTGTGCTTTTTTAATTGTTGCATTTTAACCCTGAAAATTTCAAAAAAAAAATTATGTTGCATTCATCATTGGATTAAGTTTACTGAAAAATTATAATTTGGCTAAATTGGACTTATTTTCTATTAAAATGAATTTGGCCTTGTTGTGTGTTTTCTTACTGTCTTGATTCATCCACATTTGCATTTGCATTTGTTTTTGTATAAAATAATATAAAAAATCTACATTGGAAATCTAAATCTTAATTTTCGAATTAACCTTAAGTTGTTTCTTTGTCTCCCTGTGTTCGACCCCGAACTTATCTGGGATATAAATTGAAGCCGAGCCCTCTTCACGGAGATCTTGTCTCGGTTCTGATTGACTCGCTAAGTACACATACTACAACGAACGTACATTAAACATCGTGCTCAGTGAATCCTCGGATCATGCGAGGTAGAAAAGAACGTGGAGAGATTGAGAAAATGTGATGAAAATTCGAGATCGATGGTGAATAAATTCGTGATGGATTTTAAGATCTAGATAAAAAAATGATGATGAAGAAAAAATGTGTGAAAATAAATTACGATTAACTTAGAGTAAAAATGAGAGAAGAGAATTTATATCTCACCTTAGGAGCGGAAAAGTCCTTGATCACCTTTACGAAGGCCGACTCGCTGTCCCGGACGGCTCGGAGGCTAGGCACCTTTCTGCGATAAGAAGACTCTCGGAGATTGGACTCCTCTCACCAAAGATTGATGAGTTGGAATGATGGAGAAGGAGCCATATAAATAGAAAAGATAAAGAATGAAATTTGAATTTTTGGAGATAAGAGAGATGAAATTGAAATGAGATAAAGTAAAAAATTAATTTTTTTTTTGAATTTTCGTCACTTTATTTATTTGAATAATTTGAATAAAAAATTTTATTTTTTTTACTTTTTTTATGGTGGTTAATTAAGAATAGCAACTATATACATATACTATATACATATGGTACATTATATACATAGTTAAATAATGAAATTAGCTTTTTTCTGTTTTATTTTTTTTATTTTTATTTTAAATAATTTGTAAAAATATTTACAAATATTTACAAAATACAATATGTACAAATACATGGGGAAATTGCACAAACCGCCCCATAAATCAAAATTTTCACCCATAACTCCAAAAATTATGAAATCACAACCATTTTAAAGATAATTTAATTTAGAATACAATGGAAGTGAGTTTGGTTCAATTTGAGTTCATATGGAACCGAAATTGGTCTTTCAATTATCGCTTAGTGGCTTTTTCCAAGTGTGTTTGCTTTTATTCTGTACATGATTTAATTGTGCAATTATTTTTTATTTAGAAACATTTTTATTTACAACTTTGGATTTGAAAGTTATTTAATTTGAGGTCAATTCATGTAGAAATAAAATAGTGTAGTATACAAATATACACAACACGTATTTTTTGGATTTTCTGATTAAGGACCCTATATCCCCCTACTTTATTCCTGATCGATCAGGTCAAGTCTTGACCTTCTCTCGAGGTTTGGGTCAGCCTGTATCTATTACATATATACAATCTTCCTTTTTTATTTTATTTTCTTTATTTTTCCTTTCTTTCTTTATTTATTTTAGCTTAAAATAGTAAGAAGTGTACAATATTTACACAGATGCAAGTTAGTAAGAATATGGAGTTAGTATTATACACATGTGTTTATAAGAGATTTTAAGCTAAAATAAATGAAAAAAAAATGACGAATCACAGATTCATCAGAGATTGACTTGTTGGAGTCACCACTCACGATTTCCGCACTTGAGACCTTGACCCAGTTCATGGAGCATATTAATTCGAGGATTGATGACCTCACCTGCCTAAATAAGAGCCATATTGATGCTTCATGATCTGATGATTTGGATTTGATTGAGGATTCTTGTGAGAGTTTGCAATTGCCAAAAATACGAAAATGAGAATAATTTAAAAACACAAAAAGAATTCGGGAGACCTTTGGTTGATTCAGACTATGAGGAGAGGTACTATCTGTCAGATCCTTCACCCACACACTCATTCAATTCATGTCCTATCTTTGACCCCGAGGAGGCCACTGTACAGACTGCTCTTGGCATTCCTCGTGTATATGATGATTCTGATCTCCTCCCTTGTATGGAGGAGATCAAAAAATTCAAAAAATTGTTGACTGAACCTGAAGTGGTGGCCGCTATTCATGAGATCATCGATGCCCCACTTCGTTAGGCCATGACCCAATTATCTGCTCCTCATCATAAGAAGAAAAAGCAGAGGAACATATCTAATCACCATATTTTGACCATGGCCACTGCCCATGCCATCACACACCGTCCCATTCCTAGGAAAAGGAACACTGCTACACCTTTCATTAGTTGCACCATCTCTGACCACACATGTGATCATACTCTCTTGGACGGCAGTGCTTCGATTAGTATCGTACTCTTCTCGTTGGTCCACTCTCTTCACTTAGGGCCTCTCAAGAAAACCATGATGATTTTTCAGTTTGTTGATGGATCTATCAAGAGGCCGAAGGGTATCCTTGAGAACATTGTCATTTGGATTCAAGGTATGAGATACACTATTGATCTTGTTGTTTTGCCCATGGAGACCTCCATTGGGGAGCACTCTCCAATCATCCTGGGACGGCCATTCCTCGCCTCTACGAGGGTCATTATTGATTATGGATCATGAGAGATTTGCTTCCGTCCTGTTGATGAGAGCGAGGTGATCATCACTGCACCCACTACTGACCAGAGACCTACACCTGATGCACCCTCACCGATTCTAGCTAACCCCGAGGCCTATGACTTATATACTGATATCAGAGAGACTTTCATTATGACAGATGATGAGACCCGAGAATTTCTCTCCAAGGAGGAAGACTTGGAAAGTATAGAATTTGGAGTTTCCTCTTTCTGTGATTGGTGATGTGTTGATGACATCTGTAGGATTTACACGATTGATACCATTGAGCGGAGGGCAGATTCAGAGACTAGACAGGACAGAGATGACTTGACTACTTTCACTAACGAGTCCGTTCTTCTTCATTTAGATTTTGACGAGACTGAAAAGGCTGATATTTGATCTTGTTGCTTTTATTCAGGAATTCGTGCCTTTTTATATAGATGATGATCCGGTTGAGACTTTTGAGGACGAACATGATTCGACTATTTCCACCGATGAGTTCGTTCCTTTTGGTTTTGACCTAGATGAGATCTCGTAGGACAACCTTGATTATACTTCTTCCGATGATGATAAGTTCGTCCCTTTTCACTTTGATATTAGCGAGACACCCAAGGCCGGACCTAGCCGAACTACTTCCACTAACTCGTCTGTGCCTTCACACCCTAGGACCACTGAAGACCTTCACCATGTCGACCCTGATCGGTTTGTGTCATCTGAGGACCCCTATGTCGACTCGCACCATATCAGATCTATCCCTCAGTGATCCTGCAAGAAGGTTCACTTTGGACCTTCTTGATCTTTGTACATACATCTTTGTTTTATATTCACTCTCTTCAATATCTTGTATTGCTTATCCACCCCATTCTCATGTAGGCCTTCTTAATACATTCTTTGTCCTAAGTTTAGGGGGTGGATGAGCCGAGTGTTCATTCTTCGTTCCATTTCATTACTCTTGTTGTTGCCTATACTTAGGGCTTCTTTTACCCTAAGTATAGGGGGAGTGATGTGTACATCCATTTCTATCTTTTTCCATCTTCACATCTCTTTTCTTCTTTTCTTCTTTTTCTTTTCTATTTTCTTTTTCTACCAAAAAGATGTCGCCCCTTTTTGTCAGTCTTCTGTACTTAGGACTTACTTTGTCCTAAGTATAGGGGGATGTGCACCTCAATTTCTTTCATTCTTTGATCCTCTCCACTGTCTCCTCTTCTTAGATATACTTAGGGATATCTTTCCCTAAGTATAGGAGGAGGCAGTCTGAGTACGATCAGTTCATGCCCACCCTTGACCCTCCATGCTTTGTGTACAGTCTGCTATACTTAGGATTATTTGATCCTAAATATAGGGGGAACAGACAACTTCTCATTCGTTCATTCATCTCTCTACTCGTTTATTCTTTAAACTTTGCTATACTCAATACGAGTTATGTCTTCTCTTTTCACTCTGATCTATGAGGACATAGCTCAAGCTAAATATAGGGGGGTTGTATATACTCCATATATACTTTAGCCATAACTTGTACTTTCATACTTTTAATAATAATTATGGTTAAAAATAAAATTAACTTCATTAAAAATAACTTAATAAAAAGATGTCTATTAGTCCTCAAAAATTTTTGTATTTACTGATTAATAAATCAGGTGAAAATATTTTTGCAAAAATGTTTGAAAAATAGTTTGAAAATCTCTTTGAAAGATCTTTTGAAAACTATTTGGAAAACATTTTGTTAAATATTTTCAAAACTTTGTAAAAATATTTTGTTTGAAAAGTTATGATTATTTGTGTGAAATAAAAATGTTTGAAAAACGATTTGCAATTGGTTTATGGTTGTAAAAATATATTGAAAAAATATATATACTGTTTGAAAAATCTTTGTAAAAAGATTTTCAAATGTGTGTACATGTTTGTAAAATAGTTTGTAAAAATTATTTTGAACTATAATTTCCAAGTTGTTTGTTAAATGATTTTCAAATAAGTTTGACGAATATATGCATTACACTAAAATTCTTTATTAAACTATATATATATATAATTTACCACTTACCCCTTGTAAATTCTTAAGAATCTAATTCTTGTAAATATAAGAAGCATCCTTGTGTGCATCAACAAAAATATTTTCTTCATAGCATTTGCATAACATTCTTATTTTTTGGATTGAGTTTCGTAATTAAACAAGTCTAAGTAAAATATGGAGATTGGAGCTTGCTTGGACCTTAAATCTACCTAATAATAGGAACCTTATAGGAGCTGGAATTGAGGTACTTCAGGTATAGTTGACATAATTATTTGAGGATCATGAGACTTGGTTCAATGGATTCTTGACTGCCTAAGTAGAGTGTTTCGGAGAACACGCACGCTCTTGTCGATAATGACCTAACTTGGACACATGCACCTTTCACTTGGCTCAACTCAGTTGGAGTGGTGAGGGGATTGGATTTGCCGATAAGAGACGCATACAAGTGGAAACATTTGTCCTCCTCTAGGGAGGGAAGTACACCCCA
Organism: Ottelia alismoides; assembly: GCA_037367405.1. NCBI lineage: Eukaryota > Viridiplantae > Streptophyta > Magnoliopsida > Alismatales > Hydrocharitaceae > Ottelia > Ottelia alismoides. The sequence continues at coordinate 447,104 of JAZKJV010001004.1, read as the reverse complement.
ACCCGCCTAGTGGTGATGAATTTTGAAGGCAGGAGAGTGTGGGTTGCAATAGAGCTTCAAAAGAGGGATAGTCTACTGGCTCAAGAGGAAAAACACCTTATGTAAATGTTGTTGTATATAGTATTTAAAAAAAGATGAAAAAAACTCCAAAAAAGTGGATAGGCCTAGTTGAAAATAAAATTCCTGCCGGAGTTTATACATTTGTATAGTCAATAAGCAAGCTTGAACTTCAAAGTAAAATTATGTGAGCTTGCACCTCGAAGACTTGACTACACTGGTCTTGCATCCTAAGATAGGTAGCTACACTGGCTACCGTCCATTCTTCTCTTCAGCCCCTCCTCTTGAGTTGTTTGTCACTTGAACTTAGAAGGGAATACCCCGCTCCTCGAGGAAGGAGTTGCTGGATTGGGGAATCACTGGGTTGTCATACTGAAGAAGTCATTCTCTTTGTCATTTCAGTTGGGGAGAGACACCATCACTTATACTGTATGAGTCAGATTCATAGCCATAAGGGTTTGCGTATGAATTGAAGTATTCTGACATGGCTATTAAGGAGACTTGAGCAGAGTTTTGTGATTCTCGAAGGTTGTTGGATTTCAATTCTGATTCCCATTAAGGTTCCATCCGCACTAAAATTCCAAAGGTCCGACTTAAGCTCCAAACTTTGATTTTGTGAAGACAGGTTTGATAATTAAATTCAATCCAATTTCTTTCTTTTTCTTTTCTTTGTTTTTCTTTTATGCACTTATTGCATAAGTGTTTGCTAGGGACTAACTAAGGCATGTATAGGGGGATGATGAATCTACGTTTCATCATCTTTATTCTATCATTTTGGCCTTAGAAACCCTAGTAAATGCGTGTAAATAGCCTTAGTTCATGCATTTTATCATTCATGCATCATTGTATAAATAGTGTATAAAATATTATTTTTTAATGCCAAAATTATAGAATAAAGAAAAGAAAAGAAAAGAAAACAAATAAAATATTGAAAATATTTTATGACCCTAAACTCCGAGACATAGGCATCTTGATGATTAGGTCGACAAGGAATAAAGTAGTGGGAGATAAGGGCCAAAATACAATAAAGTTCCCTTTTATTTAATTCATTTTTATTCATTTTTGGTACTTTTTTTAGTTCCACTTTTTACACCTCAAATAAATAAACTTTGTACATGAAAGTTATAGATAATAAAATATAGAAAAATATAAAATTTATTGCATACAAAAATAATATACAGATAAAAAGTTATACTCAGAATAATTTCTAAAAATCCCAACTTTCCTGACCCATATCTATCAAATAAAAACTCAAATATATCAGATAACCTTTAATTGTATATAACTTTTAATAAGGTATTTAATGAAGGTGGTTTCATATTTTTTGGAGTTACGATGTGAAAGTTAGGTTTTGGACCCCTATTATACAATATACCGATTAAAATATTCATTTTGCTTATTATTCATTATTTCTATAATTGTATATTTTTATAATTTTTTAAATATCATTGATAATATATGTGCATATTAAAATAGGAATAAAACACTAAATAAAACACTAAAATAAAATATGTAAAGAAAACACATAGGTAAAAAACCTAGTATACCTATATAAATAATACTCCTATCTAATTAAGTGTATATATTAAGTCAGGAAAATAAAATAAAAATTTACTTAAGTTTATAAAAATAATTTATAAATATAAAAAAATAAACGAAATTAATAAAATATAAAAAAAATAAAAAACATAGATAAATATACCTATATATAGCCCAAAAAAGTAACTTGTAATTCTAAGCCTCTAAAAAATAAAAATAAATCATGATAAAATACTTTATAAAAAATAAACATTTTTCATTTTATAACATAAAATTAATAAAATCATTTATTATTTTTAATCAATTTTCTAAATAGTTTTTCCAAGGATTTTTCTGGTTGGTCCACGTGGACCAACCAGTTTTCCCCATTTATTGGTCGTGATCAACTCTCTGACCGAGGTCTGCTGGCTTGTCAGAACATTTTTTGTCTCAATTTCTCGATTTTTTGGGGCTCACATCTTTCACCTTTTCATGTCGAATCCTTCACGACGTTTTTGCCTCGTTTATTGTCCTTACACGCCTAGGCTTCTTCTCGGGGATTGGATCAGCGATTCGATCGATATTCATCGATCTTTGGAGCAGCACAACCTCTTGTACAAAATACACCTCGAGTTTCCCTCCTATGTTTGAACCCTCTTTGACATGTTTCCTCTCCTCCTCTCACGCTCAAAAGATAGAAGAAGGTGACAGCTCCTTCTTCCTGGCAGTAGGGTGATCGAGGAGGCTGTTTAAGGGTGGCTCCACCACCTTCGCCGGCCTCCAGCATCGAGGTGTATCTCGTTGGTCTTCCGACCAGCTCGAGGTCTTTTCTTCCCTTTTCCGTTGAGTTATTAGTTTAGTTGTAATCTAGGTTTCATTTCTCGCAATTTAAATCGCATGATTTAGCGTTGATTTATCCTTTCAAAGTTCGCCGGAGCCGAACTCCGACGAACTCCTCCACTGTACCCGACCATTTCTACGACCTCGCCACCACCTCATTTCTCCTCCCCTTCACGTTCTCCACCGTCGTTCACCTCCAGCCCCTTCGATTCCACCTAGGCTGAAGGCCCTACTCTCCCTCTGCTGCCATCCGCCGGAGAGCTCCGCTCGAGCCACCCCATCTTCGGCCAACCTTGGCCGTCGAGGTCTCCTTCCTGGTTCGGCTAGTCAAAGTCGATTTTGCTTATTTCTCTTGCATGCTCAGCTTTGCCATATTCTTAGGAACGATTTCACACCTTTAAATCAACCTCAGTTGCTTAAACACCCTCATTCGATGTTCGTCGGAGCTCCGCTCCAACGAAGGTGAACCTTCCGCCCAAGCCACCTTCTACACTAGTCCACCAAATAAGAGCCCCCGGTTCCCCCTTCTGCTCGTGAGCATCTTACTTGCAGGTCCTGGAGGCTTAATACTCCAACAGGGGGTCGAATGTTTGCAGTATCGTGGTTCCTGGAGCACCCAATTTCCCCTGACCTCGCAGCGGCGCAACGTGATCAACCGACCATTTTGGCGATGCCTGCAGGTCTAGGATCATCCCAGGAAGCATCGTAGATGTTTTGGAGCTTCAGAAGGCCACATGGGAGGATCGAGGTTGGGGAAGTTCGTCGTTGTCGACCTTCTTCCCTATTCTTCCCCATCCTCCAACCACCGTCGGATCGAAAGCCCGCCCCAGATGTAGCAGCTACCGTCAGATCAGGAGCCCCCCAAGCTGTTGAATTTTTTTGATGATGTAATCTGGAGTATCCTCACCCAATCGTCATCGACTTCCTTCATAGCGACACGTGGCACAAGTGAAGGTCGTCAGCCGTTGGATGCACGTCCGATTTGGGTAATTTGCAGATCTGCTCGACCATTTTTGTTAATTGTTAAAGTTCAAATTATTTTGTAATATTTGCAAAAACCTCCCTGAGCTTTTTCGTTATTACTTTTTGGGCCATGCCACGTCACCTCACGTGACACATCACGTGAGGTGGTGATTTTGCAGCGGGACCCATGGGATAAATTGTATTTCTAATTAGCCCGCAAACTTTTCAGTTCAGAGTTAACTTTTTGCGGTATTTGCAAACAAGCCCTAAAGTTTCTCGTATTTACAATTTGGTCTCTACCAACATGGCTCACATGTGCGAAGACGTGAGTTCGTGCATTTTGCATGGAGGCCTCTGAAACTTGTTGTATTTTGTATTAGTACATTAAAATTTTATTCCAGTTATGTGAAATAGCACTTTGGCCCCTAGAATTTCTGCTATTTACATATATGCCCTTGCGAGTAATGTAGTTTCTCTTTGTTTCCTCTATTTATTTTAAATAGCTACTAAACTCAAAAGAATCCAAAAAAATAGACTAAAGTTCCTGTTTCATTAATTTTTCATGCCATTTTTTATTTTGCATTTTGAAGCTTTTTATTATTTATAAAAATAAAAAAACATCCAATTTTGTCCTTATTTGCAAAAGAAAATACATAAAAATTATAAATACTTTTTGAAAAAATCCGAAAAAATATTATGTGTATTTTTGTATTTTAAACCTTCATAGAAAAAATCACTAAAAAATATAAAAGAAGACTCAAAAAATGAAAAATCATTAAAACCTTTATAAAAATATCAAAAAATCTTAAAAATCCAAAAAATACATTGTCTATTTCTGGATTTTCTATTTTTATTATATTTATTTTATAATTAATTTGAAGAAATATTTATTCTACCTTTATTTTAATCTCCATTTTAATTTCAGGTATTTATTTAAACCCTTTTTAGGGTATTTTTGACTTTAAAAATATATAAAAATTTAAAAACTTTCTTAAACAATTATAAAAATAGTAAAAAATTGTCATAAACCTAAAAAGATGTTTTTTCTTTATTTTTCTTTTTTTTGTTAATTTCTATATCTATTATAGCCTATATTATATATATCCTATATATAGCTTATTTTATATATATAAAGAAAAAGAATTAAAAAATATATTAGAATATAAAAAATAAAATTAAAAATCAGAAAATTAAAAATCAAAATATAAAAAATAAAAAATTGAAAAACTAAAAAACCCACATTAAAAACATAGACAAATAGTTCACAATCATCATGTTTTATTTCATTGCCCTGATCTAACCGTTTGCTCCCTGTGTTCGACCTCTACATACTTGGACCTATACACATCCTTGTTGTAGAGTTATAATAAATTTTAACTCCGCATCTGTTTTTCATTGCTTGATCGTTTGTTGTGGATTAATTGTTGTCGGAAGGTGGGTTTCGTGAGCGGTCACCGCATCGATTGGATCTCTCGCCTTGTGAGATTTCTAGACCATCGCAAAATCCTCTTCAACAGCATACTATACAATAGGGGTCCAAAACCTATCTTTAACACCTTAACTCCAAATTAAATGAAACCACCTTCAATAAATAGCTTATTAAAAGTTATATGCAATTAAGCTTTTGATACATTTTGAGTTTTTATTTAGGAGATATGGGTCTGGGAAGTTTGGGTTTTGGCTTTTTATTTAGAGTATAAAAGGTACATTGTATATTATTTTCTATGAAATAAATTTTGTATTTTTATTTGTATTTTTATCTACAACTTTATTGTACAAAGTTTCTTTATTTGAGGTATAAAAGACAGAAAATAAAATGTCCCAAAAATGCAATGTATTTCTAGCGGTTATCTCCCCCTACTTTATTCCTTATTGACGCAGTCATCAAGATGCCTTGGTATCGAGGTTTAGGGTCATAAAATACCTTTGGAATTATATTCCTTTTCTTTTCTTTTCTTTATTATATAATTTTGGCATTAAAAACTATATTTTATACACAATAAATGGAATAAACAAAGGATGTTAATTTGTAGAAAATAATGCTATTTGCATGCATTAGCTTGGGTTTTTAAGGCCAAAATGATAGAACAAGGTGATGAAATGGAGATTTATCACCCCCTTATATTTGCCTTTGCTAGTCCCTAGCAAACACTTATGCAATAAGTGCAGAAATGAAAATAAAGAAAAGAAAAAGAAAGAACTTAGAATAATTGTCAACTTTTAAACTTGTCTTAACAAAATCAAAGTTTGGAGCTCAAAGAAGGCTTTTGGATTATTGTTGCATTCAGAACCACATGGAAGTCAGGAAGTGTGACACAACTTCCCTTAGGTTCCATACTCCTTTTATCCTGTCCAATTGACATCCAGGTCAGAACCATCCTCCCAGTCGCATACTCTTGCTAACTTGAAGTGATAGAACTATTTGTGTGAAATTGTTCAGCTCTCCCCAGACAAAATGGATGAACTATCGAGGCATCTTCTCTTCTTGTAACTCATCATCATGGAGATAGATATACCATTCTAAGCTCAGGTACTCCCGGTCTTTACAATCGAATGGGGAAGAAGTTTAGAAGAAAGGGAAAAGAAGTGGATAAACCAATGTAGTCCTCATTCACTTATGAAGTCGATTAGTGTAACCGAGTCTTCATTATGAAACATGCTTTTTATGAAGCTCAAATTTTTGTGGAATTTTGGTTGTCGACTTCTTTGGGTATTTTCTTTGACTTTATACAGCTTCTGCATTCTTGTTTATGCCCCAGTGGACAACATATTTTTGTTCACCTAATTTTTGGGGATCTTGGAAAAAGTTGCATCGGTAGACCATTCCTCATCCGAAGTATTGTCTCAATCCATCTCCAATATTTAGATATAATTGCTACCAAAAGAAGTGGGTTAGAGTACTGGTGTCTGCAATCCCCAAGAATGGTTCTCGAGCCACCCTTGACGAAGCAGACTTGCATCGTCCTGACTTAGACTCCAAAATATTTCATCAGTCCATCTGAGTTGGGATAGGTGCTAAGTGTGAGGTTTTCAGTCAAGTCACCATCTCAAGAGTTTTACAGATGATATGAATAGTTCTAGTTAGGCACAATGAATTGACTCATGAACGTAGTCTTGTGGAACCAAAAGAATTAAGTCAAGGTGACCTGAAATTTCTCCACTTCCAGTCCTTAATGGATTCCTCTGAAATTAAGTGTATTAAGGTTTATTCCAAGCTCTAATCTTCAGACTTTATTTAGACTTGTTCAAATGTCTAGGTTATTCCGAAAAATGCGAATGCTATGCACAATGCAAGGAAAATATTTTTGTGATGTAATTTCCTTATTTTGAACTTTTTATATATTGTTGAAAAGGTTTGCAAATTTTTATGCAGTTTTTGTAAATATTTTTGGAATTTTTCGTTTTACAAAATTTTAGGAATTTTTCAAAACAAAAAGATTTTTATAAAAGAAGTAGGTACATATATTTACACGGGAGTGCTTCTTGTTATTTACAAAAGTTGAATTTTAGGAATTTACATGTTTGTCTATACACGATTCTATTAGGAGTTTTTATTTGCTTGAGTTATGTACATCTTAGGAATTTTAGGAATTTTAGGAATTTTAGGAATTTACATGTTTGTCTATACACGGTTCTATACACGGTTCTATTGAAAAGATTTTTGCAAACATCTTGAAAACTTTATTTTTGCAAAATATTTTGACAAATAGTTTTACATTAATTTAAAAATTTTGAAAATCATTTTGCAAAGATTTTTCAAAAAGTATATACAGATATTTCAAAAAAATTTGCAACCATTTTCAAAATTATTTGCAAATCGGTTTTCAAAACATTTTTATTTCACACAGAGAAAAAAACTTTTATGAGCAAAACAATTTTATAAAGGTTGAAAACATTTTACAACACATTTTGCAAACAGTTTTCAAAAGAGTTTTCAAATAGATTTTCAAACCATTTTTCAAACATGTTGCAAAACATTTTTACCCAATTTATTTATCGGTATATACAAAGAATTTTTAATGAATTTTATATAAGTATTGTATTTTAGTCATACTTATTGAAAAATATGAAAGTACGAGTTATGGCTAAAGTATATATTGAGTATATATGACCCCCCATACTTAGCTTGAGCTCCGTCCTCATAAATCAAAGAGAAAAAGAGAAGACATAACTCACACTGAGTATAGAAAAATCCTATACTAAAAACAAAAGAATGAACGAATGAGAAGTTGATCGTCCCCCCTATACTTAGGATGAAATAATCCTATGTATAGCAGAGTGTACATAAGGCGAGGAGAAACAGGGGTGGGAATGTATGAAATCATCGGCTCAACATGTCCCCCCATGCTTAGGGTAAAATATCCCTAAATATAGACATAGTGTCAAGAGTTGATGGGACATGTGATGGATCAGAAAATGAACAATTCGGGTATACACCCCTCTATACTTAGGACAAAGTGCATCGTAAGTATAGCAATGATGAAGGGGGTGATACCTTTTTAGGAGAAAAATAAAATAAAGAATGAAAAGAAGAAAAGAAGAAAAAGAAAGACCATTCAAAAATATTATGATCTGCTTTGTGTGAAACTGCGGAAGTGGTTGCTTTTAGCTCTTCTTCATATACAACTTGAATAGAGTCAATGACAGACAGAAATATATCATGCACTAGGTAAGGCTTCAGAAACTTTCCATTGACTACTAAAGGTTGTGCGTCAGCTCACAATTCAAATATAATCATGCTACCATTTTCACGCACATGTTTCACAGTAAATGGCCGAATCCATTTGCTTTTCAATATGCCTTGAAAATTTTTAATTTAGCATCAAAAAACCAAACCTTCTGACCCGACTCGAAAGTCTTCCTACAGATGTGCTTGTCATGCCACTCCATGACCTTCTCCTTGTACACCAAGCTGTTGTCGTATGCGTAATCTATGAGTTCGAGCAGTATGTTCAGATCCACCTTTCGATTCTTCCCAACTTTCTTGGAGTCCAAATTATAAATGTTAATTTCTCATAAGGATTTATGAATCAATTCAACGGGCAAATGGCATGTACGGGAGACATTCCTAATGGTGACTTGTATGCGGTCCTATAAGCCCAACGATCTGAATCAAGTTACTGAGACAAGTTCTTGCAATTCGGATACACAAGCTTTCGTAGAATTGTCTTTATCTCCCTATTAGAGCATTCAACCAAACCATTATATTGCGCGTGGTAGGGAGAAGCGAGACCATGTTCAATGCAAAATTCCTGAGTCAGCTTCTTCACCTCTCTGTTGATAAAGTGGCTACCCCTGTCTGATATGAGAATATTTGGTATCCCGAACCTTGAGATGATGTGATCATTCAGAAATTTACATACAATACGATTGTATGCGATTCGGGCTGGGATAGCCTCCACCCAGTAACTCACATAGTCGACAGCAAGTAGAATGTATTCATACCCTTGATTGTTCGAAAACGGGCCCATTAAGTTAATGCCCCAAGCATCGAAGATGTCAGAAATCTGAATGAACTTCAAAGGCATTGCATCTCTTTTTCCTATGGTGGCGCCCATTTTCTAGCAATCGATGCAATACTTGACATAATCTTCTGCATCTTTAAATAATGTTGGCCACCATATAACACTTTGAAGTACTTTTGTTATCATTCTTCTGCCTGAATGGTGCCCTCCAAATTCACGGTCATGACAATGCGGGGACACTTGGAACTTCCTCCTAAGGGTTACACCTCCTCCAGATGCAATCTACCCTCTCACGAAAGAGATATGGGTCCTCCCACTAGTAGAAAAGGATATTAGGCAAAAACTTGTCCACTTTCAGCTTGGGCCAATCTTGTGGAGATTCCTTAGACACAAGATAGTTCACAACATATGCATACTAGGGGAGCGAGGTGATTGACAAAATTGCCTCATATGGAAAGGTCTCTGTGATAGGTTGCAGGTTTATGTCAGGAGATTCATGCACAAGAAGTCTGGACAAGTGATCGGACACCACATTCTTGACTCTAGGTTTATCTCGTATTTCTAGGTCAAACTTCTGGAGGAGAAGGATCCACCTGATGAGATGATGTTTGGCTTCCTTCTTCTGCTGTAAATACCAGATGGCCGAATGATCTATATATACAATGACCTTGGACCCAAGGAGATGGGATATGAACTTTTCCAAGGTAAAAAATACCGCTAGCAGCTCCTTCTCAGCGACTGTGTAATTCCTTTGAGCTTCATCGAGCGTTCGACTAGTGTAGTGAATAGCAAATGGAACATTATATTTCCTTTGTGCCACTACAACCCTGATGTCATAGTATGACACATATGTAATGATCTCAAAAGGTAACGTCCAATCGGGCGGCTATAAGACAGAAGCCCGAGTGATGAGTTTTTTCAGCTGATTGAAGGCAAGGAGCACACGATCATCGACAATAAAATCGTTCTCCTTGACCAAACGTTTAGTCAACGATCGAGCCAACTTGCTGAAATCTTTGATGAACCATTTATTGAAACTGACATGTCCCAAAAATGATCGGACTTGTCTGATTATTGTTGATGGCTCAAGTTTAGAAATCACTTCCACCTTGGTTGGGTCACCTTCCATGCCATGTTTAGACGTAATGTGACCCAACACAATTCCTTCAGTCACCATGAAGTTTCTCTTTTCCTGCGAGAGCACTAGATTGACTTCACAGCACCACTGCAAGACTCGATCTAGATAATCAAGGCATTGTCGAATGAATCCCCATAGACCGAAAAGTCATCCACGAAAACCTTCAGAAAACTACCTACCATTAAACCAAACACTGCAAGCATACACCTCTAGAACGTGGTTGGGGTATTGCATAGCCCAAACAACATCCATCTGAAGGCATATGTCCCAAATGGATAGGTGAACGCGGTCTTCTCTTAGTCTTCAGGAGCTATAGCAGCTTGATTGTATCCGGAGTACCTGTTCAAGAAGTAGAAATATTCCTTCGTGGCAGTCTCTCAAGAATTTGGTTAATGAAAGGCAGTAGAGCGTGGTATTTCTTGGTGGCAAGTTCAGTCTTTTGTAGTCAACGCACACATGCATCGAAATCTAGTCAGAATCTCCTCTCCTTTGTCATTCTTCACGATGGTGATCCTTGATTTCTTCGGCACTATGTATAGGGGACTCACTCATTTGTCGGAGCTAGGATATATGAATCATGCATCGCGCCATTTCTAAATCTCTTTCACGACAACCTCCCGAAGGTTTGTATTCAAACTTCTCTGAAATTCGCGGAGGGTTTGTTGTCTTCCTCAAAAAAAATACGATGCGAGCAAAGGGAAGGATTGATCCCATGGAAATTCGAGGTTTTCCAACCTATCGCTTGAATTTACATTCAAGAACCTCCATTAGATAGGATTCTTAGTCTGTAGTCAGGTGTGCATAGATAATGACTGGGTACATATTTCTCTCACCTGCAAGGAAGGCGTACATCATGTTGGAGTGCATGTTGGAAATGCGAGCCCACGGCGAGCCATTATGCAATAAATGTTGTTGCAATTCACTCCTTGATCTGAAATGAAGAATACATAATTTGCATAATAGGTCCCTTAGTACAATTAGGGTTATGTACCATGGCCATCTTAATGATCATATAGCTGTTGATTCAATTATTGAATCATAGAGGCTGGTGCTTAGATGAATATCTAATGAGTTAGATTGAGGACTCATCAAGCACCGTCAAATGATTATTAAGAGATGATCTCCAGCCTGAGTAGGAGATGGCAATCCTATCTCATTTAGGTTGATATCTGACCGACCTCTTGATGCAGGTCCTCTGCATAGGAATAGAGATTCGGAGGTGTTAGATGAGTTAGGTCAAAGAGTTGACTTAACGAGATCGAGATAACCAAAGTCCTATATCATATGCTGTCATGATATAGGCACACATCCTCTGACCGGAGACAGATGTGTTACTATATGTCTGAGTATGTACATTTGGCAGACCAATAGGTTGATGGCCTAATCAAGGTCTATACACCGGCGCGCTGGTGTGCATATAAGGGCATATGAGTAATACGATCTCTCAAAGGGATCATACAGGTTCACTACTGAACCGGAAGACATGAGCTCACTCATGAGATATTGGGAAGAATCAAATTCCGTGCACGGTCGTCTCGCTTTAGAAGCTTGACTGAATTTGTTGGTTTGATATATACTTTTGGAAAGTATATGATCAAGACCTAGGTATGATATATGCTTTTGGAAAGCATATGATCAATACCGACTCCCAATGATCGAATGAGAAACTTACTGATAAAACCCTGAAGTAGACAGTGAAAAGTTGATCTAATACTTCGGGTTTAATCTGAGTCTTCCAGTATGCAGGATGTACAGGTGTTGGGAATACCTGAGGGTGATGTGATCATAAACGATTGTATAACCATGACGCTTCCATTCCTAGGGAGTGATGAAACGGGTCTGGATTTTAGTGACTCCTCTCAGTAGAGAAGTAATCTGATCTTAGTCCAAATGTTGGACATTGATCTGAATATGATTCAGATTCAATGAGAAGATTAGATTTACGGTCTTGATTTAATCAAGCATCTATGGGAGGCCCGAGATCTGGATTTGAGATGTGATCTCATTATCCATGTCACTATACGTGGAACAATACAATCGCCCTGTCCTTATCTCCAAGTATTCGCGGAGAAAGCGCATTATCCTTGAAAGAGTTCATGGATAATTCTATTGTTGATATATGTATCCGAGCATTAAGAAAATGGATAATTAAATGTGATTTAGTTATCATGAATAATATGAATTTGATTCATATTATAAGGAGAGTTATCTTAGATAATTAAATGTGATTTGATTATCAAAAGATGTGAATAATGTGAATGTGATTCATATTATTTGAACACATGAGATAAAGAGATCCAAGATGATTAAATATGATTTAATTATCAAGGATAAGAATAATGTGGATAGTAATATCCAATTATTCATAATATATTATAAATGTGATTTATAATGTATTAGAGAGAGTTAAATATAATTTATATTAGTAGATTAATTATTAATGTGTATTGGATACACATTGTCTAATTAATTGAAAATGTAAATTACATGTTGTTTTGGGTTGTGAATGTGATTCACAATTTTCCAATGTCAAGATTGCAATATTCCCAAATTAATTGAGAATTATTTTGGTGAATTAAAATACCAACAAATTGTTGTTGGAAATAGGAGTAGGGAGAAAATTAAGGAGATTGCACCCTCCTTTGGAAAGGAGGGGGCGGCACCAATTCCTTGAGGGAATTGGTGGCCGTCCCCCCCTTCCAATAAGGAAGGTGTATCTCCCTCATTTTCTCTCTCTCTATTTGTGTGGTTTAATTTGGTATTATATTTATTTGATTTATCAAATATATTTTATCAAATTAAATCACAAGTTGTTGGCTTTTACCAACAACAATCTTGACCATTGGATTATCATAAATCAATCTCAACCATTGATTTTATGAGACACATGGATTGAGATCCATGGATCCCAAAACCCTATAAATAGAGAGGCATACCCATGCTCTCTCTTTACACCTAATGCTTGAGAAGCATCTCTCTCTCCCTCTCTCTTTCTCTTTGGAAGTCAGCCCTCTCTCCCTCTCATGGCCGTCCACCATGGATGCCATGGAGAGGTTCTCCATCGCCGCGGCATCGTCGTTATGCTGCCCGTTCTTCTGCTCGTGGATCTCCGTCTCCTTCGCTGCGCCTCGCTCGTGAAGAAGACGTCGGATCTCGTGTGTCGAGATCAGGAAATCCGCCGCTTGGATCATCAACATGGATTGCGAGAAGCACGCGGTTCATCCCCGCGCTCGCAAGCGTCTCCTCCGTTGGATCGGACTTGAGACAGGAGGTCTCTTCGTTTAGAGACTCGATCGCAACCACGCTTCAAGAGGTAATCCTATTACTTGTTTGTGGTTTAGACGAAACGATCCGAGAAGTGTTCTTGGATCATGTGGTTTCGTCGTATAATTTTTTTAAATTCCGCTGCATCGAGCAACTAGTGCGACTAGTCGCTCCACGTCGTATTCGATGCGACGTTCACGCTTCCGTGATGCGCTTGAGGATCTAACCATATCCTTCAAGTGGTATCAGAGCCAGGTTGAATAAGGTTTTGGATATGATCCATACACCTTAGGCGATTTGGTTCTTGAAAGGGTTGCGAATTTTTTACTGCATTTCAATTTTCGCACCTCTGTCTAATTGATTTTTTCGGCACTGTTTAAAATGTTTAAACACGAAATTTTCAATTGGATTTTGTTCCCCATTAAACAAGGAAACCATAGGACTTGAGTTTACTAAATTTGGACTTTATTTGCTCAAGATATGGCCTTTTGAATATGACTATATTCACTGTTGCGGGAACTGCGGATTTAAACGTGATTAATGAGATAATTGCGGTTTCAATCCGCCTCGAAATGCGTGAATTATTACTTGGGTTCTTCAATAAATCAAATAGGCAATCTTTGGAAACTGAGTTTGCATTTTTTGAATTTAAATTGATCAAGATAAGTTAATTTTAGTGATTGGGGGTCACTGCTGGAAATTAACATTTTTGATCTTGAACCTTGTGATATGTCATTCAATTATCATGATGAAAATTAATTGTTAATTTTCTGGAATAATTAGTGATAAATATTTGTGAAATATTTAAAGAGATAATTATTTCATTGAATGACACTTGCCTAAACCACAATGATGAGATATTAGATCTTGATCATTGGTTCATCAACAAACATTGCTTTCATTAAAACTATAGTTTATCCTACAATAGTTGTAGGACAACTTTTACATGAAAAACCCTTTTGCTTGAATAGGATTGGGGATTTGTCTAGCAAATCTCCTTATAATCAAAAATGTTTTGATTTATATCATATGGTATAATTTCGGTTGAAAAACCGATGAACATCTCAAAGTACATGATGGTCTATCTGGTATTATCCTTTCCCGAGGCGGATGTGGTGCCTAGTCGGAGAGCATTGGGGTAGCGGGTTGCAACGTATGTGGTCCGTCCCACTCTCGTCGGTACTGGCCATGACAGCGGGTAGGGACTGTATAATACCGGAGACAGACAATGTGTATTTTTCTAATTATTTAAATTCGAATAATACGTACTTTGAGTATATACCTACTATTCAAGTAAAAGACATGTTTGTTGATTGATGGTTGGATTAATGATTAATTTAATATGATTAAATTAATTATATCCAATAAACACTCTATCATGAATAGATGTGTATTTCCCTTGGAAGAATTAATTATGTGAATATGATTCACGATAATTAATTACAATTTGAATAAAATATGGAGGATCACATAAATGACATCCATGGTCTCCCGTCAAGGCGAAGAGTTTCGTCGCCAGATATTATATGTAGGAGACGCCTGTCCGAAGTGACAGCTCCTGCATATAATCCATTTGGATCGGGCTCGTCGCTTCTCAAAAGAGTAAGGACGTATGCGTAGTGACCCCAATATCGGGTCCTCATATTATTGGGGCGATATTGGATTGCGCATAGCGAGTTGTATTCCTGTTGACGGTTGGTTCAATTAATGACGGGTCAACATCACCTTAGGGGTGGTGGGCCCGGGTGTTAAAGACCGAATTGGGAGATGCAAGTTGGACTTGCAAGGCGGAATGTGTTCCCGCTTCTTTTTATCCGAGTTGTAGGTTCTCATATTATTGGGATGCAACAAAGATAAGGAAGGAGATCCCAGATCTTGCTGAGATATAATGGTAAGTATATCTCTTACATTGAAAGTGATTAAGGGAATGAACTTTCAGTGTCTTTGACAAGGCAAGACAACTTTGATATAAAATTCCTAATTCAAAGTAAAACATATATATATAAATATATACACTCATGCAAATTTCTTATTTCAGATAATCCTTCATTAAACCCACTCAATGTTATACTCAATGATAACCAGTGAAATATCATGGATAGACTCTTGATCCAGATATTATACTTGCGATTGGACACATAATGTATGTGGTTGCAATATGCAAGTTTCCTCATAATAATGAGGAATGACAATTAAATAGATAATAGGACTTCAAACCTAGGGTTTGGATGTTTCTATGATCTTGATATCATCAAATGTGCTTTGGAAGTGACATGTTGATGATGATCGCAATTGTCAAAATTAATCCTTATAAAATCAATAAAGATATTCTGGCATATATATGTGCTCTTGACATTTAATCATGAATGACATGGTTCTCTACATCATGTAGAATGGTAGCTCTATTAGATATAATGTATTCAAATTGTTTGAATACCTACCTGAACCTATGTTTTAAGAGTTTAGATGGATGTAGATGATGAGTGTCATCATTCTACTGACTATACTCTAGTCATTCATGAAGCTTCATAATATTCATATTGTATGAACTTAAATGAAGTTTGTGTAAATGTTGAAATACTCTTATATTGAAATTTTTTGATTTTAACATAAGAGATCCTTATTCTTAAACAATGGTTGTTTATAGATAAAGGGAGCGCAGTGGAAGCATGGGTTGGACTCAAGCAAGAAGTATAATCAAATAGTTGACTGTACTTCTGTGACTTCCATATGACATCCAAAGAGTTGGATGAATGCCAATGCTGCAATAAGTTGATGTGTTGATAGTATGACTATCAAGTCTGTCTAGAATCCTCAGAAAAGGACTCGGATGGAGCATCAGTATAATCTACATATAATCATTGATATTGACTTACTTATTTGATAAGATAAAGTCTAATAATTGTATCTCAAATTTTCTAATGACACTTGCAATTGGTTGCATATGTATTAGAAATTTGATCTTAAGGTTTATTGGTCATCCATGTTGAAAGTGATGCAAGTGTTGCAACAATTTCCATGAGATCAATAGACTTCATATTTTCAGTGGGAGCCCTTAGTCTTAGAGAATATCTCTATGACCTAGATATTAGAATACACTCATTGTTTGTTTCTAATTGTTGGATATAAACATGAATTCTGTAATAAATCTATCATAAAGAGTTATGATGGAAATATTTCAGATAGTAATCTAAAATCTAGAGGACTCTATTAAATTAGAAAATTATTGAATGGTTCATTAAGATTTCTAATACTGAAAATTAAACCTTTAAAAGATCAATAGGAAGATAAAGATCATTTGACAATGATCTGGCATCAAATTTTGGACATATGTCTGTTGATGAAATTAATGGATTGGTAAGACATGAAACTTTAGATTGTCTAAAGATTCAAATCTCACATACTTGTGAATATTGTATTCAAAGTAAAAATGTCCAATACACCCTTCCTTGGGAAAGGTGTAAGATGCCTAGGTATTAAGGATCTCATACATATTGATGTATGCAGATCATCTATATCATAGTAAACATTATGGATATGTGATATCTGTTAATGATTATGTATGATATGAGATCTCTTCTCTTCACCTAAGAAACCTTTGAAATGTTCAAAGATTTCGCAATTTTGGTTTAGAACCAAAGTTTGAAGGAAGATGAAATGAATTCGATCTAACCAAGGTAGCCCGTACCTATTAGATGAATTCAAGAAATACCTTATGGAGATATGAATATCATTCCTATCTCAATCCTCCTAATGAACCTTAACTCAAAGGAGTTGTAGGGAGATACAATTGATCATGTGTGACATGATTTAATCAATGATTAATCCTAGCATAATTATCTCTTAAGTTTCCAAGATATATATGTAGAAGAGACTGCATTATATACTTAATAAGGTTCCATACATATAAGCTGGAATCTAGCACTAGAGAGTGCTACTTCATTAGGAAAATAAAGGATGGTATTGGATACCTACTTTATGACCTTGAGATTCTTAAAAGATCTCATCTTTGAGAATATGATTCTTATAGGATGACTCTCTGCAGAATCAAGATGAAAATGAAGTAAAGGAACTCATTTAATCTTGAAAAGATAATGAGGCTCCTGAAATCGGAAACTGAAATAGATAATTAAAGATGAAACATTAATACCTCTTCAAATAAGTTTGAGGATGGATTCCATGTGTCAGTTAAATCTGACGATGATCGGATTTCATGTGATAAAGCTCCTGAGGATCATGACATGGAAAGATGGATGTTAGCAATAAAGTCTAATGTAGACTTCATATACAAGTGTTGTATATGGACCCTCGAGGATCCACCTATATGGGTCAGACCCAGTAAGGTGTAAATGGATCTTCAAGAGAAAGAGGGAACCTGATGAGAAGGTAGAGACCTTCAAAGCACGGTTCGTAGTCATGAGCTACACACCGAAGAGAAGACATCGCTTGCGATGAGGCTTGCTCTCCAGTGACCTTGCTTTAACCCATCAGAATATTGCTAACTATAGCTGCACAACTTGACTATGGCATCTTCATGATGTGAGTCAAGATTGCATTCCTCTATGAATACCTCTCTGAGGATATTCATGTGAAGTAGCCCCAGGGCTTCATGGTTGAGGAAAGCAAGGTGTGCTAGCTGAAGAACTCCATATTTGGACTCCAATAAGTTTCTTATAGATGGAACATAAGATTTGATGAAATTATAAATGTTGTGATTTCAGATAAAATCTTGATGAACCATGTGAAGCTTAGTGGGAGTGCCATTGTGTTCATCGTGCTTAATGTAGATATTATTCTAATCATATAAGAATAAATGATAAGTGTTTTATAATTTGGTTGTTCCATACCTTGAGATACGATTTCAAGGATACCTCTTAGATCTTAATTCCGAAGTCATTCAGAAGCAAAGAGAAGAGGGTATTGGGACTGTCACATTAGTAATACACCTTGGACTTATTCCAATTTTGGAAAATTCCAAGAAAAGCTTCCTTCCCTTAAGATGTGGTAGTAACCTATCTAGAGGGATAGCACCTCAAAGAGTTGAGGAAGTGAATGCTAGAACTGCTTGCACTTGTGCATCAGTTATGAGAAGCTGAATGTATACTAGATGTGTACAAGAACCAGATGTCTACCATGCAGTGGGAGTAGTAAACTGTTACTAATCCTACTATGGAGATAAAACACTTGATTGCAGTAATAACAATATCTTCAAAGATGATAAAACTTAGAGATAGTGATCTCAAAGTCTTGTCTTCAAAAAAAAAAAGTTTAAGACCTTGTAGATAGTGATCTATAAGGGTCTTAACTGTAGATACCTTAGGAGATAGAGATCTCCAGGAATGAAGGTATTCTAATAAGGATCATGGGAATACTGGTTATGATAATTAATAAGATGTAGTGTCAATGACACTATAACCAACAAAATTGAGTATCGGTTGCATGAGATGCAACATTCGCATTGGATGCGAGCACTGTTACTAGGAGATATGCAAGTGCCGTAAAAGGACTTGGCGTAGTCTCTTGGGAACAGAGTGACTGATCAGCTTACCTACCTATTTTCTAAATAGCCTATGATTGTCACATGAGTGTGGGTTTAAATGATTAGCTCATTGATGGCTCTTTGGGCTAGTGGGAGATTGTTGGAAATGCGAGCCCACGGCGAGCCATTATGCAATAAATGTTGTTGCAATTCACTCCTTGATCTGAAATGAAGAATACATAATTTGCATAATAGGTCCCTTAGTACAATTAGGGTTATGTACCATGGCCATCTTAATGATCATATAGCTGTTGATTCAATTATTGAATCATAGAGGCTGGTGCTTAGATGAATATCTAATGAGTTAGATTGAGGACTCATCAAGCACCGTCAAATGATTATTAAGAGATGATCTCCAGCCTGAGTAGGAGATGGCAATCCTATCTCATTTAGGTTGATATCTGACCGACCTCTTGATGCAGGTCCTCTGCATAGGAATAGAGATTCGGAGGTGTTAGATGAGTTAGGTCAAAGAGTTGACTTAACGAGATCGAGATAACCAAAGTCCTATATCATATGCTGTCATGATATAGGCACACATCCTCTGACCGGAGACAGATGTGTTACTATATGTCTGAGTATGTACATTTGGCAGACCAATAGGTTGATGGCCTAATCAAGGTCTATACACCGGCGCGCTGGTGTGCATATAAGGGCATATGAGTAATACGATCTCTCAAAGGGATCATACAGGTTCACTACTGAACCGGAAGACATGAGCTCACTCATGAGATATTGGGAAGAATCAAATTCCGTGCACGGTCTTCTCGCTTTAGAAGCTTGACTGAATTTGTTGGTTTGATATATACTTTTGGAAAGTATATGATCAAGACCTAGGTATGATATATGCTTTTGGAAAGCATATGATCAATACCGACTCCCAATGATCGAATGAGAAACTTACTGATAAAACCCTGAAGTAGACAGTGAAAAGTTGATCTAATACTTCGGGTTTAATCTAAGTCTTCCAGTATGCAGGATGTACAGGTGTTGGGAATACCTGAGGGTGATGTGATCATAAACGATTGTATAACCATGACGCTTCCATTCCTAGGGAGTGATGAAACGGGTCTGGATTTTAGTGACTCCTCTCAGTAGAGAAGTAATCTGATCTTAGTCCAAATGTTGGACATTGATCTGAATATGATTCAGATTCAATGAGAAGATTAGATTTGCGGTCTTGATTTAATCAAGCATATATGGGAGGCCCGAGATCTGGATTTGAGATGTGATCTCATTATCCATGTCACTATACGTGGAACAATACAATCGCCCTGTCCTTATCTCCAAGTATTCGCGGAGAAAGCGCATTATCCTTGAAAGAGTTCATGGATAATTCTATTGTTGATATATGTATCCGAGCATTAAGAAAATGGATAATTAAATGTGATTTAGTTATCATGAATAATATAAATTTGATTCATATTATAAGGAGAGTTATCTTAGATAATTAAATGTGATTTGATTATCAAAAGATGTGAATAATGTGAATGTGATTCATATTATTTGAACACATGAGATAAAGAGATCCAAGATGATTAAATATGATTTAATTATCAAGGATAAGAATAATGTGGATAGTAATATCCAATTATTCATAATATATTATAAATGTGATTTATAATGTATTAGAGAGAGTTAAATATAATTTATATTAGTAGATTAATTATTAATGTGTATTGGATACACATTGTCTAATTAATTGAAAATGTAAATTACATGTTGTTTTGGGTTGTGAATGTGATTCACAATTTTCCAATGTCAAGATTGCAATATTCCCAAATTAATTGAGAATTATTTTGGTGAATTAAAATACCAACAAATTGTTGTTGGAAATAGGAGTAGGGAGAAAATCAAGGAGATTGCACCCTCCTTTGGAAAGGAGGGGGCGGCACCAATTCCTTGAGGGAATTGGTGGCCGTCCCCCCCTTCCAATAAGGAAGGTGTATCTCCCTCATTTTCTCTCTCTCTATTTGTGTGGTTTAATTTGGTATTATATTTATTTGATTTATCAAATATATTTTATCAAATTAAATCACAAGTTGTTGGCTTTTACCAACAACAATCTTGACCATTGGATTATCATAAATCAATCTCAACCATTGATTTTATGAGACACATGGATTGAGATCCATGGATCCCAAAACCCTATAAATAGAGAGGCATACCCATGCTCTCTCTTTACACCTAATGCTTGAGAAGCATCTCTCTCTCCCTCTCTCTTTCTCTTTGGAAGTCAGCCCTCTCTCCCTCTCATGGCCGTCCACCATGGATGCCATGGAGAGGTTCTCCATCGCCGCGGCATCGTCGTTATGCTGCCCGTTCTTCTGCTCGTGGATCTCCGTCTCCTTCGCTGCGCCTCGCTCGTGAAGAAGACGTCGGATCTCGTGTGTCGAGATCAGGAAATCCGCCGCTTGGATCATCAACATGGATTGCGAGAAGCACGCGGTTCATCCCCGCGCTCGCAAGCGTCTCCTCCGTTGGATCGGACTTGAGACAGGAGGTCTCTTCGTTTAGAGACTCGATCGCAACCACGCTTCAAGAGGTAATCCTATTACTTGTTTGTGGTTTAGACGAAACGATCCGAGAAGTGTTCTTGGATCATGTGGTTTCGTCGTATAATTTTTTTAAATTCCGCTGCATCGAGCAACTAGTGCGACTAGTCGCTCCACGTCGTATTCGATGCGACGTTCACGCTTCCGTGATGCGCTTGAGGATCTAACCATATCCTTCAGTGCAATGGTTTTAGCTTGGGTGGAGTGGAAGCTGCTTCACTGGTGACTTCAGAAATGACAGTGGGTGGTTGTGATTTCAACTACTCAATGTCCACCTTTGACTGTTCAGGATTCTCTTGTTGGACATGCGTGCCCACGGTGAGCCATTATGCAATAAATGTTATTGCAAATATCATTCCCTGATCTGAAATGAAGAATAAAAATTTGCATAATAGGTCCCTTAGTACAATTAGGGTTATGTACCATGGCCATCTTGATGACCATATAGCTGTTGATTCAAATATTGAATCATAGAGGCTGGTGCTTGGATGAACATCTAAAGAGTTAGATTAAGGACTCATCAAGCACCGTCAAATGATTGTTAAGAGATGATCTCTAGCCTGAGTAGGAGATGTCAATCCTTTATCATTTAGGCTGATATCTAACCGACCTCTTGATGTAGGTCCTCTGCATAGGAATAGAGATTCAGAGGTGTTAGATAAGTTAGGTCAAAGAGTTGACGTAACGAGATCGAGATATCCAAAGTCCTATAACGTAAGCTGTCACTATATAGGCACCCATCCTCTGACTGGAGACAGATGTGTTACTATATGTCTAAGTATTTACATTTGTTAGACCAATAGGTTGATGACCTAATCAAGGTCTATACACAGGCGCGCTGTTGTGCATATAAGGGTATATGAGTAATACGATCTCTCAAAGGGATCATACAGGTTCATTATTGAATCGGAAGACATGAGCTCACTCATGAGATATTGGGGAGAACCAAATTCCATGCACAGTCGTCTCGCTTTGGAAGCTTGACTGAATTTGTAGGTTTGATATATGATTTTGGAAAGTTGATGATCAACACCTGGGTATGATATATGCTTTTGAAAAGCATATGATCGATACCGACTCCCAATGATCGAATGAGAAACGTAATGATAAATCCTTGAAAAAGACATTGTAAAATTGATCTTATACTTCAGGATTATTCTGAGTCTTCCAGTATGCAGGATGTACAGGTATTAGGAATACCTGAGGGTGATGTGATCATAAACGGTTGTATAACCATGACGCTTCCATTCCTAGGGAGTGATGAAACGAGTTTGGATTTTAGTGACTCCTCTCAATAGATAAGTAATCTGATCTTAGTCCAAATGTTGGACATTGATCTGAATGTGATTCGGATGAAATGAGAAGATTAGATTTGCGGTCTTGATTTAATCAAGTGTCTATGGGAGGCCCGAGATCTGGATTTAAGATGTGATCTCAATATCCAAGTCACTATACATGGAACAATACAATCACCCTGTCCTTATCTCCAAGTATTCGCGGAGAAAGCACATTATCCTTGAAAGGGTTCATGATAATTTTATTGTTGATAATATATATCCGAGCATTGAGAGAATGGATAATTTAATGTGATTTAATTGTCATGAATAAATGTGAATTTGATTCATATTATATGGAGAATTATCTAAGATAATTAAATGTGATTTGATTATCAAAGATATAAATAATGTGGATGTGATTCCCATTATTTGGGCACATAAGAATAGAGATCCAAGATGATTAAATGTGATTTAATCATCATAGATATGATTAATGTGGATAGCACTATCCATATTAATCATATGTATTATAAATATGATTTATAATATATAAGAGAGAGAATTTGTAATTTACATTTGTTAATTAAATGTTGATGTGAATTGGATTCACATTGGACATTAAATTGAAAATGTAATTTACATTTTATTTTGGGTTGTGAATGTGATTTACAAATTTCCAATAGCATGATTGCAATGTCCACAAAATAAATTGGATTTATTTTTGTGAAATAATTTGCAACAAAATTTGTTGCAAATATTGGAGATAATCATGAGATAATGTAATCTCATGTAATATAGAAAGGAGAGCCACCTTCCTCATATAGTGGGTGGATGGCTACAATCCCACTATGGAATATGGTAGCCGTCCACCCCTATTATGGAAGGAGGATTGCCTCCTTTCTATTTCTCCATTGAAGATTGATTTAATGTAAATCAAATTATGTTGAATATATGTTTGATTTTATTAAATTAATTGTTGTTGGTTTTTACCAACACAAATCTTGACCATTGAAAGAAACACAAATCAATGTGAGCCATTGGATTTGTGTTGTCCATGGATTGAGATCCATGAATCCCAAAATATTATAAATGGAGAGGCATCCCTTTGCTCTTCTTTACACACATGAGAACATAAGTCTCTCTTTCTCTTCCTCTCTCTACACGCCTACTCTCTCTCTCTCTCTCCCTCTCATATGGCCGTCCACCATGGATGCCCTAGAGAGAGTCTCCATTGCCGCAACGTCGTCGTTATACTGTCCGATCGTTTGCTCGTGGATCTCCGTCTCCTTCGGTGCGCCTCGCTCGTGAAGAAGACGTCGGATCTCGTGTGTCGATATCAGGAGATTCACCGCTTGGATCATCAACATGGATTGCGAGAAGCACGTGTTTCATCAACACGCTCGCAAGCGTCTCCTCCGTCGGATCGGACTTGAGACAGGAGGTCACTTCATTTAGAGACTCGATCGCAACCATGCTTCAAGAGGTAATCCTATTACTTGTTTGTGGTTTAGACGAAACAATCCGAGAAGTGTTCTTGGATCATGTGGTTTTATCACATGAAAAATTTTTTAATTTCTGCTGCATGGAACAACTAGTGCGACGAGTCGTTCCTCGTCATTCGATACGACGCTCATATTTCCGTGATGCGCTTGAGGATTATCTGATATCCTTCAAGTGATATCAGAGCCTTAGGTCAGAGGTTTGGGATATGATCCATAAACCTAGGATGACTTGGGTTCGTTAGGGTTTGCGAATTATTTTATCGCATTTCATTTTCGCATCTCTGTGTAGTGATTATTTTCGGCCCTGTTTAAATTATTTAAATACGAAAATAATAATTGGATTTTATTGCCCATTAAATAAGGAAACCATAGGATCTGAGTTTACATAATTTGGATTCTGTTTGCTCGAGATATGGTTGTTTTTATGAACATGTATTCACTGTTGCGGGAACTGCGAATCTTAACATGATTAATGAGTTAATTACTGTTTTGATATGCCTTGAAATGCGTGAAATATCACTTAGGTTCTGTCATAAATTATATTAGCAATCTTAAGAAACTGATTTTGTATAATTTGGATTTGTTTTGATTGAGATATGCTAATTTTAGTAAGTAGAGGTCACTGCTGAAATTACATTCCTAATCAAGAACCAAGTGATTGTCAATTAATGAAATTAATTGTTAATTTCATGAAATAATTATGAAAAATATTTGAGAAATATTTAATGATGATTATTTCTTTAATTGAATTGACCTCAACTAATAATTGATTAGATTTGATCTAGATCATAATTGGAAACACAATCAACAAACAACTTGCTTGAATAGGATTGGGAATTTGGTTAGCAAATTTCCTTATAATCAAAATTATTTTGATTATTACTATATGGTATAATTTTGGTTGAAAAACTAATGATCATCTCAAGTACAAAGTGATTGGCTCGGCATTATTTTTTCTCGAGGCGGATATGGTGTCTAGTCGGGGAGCATTGAGGTAGCGGGTCGCACCGGTTGCGGTCTGTCCCACTCCCGCCAGTACTGGCCATGACAACGGGTAGGGAACAAATGATGCCTGAGAGATCATGATGTATTTTATAATTATTAAAATTTGAATTAATATGTACTTTGAGATTTGGAAGAATTAATTATGTGAATATGACTCATGATAATTAATTATAATTTGAATATGATATGGAGGATCACATAAGTGACATCCATGGTCTCTCGTCAAGGCGAAGGGTTCCGTCGTCAGGGATTGTATGTTGGAGATGCCTGTCCGAAGTGACATCTACTATATGCAAGCGCATCTGGATCGGGCTCTTTGCTTCTTGAAAGAGTAAGGTCGTATGCGTAGTGACCCCAATATCGGATCCTCATATTATTGGGGCGATATTGGATTGCGCATAACGAGTACTATTCCTGTTGACAGTTGGTTCAATTAATGACGGGTCAACATCACCTTAGAGGTGGTGGGCCCGGGTGTTAAAGACCGAATTGGGAGATACAAGTTGGACTTGCAAGGTGGAATGTGTTCCCGCTTCTTTTAATCTGAGTTGCAGATTCTCATATTATTGGGATGTAACGGGGTTTTTGGCTCTAATACTTACAGTAGCGCTCTCTCAGTTGAGAAGGAGACCTTCCTTAATTCTACTTGAAAACAAATGAGGGTTTTGCTCACACAATGCAATGTGTCTGATTAATCATTCTTATTTATTTCAAATATTTTTAGTAGCCAATTTTTTAATTAATTTTTTATGTTATCACTTGCTTTGTGTATATTCAATACAAGCGCCTAACGGTTTTGTATTTTCTTAAAATCCTATATTATCCAAAAATAGAGGGAGAGACAGCAAAGCAATGCAAGGTGACACTAAGATGGAAATCATACCTTAGTGACTAATGATGAATGCTCAGTTATAGGACTTATAGTACTTCCTAGCGCTCTCCACGTGGGTTGTAAAACATGAATTTTAAGCATATGCTATATGCTGATATGCACACTGAAATCATCCTAAGCATGCAAATTCTACACGTGAAGAACCAAATACTAAACACTAAGAATGAAATCTAAGGTTCGGTCATGGAGGCCACTCGATGCCCACCATAGTGGGTCCTGCAAGCAATGTATGTGAACTCTCTCGGCATGCGATTTCAAGACTAAGTGTTCAACAATTAATTAAGCTAAGTCCAAACGCAAAGACTATATGTGCATGCAAATATAGTTAGGTGTTTGGCCCTAGTTTACACGATAAAGCAAGCCTAAAGACTAAGGGTGCATCCCACAAAATAATAAAAGTAAGGCGAAAAGCAAAAGTTACGAAAAACAAAGAAAATAAGGTGGTAGAAATCTCGGAAAATACGGTGAGCCCCCAAGAGAACAACACTTGGAAATTGAGACCGAGTATCCGAAGTCCAATGTACATGTATTATTGCAAATTAATTAAGCAGAAATAAGAGTCTCTATCTCACTAAAAGAAAATAAAATCTATGTTAGGCTACTATCTCTCTCCTGTCGGCTAGGTCAAAATAGTCGGCTCCTCGTCCCAAGGTTACGTAGAATCACCTAGGCGATCCTCCTCGGTCCGCGGTCCCTCACAAGAAGTCAAAAAGAGAAGAAGTCAGACAGTTCAAAATTGATAATCAAATAAAAGGATATAAATGTAGAAATGGCTAAGCAGTATAAAAAAAACTAATCTACAAATCGTTGTTCCCCGACAGTAGTGCCAATTGTTAAGCGAGAATATCAGAGCCGCTAATAATGGTATGACAAATCATACTCACTATCAGTGAGGCGGTTGCTCAATACTCGTGATCAAACAACAATTAACCCACATAATGAATAAGAAAGTAATCAGATTGGGCTAAAATTTATTATATCCTACTAAAGATGTATAGTAGCAAATATGTAGGGGTCAAACACAGTAAACAAGTGTGTAGAGTGAATGAGATCAAGAAACGAATCACAAAAAATTGTCTTTTCATACACTTAACCAATTTACGATTTTTTATGGGTTTTCATTTTTGCATATTTTTTGGAATTTTCATTTAAATACTTTTATTGTCTTTTAATATTTTCTTTTATATTTTCTGATTTTTAGTTTCTTTTTCCTTTTTAAATATAAAATATATAAGGCTATATATACAATACAAGGTAATGCAATTATAAATACTAACAAAAATAATAAAATTATAGAAAAAAATTTTGCGGGTTTTAAATAACTTTTTTACTAATTTTTTATGATTTTTAGTTAATTTTGCTTAAATTTATATATTTTTAAAGTCAAAAATATCCAAAAACAAGGATTGAATAAATAGGTCCATATGTTTTGGAATTGAAAAATAGAAAATAAAGCTAAAATTTTCCAAAACTTTTTCTAAATAAGAATATATACTAAAAAGAAAGCTAAAACAGAAATAAATACTTTGGGATTTTTTAGTGATTTTTAATATTTTTACAAAGGATATTGGGGCTTTTTTAATTTTTACAAGTTTTCTTTTTCTATTTCAAGGTTTTTTGGTATGGACATAGAAAATAAAAATATAAACAAAATATATTTTTGGGGGAATTTTACAAAATGATTTTATAAATTTTTTGAATTTTTAAGTCAATCAGGGACAAAAGTGCGCTCTTTTGATTTTTAATAAATCATAAAAGGCCTAAAATCGAAGTACAAAAATATAACATGAATTTACACACTAGGAGGCACCTAACCCTATTTTTTTTAGATTTTTTGGATCATGGATGATTATTTTAATAAATAGAAAACATGCACAAAAAAATAATGAACTGGCAAGGGCATAAATGTAAATAAAAAATGAAGGCAGGGATGCTTCTGCAAATTTCCCAGAAATATATAACTGATATTTAAATATATTAGAGCAATTCGAAATAAAAAACCCATGAGGGTTTAAATGCAAAATGGCCACCTCGCGTAGGACGACACATGAGGTGACTTGTCATGACCAATATGCAATATCAAATAATCTCCAGGGTTCACATGCAATTTAACTAAAAGATTAAAGTATTAATATTAAATTACAGGACTAATTACATAATGGAAAAATGGAGGGGAATGTTTTGCAATTTACCCCCTCCTTTGCACGGGCAAACGGTGGCGATCAAGTCACTTATCCACGTGTCAGGCCCTCGTCATGCGATACCGCTTCGCCAATGAGTGGACGAGATCAGATCTAGGGGGTTGATCGAATGGATGAGGCGGGTAGAGATTGGACGACGACAGCTACGTTTAGAGTCAAGGCACGATCAGATGGCTAAGGGTTGATCAGGAAGAATAACGGAAGAACTCCACTGAGATGAAATTCAATCCTCCCTCCTTCTCTTGTTCGTCATCCCTAAGAGCTCTAAGATGGCTTCAAACACTCCTGAGGTTCCTCCGCATCGGCAAATGGTTTCAAAATGGCTCGAGGCCCATCAAAACAAGTCCGGTAAGGCTCGCGACCTGGGGGCTACAACTAGGCTTCTACGCCCCCTGAAAGGTTAGGGGCAAAATTGCAAAGCTCCAGAGAGCTTCAGGGGTCAAAATGGGCGAGGGATGCGTCGAGATGATGGTCTCTAGCGACGTGGTAGAGGAGGAGACCAGGATGCTCGATCCGTGTAGGATGGATGATTGTGCGTGGGATGATCAGAAGATGATGATAAAGATGATGGTGATGAATGGAGCGTTGAAGGATGGTTAGAGTGGTCAGAAATAGAGGTGGATCCATAGCTCCATCGAAATGGAATTTCATTTAATTGTCTTAATTTATTTGTAACTTATATTTATAGACATAATTATTCTTTTTATATTTTTTGATGTATTACGTATACTAAAATAAATAGAGGTATACAATATATAGGTATAAGTATAGTATATTCATCTATATAATTTTGTATTTTATTTTATTTGAGTGTTTTCTTTATGGTTTTATTCTATTCTAAATACGTTCCTATATTACAAATAGTATTTAAAAAATTATAAAAATATAAAATTATAAGGATAATAAAGAAGAAATAATGAATATTTTATTCAAGTATACTATACAATAGGGGTCCAAAATCTAACGTTCTCAATATAACTCCAAATTAAATGAAATCGCCTTCGTTAAATAGCTTATTAAATGTTATATATTATTAAAGGTGATTCTGATACATTTTCAATTGTTATTTAGGATATATGGCTCTGTGAAGTTTAGGTTTTTGATTTTTATTTAGAGTATAAAAGGTACATTGTAAATTAATTTTGTATGAAATAAATTTTGTATTTTTATTTGTATTTTTATCAACAACTTTCATGTACAAAGTTTCTTTATCTGAGGTATAAGATAGAAAATAAAATATGTCCCAAAAATACTATATTATTAATAAAAGAATGAGGGTTTTATTTGGTTTCTGGCCCTTATCTCCCCCTACTTTATTACTTGTCGACCCAATCATCAATATGCCTAGGTCTCAAGGTTTAGGGTCATAAAATACCTTTGGAATTTTATTCTTTTTCTTTTCTTTTCTTTTCATTATCCTATAATTTTGGTGTTAAAAAATATATTTTATACACAATAAATGGATAAATAAAGGGTGGTAATTTTTACAAAATAATGCCATTTACATGCATTGGCTAGGGTTTTTAATGCTAAAATGATAGAAAAAGGTGACGAAATGGAGATTCATCAGTAATACAACAAAGTCAGCAGTGAAGCTCATGCCCTATAAATGAATGACAATGTTTTTTAGAATACACTTCGGCCTTTTTATTGATCCATCAGCAAATTGACAAATCATCCTGGTTTTCTTGAGAGGCCCAACGTGAAGAGACTATACCAATGAGAAGGTTTATATTGATCGAAGCACCACTGTCAAAGAGAGTGTTATCACAAGAATATTCATAGATGGTGCAACTCACAAGATGTGTAACATTGTTCCCTTTCCTCAAGTGTGGACGGTGAGAGATGGCATGAGCAGTGGCCATGGTCAGAATGTACCACTCACATCTGCTCCTTCTCTTTCTCTTCTTGGGTTTAGGAGAAGATAGATGGGTCACGACCTATCAAAGTGGGTCCTTAATAATCTCGTGAATAGATGCCACCACTTCTTATTCAATCAATATTTTTTTGAGATTTTTGATCTCTTCCATACAAGGGAAGAGATCAGAATCATCATCTACACAAGGATGACTAAGAGAAGTCTATACAGTGTCATCCTAGGGGTCAAAGGTGGGAACTTCGGTGAGTGTGTTTGTGGTCAAAGGATCTGGCATGGGAGTCCTCTCCTCACAAATCAACTCAAATGTATGCAAGAAAAAGGCACAAATGCGCAAAAAAGATCTAGTATACACACAAACAATCACAAACAAATATGCACAAAACAAACCCCCCAATTCACCTATTCAACACAATAAGGACAATGAAAGTTCGAACTTTTTTATCTTTTCAAATTTTAGAGTTAGGTGAGTTTCACAAAGTTGTACAAGCACATATGTAGGACTGGGATTGGGGCACTAATCCTTATTTTGTACATGACTAATAAAATATGAATACAATGAGGGGTTACTCTCCCCAAGATAGGGATTTTTAGTACCAATTTTATTGGTTATCACTTTTTTGTATTTTTAATAAAAACGCATGAACCTACAGAGGAATCAATTCTTTAGCATTCTAGGTGACAAAATCAGAGGGAGAAGGAAGAAATGCAATGCATGTCACAAAATGATAATGGATGCTCAAATAGAAGACTCATAGTGATTCCTAACACTCTACATGCGGGATGCTCGGCAGAATTGAAACATATCTATATGCAAATGCAATATGATGAAATCGTCCTAGAGTAGAATATGTTATTATCGTGAAGCGCCAGATGCTAATTATATATAAAAGAAACCTATGGTCTGGTCTTGGAAACCTCTCGGTGCCCACCACAGTGGGTCCTCCTAACGCTATATGAGGTTTCTCGCGGCATGTGGTCTCAAGTCCAAATAATCGACAATTATATTTGACTATTTCCAAGCACGAATCTATAGTACATGAAAATATATTAGAGCTTTTTACCTTAATCTATAGAGGAAGAAAATACTTATCTAGGGCTCAATCACACAAAATAAAGAAAATAAAGGCGAAAAACTGTGAAGAAAATTGACAAGGCCCCTTAGTGAATAATCACTCGGGAAGTGGACCTCCTGAAGTGTGAAGAGTCCAAGAGAGTCTAAGTTATTACAATAAATGTGTCTCTCTCACACTTTAAATTATAAATGAAATAAAAAAAATAGATATGCAAAAATACTATGTGGCACTATCTTCCAAAATTCCCCCAAGCTTTCCTTTCTCGCTCTCTCCAGTCGGCTGGTGTTGAATAACTGACTCCGCTTCACGTGGGTGTGCAGGTGCTCCTAGGAGAGCCTCCCTCGATCCACGATCCTCGTAATAAATTCAAACAAGGAAGAGTGATTAGAAGATAAACAATAATATTAAATAAAATGAAAAAGAAATAAAGAGATAAATAGACAATAAAGAACAAATAAATCGAATATATGCGCAGTTGCTCCCCGACAATGGCGTCATTTGATAACTCGAGATTTGCTAGGGTAGTCTACACAAGGCGATAACTACACTGTCACCGAAGCGATCGCTCACGAAAGTCGAAGTCAAACAATAATTAACCCACAATATAGATCAAGCAATTCAAAATGCAAAATGTGGAATTAAAATTTATTATAACTCTACAAATGTGTGTATCTGTGTAAGTATGTATAGAGTGTCGAACACACAGTAGATTGCACAAGTGAATGCAAAATTGTTCCTTTCTCTCGTCTATTTATTCTCTTATTGGTGTGGGTTTATAATTTTATATTTTTTATGGATTTTAATTTTTATATACTATTTAGTTATTTTAAATTTTATAAATTTTATTTTCTTTTTATATTTTCTGATTTTTAAATTCCTTTTTTCTTTTTAATATAAAATAAAGGAATATAAATAAGTATATATACGATATAAAGTGATGTAATTATAAATACAATTAAAAATAACAAAAAAATTGAAAATTAAATGTTTTTGGGTTTTTAAAATTTTAATACTATTTTTATGATTTTTTAGATTTTTTGCTGATTTTTATGGATTTTTAAGTATGTGTGGAGTGTCGAAAACATGGATTAAATATAAAGATTGAATTGATTGGGAATTTAAAAATAGTAAATAAAGTAAATATTTTCCATAATTATTTATTATTAATAATAAATTTTTAAATAAAAAGAAAATTACATAATAGGAATGAATATTTTTTGAATTTGTGGGGATTTTTTATATTTTTATAAAGTATTTTGGAGCTTTCTAATTTTTAATCTTTTTCTCTTTCTAGTTTTAGGGATTTTCGGTCTGGTGTTAAAAAATATTGAAATACACAAAATATAATTCTTTAGGAATTAACAAAAAAGGTTTTATATTTTTTTGATAATTTTTATATCCAATAGGTACAAAATGTGCTATTTTTTTCATAAATAATTAGAATATCTAAAATGTAAAAATAATTTTGTGGCATGAAAGTACATGCTAGTAGACATCTAAGCCTATTTTTGCATAAATGTTAGAGCACATATGATATTTTTAATAAATATATAATAAACACAAAAATACAAGTACTAGAAAGTGCATAAATGTAATTAAAAATAAAGTCGAGGTTGATTCTGTAAAATACCCAAATTTTTGTAAATGAAATTAAAATTTTAAGTTCTAAATAGAAATACAAAAATCAGTAGGGGCTTCTCTGCAAAATCACCACCCCATGCGGGACCACACATGAGGTGCCGTGGCATGGACCTAATAATAAAAGTAGAAAATACAGGAGTTCACATGCAATTTTTAAACAAAATTTTGAGCTTATTAAAACATTTACAGGATCATAACAAAAAGATTAAAAGAGAGGTATTGATTTTTCAATTTACCCCCCAACGTTTGAAGATGGACGATCTAGATCTTTCCACTTGCCACACGTCAAATTCCCCACGTGTGATGACGGTGCACGTTGATGGCTAAGATTAGACCTCTGAATGGAGATCAACATTCAGAGAGTGGTGCATCTAATGGCTTGCTTCAAAACTGGGACTTGTCCTCAATCGGACAGTGGTGAGGATGTCTGCAAGAACAACTGAAAACTCACAGGCGGCGATCTTCGATTGGCGATATCTTCCTCCTCCGGTGTCGTCTAGCCCTAGGGAAGCGTTCTACAGGTCCATGGAAGGAGTAAGCATCTCCAGGTAGTTCAAAGTAGTCCAAATCCAACTGATAGGGCCCTGGCGACGACGTGAAGACTAGAGAACCTGGAGGAGCTCCTCTTCCTTGAATCTGCCTTTAGATGAGGCTCTTTGGGCATAGGACTTGCATAGACAAAGTTATGGGTCGAGGGTAAAGTGCCTCAATCCTATTAGGCGTGGAATGGAGGTGAGATGGAGTGGATGGAGTGCTCCATGGAGATGGTGGTGGAGGGAGCATGGATCCATCGATCCAGAGAGGGTCGAAGGGGGCTGATGGGTGGGCTTGATGGAGAACTGAGAGGGTGAATAAATGGAGGTGATAGAGGATTGAAAACACAACCGAGACATGGTGCAGGGTTCACCGGAGCATAAGTCCGATGAGCTATGAAAGATGATTTTTAAGCTAATACAAGTATGAAAAATAAAACTAGTTACGATAAATGAAATGCTATGATTAAAACTACCTAAAGAAACAATTAAAATGACCTCGAGCGACTAAGAACTGCGAGATGAACCTCGTCGGAGGCTCTCTTAATAACTACTACTATACTCCTTCTTTATTGCGAGTCACGACAGAGGCTCCTGTCACCAGTCTCAATGATGAGAAGGTGGTCCAAGGGGTTGAAACAAGGTATAAGGGAACCAAATTCAAAAAGAGGGAAGCTCGGGTATATGTATAGGAGATGGAACATGAGGTGAAGATTGAGGTGGAAGGGTGATTCGATGAGGCTCAACACTAAACGAGATGTTGGGATGGATGGTTGATGAATAGGGATGACAACACAAGAAGGAGTTGTCAGGCCTCGAGCAATGGATCACCATGTAGAAAATCGAGAAGGAGGGTAAAAACTAGGTTCTGTCAGACCTACGACTTGGGTCAGACAGTTGACCCAAGTCAACATGTGACGGACTTTGATTGGGCCACACCAACTACAAAAAGACAAAACTATAATTAAAAATGGAAATAAATCAAAATAGATTAATAAATGATTTACTTAATTTTTGGATAAAACTTAAAAAATGTGGGTATATTTATAGGTATATTCATCTATATACTATGTATTTTATTTTTATTTTTTATTTTTGATTTTATTATTTTATATACATAATTTATATATTTATAACTTATTTTAATATACATAAATAAATTTTTATTGTATTTTTATGATATAATATGTACACTTAAATAAATAAGTGTGTTAAGTATATAGGTATAAGTATAGTATATTTATCTATGTTTCTTTATACTATTTTATTTTAATGTATTTTTATGGTTTTAATTTTTTCGTATATTTTTAAAAGAATATAAGTAATATTTACAAGGTATAAAAGTATAAAATAAATGAAAGAATAAAAAAATTAAAAGAATAATTTTCCCCGTTTATTTGTATACATGTATATTGTACAATAGGGGTCCAAAACCTAACTTTTGCATCTTAAAGCTAAATTAAATGAAACCACTTCATTAGATAACTTACTAAAAGTTATATACAACTAAAAGTGATTTTGATGCATTTTGAGTTCATATGGAGAATATATGGGTCTAGGAAGTTTAGATTTTGGATTTTTATTCAGAGTAGAAAAAGTACATTGTATATTATTTTTGTGTGAAATCAGTTTTATATTTTTCTATATATTTTTATCTACAACTTTTATCTACAAAGTTTATTTATTTTATGTATAAATAATAACAAATAAAATATGTCCCAAAAATGAATTATTTGGTAAAATAAATTGGGGATTTTATTGTGGTTTTGGCCCTTATCTCCCCCTAGTTTATTCCTTGTCGACCCAGTCATCAAGATGCCTAGGTATCGAGATTTTGGGTCATAAAATACCTTTGGCATTTTATTTCCTTTTCTTTTCTTTATTCTTTTATTTTGGCTTTAAACATTCTATTGTATATAGTATTTATACAATAAATAATGAATGTTAATTTATGCAAAATAATGATATTTACATGCATTTAGCTAGGGTTTAAAGGAAAAAATGAAAGAATAAGGGTGATGAAATAGAGATTCATTAGTGGCCCAATTAGGGCATGGCCTTAGTTGACCCGTCGATCAACTGATCCCCCTTTTCCTCTAGTTTGTAAAAACTGCTGACTCCCGCATTTCACCAAATTTTCCCTCACACTACATTGAACTATTCACCTTGCCCAATTCATGAAAGTAACTCCTCAATATTAGCTCTTCTGCACCAGACTGAATCCTTGACCAATCTTGCACCGATTCACGATGAAACCCTTAGTTTTCCAAGCCTCCCAATCAATGTTGTAAAATAGAACCTCTAGCTTCGACTTGAATTTAATCGCTCTTGATCGAGTTCTAGCCCCTTAGATCGAAGCTTTGAGAGTTCCTCTATGATAGCTTTGCACTGTCCTTTGCCCAGTCTGATGAGAGGAGGGATAGGAAGTGTCTCCCGCTTGATATCAAAGGGCAAAAGATCTTCGCGACAGAACTCCTCACCTCAACTCAAGTATAATAAGAAGTAGAAGAGACCCCATTAAGAAAGAACAAAGAAAGTAGGAATTCGCTAACCGGGGTAGGGTAGGGATCATCCCTTGACCCTGGGACTATTTCCACTCCTCCCAGTCCCCCCTCTGACCCCCCCCTGTATGAAAGGTCCGACCGAAGGAGCGAAACTACTAGTCTGACCCTAGATCAGAACTCGACCTGGAACATGCTTCTTCCTCTGGCTTGTTCAAAAAAGTAGTGATCTCCATCGATTCACAATGAGGAGGAAGGCATCCCCAGGTGATTCAACCCATCATCAGAGTTTCTTCGACAATCTTCTGCTACCATCCACATCATGCATGTGAGCTATTCTTTTCTTTGATTTTTCAATTCCTAGCAATATTAGTAGATTAGATCTATCTTCTATTTCCTTTGATTCCGTCATTTAAATCCTAAAATACAAAAATCACAGTTTGATACTTCACCAGACATTTCTCCTCTACACACCATCACCGTCACGAGAAGCCCCCTCATCCTGTTTATAAATAAACATCAAACCCATCCTTTTTAATTTTGATTCGTCTTCGATACTTTTAACCCAAATACATTGCTCCATTGAGATTCTTGATGACAACTACCAACTCCAGCAGGTGTCGATGCGGACAAAGGCATCAGGTAGGAGTATACCGTCGTTGATCAACCAATTCCGATGAAGGTTTCTGCTCCCTGATCTCTGGTCAGGTGTGGGTTGTGTTCTTTACTTTTTAATGTAATTTTCATGTCAGTATCATAGCCATGTCTTTTATTTTATCTTATTTAGCTTAGTTTAGCCTAGAACTAATGAATCGTAATTTGTCGGAGCACTAGGCTTCAGCCATGCAATCACTCCTTATCCACATGTAATCTCTTACAATCACTGCTGAAGTTTATTTCTTTTGACAGGAGATGAGCCTCGATGAATTGAGGTGAGGATAAGGGAGGTGATTTAAGCCATCATCGGAGACCCTCCAGCGAACCTCTACCTCAGCAATTCCAGGCAGGTGAGCTATTCTTATCATAGCTCATTTAGCTTCGTTTTTGCTTATGTAGTGTAATCTTGTCTTTTGTTAGTCTAATTTATCTCGTTTAACAAAAATCCCAAAATTTAGTACATTGGAGTATTAGGATCTAGACTCGGTCCACCACGTTACTGACATTGTATCGACCTCACGAGAACTCCATTTCAATCCCCTACAAATTCTCCATCTACCAGATCATTGATCCCACTCGATTATGCAAGAATCAGGGTTCATCGACTCTCCTACTGCTGACATCAACGAAGAGCCCCCATTCACCTTCATTCACTTGCTATTCCACTCACAAAAGGATCAAGAGACCTATCCCTCGAGCTACGATCATAATTGTGTGGGTCCCATGTGATAAAGGACACAATTTGGGGCCGATTACCCCAGGACATGCAGCTTCCAGAACCCATCTGAATCTCGAACCTCCAGGCCTCTTTCAACAAGGCCTCGACCCATCTGAAGGTCCCATTAGCTAGGAGTGCCCTTAGGAACGTATTGGGTTGATCTGCATCAAGGGAGATGGCTGGAGATAGAAGATTCGAACTATTGAAGGAGTAGGGTCCCTTAGATCTTCCTCAGTTCTTCCTATGTAGCAACCACAATTGCATGAAGAAGTCTCTTCAGATTAAGCTAAAGATCTAATCTGCATCGTAGATTATAGAAGGGGTAAGGGCATGTTGCAACTGTTCATCATGAAATTGAGCGCCATCTAACTGCCCAATCGCGATGCATGCCCTGCCCACGTGCCACCTGGGTAATTTGTACCTCCTACCATTGTATTTTTTGTAATCTAATATTAGTCCTATAAATGAAATAAAATGAGCAAAATATTCAAGTTAAATTTCAGTTGGACCCCTATTGTTATTAGGTCCTCTCCCGATCAGATCATGTGGTCCCACACGTGAGAAAATGTGGGGATATTTATGTATATACTCTTATATTTAGTGGATCTGTTAACAAATGTAGTTTTAATTTATTCGTTTTGCATTTTGATCCCTGTGAACTATATTATTTTATTTTTCTTGTATTTTATGCACATTAAATATTTTTGTTGCTCCAAAAATCATACGAAAATTAGCATAAGTGATTAATATCATGGTTGTCAATGTCTATTTTTTATTTAGCCTTTAACCTAATTTTCTGTTTATTAAAAATCCAAAAACATGCATTTTCTTCTTATCTAAATAAAAAAGCAATAAAAATTATAAAAACTCCTCTAAAAAATCCAAAAAATATAATATTAGCTAATTTAAAGTATTATCTACCATATATATATATATCAAAAAATCATTTAAAATACAAAATTTAAAAATA
This sequence comes from Ottelia alismoides, assembly GCA_037367405.1. NCBI lineage: Eukaryota > Viridiplantae > Streptophyta > Magnoliopsida > Alismatales > Hydrocharitaceae > Ottelia > Ottelia alismoides. The sequence goes on along the minus strand of JAZKJV010001004.1, from coordinate 408,916 downwards.
ACAAAACTCTAACAATCTCACAAAAATTACATCTAAAAATCTAAAATATATCTCTCTATTTCATTATTTTTATATAATATATACTATATATTAAAAATAATTTTAGGTTAAATTATAACTTAATTATTTTTATAATACCTTAAACTATCTTGAAGAATTAATTTGCTCTATGTTTTAGCTATTTAATTACTTGCAAATACATAGAAATCAGAAAACATCTAAAAAATACTAAAATAAAGAAAAAAAATAAAAAATCACAAAAACTCAGTTCTTGTATATTGATATATTTTGATATATATTATCTATTATATACATATACTTATATTACCTATATTTTTTTATCTAATTATATCTGGTTTTAAAAATGAAAATTAAATTTTAAAATGTGTAAAATTTAAAAGAAAAATATATACATTTAAACTATAAAAAAATAAAATAATTCGAAATCCATAAAAAGAAATATATCTAAAAACCCACATAAAAAACAAAAAAAGCAAGAAAAATACAAAAATGGTTATTCTAATTAGCAATAATTTATAATAATTAACATACCCTACCGTTTGCTCCATGTGTTCGGTCTATACACATATATTGTAGAGTTATAATAAATTTTAACTCACACACACATTTATTGATTTATCATCCATTCATCTATGGATTATCTACTGATTAGTTGCATCTTTGAGTTGTCAACACAATGACTATTGATCCAACTTTGTTCGGATTAGTATGACCTCTTGAATTCCGCGATTATCAACATGGTATACACCTATCTAAAGGGATGGATCCCTGATTAACCAATGAGTATCCCTATGTAATATCTTGTGGTGCACACTAGGCGGGACTACCAAGTCACTTCGATTACAACCTAAGAACCTCCCTGATTAAATCAACAATTAGCTCACACAATAATGTAAAGATATCAAGTCAAGGAGTAAATCAAAATTTATTATACCTACAATGGATGTGTATAGTGGACAAGAAGGTAGGGGTCGAACATAGGGAGACAAGTCGGTGTAGCAGGTATATTATTTATAAATAAATAATGAATGAATAATATAGTTATAAATGTATAATATTTTCTCATTAATTAATTAATTAATTAATGTTTTTGTGATTTTTTATTAAATGAAATAATAATAACTTTTTAATTATATATTTATATATTTTTTAATTTTAATTTCTTGATTTTTATTTTCTTTTAATTTAGGAATATATAAAATATAAATAACATACATAAGTATATAAGAGTATATATACTTGTACATATATAAAATATATAGGGTATTAGTAGTATATAATAAATTATATATAATAAATATACAAAAATAAGAAAATATCCCTAAAAATAGTCCCTTTTTTAAGGGATTTAGAAGCAGATTAGGGTATTTATAATAATTAGTTATAGTATTAATTATATATGGTTATATATGGGTATATAATACAATATAGGTATTATAATTATAAATATAAAATATAAATTTGTGGAATAAAGTATTTTTATGTTTATTTATATTTTTCTAATGCTTTTGTGATTTTTTGGTATTTGTTTTATTGAATTTTAGGTATTTCGAAAGTCCAAAATATGCAAAATTAGGGACTTTTCATAAATGCCGAATTGTTTTGAGATTTAAAAATGCTAAATAGGGTCGAAATTTCTCAAAACTAATTTTAATATGTATAGAATAATACATATATATATTATAGAAATTTATTTTTTTGGATTCTTCAAAATATTTTGCCTTTTTATAGAGTTAGCAAGGGTTTGCTAATTTTAAGAGTTCCATTTCATAATTTATTTTGAATTTTCGTGTGGAATAATAAAATAGAGTAATATACAATAAGTAATATTTTTGGAATTTTTAATTATAGTTTTATATTTTTAATTTTTTCTAAGGCAAACAAGGAATAAATATGCTCTTTTGATTTTTAATAAATAGAAAATTTGCATAAAATGCAAAATAAAATTTGTGGCATAAACAAGCAATTACTGAAGCACATAATCCTATTTTTTCATGATTTTGGAGAACGGATGATACTTTTAGAAAATAAACAAACATGCACAAAAATAATTAAGCTAGAAAGGGTATTTTTGCAATAAAAGTATAAGGTAGGGGTGGGTGCAAAACACCATAACTTTTCAACTAAATTTCAATTCTTTTACTAAACATAAATAATACAAGCCATTGGGTTATACATGAAAATTTCCCAACTCACGTGGAGGGCCACACGAGCTGAGCTGGTAGAGGACTGATATGTAATAGGCGAGAGAAACAAGGGTTCCTTTGCAATTTATTAATTATCTTTCACATGTACCAAAATGCTCACAACACTATTTAATAAATACAAAAAGTGCAGAGGGGGGTTGCAATTATACCACTTAAAACCACAGGATCGAGCCGTCGAGCTTCTGCCACATTGACAATCAAGTAGTGGAGATGATGCACCGCTTTGACCGAGGGAACGTTCCATATTAGATCTGGAGAGAGGGACTAATCGGACGATTCTCCGGTATGGTAGATGAACGGGGAAGAATACCTCCTCATTGTTGCGTTGATCCTCGATTCCTCCTCGCTCCAGTGTTAATCTGGCGCACCGACTGGTCCAAGGGTGGATGGTGCTCCTCCCTACACGCAGGTAGCCTCAGAAAGGGTCCATGTCCCAACGATGGGAACTTGGAGGTTCTTCTTCCTCGCACGATTGGAGGTCCAACAGGGGGGTTGACATGACTCCAGGTGCTTCTCCGAAGATCTGACCTGCACAAAAATGCTCGGCTGCTCAAGACGAGTACTCCCAACCCAAAAAGGAAGGTGGTTGCAGAGTGAATGGATGTATGCAATGAGCTTCATCTCAGCGAAAGACGAGTAGCTCCAATGAGACTCGATTCTTGTATGATTGAAGGTGATTCGTGGGGCAAAAGTTGAAGAACATGGTGACGAGCAAAGAGGGGGTGTGCATGCGTCAAGATGTAAGCGGATTCACAGTGAATCGAACTTGGAGCTCTAGCTTCAAGTCAACACGAAATTGGGAATCTAATCTCATCTAACTGTTAATTGACATGATTAAAATGTGAAATGAAAAGCTATGAAGGAAACTAACCTGATTACACTATGGAAGGGCCTCGATTTGGTCTATAAACCAAAGTGGTTGAATCTCTGGTGAACATGGCTAGAGATCGTTGGATCTCCACCACAAGCCTTCTCCTCACTGCAGAGCAGTCGCCGTAGTCTCCTGTCACCAGCTAGAGGCATTGAAGCTACTATGAGGGGCTTAGATTTCTCCAAGACAGATCAAACCCAAAATGGGAGATGGATGAGGTGTTTTAAAGATAGATGGACAGTGAAGTTAGAGGCATGTTTGCGTGTAATAGAGCGACAGTTGGTGGGCAGGAGATGGACAGCGAGGGTGTCTGAGGTATGAAACATGGAAGGGTGATCGGCTCGAGTCATAGGGCAGAGTAGAGGTTGAGTAAAAATTAGGAGAAGAAGGCCCGCACGTGACATTACTGACACGATGGCTGGAGGTCAAGACGGTTGACCTCAGTCAACAGTTGAGGGCTTCTTGTTGGTCCACGTGGACCAACCAGGAAATTATAAGGAAAAAATGCCTTAGAAAATAAATATTAATTAGTTAATTATAGGTCCTAAAATAAAAATATTTCTAATTTTATGTAGTATTTTATACATACTTCTATTTATTTTTTCTAGGTCAATTATGATAAGTTACTTTCTACATGTATATACGTATGTAAATTGATGTGTATTTTACTTCTTTTATTTTAAATTTGTATGTTACATTTTATTATTGTATACAAGTATTTTATGTTTTTGGTTTATTTTTAATACACATCTGGACATTTTTATTATATTTTTATGGTTTGTTTGCACACTTAATTAATTATGTATATATTCTTTATTAGTATATAGGTACATTTCTTCTGTATATTAAAGTAATTGATTCATTTTAATTTTATTTTAATCATTTCAATTTATTTTCATTATGGATATTTGTTTCAATTAATATTTACAATTTTATAAAAATAAAATAATTTGAAAAATACAAAGAATAAATATAATGAATAAAATATATATAGATATATTGCACAATATGGGCCCAAAACCTAAATTTTGCATCTCAACTCCAATTTAAATGAAACCACCTTCATTAAATAGATTATCAAAGGTTATATACAAATAAAGGTGATTTGTTCAATTTTCATACAATATGGAGAAGATACAAGTCTGTGATGTTTTTCAGTTGGCTTTTTAATTTGTATGTGCATTATCTTTTTGTGAAATCAATTTTGTATTTTCTTTGTATTTTTATCTACAATATTTATGTTGAGAGTTTTATTATTTGAAGTGTAAAAATAATTAAATAAAATAGGTCCCAAGAAGCAAAATTTGGGCAATTAAATTAGGATTTTGTATGTTGCTTTTTGTATATTTTTCTGTACAGTTTCTCTGCCCTATCTCCCCCTACATAATTCCTTGTCGACCAAGTTATCATGATGACTGGGTCGTGGGGTTTAGGGTCACTCAACACATATGGTAGTTCTTTTTTATTTTCTTCCTTTTTTTCTTTTATTTCAGAATAAATACAATAAATATACATTATTTTATACAATATTTTGTACAAATTACAGAGTGTTTATTTTTGACAAATTAATATATATATATATATATATGTGCATTTAGCTAGGGATTTAAGGCCAACAATAGAAGAATAATGGTGTTGAAATGGAGATTCATCACTCCCCATTCCATGGTTGGATGTCCTTATGCATAAGTTGTGGGGATCCTAATGTAAGCCATGATATGCATGAGGTCTGATATCTACCATGCAGTGGGAGTGATAAGTCATTACTAATCCTGCTATGGAGAACAACATTGGAATGTAGTATATACATCTTCAAGTATCTAAGAACACAATATTAATTCTTGGTTCATGGAGATAGTGATCTCCAAGTCTTAGGATACACAAATTCATACTAAAAATCTGATATTGATGATCGAAAGTCAACTTCGGGGTTTGTATTCTTATTGAATGGTTGTGTTGTGAGCTAGAGAAGCAAGAAACTAGACACCATGGTTGATTCGACAATAGAAACTGGGTACATTGCTAAATCCAATGCTAAGAAAGAGGTAGTGTAGTTGCATAAGCTCATTTTGGAGCTTCACGTAGTTTCCTTGGATACTCCCATCCCATTGCTTTGAAATAACACGAGATCCATATCTCTAGCGAAGGAACTTAGATGGTCAAAGAGAAAACACATGTAAAGGAAATACCACATCATTCAAGAGATACAAAGCATGGTGACATTGCTAATACTAAGTTAGACCCTGCTTATAATGTTGCTAATCCCCTTACAAAACCTTTATCTCAAAAAGTTTTTGACTAGCATGTAATGAATATTGATTTGAAGATAATACCTAAATGGTTCTTAGGGCTAGTGGGAGAGTATTATACATGTGAGCCAAGGAAGAACCATTTCTATAATAAATATTATTCTAATTATTTATATATCAAGAAAAGTTATTGATTTTCACTCCCTATCTGAGACTAATGAATGTATGAACTTATAAAGTCTCTTAATATAATTATGATTATTTACCTTGTCCATCTTGGTTGTTATACATTTGTTGATCCAATGGTTAAATCATATAGGTCGGCATTGAGATGATATCAAATGAGTTAGATTGAGGACTTAACTAGCACTGTCAAATGATTGTCGAGAAAGGATCTCCAGAATATTCCAAAGGCTTATAAGTGACTGACCTCTTGATGCAGGTTCTTTGCATAGAAATAGAGATTCAGAGATGTCAGATTTAACTCAGCGAGTTCGATATATCAAAGACCTATGTTGTATGTTGTCATAATATATGCATGCATCTTCTGATCGGAAACAGATATGTTACTATAGGTCTAAGAATTTACATTAGGCATACCATTAGGTTGACGACCGAATCAAGGTATATACAGTTATGTGCTAGTGTACATACACGCGCATATGAGTAATATGATCTCTCAAAGGGATCAAACAGGTTCCTACTGAAACGGAAGACAAGACCTCACTCATGTGATATTGGGACCAATCAAATTCTATTGATCATCATCTTACTTTGGAATAATGACAAGATTTATATGTATGATATATGCTTTTGGAAAGCATATGATTGATACCAACTCCCAATGATCGAATAAGAAACTTAAAAATAAAACCATGAAGAGATGTTTCAAATATGATCAGAACTTCATGATTATTCAAAGTCTTCCAATATGTGGGATGTATCGGTATTAGAAATACTCAAGGATGATGTGATATTTAGTGTATTATAAATCCATTGCACTTCCACTTTGAGGGAGTGATGAAACATGTTTATATTTTAGTGACTCCATGCAGTAAGCTGATTATTCAATATTACTGTAAATGTTGGGCATTGATATGAATGTGATTCAGATGTAATGAGAATATTGGATATTCTGTCTGACTTGATTAGACATCTCTGAGAGGTCTTTGTTTAAGCCGAAAATCGAGCGGTCGTATGTTCCAGACAAGGCGGGAACGGAGTCATCGAATTGACCACACGAAATCCAGATTAAAACAATAATTAACCCAAAATTTAGAATCAAGCAGGAGTTAAATCTTATTATTATAACTCTACTACAAAGATGGTATAGGTGCAAGTATGTGTAGAGTGTCGAACACAGGGAACAAGCATGATAGATCGGGTAAAAATGCTCAAAAATAAGAATGTGATGTAATTGTCTATAATCGCTTTTTTTAGTGGGTTTTTAATTTTTAATTTTTTAATTTTTGATTTTGATTTTTATATTTTACATTTTGATTTATAATTTTCTGTTTTTATATTTTCTTTTATAACTTATATATATAATTTAAGTCGTTTCCTTTTAATATATATAAAGAGCTATATAAAGATATATATACAATATAGGATATGGTTAATATAAAAATTAACAAAACTGTTCCAAATAAGAAAATAAAATATTTTGGTTTTTAATTATTTTTTACTATTATTATGATTTTTAAGAATTTTTTCTAATTTTTATATATTTTAAATAAAAAATACACTAAAATGGGGAATAATAAACTACTTGAAATTAAAATGGAGATTAAAAATAATAAACCGCGTCAAAAATTCTCCAAATTAATTTTAAAATAAAGGTAATAGAACAAAGAAAATTAGAACCAAAAAACACATTTTTTGGATTTTTTTATGGATTTATAATTTTTTATAAAGGTTTTTAAAGTTTTTCTATTTTTTGAGTTTTCTTTTATTTTTTCATTATTATTAGTCTGAAAGTAAAAAATACAAAAATACACAATTGTTTTTGAGAATTTTTCAAAAAGTTTTTATAATTTTTATATATTTTCTTTTGCAAACAAGGATAAAAAGGCATGTTTTTAATTTTTTATAAATGTTACAAAACTTCTAAATTACAAACTAAAAATATGTCGTAAAACAACAATGCACCAGGAACACAATGCTATTTTTTGGATTTTTTCGAGTAGATTTGCTAATAAATAGAGGAAACATAAAGAAACTACATGTTGGCAAGGGTATAAAAGTAATTAACAGAAAGCATAGGGGCTAAAGTGTAATTTTCCCAAAAAATATATAACGCAATGTTCAAATTACAGGACCAATTACAATGACTGAAATGTAATTACTATAAAACCTGTGGGCTTGTTCATAATTTTCCCAAAAATTTATAACTTAATTAAAACGTTTATGGACTGAATCGAAATAACAAAACCTGGGGGGGTACTTTGGAAAATGCCCATGCACTCACGCGCACAGGCACGTGAGGTGACGCATCCGAGGACTTCGATGCAACTATGGAAACTCTGGGGAGCTGGTTGCAAATATTACATAATTAATCAAATTGCAGATAAAAGTTTAATTATTAAATAATAAAATATAAAAATCGATGGGGCTAGGTGCAAAATACCCACAAATGCATGTGATCCAACAGGTGTGCTACTCCCACTTGCCACGTATCGGGTTGTGGGCGCGTGATGACGGTTCGGCTCCAAGGGCCCAGATTAGATCCTGCGAGGATGATCGACGGTGCTGAAGTGGCCAGATCCGACGGTAGCGGGAGATTATAAGGGGTTGTTATTGATCGAACGGCACAGGAGCAAGGAGGAAGAACGACCGAAGCATAGCCTGGATGACTTTGAATCTACAAAATCTTGATGCTCTGGGCTCTCTCGTCCCTTGCGATGGCACCAAAAGCTTCCCAAGTTTCTCCCAGCAGAATCGATGCTTCAAAATGCTCCGAAGAGCTCCGGTGATGACTAACGATGGAGAAAAACCTAGGAGGTGTCCTTTTGACCAAACATCCCTCAGATGGGGACTAGAGCGCCTAGAACCTACAGGGTTAGCTTCAACAAAGACAGACTATGGTTCCAGGCTTTTGGGGGGTGGAGTGGATCGAAGTGGTTCGGATGGATTCCCTCTGGTGAGTAAAAGAGGATGAGGGAGTGATTTCCAGATCCGTAGTGGCTCTGGGTGGATGGGTTGGCGTGGGGCATAGAGAAGCGACGTGAGATCATATGAGGGTGGTTGCGAGGCATTGGGACAGTCGAAAACAGAGAGACAGAATTGGTGGAGGTTCGCCGAAGCGGGGCTCCAACGAACTACGAAGGAGGGATTAACGGCTAAATCACACAATCAAAAGCTGAAATAAATGCATAAATAAACCTAGGACTATTGCTTATGCTAAGAAAAGCAATAAAAGGGTACCTCACAGCCAAGAGCCAGGAAGAAGGACCTCACGACGAGCCTTCACCGGAGATGGTGGAGCTGGCCTTCAACTTCATCCAAATCCACCGCAAAAGGAGTAGGGAGGAGGCTATCACCCTCCTCTATCCACAACACTCGAGAGGAGGAGATGAATCTCGGTCCAAGGGGTTCAAATTCGAGAAGGGAGCTCAGATTGGTTTTTGTACAATGTGACCGACGAGGCTCAAAGAATGAGGAATCACGAGCATTGCAACGATGCACTACCCAAGATGAGCAATGGGCGTGTAAGCTCGATCAACGATGAAGGAAAGTCGTGAAGAAGGCATCGCGAAATGGTGTAAGGAGCATCCTCAAAAAAATCAAGAAAATAAGAAAAAACATGGTCTGACAAGAGGCAAAGGCGTTGGACAGAGAGTTGATCGCGGGTCAATCTCTGTGGCCACCTTGTTGGTCGACGTGGACTAACCAGGAAAAAGCATGGAGAAATATTTCAAAAGTCAATTAAAAATAATAATCGATTTTATAATTTTAGGTTATAAAATAAAAAATATTTATTATTTTTTAAGGTATTTTATTATGATTTTTATTTATTTTTTCGACGTCTAGAATTACAAGTTCCTTTTTAGGGCTACATATAAGTATATTTATTTATGTTTTAATGTATTTTATTTTTATTTTGTATTTTTGATTTTATTAATTTAGTTTTTTATTTTCTATATTCATAACTTATTTTTATAGACTTAAATATAATTTTATTTATTTTTTTGATATATTATATACAATAAAATAAATAAATATATTTATTATATATGTATAGATATAGATATTTTACCTATGTATTTTATGCAAGTATTTTATTTTAATATTTTATTTGGTAATTTATTACTGTTTTAATATGTACATATATTATATATGATATTTACACAATTATAAAAATACAAAATTATAAAATAATGAATAATAACTAAAATGAATATTTTAATCGGATAAAGTATACAATAGGTGTCCAAAACCTAACTTTCACACCGTAACTCCAAAAAATATGAAATCACTTCATTAAATAGCTTATTAAAAGTTATATACAAATAAAGATGATTTTGATATATTTTGAGTTTTTATTTGAGAGATTTGGGTTTGGGAAGTTGGGGTTTTGAAATTTTAATCAGACTGTAACTTTTTATCTGTATATTATTTTCGTATGAAATAAATTTTGTATTTTTCAATATTTTATTATCTAAAACTTTCATGCACAAAGTTTATTTATTTGAAGTATAAAAAGGGGAACTAAAAATAGGTCCCAAAAATGAAGGAAAATAAATAAAATAAAAGGGATTTTTATTGTATTTTGGACCCTTATCCCCCCCTACTTTATTCCTTGTCGACCTAGTCATCGAGATGCCTAGGTCTCAGGGTTTAGGGTCATCAAATATTTTCAATATTTTATTCTTTTTCTCTTCTTTTCTTCATTCTATAATTTTGGCATTAAAAAATTATTTTATACACTATTTACACAATAATGCATGGATGCTAAAATGCATGAATTAAGGGTACTTACACGCATTTACTAGGCTATTTAAGGCCAAAAAGATAGAATAAAGGTGATGAAATGGAGATTCATCGGTCTTCTAGATCTGGATGTTAGATTGGATCTCATTATCCAAGTCACTTTACATGAAATATACAATCACATTATCCTTATCTCCAATTATTCGCGGCGAAGGCACACTATTCTTAAAAGAGTTCAAGAATAGTTGTATTATTCACAATATCTGAGCATTGGAAAATAAAGTGAAATATTGATAACTAAATTGGATTTAACTGTCATAAGTAATGTGGATGTGATTCATATTATTTAGACATGTGTACAGAGATATATTATATTATTAAATAAGATTTAATTACATAGATGAAATTAGCATGGATAGTACTATCCATAATAATTATTTATAATGTGTATATGATCCAAAATATAATAGAAAGAATTAAGTGCCAATGAGATTCCCAATTTAATTATTAATGTTAATTGGATTCAAATTGTACAATTAAATGTAAGTGTGATTTACATTTATTTTTAGATGGTTTAATATGATTCAAAAATATCAATAGCATAATTATAATATCACAAAATTTGAAATTATTCTGGTGATAAATCAATTAGAAAATAAGCAACACAATTTATACTCGTGCAATATTTGATTGCACCTCATATTATGAAAAGGAGAAGGCTTCTTCTTCTAATATGGGTGGGTGACCATGGTGGAACCAACCATGGTAGTCGTCGACACCATAATTGGAAGGAGGCTACCCCTAATCCTATTATGTATGTAGCTAATTGATTTGCAATAGTAAGAGATTGGCTCTTAATTTAAAACAATAAAGATAACCTAGGAGATTATATTTTAATCTCAGTCATTGATTAACATTAGGAGTACATTAGGAGTACATCCTGGCCATCCAATTAATTATAAAAGAGAGCCTATCCCTAGATCTCTTAGTACATGCAATTGTTGCAACAACAAATCTCTCTCTCTCTGTCTCATACCACATGTATACTCTCTCTCTCTCTGTCGCATGCCACATGTATACTCTCTCTCCCCCGTCCAAATCATAACAACCATCCCCCTTTATTTAATAGTAGGCCAGGTAATTTTGGGGTCTGAAATGTCCCCTTAGGATTCAAACCCGAGTACTTTAAGGAGTAGGCACATTGGAAATGATTGTCATCACGCTGTTGTCGTGCTGCAGGACTAATTGCTCATTCATCTTTGTTTTCTTCAGTGCCTCATGCTATTGAAGAAGGTGGTAAATTTTATATGATGAAATCAGGAGATTCTCTGTACGAATCATCACTTTGGATTGCGGGAAGCATGTGTCTCATCCAGACGCCCACAAGTGCTATCTACGTCGGATAAGACTTGAGATAGGTGGTCTCTTAGAGACTCGTTGATCATGATCATGCTTCAAGAGGTAATTTTATTACTCGTGTGATCATGATAAAACAACATGGGAATTGTTCCCATGCTATATAGATTCATCAAATATACTAAATTTCATTGCATAATCTAATAGTATGATTAGTCAACCTAGATCAGATATGATTCAATTTGCATGCTTCCGTAATGCACGAGACTTTAATCCTTGCCTACACTTGTTGGAGGTTGTAGCAAGAAAGAGATAAAAAATCTCAAGGTAATGTTGTCCAAGGAGTTTGAGATGAAGGACTTAGGTCTAGCAAAAAAATCATTGAACTTCATATTACCAGAGATATGAAGAAACAAGAAGTTGAAGATTTGATAAGCTTATACTGGTCTGTAGGCATAGAAGACAATATTTGATTGCACCACATATTAGGAAAAGGCTTTGTTTTCTAATATGGGTGGATGACCATGGTGGAACCCACCATGGTAGTGGCCAACATCATAATAGAAAGGAGGCTACTCCTAATCATATTATGAATGTAGCTAATTGATTTGCAATAGTTGGAGATTGGCTCTTAATTTACAATAATAAAGATTACCTAGGAGATTATATTTTAATCTAAATCATTAATTCCCACTAGGAGTACATTAAGAGTACATCATGGCCATCCAATTAATTTTAAAAGAGAGGCCATCCCTAACTTTCTTAGTACATGCAATTCTTGCAACAACAAATCTCTCTCTGTCTCAGACCACACGTATGCTCTCTCTCACTCTCTCTCTCTCCAAATCGTAGCGACCATCCCACCTTTTTTAATAGTAAGCCCAGTAATTTTGGGGTCTGAAACGCCCCCCTTGGGATTCAAACACCGGTCCTTTAAGGGGTAAGAACACTGGAATTATCGTCGCGCTGTTGTCGTGCTGTTGGACTGATTGCCCATGCATCTTTGTCTTCTTCGGTGCCTCGTGCTATTTAAGAAGGTGGTGGATTTCATATGATGAAATCAGGAGGTTCTCTATATGAATCATCACTTGGATTGTGGGAAGCACGCGTCTCATCCATGCATCCACGAGTGATCTCTACATCGGATAAGACTTGAGATAGGTGGTCTCTTCTCTTATAGACTCATTGATCGTGATCATGGTTCAAGAGGTAATCCTATTACTCATGTGAACATGATGAAACAACATGAGAATTGTTCCCATGCTATATGGTTTCATAAGATATTGTAAATTTCATTGCAAGATCAAAAAGTATGATTAGTTACCCTAGATCAGACAAGATTCAATCTGTACGCTTCTGCAATGCACGAGACTTTAATCCTTGCTTAGACTTGTTGGAGGTTGTAGCAAGAAAGAGATAAAAAATCTCAAGGTAATGTTGTCCAAGGAGTTTGAGATGGACCTAGGTCTAGAAAAAAAATCTTTGAACTTCATATTACCGGAGACATGAAGAGCAAGAAGTTGAAGACATGTTAACCTTATATGTTTTGCAAGCATAGAAGACAATATTTTATTGCACCACATATTAGGAAAAGGAGAAGGCGTCTTCTTCTATTATGGAAGGATGACCATGATGGAACCAACCATGGTAGTCGTCAACACCATAAAAGGAAGGAGGCTACTCCTAATCCTATTGTGTATGCAGCTAATTGATTTGCAATGGTTAGAGATTGGCTCTTAATTTACAATAACAAAGATTACCTAGGAGATTATATTTTAATCTCAATCATTGATTCCCATTAGGAATACATTAGGAGTGCATCCGGGCCATCCAATTAATTATAAAAGAGAGGCTATCCCTAGCTCGCTTAGTACATGCAATTGTTGCAACAACAAATCTCTTTCTCTGTCTCATACAACACGTATACTCTCTCTCTCTCTCCAAATCGTAGTGACCATCCCCCTTTTTTAATAGTAGGCCCGATAATTTTGAGGTCTGAAGCGCCCCCCTTGGGATTCAAACCGATGTCCTTTAAGGTGTAGGCACACTGGAATTGTTGTCGTGTTGTTGTCGTACCGCCAGACTAATTGCTCATGTATCTTTATCATCTTCGTTGCCTCATGCTATTGAAGAAGGTGGTGGATTTCGTATGACAAAATCAGGAGGTTCTCTGTACGAATCATCACTTTGGATTGTGGGAAGCATGCGTCTCATCCACATGCCCACAAGTTCTCTCCAAAGTGGATAAGACTTGAGGTTGGTGGTCTCTTCTATTAGATACTCATTGATCGTGATCATGCTTCAAGAGGTAATCCTATTACTCGTGTGATCATGATGAAACAACATATCAATTATTCCCATGCTATATGGTTTCATCATATATTGTAAATTTCATTTGCACAATCTAATAATATGACTAGTCAACCTAGATCAGATACGATTCAATCCACACGCTTCTGCAATGCACGAGACTTTAATCCTTGCCGACACTTGTTGTAGGTTGTAGCAAGAAAGAGAAAAAATTTCAAGGCAATGTTGTCCAAGGAGTTTGAGATGAAGGACCTAGGTCTAGCAAAAAAATCTTTGAATTTCATATTACTAGAGACATGAAGAAAACGAAGTTGAAGACGTTAAGCTTATAATGGTCTGCAAGCATAGAAGACAAATGAACACTCACACTAACTATCGACGATAATCAAAATATGAACATGTAGCATGTAATACAAATCAACCTTCAAGTGGGGGATTGTTGGGATATATTTTATAAAGATTGATTGACTAAGAGATGATGTAGGGGATTGCTAATCTGGTTGATCTTCTTCGTACCTTCTCATTAGCTGAGAATTGATGGGTTACATTGTTTAGATACTCGATTCCCTCATGTATTCAGATTGGCTGAGAGCTAATGGGATGCATTGTTGAGATGCCTGTTCCCCCTGTTGTATTCTAGTTGACTAAGAGCTAATTGAGTAGATTGATGAGATGCCTGATCCTACTGCATCATGATTGGTGGAGAATTGATGGTGGGGTTTGTTGAATATAATTTGTATTTTTTTTACAGTATAAAAGGGGCCTTGAGGACACTATACATTGTTCAATCATCTAAGAAACAATAGAGAGAGACTATTGTGAGCAAGTAGAGCAGGCACATTACCGAACCACTATAAATCCTTATCGTGTGCGATTGTGTGTGACTTTCTTCTCTGATTATTGTCCTATTTGTATGGTGCCTAATCGGATCGGTCACCAACAATGAATACACAAACTAGAGTGCCACAATGTATAGGAGTATCAAGGTCCTTGTAGGAGAATGAAATGAGGAGGAAATCATTGAATTCATGGTGGACGTAGGTTGTAAGGAGAACCTTGAGTAATAGTGACCTCTCCTAGTAAAGGCCAAAGCCACTAAGATGAGGAAAAGGTTTTGCCCTTTACGTGAATTGCTATAATCTTTAACAAAAGGTAAAAAAATAGGGTTCATAACCGCATCACCTAAAATCAATCTCATCATGGATTGAAATTATTACTCAAACCCTGAACAAATCTAACTAGGGTGGAGTGTGCCTGCTTCTTGGGTTTGTGTGAGGACATATAAGGAAAGTCGCTGACTTCCTTGTAATGATTAACATGTTGGGTGAAGGTCTTCGACGCCCACAACATTAGGAATCTAGTATCTAGATGGTCTCACCTGAAAAAGTTTCATCCCAAGTTTGGATTGTATATAATATAAGTAATTGAAGAGAGGGAATGATCTTATTTCTCAGTTGGCTAGCAACATACAAATGTGTGACAATCCGTATATAACCAAGTGAGCGACATTGTCACTTGATCCAATTTGGAATTATTCGTAGTTCGATCCTTTTTTCTTTGTTCTTAAGTAGCCTCCGGTTTTTTTTTGCTGAACTATGAAACATATGTGCACGAGTAAATAAATTAAGAAATATAATTACAAATTGAGTAGAAGTCATCGAAGGAGGCATACTCTATCCTGGGTGGTATGAACTCCAAGGGACGGGATTCCTTTATGAACAACATACTCAGCATCGACAACTCCAACCTTTTTTCTTCGATCACCCTGGATCACATATAGTGTTATTTTGCAATCTATATTATTCTTAAAAACATTAGTAATAAGTTTCAGTCTTTCAATGGTTTAAATGTTACCTGAACACAATATCCCAGCTTATAGTCTAGCCCCCAAGCATGAATCAAATCGTTCTAAACCAAAATAGGAAATGCTCACTCACTGGTTAAGCTAAACCAAAGTGGTAGTGAACGGATCAACAAAAGAAATATCAACCTGGAGTAACTGCCACACACACCTCCACGAAGCTCTTGAGAAGACAGGAGCCATCATTTCGACCCATCTGAAATTCACATTTCAGTAAGTAAAAGAACAATGGACACCAAAGACAATAGAATTAAAATCATATTGCAAGTATATTATATCGAAATCAAGCACTTCGCATATTTTATCGGAGTTTTATGGGCTTATAAGTTATGCCTGTGATGCAATATACATGTAGCAAAGGCAGTAAGATCATTACCCTGTACACGGAGGGCTTGTACTATTCTCGTAGCATCTCACATGACCAGAGGCCTTGTAAATCCTTCTGCTTATGGAAATTCCCAATTTTCATCGAGGGTTTGTGATTAAATTAAGAACAACATTCATGTTTCATATTTGAGATTGTATCAGGAAACTAACCTATGCACTCTTGCTCTCCTTGAACGTGAGGTAATTGCATGATGCACCTCTGACCGTTTAGGGTCTAAGGCAGGCTGTGATATTTCCAACCCTTCCTCCTGTATAATGTCCAAGTACCTGGAATACATTCGTATTTATTAGAGTTCCTAGTGGACCATCGACTAGAAGTAGAAAAATTAGGCCAACATATAGGTTTGATTAAGACAGTCTCTTTTAAGCACGCCATGAATGATCACATTGATTAAATCAGAATTTTAAACTAAACAGTGTAATTGAATAGTAGATCCAATGTTTATTAAAACAAAATGGAGTTTCCTATAGTTGACAATGAAAGAATGAATCATAAATTAAAATCAAGAAAAAATTGGAGAAATAAAAAAATTAAGCATTCTACAGGGGAAGAACGAAAGTAAGAGTAAGGATTTTGAAAACATAATCACATAACGATTAAATAATGTCCGAACAACCAATGGGAGCAAGTAAATTTTTAGGGTATTTATCACTTGTGGCCTTCTTAGCTTATGCAATATCAATTATGCCCCTTCCTTTTTTGTAATATCAGTTGTAGCAATGACTTCTTACAAAATTCACAGTTCTTCCCTTATGAAAAATCAATTATGACCTTACTTTACCTTAATGGAAGTGCATAACTGTGATTTTTGTAAAAGGTTAAAGGAACAATTGATATTTAAAAAGGGAGGAGTATAGCTGATATTGCATAAGTTATTAAGGGCAGAAGTGATAACAACCTTATTTTTTAGCGATACATGCTTTTTGTATCTGACGCCGAAACTCCTATCCATAGACCTCAAGACGCCTGAAGCCATGATACCTAAGAAGAAGTTAACTTGTTATAACATTTGTGTCAGTTAATTACTATAGTTAGGGTTGGGCATCGGGACGGCTCATGTCGTGTTTGAGCTGATTCGGCCCAAGATCATTTAAGTATATAGGCTAAGGGGTCAGGCATAGGCCTATTTTATTTTCAAATTTCAGGCCCAAACTCAAACCCGACCCAAACAAAATGGGTCGGATTTGTGCCGGGCCGACTCAATTTAACACCTATGTGCACCAATATCATGCGTTCCATTCTTGTTGCATTTGTCTGGTTATTTCTTATGCATGTGTGCATGTTTAAGACTTTAAGTACGCTAACTAATTCGTGATTTTGACATTAGTTGTATATTGGAAATAGAATTGTGGTAAAAAGATATGACGACTTAAACCTCCATTCAATTCATCATTGCGTATTCTATTGTAGATGCGAGCACTATGACCCAATACGGATTGATTACTTACATTTGTACATGCTCTAACACTTGAGGACGCATATTTTCTTCTTGCATATTAATTTAATAGTCTTGCATATTAATGTAATAATGTAGTCAATCCACACTAATGCATATGATTATTAATTGGTCTAAGTATTTATTTTGCACTCGAAATAAGGATATGAAAGTTAGAACATGGTATTTGGAATAAATTTGAATATACTAGATATAATTATATCGTATAGGTCGTGCTATCGGGCTTGCGGGTTAGGACCGTCTAAGGCACGAACTCGACCCGATAATCAATACGGGCTCATAGTGGAGCTCACGGTCCACCCACTAAATTTTAAGTTTGGGTTTGAGTCGGTTTATACGGACCAGATTTTAAGCCGAATTGGGCCGGCCCAACCCAATGCCCAACCCTACCTATAGTAGAATCCTCATTACCAATTTCACTAAACCCAAGATCAAAGTAGTTTATTAGATGGTCTTTATTTGACCATCTACTTAGTATCGCAAGAAGTACTACTTAATTTGATAGTTGTGCTTAATATAACGAGATTCGGATGGGGCAATGTACCTACCACCATATATCTTCAAATATTAAAAGCAAAATAAGCATATGATCATTTGAATTTGAAGAGCAAAAGTTCGAATACGCGGGTACCGTTTAGGATGAAAATTTTCTACGTCAAGATCTTCGTCCCACAAGAAGACATAGGAGTATTCAGAAACTATGTCCGGGTGCAAGAAGCGTTTGGCAAACCACCTATAGCAGGAAATACATGGCATGCTTATCACCAATATCAATAATATAGGATGTTCGTATACTAGAAGATCCAAATTCGTATAAATTTAATTTTGAGCCGTTCATTGATATATAATTGGAAGATCAATGATTATGATTTACCATTTAGTTTGATTTGCTGCACCAACATGGATTACCATTCCCGACCAATTGAAGTCTTTCCATTCGTCAACGACGCCATCATAATGGAAAAGCATGACAGTGAACTTGCTTGATAGGAACTAAAACAGTGTGTGAGATATAATTGTGAAAAAAACAATTATCTTAAGGAAAAGAAAGATGAAACATAATGGCAATTGAATACTTTGTCTACTATTTTGTTTACTTCTTCCTTTTGTTTAATCCCAACAGGCAAAGCCAACAAGCACTTTGGGGTTTCCAAATTTCCCTGCGAGGCATGCACATCAGAAGTCTATTATTTTACTGCAAAACTCCAAATTACTATGATGAAATAAATTGCAAGAAAACAAATCCACCAAGAAATGTATAATTTTACCCATTCACAAGATCGTGATGTAGCTTGTAACTTGGAATAAACAACCCATGTAAGTTGGCCTTGAATTACTAAGGGCTTCATATATGTTATGGTATAAGATGCATACTAAGCAAGAGAATCCGACTCTAATCACAACTTAATCAATCGCTAGTTAAGTTTGAAGCAGGGTTTAAAACGTCGGATCGGACGGCCAGTCGGACTGGTTGGACCGAGAACCGATCTCGACCCGATCGGTTCGGTCGGTTTTATGAATTAAATTTAAAAAAAGAAAATAAAAAACCGGTGGTCGGATCGGGTTGATCCGAGTGGTCTGACCGGGTTGATCCGGATTGACACAGTTTTGATGGTTTAGTATTTTTTCAAAAAAATAAAGGTTTAAATAATAAATTAATATGTTTTTTTATCACTTGTGCCCTTCTTAACTTCTGCAATTTCAGTTATGTCCCTTTCATTTTTGGAATATAACATGTGCCGCTACTTAGAGTAATTTTCTAGAAGCAACTATAAATAAATTATTATAATATTATATTCATATACAATGTTAGAATATGTGAATATCTTTTGTAGAGTTTTACTCGAAATAGATAATCATGTTATTCTGTTGAAAGATTTGACGTTTTAAACGATTATTTCATTGATATATAAATACATATTTACATATATGTATCCGGGTTTATCGGTTCAAAAAATCGGTTCGACCGGTTGGACCAGTAAATTAAGTCCGGTCTGATTTTTTCTGAGTCGATAGGAATGATGACATCATGCTGACATCATCAACGATCCGACGGTTTGGACTGATGGTTTGACCCAGTTGGACCAAACTGAATACTGACCGGTTCATTGTTCGGTCCGATTTTTAAAACCTTGGTTTGAGGTATATTCCTAACCTAATAGGTAATTGTCCCGCATCAAAACCTAGATATTATTTTGAGAATTGAGTTTTAATAGGATGGGAACAACTAAAGATGGTGCACATGGATCTTAAGTCCAGATTTTCAACACCTTCTCCGTTACTACTGGGGACGGAGCCAGAACATCAGTGAGAAAGGGCACAGGCTATAAAAATATGTGCGTGTATGCGTATTGCATTACCATGAATTTTGAATGTCACCTTGTTAATTAGCTTCACATACATCAGAAGAACTATAATGAAATAAAGTCAATGATAATATAAAACTAAGTAAGCTTTTTAAAGTATATAATTAATTTGATTTATGCATGGCAGCTGTCAAGTGCACTCTACCGCATCTTTTGTAAAGATACTTTTTTCAAATAATAAAAAAAGCAATTATAATTAGATTTAACATATTGATATTTATATTATAACTTTAATATACGCGGATCTTTCTCTAGATAAATCTAAATATAAATTAATTTGATATTGTCACTACCCAAATAAAAAATTATTAAACAATTAGGCTTGTAAATTTAAAAAAATCACATAAGATGATTTCTTTTAAATTAAATAATGTGTTTTAAAAGACTTCAATTGAAGATATAGCGCACATGATATAAACAAATCTAAATGGATACAACATATTTTTTGATCACATGCAATCATATGATAGACATCTGCTAAACATGCCTTGGTCTTCCCTCAGTCTCTATCTTCGCTTGCTTTATTGCTCGTTTGACTCGACTATATGTCTGATCATGTAAAGTAGAAGGATAGCTAACAAATGACCCCAATATTTGGTGGGGGGTTAGAGGGGACCCTAATCAACAAGTTCTTAATGTGTTTTGTGGCTAAAGCATGTTTCTCATAACTACATGGCTCAGTTAAAGATCCTACATTTTATCAGCATTCCAACAATAGATTGATAGAAGTTAAAAAATCTCAATTACATTGTCCTTCATTAGCCAAAAGTTTCTAAGAGCTTGGTGGTAGATAGGTTACATATGGTTAAAAAGGTTCAAACATAATGATAATTAAAAAAATTTGTCAACCAGTTCAACATTAGACTTACATAATTCATATCAATTGATGAGCATATAGATTCTTCTATAAAAGATGTCTATACTAATTATCTAATTATTCTAGAATGAATAGACACTCCAAAAAAATGACTTTTAGAGGGAGATATTTTTATCCAAATGAGAGGGTGTAAAGGATCAAAACAAAATTCATTAGACAAGACTTTATCTATAAGTAAGTAAGAATGTTTTTAAATGTTCCAAGGAAGGAAATTATTTAGAAACCCTTACAAAAGTTAACTTTAAGTGATAGGAGGTGAAATGAAGTTATTCATAATCAATGGATTCATTGGTTTCATTCAAAAATGAAAGGAATTCTAGCCTCTCATTTCATGGATAACACGAAAAGAAACTGATCAAATCTGTAGGGAAATGTTATCGTAATCTTTTATATATTAATAGAAGTTATTGATTTTTATTTTCTAACTGAGATTAATGAATGAATTTACTTTTAAGGTCCCTTTGTACAATTGGGGTTATGTACCATGGCCATCTTGATAGTCAAACAACTGTTGATTCAATGTTTGAATCATAGAGGCTGGTGCCTGGATGATATCTAAAGTGTTAGACTAGAACTCATCTAGCACCGTCAAATCATTGTTGAGAAAGGATCTGCAGCTTGAGAAGGAGATGACAATCCTTACTCCAATGGGTGATATCCAACCTACCTCTTGATGCAGGTCCTTGTAGCCATGTGGGCATCATTCGAACCATTTCTACAATAAATGTTATTGTAATCTATTGATATATCAATAAAAGTTAATGATTTCTTTTACTCTTGATCTAAGATTAAATGAATGAATGCACTTATAAGGTCCCTTCATATAATTAGGATTATGTACTATGGTCATCTTAATGATCATACAATTGTTGATTCAAATGTTGAATCATAGAGGCTAGTGCTTGGATGATATCTAAGGAGTTAGATTGAGGATTCATTAAGCACCAACAAATGATTGTTAAGAAAGGATCTCCAGCCTAAGAATGAGATGTCCTTCTCTAAAGGCTGATATCTGACCAACCTCTTGATGCAGGTCCTTTGATTAGGAATAGAGATTCACATGTGTCAAATATGGTAGGTCAAAGAGTTACTTAACGAGGTCGAAATAACCAAAGACCTATCTCGTATACTATCACGATTAAGGCACCAATCCTTTGACAAGAGACATATGTAATACTAAATGTCCGAGTGTGTGTATTAGGCAGACCATCAGGTTGATGACCTAACTAGGTCTATACACCTACAAGAGTGTAACCGAGTCTTCATTATGAAACATGCTTTTTATGAAGCTCAAATTTTTGTGGAATTTTGGTTGTCGACTTCTTTGGGTATTTTCTTTGACTTTATACAGCTTCTGCATTCTTGTTTATGCCCCAGTGGACAACATATTTTTGTTCACCTAATTTTTGGGGATCTTGGAAAAAGTTGCATCGGTAGACCATTCCTCATCCGAAGTATTGTCTCAATCCATCTCCAATATTTAGATATAATTGCTACCAAAAGAAGTGGGTTAGAGTACTGGTGTCTGCAATCCCCAAGAATGGTTCTCGAGCCACCCTTGACGAAGCAGACTTGCATCGTCCTGACTTAGACTCCAAAATATTTCATCAGTCCATCTGAGTTGGGATAGGTGCTAAGTGTGAGGTTTTCAGTCAAGTCACCATCTCAAGAGTTTTACAGATGATATGAATAGTTCTAGTTAGGCACAATGAATTGACTCATGAACGTAGTCTTGTGGAACCAAAAGAATTAAGTCAAGGTGACCTGAAATTTCTCCACTTCCAGTCCTTAATGGATTCCTCTGAAATTAAGTGTATTAAGGTTTATTCCAAGCTCTAATCTTCAGACTTTATTTAGACTTGTTCAAATGTCTAGGTTATTCCGAAAAATGCGAATGCTATGCACAATGCAAGGAAAATATTTTTGTGATGTAATTTCCTTATTTTGAACTTTTTATATATTGTTGAAAAGGTTTGCAAATTTTTATGCAGTTTTTGTAAATATTTTTGGAATTTTTCGTTTTACAAAATTTTAGGAATTTTTCAAAACAAAAAGATTTTTATAAAAGAAGTAGGTACATATATTTACACGGGAGTGCTTCTTGTTATTTACAAAAGTTGAATTTTAGGAATTTACATGTTTGTCTATACACGATTCTATTAGGAGTTTTTATTTGCTTGAGTTATGTACATCTTAGGAATTTTAGGAATTTTAGGAATTTTAGGAATTTACATGTTTGTCTATACACGGTTCTATACACGGTTCTATTGAAAAGATTTTTGCAAACATCTTGAAAACTTTATTTTTGCAAAATATTTTGACAAATAGTTTTACATTAATTTAAAAATTTTGAAAATCATTTTGCAAAGATTTTTCAAAAAGTATATACAGATATTTCAAAAAAATTTGCAACCATTTTCAAAATTATTTGCAAATCGGTTTTCAAAACATTTTTATTTCACACAGAGAAAAAAACTTTTATGAGCAAAACAATTTTATAAAGGTTGAAAACATTTTACAACACATTTTGCAAACAGTTTTCAAAAGAGTTTTCAAATAGA
This sequence comes from Ottelia alismoides, assembly GCA_037367405.1. Taxonomy (NCBI): domain Eukaryota; kingdom Viridiplantae; phylum Streptophyta; class Magnoliopsida; order Alismatales; family Hydrocharitaceae; genus Ottelia; species Ottelia alismoides. The sequence continues at coordinate 385,464 of JAZKJV010001004.1, read as the reverse complement.
TTTTCAAACCATTTTTCAAACATGTTGCAAAACATTTTTACCCAATTTATTTATCGGTATATACAAAGAATTTTTAATGAATTTTATATAAGTATTGTATTTTAGTCATACTTATTGAAAAATATGAAAGTACGAGTTATGGCTAAAGTATATATTGAGTATATATGACCCCCCATACTTAGCTTGAGCTCCGTCCTCATAAATCAAAGAGAAAAAGAGAAGACATAACTCACACTGAGTATAGAAAAATCCTATACTAAAAACAAAAGAATGAACGAATGAGAAGTTGATCGTCCCCCCTATACTTAGGATGAAATAATCCTATGTATAGCAGAGTGTACATAAGGCGAGGAGAAACAGGGGTGGGAATGTATGAAATCATCGGCTCAACATGTCCCCCCATGCTTAGGGTAAAATATCCCTAAATATAGACATAGTGTCAAGAGTTGATGGGACATGTGATGGATCAGAAAATGAACAATTCGGGTATACACCCCTCTATACTTAGGACAAAGTGCATCGTAAGTATAGCAATGATGAAGGGGGTGATACCTTTTTAGGAGAAAAATAAAATAAAGAATGAAAAGAAGAAAAGAAGAAAAAGAAAGACCATTCAAAAATATTATGATCTGCTTTGTGTGAAACTGCGGAAGTGGTTGCTTTTAGCTCTTCTTCATATACAACTTGAATAGAGTCAATGACAGACAGAAATATATCATGCACTAGGTAAGGCTTCAGAAACTTTCCATTGACTACTAAAGGTTGTGCGTCAGCTCACAATTCAAATATAATCATGCTACCATTTTCACGCACATGTTTCACAGTAAATGGCCGAATCCATTTGCTTTTCAATATGCCTTGAAAATTTTTAATTTAGCATCAAAAAACCAAACCTTCTGACCCGACTCGAAAGTCTTCCTACAGATGTGCTTGTCATGCCACTCCATGACCTTCTCCTTGTACACCAAGCTGTTGTCGTATGCGTAATCTATGAGTTCGAGCAGTATGTTCAGATCCACCTTTCGATTCTTCCCAACTTTCTTGGAGTCCAAATTATAAATGTTAATTTCTCATAAGGATTTATGAATCAATTCAACGGGCAAATGGCATGTACGGGAGACATTCCTAATGGTGACTTGTATGCGGTCCTATAAGCCCAACGATCTGAATCAAGTTACTGAGACAAGTTCTTGCAATTCGGATACACAAGCTTTCGTAGAATTGTCTTTATCTCCCTATTAGAGCATTCAACCAAACCATTATATTGCGCGTGGTAGGGAGAAGCGAGACCATGTTCAATGCAAAATTCCTGAGTCAGCTTCTTCACCTCTCTGTTGATAAAGTGGCTACCCCTGTCTGATATGAGAATATTTGGTATCCCGAACCTTGAGATGATGTGATCATTCAGAAATTTACATACAATACGATTGTATGCGATTCGGGCTGGGATAGCCTCCACCCAGTAACTCACATAGTCGACAGCAAGTAGAATGTATTCATACCCTTGATTGTTCGAAAACGGGCCCATTAAGTTAATGCCCCAAGCATCGAAGATGTCAGAAATCTGAATGAACTTCAAAGGCATTGCATCTCTTTTTCCTATGGTGGCGCCCATTTTCTAGCAATCGATGCAATACTTGACATAATCTTCTGCATCTTTAAATAATGTTGGCCACCATATAACACTTTGAAGTACTTTTGTTATCATTCTTCTGCCTGAATGGTGCCCTCCAAATTCACGGTCATGACAATGCGGGGACACTTGGAACTTCCTCCTAAGGGTTACACCTCCTCCAGATGCAATCTACCCTCTCACGAAAGAGATATGGGTCCTCCCACTAGTAGAAAAGGATATTAGGCAAAAACTTGTCCACTTTCAGCTTGGGCCAATCTTGTGGAGATTCCTTAGACACAAGATAGTTCACAACATATGCATACTAGGGGAGCGAGGTGATTGACAAAATTGCCTCATATGGAAAGGTCTCTGTGATAGGTTGCAGGTTTATGTCAGGAGATTCATGCACAAGAAGTCTGGACAAGTGATCGGACACCACATTCTTGACTCTAGGTTTATCTCGTATTTCTAGGTCAAACTTCTGGAGGAGAAGGATCCACCTGATGAGATGATGTTTGGCTTCCTTCTTCTGCTGTAAATACCAGATGGCCGAATGATCTATATATACAATGACCTTGGACCCAAGGAGATGGGATATGAACTTTTCCAAGGTAAAAAATACCGCTAGCAGCTCCTTCTCAGCGACTGTGTAATTCCTTTGAGCTTCATCGAGCGTTCGACTAGTGTAGTGAATAGCAAATGGAACATTATATTTCCTTTGTGCCACTACAACCCTGATGTCATAGTCTGACACATATGTAATGATCTCAAAAGGTAACGTCCAATCGGGCGGCTATAAGACAGAAGCCCGAGTGATGAGTTTTTTCAGCTGATTGAAGGCAAGGAGCACACGATCATCGACAATAAAATCGTTCTCCTTGACCAAACGTTTAGTCAACGATCGAGCCAACTTGCTGAAATCTTTGATGAACCATTTATTGAAACTGACATGTCCCAAAAATGATCGGACTTGTCTGATTATTGTTGATGGCTCAAGTTTAGAAATCACTTCCACCTTGGTTGGGTCACCTTCCATGCCATGTTTAGACGTAATGTGACCCAACACAATTCCTTCAGTCACCATGAAGTTTCTCTTTTCCTGCGAGAGCACTAGATTGACTTCACAGCACCACTGCAAGACTCGATCTAGATAATCAAGGCATTGTCGAATGAATCCCCATAGACCGAAAAGTCATCCACGAAAACCTTCAGAAAACTACCTACCATTAAACCAAACACTGCAAGCATACACCTCTAGAACGTGGTTGGGGTATTGCATAGCCCAAACAACATCCATCTGAAGGCATATGTCCCAAATGGATAGGTGAACGCGGTCTTCTCTTAGTCTTCAGGAGCTATAGCAGCTTGATTGTATCCGGAGTACCTGTTCAAGAAGTAGAAATATTCCTTCGTGGCAGTCTCTCAAGAATTTGGTTAATGAAAGGCAGTAGAGCGTGGTATTTCTTGGTGGCAAGTTCAGTCTTTTGTAGTCAACGCACACATGCATCGAAATCTAGTCAGAATCTCCTCTCCTTTGTCATTCTTCACGATGGTGATCCTTGATTTCTTCGGCACTATGTATAGGGGACTCACTCATTTGTCGGAGCTAGGATATATGAATCATGCATCGCGCCATTTCTAAATCTCTTTCACGACAACCTCCCGAAGGTTTGTATTCAAACTTCTCTGAAATTCGCGGAGGGTTTGTTGTCTTCCTCAAAAAAAATACGATGCGAGCAAAGGGAAGGATTGATCCCATGGAAATTCGAGGTTTTCCAACCTATCGCTTGAATTTACATTCAAGAACCTCCATTAGATAGGATTCTTAGTCTGTAGTCAGGTGTGCATAGATAATGACTGGGTACATATTTCTCTCACCTGCAAGGAAGGCGTACATCATGTTGGAGTGCATGTTGGAAATGCGAGCCCACGGCGAGCCATTATGCAATAAATGTTGTTGCAATTCACTCCTTGATCTGAAATGAAGAATACATAATTTGCATAATAGGTCCCTTAGTACAATTAGGGTTATGTACCATGGCCATCTTAATGATCATATAGCTGTTGATTCAATTATTGAATCATAGAGGCTGGTGCTTAGATGAATATCTAATGAGTTAGATTGAGGACTCATCAAGCACCGTCAAATGATTATTAAGAGATGATCTCCAGCCTGAGTAGGAGATGGCAATCCTATCTCATTTAGGTTGATATCTGACCGACCTCTTGATGCAGGTCCTCTGCATAGGAATAGAGATTCGGAGGTGTTAGATGAGTTAGGTCAAAGAGTTGACTTAACGAGATCGAGATAACCAAAGTCCTATATCATATGCTGTCATGATATAGGCACACATCCTCTGACCGGAGACAGATGTGTTACTATATGTCTGAGTATGTACATTTGGCAGACCAATAGGTTGATGGCCTAATCAAGGTCTATACACCGGCGCGCTGGTGTGCATATAAGGGCATATGAGTAATACGATCTCTCAAAGGGATCATACAGGTTCACTACTGAACCGGAAGACATGAGCTCACTCATGAGATATTGGGAAGAATCAAATTCCGTGCACGGTCGTCTCGCTTTAGAAGCTTGACTGAATTTGTTGGTTTGATATATACTTTTGGAAAGTATATGATCAAGACCTAGGTATGATATATGCTTTTGGAAAGCATATGATCAATACCGACTCCCAATGATCGAATGAGAAACTTACTGATAAAACCCTGAAGTAGACAGTGAAAAGTTGATCTAATACTTCGGGTTTAATCTGAGTCTTCCAGTATGCAGGATGTACAGGTGTTGGGAATACCTGAGGGTGATGTGATCATAAACGATTGTATAACCATGACGCTTCCATTCCTAGGGAGTGATGAAACGGGTCTGGATTTTAGTGACTCCTCTCAGTAGAGAAGTAATCTGATCTTAGTCCAAATGTTGGACATTGATCTGAATATGATTCAGATTCAATGAGAAGATTAGATTTACGGTCTTGATTTAATCAAGCATCTATGGGAGGCCCGAGATCTGGATTTGAGATGTGATCTCATTATCCATGTCACTATACGTGGAACAATACAATCGCCCTGTCCTTATCTCCAAGTATTCGCGGAGAAAGCGCATTATCCTTGAAAGAGTTCATGGATAATTCTATTGTTGATATATGTATCCGAGCATTAAGAAAATGGATAATTAAATGTGATTTAGTTATCATGAATAATATGAATTTGATTCATATTATAAGGAGAGTTATCTTAGATAATTAAATGTGATTTGATTATCAAAAGATGTGAATAATGTGAATGTGATTCATATTATTTGAACACATGAGATAAAGAGATCCAAGATGATTAAATATGATTTAATTATCAAGGATAAGAATAATGTGGATAGTAATATCCAATTATTCATAATATATTATAAATGTGATTTATAATGTATTAGAGAGAGTTAAATATAATTTATATTAGTAGATTAATTATTAATGTGTATTGGATACACATTGTCTAATTAATTTAAAATGTAAATTACATGTTGTTTTGGGTTGTGAATGTGATTCACAATTTTCCAATGTCAAGATTGCAATATTCCCAAATTAATTGAGAATTATTTTGGTGAATTAAAATACCAACAAATTGTTGTTGGAAATAGGAGTAGGGAGAAAATTAAGGAGATTGCACCCTCCTTTGGAAAGGAGGGGGCGGCACCAATTCCTTGAGGGAATTGGTGGCCGTCCCCCCCTTCCAATAAGGAAGGTGTATCTCCCTCATTTTCTCTCTCTCTATTTGTGTGGTTTAATTTGGTATTATATTTATTTGATTTATCAAATATATTTTATCAAATTAAATCACAAGTTGTTGGCTTTTACCAACAACAATCTTGACCATTGGATTATCATAAATCAATCTCAACCATTGATTTTATGAGACACATGGATTGAGATCCATGGATCCCAAAACCCTATAAATAGAGAGGCATACCCATGCTCTCTCTTTACACCTAATGCTTGAGAAGCATCTCTCTCTCCCTCTCTCTTTCTCTTTGGAAGTCAGCCCTCTCTCCCTCTCATGGCCGTCCACCATGGATGCCATGGAGAGGTTCTCCATCGCCGCGGCATCGTCGTTATGCTGCCCGTTCTTCTGCTCGTGGATCTCCGTCTCCTTCGCTGCGCCTCGCTCGTGAAGAAGACGTCGGATCTCGTGTGTCGAGATCAGGAAATCCGCCGCTTGGATCATCAACATGGATTGCGAGAAGCACGCGGTTCATCCCCGCGCTCGCAAGCGTCTCCTCCGTTGGATCGGACTTGAGACAGGAGGTCTCTTCGTTTAGAGACTCGATCGCAACCACGCTTCAAGAGGTAATCCTATTACTTGTTTGTGGTTTAGACGAAACGATCCGAGAAGTGTTCTTGGATCATGTGGTTTCGTCGTATAATTTTTTTAAATTCCGCTGCATCGAGCAACTAGTGCGACTAGTCGCTCCACGTCGTATTCGATGCGACGTTCACGCTTCCGTGATGCGCTTGAGGATCTAACCATATCCTTCAAGTGGTATCAGAGCCAGGTTGAATAAGGTTTTGGATATGATCCATACACCTTAGGCGATTTGGTTCTTGAAAGGGTTGCGAATTTTTTACTGCATTTCAATTTTCGCACCTCTGTCTAATTGATTTTTTCGGCACTGTTTAAAATGTTTAAACACGAAATTTTCAATTGGATTTTGTTCCCCATTAAACAAGGAAACCATAGGACTTGAGTTTACTAAATTTGGACTTTATTTGCTCAAGATATGGCCTTTTGAATATGACTATATTCACTGTTGCGGGAACTGCGGATTTAAACGTGATTAATGAGATAATTGCGGTTTCAATCCGCCTCGAAATGCGTGAATTATTACTTGGGTTCTTCAATAAATCAAATAGGAAATCTTTGGAAACTGAGTTTGCATTTTTTGAATTTAAATTGATCAAGATAAGTTAATTTTAGTGATTGGGGGTCACTGCTGGAAATTAACATTTTTGATCTTGAACCTTGTGATATGTCATTCAATTATCATGATGAAAATTAATTGTTAATTTTCTGGAATAATTAGTGATAAATATTTGTGAAATATTTAAAGAGATAATTATTTCATTGAATGACACTTGCCTAAACCACAATGATGAGATATTAGATCTTGATCATTGGTTCATCAACAAACATTGCTTTCATTAAAACTATAGTTTATCCTACAATAGTTGTAGGACAACTTTTACATGAAAAACCCTTTTGCTTGAATAGGATTGGGGATTTGTCTAGCAAATCTCCTTATAATCAAAAATGTTTTGATTTATATCATATGGTATAATTTCGGTTGAAAAACCGATGAACATCTCAAAGTACATGATGGTCTATCTGGTATTATCCTTTCCCGAGGCGGATGTGGTGCCTAGTCGGAGAGCATTGGGGTAGCGGGTTGCAACGTATGTGGTCCGTCCCACTCTCGTCGGTACTGGCCATGACAGCGGGTAGGGACTGTATAATACCGGAGACAGACAATGTGTATTTTTCTAATTATTTAAATTCGAATAATACGTACTTTGAGTATATACCTACTATTCAAGTAAAAGACATGTTTGTTGATTGATGGTTGGATTAATGATTAATTTAATATGATTAAATTAATTATATCCAATAAACACTCTATCATGAATAGATGTGTATTTCCCTTGGAAGAATTAATTATGTGAATATGATTCACGATAATTAATTACAATTTGAATAAAATATGGAGGATCACATAAATGACATCCATGGTCTCCCGTCAAGGCGAAGAGTTTCGTCGCCAGATATTATATGTAGGAGACGCCTGTCCGAAGTGACAGCTCCTGCATATAATCCATTTGGATCGGGCTCGTCGCTTCTCAAAAGAGTAAGGACGTATGCGTAGTGACCCCAATATCGGGTCCTCATATTATTGGGGCGATATTGGATTGCGCATAGCGAGTTGTATTCCTGTTGACGGTTGGTTCAATTAATGACGGGTCAACATCACCTTAGGGGTGGTGGGCCCGGGTGTTAAAGACCGAATTGGGAGATGCAAGTTGGACTTGCAAGGCGGAATGTGTTCCCGCTTCTTTTTATCCGAGTTGTAGGTTCTCATATTATTGGGATGCAACAAAGATAAGGAAGGAGATCCCAGATCTTGCTGAGATATAATGGTAAGTATATCTCTTACATTGAAAGTGATTAAGGGAATGAACTTTCAGTGTCTTTGACAAGGCAAGACAACTTTGATATAAAATTCCTAATTCAAAGTAAAACATATATATATAAATATATACACTCATGCAAATTTCTTATTTCAGATAATCCTTCATTAAACCCACTCAATGTTATACTCAATGATAACCAGTGAAATATCATGGATAGACTCTTGATCCAGATATTATACTTGCGATTGGACACATAATGTATGTGGTTGCAATATGCAAGTTTCCTCATAATAATGAGGAATGACAATTAAATAGATAATAGGACTTCAAACCTAGGGTTTGGATGTTTCTATGATCTTGATATCATCAAATGTGCTTTGGAAGTGACATGTTGATGATGATCGCAATTGTCAAAATTAATCCTTATAAAATCAATAAAGATATTCTGGCATATATATGTGCTCTTGACATTTAATCATGAATGACATGGTTCTCTACATCATGTAGAATGGTAGCTCTATTAGATATAATGTATTCAAATTGTTTGAATACCTACCTGAACCTATGTTTTAAGAGTTTAGATGGATGTAGATGATGAGTGTCATCATTCTACTGACTATACTCTAGTCATTCATGAAGCTTCATAATATTCATATTGTATGAACTTAAATGAAGTTTGTGTAAATGTTGAAATACTCTTATATTGAAATTTTTTGATTTTAACATAAGAGATCCTTATTCTTAAACAATGGTTGTTTATAGATAAAGGGAGCGCAGTGGAAGCATGGGTTGGACTCAAGCAAGAAGTATAATCAAATAGTTGACTGTACTTCTGTGACTTCCATATGACATCCAAAGAGTTGGATGAATGCCAATGCTGCAATAAGTTGATGTGTTGATAGTATGACTATCAAGTCTGTCTAGAATCCTCAGAAAAGGACTCGGATGGAGCATCAGTATAATCTACATATAATCATTGATATTGACTTACTTATTTGATAAGATAAAGTCTAATAATTGTATCTCAAATTTTCTAATGACACTTGCAATTGGTTGCATATGTATTAGAAATTTGATCTTAAGGTTTATTGGTCATCCATGTTGAAAGTGATGCAAGTGTTGCAACAATTTCCATGAGATCAATAGACTTCATATTTTCAGTGGGAGCCCTTAGTCTTAGAGAATATCTCTATGACCTAGATATTAGAATACACTCATTGTTTGTTTCTAATTGTTGGATATAAACATGAATTCTGTAATAAATCTATCATAAAGAGTTATGATGGAAATATTTCAGATAGTAATCTAAAATCTAGAGGACTCTATTAAATTAGAAAATTATTGAATGGTTCATTAAGATTTCTAATACTGAAAATTAAACCTTTAAAAGATCAATAGGAAGATAAAGATCATTTGACAATGATCTGGCATCAAATTTTGGACATATGTCTGTTGATGAAATTAATGGATTGGTAAGACATGAAACTTTAGATTGTCTAAAGATTCAAATCTCACATACTTGTGAATATTGTATTCAAAGTAAAAATGTCCAATACACCCTTCCTTGGGAAAGGTGTAAGATGCCTAGGTATTAAGGATCTCATACATATTGATGTATGCAGATCATCTATATCATAGTAAACATTATGGATATGTGATATCTGTTAATGATTATGTATGATATGAGATCTCTTCTCTTCACCTAAGAAACCTTTGAAATGTTCAAAGATTTCGCAATTTTGGTTTAGAACCAAAGTTTGAAGGAAGATGAAATGAATTCGATCTAACCAAGGTAGCCCGTACCTATTAGATGAATTCAAGAAATACCTTATGGAGATATGAATATCATTCCTATCTCAATCCTCCTAATGAACCTTAACTCAAAGGAGTTGTAGGGAGATACAATTGATCATGTGTGACATGATTTAATCAATGATTAATCCTAGCATAATTATCTCTTAAGTTTCCAAGATATATATGTAGAAGAGACTGCATTATATACTTAATAAGGTTCCATACATATAAGCTGGAATCTAGCACTAGAGAGTGCTACTTCATTAGGAAAATAAAGGATGGTATTGGATACCTACTTTATGACCTTGAGATTCTTAAAAGATCTCATCTTTGAGAATATGATTCTTATAGGATGACTCTCTGCAGAATCAAGATGAAAATGAAGTAAAGGAACTCATTTAATCTTGAAAAGATAATGAGGCTCCTGAAATCGGAAACTGAAATAGATAATTAAAGATGAAACATTAATACCTCTTCAAATAAGTTTGAGGATGGATTCCATGTGTCAGTTAAATCTGACGATGATCGGATTTCATGTGATAAAGCTCCTGAGGATCATGACATGGAAAGATGGATGTTAGCAATAAAGTCTAATGTAGACTTCATATACAAGTGTTGTATATGGACCCTCGAGGATCCACCTATATGGGTCAGACCCAGTAAGGTGTAAATGGATCTTCAAGAGAAAGAGGGAACCTGATGAGAAGGTAGAGACCTTCAAAGCACGGTTCGTAGTCATGAGCTACACACCGAAGAGAAGACATCGCTTGCGATGAGGCTTGCTCTCCAGTGACCTTGCTTTAACCCATCAGAATATTGCTAACTATAGCTGCACAACTTGACTATGGCATCTTCATGATGTGAGTCAAGATTGCATTCCTCTATGAATACCTCTCTGAGGATATTCATGTGAAGTAGCCCCAGGGCTTCATGGTTGAGGAAAGCAAGGTGTGCTAGCTGAAGAACTCCATATTTGGACTCCAATAAGTTTCTTATAGATGGAACATAAGATTTGATGAAATTATAAATGTTGTGATTTCAGATAAAATCTTGATGAACCATGTGAAGCTTAGTGGGAGTGCCATTGTGTTCATCGTGCTTAATGTAGATATTATTCTAATCATATAAGAATAAATGATAAGTGTTTTATAATTTGGTTGTTCCATACCTTGAGATACGATTTCAAGGATACCTCTTAGATCTTAATTCCGAAGTCATTCAGAAGCAAAGAGAAGAGGGTATTGGGACTGTCACATTAGTAATACACCTTGGACTTATTCCAATTTTGGAAAATTCCAAGAAAAGCTTCCTTCCCTTAAGATGTGGTAGTAACCTATCTAGAGGGATAGCACCTCAAAGAGTTGAGGAAGTGAATGCTAGAACTGCTTGCACTTGTGCATCAGTTATGAGAAGCTGAATGTATACTAGATGTGTACAAGAACCAGATGTCTACCATGCAGTGGGAGTAGTAAACTGTTACTAATCCTACTATGGAGATAAAACACTTGATTGCAGTAATAACAATATCTTCAAAGATGATAAAACTTAGAGATAGTGATCTCAAAGTCTTGTCTTCAAAAAAAAAAAGTTTAAGACCTTGTAGATAGTGATCTATAAGGGTCTTAACTGTAGATACCTTAGGAGATAGAGATCTCCAGGAATGAAGGTATTCTAATAAGGATCATGGGAATACTGGTTATGATAATTAATAAGATGTAGTGTCAATGACACTATAACCAACAAAATTGAGTATCGGTTGCATGAGATGCAACATTCGCATTGGATGCGAGCACTGTTACTAGGAGATATGCAAGTGCCGTAAAAGGACTTGGCGTAGTCTCTTGGGAACAGAGTGACTGATCAGCTTACCTAGCTATTTTCTAAATAGCCTATGATTGTCACATGAGTGTGGGTTTAAATGATTAGCTCATTGATGGCTCTTTGGGCTAGTGGGAGATTGTTGGAAATGCGAGCCCACGGCGAGCCATTATGCAATAAATGTTGTTGCAATTCACTCCTTGATCTGAAATGAAGAATACATAATTTGCATAATAGGTCCCTTAGTACAATTAGGGTTATGTACCATGGCCATCTTAATGATCATATAGCTGTTGATTCAATTATTGAATCATAGAGGCTGGTGCTTAGATGAATATCTAATGAGTTAGATTGAGGACTCATCAAGCACCGTCAAATGATTATTAAGAGATGATCTCCAGCCTGAGTAGGAGATGGCAATCCTATCTCATTTAGGTTGATATCTGACCGACCTCTTGATGCAGGTCCTCTGCATAGGAATAGAGATTCGGAGGTGTTAGATGAGTTAGGTCAAAGAGTTGACTTAACGAGATCGAGATAACCAAAGTCCTATATCATATGCTGTCATGATATAGGCACACATCCTCTGACCGGAGACAGATGTGTTACTATATGTCTGAGTATGTACATTTGGCAGACCAATAGGTTGATGGCCTAATCAAGGTCTATACACCGGCGCGCTGGTGTGCATATAAGGGCATATGAGTAATACGATCTCTCAAAGGGATCATACAGGTTCACTACTGAACCGGAAGACATGAGCTCACTCATGAGATATTGGGAAGAATCAAATTCCGTGCACGGTCTTCTCGCTTTAGAAGCTTGACTGAATTTGTTGGTTTGATATATACTTTTGGAAAGTATATGATCAAGACCTAGGTATGATATATGCTTTTGGAAAGCATATGATCAATACCGACTCCCAATGATCGAATGAGAAACTTACTGATAAAACCCTGAAGTAGACAGTGAAAAGTTGATCTAATACTTCGGGTTTAATCTAAGTCTTCCAGTATGCAGGATGTACAGGTGTTGGGAATACCTGAGGGTGATGTGATCATAAACGATTGTATAACCATGACGCTTCCATTCCTAGGGAGTGATGAAACGGGTCTGGATTTTAGTGACTCCTCTCAGTAGAGAAGTAATCTGATCTTAGTCCAAATGTTGGACATTGATCTGAATATGATTCAGATTCAATGAGAAGATTAGATTTGCGGTCTTGATTTAATCAAGCATATATGGGAGGCCCGAGATCTGGATTTGAGATGTGATCTCATTATCCATGTCACTATACGTGGAACAATACAATCGCCCTGTCCTTATCTCCAAGTATTCGCGGAGAAAGCGCATTATCCTTGAAAGAGTTCATGGATAATTCTATTGTTGATATATGTATCCGAGCATTAAGAAAATGGATAATTAAATGTGATTTAGTTATCATGAATAATATAAATTTGATTCATATTATAAGGAGAGTTATCTTAGATAATTAAATGTGATTTGATTATCAAAAGATGTGAATAATGTGAATGTGATTCATATTATTTGAACACATGAGATAAAGAGATCCAAGATGATTAAATATGATTTAATTATCAAGGATAAGAATAATGTGGATAGTAATATCCAATTATTCATAATATATTATAAATGTGATTTATAATGTATTAGAGAGAGTTAAATATAATTTATATTAGTAGATTAATTATTAATGTGTATTGGATACACATTGTCTAATTAATTGAAAATGTAAATTACATGTTGTTTTGGGTTGTGAATGTGATTCACAATTTTCCAATGTCAAGATTGCAATATTCCCAAATTAATTGAGAATTATTTTGGTGAATTAAAATACCAACAAATTGTTGTTGGAAATAGGAGTAGGGAGAAAATCAAGGAGATTGCACCCTCCTTTGGAAAGGAGGGGGCGGCACCAATTCCTTGAGGGAATTGGTGGCCGTCCCCCCCTTCCAATAAGGAAGGTGTATCTCCCTCATTTTCTCTCTCTCTATTTGTGTGGTTTAATTTGGTATTATATTTATTTGATTTATCAAATATATTTTATCAAATTAAATCACAAGTTGTTGGCTTTTACCAACAACAATCTTGACCATTGGATTATCATAAATCAATCTCAACCATTGATTTTATGAGACACATGGATTGAGATCCATGGATCCCAAAACCCTATAAATAGAGAGGCATACCCATGCTCTCTCTTTACACCTAATGCTTGAGAAGCATCTCTCTCTCCCTCTCTCTTTCTCTTTGGAAGTCAGCCCTCTCTCCCTCTCATGGCCGTCCACCATGGATGCCATGGAGAGGTTCTCCATCGCCGCGGCATCGTCGTTATGCTGCCCGTTCTTCTGCTCGTGGATCTCCGTCTCCTTCGCTGCGCCTCGCTCGTGAAGAAGACGTCGGATCTCGTGTGTCGAGATCAGGAAATCCGCCGCTTGGATCATCAACATGGATTGCGAGAAGCACGCGGTTCATCCCCGCGCTCGCAAGCGTCTCCTCCGTTGGATCGGACTTGAGACAGGAGGTCTCTTCGTTTAGAGACTCGATCGCAACCACGCTTCAAGAGGTAATCCTATTACTTGTTTGTGGTTTAGACGAAACGATCCGAGAAGTGTTCTTGGATCATGTGGTTTCGTCGTATAATTTTTTTAAATTCCGCTGCATCGAGCAACTAGTGCGACTAGTCGCTCCACGTCGTATTCGATGCGACGTTCACGCTTCCGTGATGCGCTTGAGGATCTAACCATATCCTTCAGTGCAATGGTTTTAGCTTGGGTGGAGTGGAAGCTGCTTCACTGGTGACTTCAGAAATGACAGTGGGTGGTTGTGATTTCAACTACTCAATGTCCACCTTTGACTGTTCAGGATTCTCTTGTTGGACATGCGTGCCCACGGTGAGCCATTATGCAATAAATGTTATTGCAAATATCATTCCCTGATCTGAAATGAAGAATAAAAATTTGCATAATAGGTCCCTTAGTACAATTAGGGTTATGTACCATGGCCATCTTGATGACCATATAGCTGTTGATTCAAATATTGAATCATAGAGGCTGGTGCTTGGATGAACATCTAAAGAGTTAGATTAAGGACTCATCAAGCACCGTCAAATGATTGTTAAGAGATGATCTCTAGCCTGAGTAGGAGATGTCAATCCTTTATCATTTAGGCTGATATCTAACCGACCTCTTGATGTAGGTCCTCTGCATAGGAATAGAGATTCAGAGGTGTTAGATAAGTTAGGTCAAAGAGTTGACGTAACGAGATCGAGATATCCAAAGTCCTATAACGTAAGCTGTCACTATATAGGCACCCATCCTCTGACTGGAGACAGATGTGTTACTATATGTCTAAGTATTTACATTTGTTAGACCAATAGGTTGATGACCTAATCAAGGTCTATACACAGGCGCGCTGTTGTGCATATAAGGGTATATGAGTAATACGATCTCTCAAAGGGATCATACAGGTTCATTATTGAATCGGAAGACATGAGCTCACTCATGAGATATTGGGGAGAACCAAATTCCATGCACAGTCGTCTCGCTTTGGAAGCTTGACTGAATTTGTAGGTTTGATATATGATTTTGGAAAGTTGATGATCAACACCTGGGTATGATATATGCTTTTGAAAAGCATATGATCGATACCGACTCCCAATGATCGAATGAGAAACGTAATGATAAATCCTTGAAAAAGACATTGTAAAATTGATCTTATACTTCAGGATTATTCTGAGTCTTCCAGTATGCAGGATGTACAGGTATTAGGAATACCTGAGGGTGATGTGATCATAAACGGTTGTATAACCATGACGCTTCCATTCCTAGGGAGTGATGAAACGAGTTTGGATTTTAGTGACTCCTCTCAATAGATAAGTAATCTGATCTTAGTCCAAATGTTGGACATTGATCTGAATGTGATTCGGATGAAATGAGAAGATTAGATTTGCGGTCTTGATTTAATCAAGTGTCTATGGGAGGCCCGAGATCTGGATTTAAGATGTGATCTCAATATCCAAGTCACTATACATGGAACAATACAATCACCCTGTCCTTATCTCCAAGTATTCGCGGAGAAAGCACATTATCCTTGAAAGGGTTCATGATAATTTTATTGTTGATAATATATATCCGAGCATTGAGAGAATGGATAATTTAATGTGATTTAATTGTCATGAATAAATGTGAATTTGATTCATATTATATGGAGAATTATCTAAGATAATTAAATGTGATTTGATTATCAAAGATATAAATAATGTGGATGTGATTCCCATTATTTGGGCACATAAGAATAGAGATCCAAGATGATTAAATGTGATTTAATCATCATAGATATGATTAATGTGGATAGCACTATCCATATTAATCATATGTATTATAAATATGATTTATAATATATAAGAGAGAGAATTTGTAATTTACATTTGTTAATTAAATGTTGATGTGAATTGGATTCACATTGGACATTAAATTGAAAATGTAATTTACATTTTATTTTGGGTTGTGAATGTGATTTACAAATTTCCAATAGCATGATTGCAATGTCCACAAAATAAATTGGATTTATTTTTGTGAAATAATTTGCAACAAAATTTGTTGCAAATATTGGAGATAATCATGAGATAATGTAATCTCATGTAATATAGAAAGGAGAGCCACCTTCCTCATATAGTGGGTGGATGGCTACAATCCCACTATGGAATATGGTAGCCGTCCACCCCTATTATGGAAGGAGGATTGCCTCCTTTCTATTTCTCCATTGAAGATTGATTTAATGTAAATCAAATTATGTTGAATATATGTTTGATTTTATTAAATTAATTGTTGTTGGTTTTTACCAACACAAATCTTGACCATTGAAAGAAACACAAATCAATGTGAGCCATTGGATTTGTGTTGTCCATGGATTGAGATCCATGAATCCCAAAATATTATAAATGGAGAGGCATCCCTTTGCTCTTCTTTACACACATGAGAACATAAGTCTCTCTTTCTCTTCCTCTCTCTACACGCCTACTCTCTCTCTCTCTCTCCCTCTCATATGGCCGTCCACCATGGATGCCCTAGAGAGAGTCTCCATTGCCGCAACGTCGTCGTTATACTGTCCGATCGTTTGCTCGTGGATCTCCGTCTCCTTCGGTGCGCCTCGCTCGTGAAGAAGACGTCGGATCTCGTGTGTCGATATCAGGAGATTCACCGCTTGGATCATCAACATGGATTGCGAGAAGCACGTGTTTCATCAACACGCTCGCAAGCGTCTCCTCCGTCGGATCGGACTTGAGACAGGAGGTCACTTCATTTAGAGACTCGATCGCAACCATGCTTCAAGAGGTAATCCTATTACTTGTTTGTGGTTTAGACGAAACAATCCGAGAAGTGTTCTTGGATCATGTGGTTTTATCACATGAAAAATTTTTTAATTTCTGCTGCATGGAACAACTAGTGCGACGAGTCGTTCCTCGTCATTCGATACGACGCTCATATTTCCGTGATGCGCTTGAGGATTATCTGATATCCTTCAAGTGATATCAGAGCCTTAGGTCAGAGGTTTGGGATATGATCCATAAACCTAGGATGACTTGGGTTCGTTAGGGTTTGCGAATTATTTTATCGCATTTCATTTTCGCATCTCTGTGTAGTGATTATTTTCGGCCCTGTTTAAATTATTTAAATACGAAAATA
The DNA here is from genome assembly GCA_037367405.1 of Ottelia alismoides. Lineage (NCBI taxonomy): Eukaryota > Viridiplantae > Streptophyta > Magnoliopsida > Alismatales > Hydrocharitaceae > Ottelia > Ottelia alismoides. The sequence goes on along the minus strand of JAZKJV010001004.1, from coordinate 368,335 downwards.
ATAATTGGATTTTATTGCCCATTAAATAAGGAAACCATAGGATCTGAGTTTACATAATTTGGATTCTGTTTGCTCGAGATATGGTTGTTTTTATGAACATGTATTCACTGTTGCGGGAACTGCGAATCTTAACATGATTAATGAGTTAATTACTGTTTTGATATGCCTTGAAATGCGTGAAATATCACTTAGGTTCTGTCATAAATTATATTAGCAATCTTAAGAAACTGATTTTGTATAATTTGGATTTGTTTTGATTGAGATATGCTAATTTTAGTAAGTAGAGGTCACTGCTGAAATTACATTCCTAATCAAGAACCAAGTGATTGTCAATTAATGAAATTAATTGTTAATTTCATGAAATAATTATGAAAAATATTTGAGAAATATTTAATGATGATTATTTCTTTAATTGAATTGACCTCAACTAATAATTGATTAGATTTGATCTAGATCATAATTGGAAACACAATCAACAAACAACTTGCTTGAATAGGATTGGGAATTTGGTTAGCAAATTTCCTTATAATCAAAATTATTTTGATTATTACTATATGGTATAATTTTGGTTGAAAAACTAATGATCATCTCAAGTACAAAGTGATTGGCTCGGCATTATTTTTTCTCGAGGCGGATATGGTGTCTAGTCGGGGAGCATTGAGGTAGCGGGTCGCACCGGTTGCGGTCTGTCCCACTCCCGCCAGTACTGGCCATGACAACGGGTAGGGAACAAATGATGCCTGAGAGATCATGATGTATTTTATAATTATTAAAATTTGAATTAATATGTACTTTGAGATTTGGAAGAATTAATTATGTGAATATGACTCATGATAATTAATTATAATTTGAATATGATATGGAGGATCACATAAGTGACATCCATGGTCTCTCGTCAAGGCGAAGGGTTCCGTCGTCAGGGATTGTATGTTGGAGATGCCTGTCCGAAGTGACATCTACTATATGCAAGCGCATCTGGATCGGGCTCTTTGCTTCTTGAAAGAGTAAGGTCGTATGCGTAGTGACCCCAATATCGGATCCTCATATTATTGGGGCGATATTGGATTGCGCATAACGAGTACTATTCCTGTTGACAGTTGGTTCAATTAATGACGGGTCAACATCACCTTAGAGGTGGTGGGCCCGGGTGTTAAAGACCGAATTGGGAGATACAAGTTGGACTTGCAAGGTGGAATGTGTTCCCGCTTCTTTTAATCTGAGTTGCAGATTCTCATATTATTGGGATGTAACGGGGTTTTTGGCTCTAATACTTACAGTAGCGCTCTCTCAGTTGAGAAGGAGACCTTCCTTAATTCTACTTGAAAACAAATGAGGGTTTTGCTCACACAATGCAATGTGTCTGATTAATCATTCTTATTTATTTCAAATATTTTTAGTAGCCAATTTTTTAATTAATTTTTTATGTTATCACTTGCTTTGTGTATATTCAATACAAGCGCCTAACGGTTTTGTATTTTCTTAAAATCCTATATTATCCAAAAATAGAGGGAGAGACAGCAAAGCAATGCAAGGTGACACTAAGATGGAAATCATACCTTAGTGACTAATGATGAATGCTCAGTTATAGGACTTATAGTACTTCCTAGCGCTCTCCACGTGGGTTGTAAAACATGAATTTTAAGCATATGCTATATGCTGATATGCACACTGAAATCATCCTAAGCATGCAAATTCTACACGTGAAGAACCAAATACTAAACACTAAGAATGAAATCTAAGGTTCGGTCATGGAGGCCACTCGATGCCCACCATAGTGGGTCCTGCAAGCAATGTATGTGAACTCTCTCGGCATGCGATTTCAAGACTAAGTGTTCAACAATTAATTAAGCTAAGTCCAAACGCAAAGACTATATGTGCATGCAAATATAGTTAGGTGTTTGGCCCTAGTTTACACGATAAAGCAAGCCTAAAGACTAAGGGTGCATCCCACAAAATAATAAAAGTAAGGCGAAAAGCAAAAGTTACGAAAAACAAAGAAAATAAGGTGGTAGAAATCTCGGAAAATACGGTGAGCCCCCAAGAGAACAACACTTGGAAATTGAGACCGAGTATCCGAAGTCCAATGTACATGTATTATTGCAAATTAATTAAGCAGAAATAAGAGTCTCTATCTCACTAAAAGAAAATAAAATCTATGTTAGGCTACTATCTCTCTCCTGTCGGCTAGGTCAAAATAGTCGGCTCCTCGTCCCAAGGTTACGTAGAATCACCTAGGCGATCCTCCTCGGTCCGCGGTCCCTCACAAGAAGTCAAAAAGAGAAGAAGTCAGACAGTTCAAAATTGATAATCAAATAAAAGGATATAAATGTAGAAATGGCTAAGCAGTATAAAAAAAACTAATCTACAAATCGTTGTTCCCCGACAGTAGTGCCAATTGTTAAGCGAGAATATCAGAGCCGCTAATAATGGTATGACAAATCATACTCACTATCAGTGAGGCGGTTGCTCAATACTCGTGATCAAACAACAATTAACCCACATAATGAATAAGAAAGTAATCAGATTGGGCTAAAATTTATTATATCCTACTAAAGATGTATAGTAGCAAATATGTAGGGGTCAAACACAGTAAACAAGTGTGTAGAGTGAATGAGATCAAGAAACGAATCACAAAAAATTGTCTTTTCATACACTTAACCAATTTACGATTTTTTATGGGTTTTCATTTTTGCATATTTTTTGGAATTTTCATTTAAATACTTTTATTGTCTTTTAATATTTTCTTTTATATTTTCTGATTTTTAGTTTCTTTTTCCTTTTTAAATATAAAATATATAAGGCTATATATACAATACAAGGTAATGCAATTATAAATACTAACAAAAATAATAAAATTATAGAAAAAAATTTTGCGGGTTTTAAATAACTTTTTTACTAATTTTTTATGATTTTTAGTTAATTTTGCTTAAATTTATATATTTTTAAAGTCAAAAATATCCAAAAACAAGGATTGAATAAATAGGTCCATATGTTTTGGAATTGAAAAATAGAAAATAAAGCTAAAATTTTCCAAAACTTTTTCTAAATAAGAATATATACTAAAAAGAAAGCTAAAACAGAAATAAATACTTTGGGATTTTTTAGTGATTTTTAATATTTTTACAAAGGATATTGGGGCTTTTTTAATTTTTACAAGTTTTCTTTTTCTATTTCAAGGTTTTTTGGTATGGACATAGAAAATAAAAATATAAACAAAATATATTTTTGGGGGAATTTTACAAAATGATTTTATAAATTTTTTGAATTTTTAAGTCAATCAGGGACAAAAGTGCGCTCTTTTGATTTTTAATAAATCATAAAAGGCCTAAAATCGAAGTACAAAAATATAACATGAATTTACACACTAGGAGGCACCTAACCCTATTTTTTTTAGATTTTTTGGATCATGGATGATTATTTTAATAAATAGAAAACATGCACAAAAAAATAATGAACTGGCAAGGGCATAAATGTAAATAAAAAATGAAGGCAGGGATGCTTCTGCAAATTTCCCAGAAATATATAACTGATATTTAAATATATTAGAGCAATTCGAAATAAAAAACCCATGAGGGTTTAAATGCAAAATGGCCACCTCGCGTAGGACGACACATGAGGTGACTTGTCATGACCAATATGCAATATCAAATAATCTCCAGGGTTCACATGCAATTTAACTAAAAGATTAAAGTATTAATATTAAATTACAGGACTAATTACATAATGGAAAAATGGAGGGGAATGTTTTGCAATTTACCCCCTCCTTTGCACGGGCAAACGGTGGCGATCAAGTCACTTATCCACGTGTCAGGCCCTCGTCATGCGATACCGCTTCGCCAATGAGTGGACGAGATCAGATCTAGGGGGTTGATCGAATGGATGAGGCGGGTAGAGATTGGACGACGACAGCTACGTTTAGAGTCAAGGCACGATCAGATGGCTAAGGGTTGATCAGGAAGAATAACGGAAGAACTCCACTGAGATGAAATTCAATCCTCCCTCCTTCTCTTGTTCGTCATCCCTAAGAGCTCTAAGATGGCTTCAAACACTCCTGAGGTTCCTCCGCATCGGCAAATGGTTTCAAAATGGCTCGAGGCCCATCAAAACAAGTCCGGTAAGGCTCGCGACCTGGGGGCTACAACTAGGCTTCTACGCCCCCTGAAAGGTTAGGGGCAAAATTGCAAAGCTCCAGAGAGCTTCAGGGGTCAAAATGGGCGAGGGATGCGTCGAGATGATGGTCTCTAGCGACGTGGTAGAGGAGGAGACCAGGATGCTCGATCCGTGTAGGATGGATGATTGTGCGTGGGATGATCAGAAGATGATGATAAAGATGATGGTGATGAATGGAGCGTTGAAGGATGGTTAGAGTGGTCAGAAATAGAGGTGGATCCATAGCTCCATCGAAATGGAATTTCATTTAATTGTCTTAATTTATTTGTAACTTATATTTATAGACATAATTATTCTTTTTATATTTTTTGATGTATTACGTATACTAAAATAAATAGAGGTATACAATATATAGGTATAAGTATAGTATATTCATCTATATAATTTTGTATTTTATTTTATTTGAGTGTTTTCTTTATGGTTTTATTCTATTCTAAATACGTTCCTATATTACAAATAGTATTTAAAAAATTATAAAAATATAAAATTATAAGGATAATAAAGAAGAAATAATGAATATTTTATTCAAGTATACTATACAATAGGGGTCCAAAATCTAACGTTCTCAATATAACTCCAAATTAAATGAAATCGCCTTCGTTAAATAGCTTATTAAATGTTATATATTATTAAAGGTGATTCTGATACATTTTCAATTGTTATTTAGGATATATGGCTCTGTGAAGTTTAGGTTTTTGATTTTTATTTAGAGTATAAAAGGTACATTGTAAATTAATTTTGTATGAAATAAATTTTGTATTTTTATTTGTATTTTTATCAACAACTTTCATGTACAAAGTTTCTTTATCTGAGGTATAAGATAGAAAATAAAATATGTCCCAAAAATACTATATTATTAATAAAAGAATGAGGGTTTTATTTGGTTTCTGGCCCTTATCTCCCCCTACTTTATTACTTGTCGACCCAATCATCAATATGCCTAGGTCTCAAGGTTTAGGGTCATAAAATACCTTTGGAATTTTATTCTTTTTCTTTTCTTTTCTTTTCATTATCCTATAATTTTGGTGTTAAAAAATATATTTTATACACAATAAATGGATAAATAAAGGGTGGTAATTTTTACAAAATAATGCCATTTACATGCATTGGCTAGGGTTTTTAATGCTAAAATGATAGAAAAAGGTGACGAAATGGAGATTCATCAGTAATACAACAAAGTCAGCAGTGAAGCTCATGCCCTATAAATGAATGACAATGTTTTTTAGAATACACTTCGGCCTTTTTATTGATCCATCAGCAAATTGACAAATCATCCTGGTTTTCTTGAGAGGCCCAACGTGAAGAGACTATACCAATGAGAAGGTTTATATTGATCGAAGCACCACTGTCAAAGAGAGTGTTATCACAAGAATATTCATAGATGGTGCAACTCACAAGATGTGTAACATTGTTCCCTTTCCTCAAGTGTGGACGGTGAGAGATGGCATGAGCAGTGGCCATGGTCAGAATGTACCACTCACATCTGCTCCTTCTCTTTCTCTTCTTGGGTTTAGGAGAAGATAGATGGGTCACGACCTATCAAAGTGGGTCCTTAATAATCTCGTGAATAGATGCCACCACTTCTTATTCAATCAATATTTTTTTGAGATTTTTGATCTCTTCCATACAAGGGAAGAGATCAGAATCATCATCTACACAAGGATGACTAAGAGAAGTCTATACAGTGTCATCCTAGGGGTCAAAGGTGGGAACTTCGGTGAGTGTGTTTGTGGTCAAAGGATCTGGCATGGGAGTCCTCTCCTCACAAATCAACTCAAATGTATGCAAGAAAAAGGCACAAATGCGCAAAAAAGATCTAGTATACACACAAACAATCACAAACAAATATGCACAAAACAAACCCCCCAATTCACCTATTCAACACAATAAGGACAATGAAAGTTCGAACTTTTTTATCTTTTCAAATTTTAGAGTTAGGTGAGTTTCACAAAGTTGTACAAGCACATATGTAGGACTGGGATTGGGGCACTAATCCTTATTTTGTACATGACTAATAAAATATGAATACAATGAGGGGTTACTCTCCCCAAGATAGGGATTTTTAGTACCAATTTTATTGGTTATCACTTTTTTGTATTTTTAATAAAAACGCATGAACCTACAGAGGAATCAATTCTTTAGCATTCTAGGTGACAAAATCAGAGGGAGAAGGAAGAAATGCAATGCATGTCACAAAATGATAATGGATGCTCAAATAGAAGACTCATAGTGATTCCTAACACTCTACATGCGGGATGCTCGGCAGAATTGAAACATATCTATATGCAAATGCAATATGATGAAATCGTCCTAGAGTAGAATATGTTATTATCGTGAAGCGCCAGATGCTAATTATATATAAAAGAAACCTATGGTCTGGTCTTGGAAACCTCTCGGTGCCCACCACAGTGGGTCCTCCTAACGCTATATGAGGTTTCTCGCGGCATGTGGTCTCAAGTCCAAATAATCGACAATTATATTTGACTATTTCCAAGCACGAATCTATAGTACATGAAAATATATTAGAGCTTTTTACCTTAATCTATAGAGGAAGAAAATACTTATCTAGGGCTCAATCACACAAAATAAAGAAAATAAAGGCGAAAAACTGTGAAGAAAATTGACAAGGCCCCTTAGTGAATAATCACTCGGGAAGTGGACCTCCTGAAGTGTGAAGAGTCCAAGAGAGTCTAAGTTATTACAATAAATGTGTCTCTCTCACACTTTAAATTATAAATGAAATAAAAAAAATAGATATGCAAAAATACTATGTGGCACTATCTTCCAAAATTCCCCCAAGCTTTCCTTTCTCGCTCTCTCCAGTCGGCTGGTGTTGAATAACTGACTCCGCTTCACGTGGGTGTGCAGGTGCTCCTAGGAGAGCCTCCCTCGATCCACGATCCTCGTAATAAATTCAAACAAGGAAGAGTGATTAGAAGATAAACAATAATATTAAATAAAATGAAAAAGAAATAAAGAGATAAATAGACAATAAAGAACAAATAAATCGAATATATGCGCAGTTGCTCCCCGACAATGGCGTCATTTGATAACTCGAGATTTGCTAGGGTAGTCTACACAAGGCGATAACTACACTGTCACCGAAGCGATCGCTCACGAAAGTCGAAGTCAAACAATAATTAACCCACAATATAGATCAAGCAATTCAAAATGCAAAATGTGGAATTAAAATTTATTATAACTCTACAAATGTGTGTATCTGTGTAAGTATGTATAGAGTGTCGAACACACAGTAGATTGCACAAGTGAATGCAAAATTGTTCCTTTCTCTCGTCTATTTATTCTCTTATTGGTGTGGGTTTATAATTTTATATTTTTTATGGATTTTAATTTTTATATACTATTTAGTTATTTTAAATTTTATAAATTTTATTTTCTTTTTATATTTTCTGATTTTTAAATTCCTTTTTTCTTTTTAATATAAAATAAAGGAATATAAATAAGTATATATACGATATAAAGTGATGTAATTATAAATACAATTAAAAATAACAAAAAAATTGAAAATTAAATGTTTTTGGGTTTTTAAAATTTTAATACTATTTTTATGATTTTTTAGATTTTTTGCTGATTTTTATGGATTTTTAAGTATGTGTGGAGTGTCGAAAACATGGATTAAATATAAAGATTGAATTGATTGGGAATTTAAAAATAGTAAATAAAGTAAATATTTTCCATAATTATTTATTATTAATAATAAATTTTTAAATAAAAAGAAAATTACATAATAGGAATGAATATTTTTTGAATTTGTGGGGATTTTTTATATTTTTATAAAGTATTTTGGAGCTTTCTAATTTTTAATCTTTTTCTCTTTCTAGTTTTAGGGATTTTCGGTCTGGTGTTAAAAAATATTGAAATACACAAAATATAATTCTTTAGGAATTAACAAAAAAGGTTTTATATTTTTTTGATAATTTTTATATCCAATAGGTACAAAATGTGCTATTTTTTTCATAAATAATTAGAATATCTAAAATGTAAAAATAATTTTGTGGCATGAAAGTACATGCTAGTAGACATCTAAGCCTATTTTTGCATAAATGTTAGAGCACATATGATATTTTTAATAAATATATAATAAACACAAAAATACAAGTACTAGAAAGTGCATAAATGTAATTAAAAATAAAGTCGAGGTTGATTCTGTAAAATACCCAAATTTTTGTAAATGAAATTAAAATTTTAAGTTCTAAATAGAAATACAAAAATCAGTAGGGGCTTCTCTGCAAAATCACCACCCCATGCGGGACCACACATGAGGTGCCGTGGCATGGACCTAATAATAAAAGTAGAAAATACAGGAGTTCACATGCAATTTTTAAACAAAATTTTGAGCTTATTAAAACATTTACAGGATCATAACAAAAAGATTAAAAGAGAGGTATTGATTTTTCAATTTACCCCCCAACGTTTGAAGATGGACGATCTAGATCTTTCCACTTGCCACACGTCAAATTCCCCACGTGTGATGACGGTGCACGTTGATGGCTAAGATTAGACCTCTGAATGGAGATCAACATTCAGAGAGTGGTGCATCTAATGGCTTGCTTCAAAACTGGGACTTGTCCTCAATCGGACAGTGGTGAGGATGTCTGCAAGAACAACTGAAAACTCACAGGCGGCGATCTTCGATTGGCGATATCTTCCTCCTCCGGTGTCGTCTAGCCCTAGGGAAGCGTTCTACAGGTCCATGGAAGGAGTAAGCATCTCCAGGTAGTTCAAAGTAGTCCAAATCCAACTGATAGGGCCCTGGCGACGACGTGAAGACTAGAGAACCTGGAGGAGCTCCTCTTCCTTGAATCTGCCTTTAGATGAGGCTCTTTGGGCATAGGACTTGCATAGACAAAGTTATGGGTCGAGGGTAAAGTGCCTCAATCCTATTAGGCGTGGAATGGAGGTGAGATGGAGTGGATGGAGTGCTCCATGGAGATGGTGGTGGAGGGAGCATGGATCCATCGATCCAGAGAGGGTCGAAGGGGGCTGATGGGTGGGCTTGATGGAGAACTGAGAGGGTGAATAAATGGAGGTGATAGAGGATTGAAAACACAACCGAGACATGGTGCAGGGTTCACCGGAGCATAAGTCCGATGAGCTATGAAAGATGATTTTTAAGCTAATACAAGTATGAAAAATAAAACTAGTTACGATAAATGAAATGCTATGATTAAAACTACCTAAAGAAACAATTAAAATGACCTCGAGCGACTAAGAACTGCGAGATGAACCTCGTCGGAGGCTCTCTTAATAACTACTACTATACTCCTTCTTTATTGCGAGTCACGACAGAGGCTCCTGTCACCAGTCTCAATGATGAGAAGGTGGTCCAAGGGGTTGAAACAAGGTATAAGGGAACCAAATTCAAAAAGAGGGAAGCTCGGGTATATGTATAGGAGATGGAACATGAGGTGAAGATTGAGGTGGAAGGGTGATTCGATGAGGCTCAACACTAAACGAGATGTTGGGATGGATGGTTGATGAATAGGGATGACAACACAAGAAGGAGTTGTCAGGCCTCGAGCAATGGATCACCATGTAGAAAATCGAGAAGGAGGGTAAAAACTAGGTTCTGTCAGACCTACGACTTGGGTCAGACAGTTGACCCAAGTCAACATGTGACGGACTTTGATTGGGCCACACCAACTACAAAAAGACAAAACTATAATTAAAAATGGAAATAAATCAAAATAGATTAATAAATGATTTACTTAATTTTTGGATAAAACTTAAAAAATGTGGGTATATTTATAGGTATATTCATCTATATACTATGTATTTTATTTTTATTTTTTATTTTTGATTTTATTATTTTATATACATAATTTATATATTTATAACTTATTTTAATATACATAAATAAATTTTTATTGTATTTTTATGATATAATATGTACACTTAAATAAATAAGTGTGTTAAGTATATAGGTATAAGTATAGTATATTTATCTATGTTTCTTTATACTATTTTATTTTAATGTATTTTTATGGTTTTAATTTTTTCGTATATTTTTAAAAGAATATAAGTAATATTTACAAGGTATAAAAGTATAAAATAAATGAAAGAATAAAAAAATTAAAAGAATAATTTTCCCCGTTTATTTGTATACATGTATATTGTACAATAGGGGTCCAAAACCTAACTTTTGCATCTTAAAGCTAAATTAAATGAAACCACTTCATTAGATAACTTACTAAAAGTTATATACAACTAAAAGTGATTTTGATGCATTTTGAGTTCATATGGAGAATATATGGGTCTAGGAAGTTTAGATTTTGGATTTTTATTCAGAGTAGAAAAAGTACATTGTATATTATTTTTGTGTGAAATCAGTTTTATATTTTTCTATATATTTTTATCTACAACTTTTATCTACAAAGTTTATTTATTTTATGTATAAATAATAACAAATAAAATATGTCCCAAAAATGAATTATTTGGTAAAATAAATTGGGGATTTTATTGTGGTTTTGGCCCTTATCTCCCCCTAGTTTATTCCTTGTCGACCCAGTCATCAAGATGCCTAGGTATCGAGATTTTGGGTCATAAAATACCTTTGGCATTTTATTTCCTTTTCTTTTCTTTATTCTTTTATTTTGGCTTTAAACATTCTATTGTATATAGTATTTATACAATAAATAATGAATGTTAATTTATGCAAAATAATGATATTTACATGCATTTAGCTAGGGTTTAAAGGAAAAAATGAAAGAATAAGGGTGATGAAATAGAGATTCATTAGTGGCCCAATTAGGGCATGGCCTTAGTTGACCCGTCGATCAACTGATCCCCCTTTTCCTCTAGTTTGTAAAAACTGCTGACTCCCGCATTTCACCAAATTTTCCCTCACACTACATTGAACTATTCACCTTGCCCAATTCATGAAAGTAACTCCTCAATATTAGCTCTTCTGCACCAGACTGAATCCTTGACCAATCTTGCACCGATTCACGATGAAACCCTTAGTTTTCCAAGCCTCCCAATCAATGTTGTAAAATAGAACCTCTAGCTTCGACTTGAATTTAATCGCTCTTGATCGAGTTCTAGCCCCTTAGATCGAAGCTTTGAGAGTTCCTCTATGATAGCTTTGCACTGTCCTTTGCCCAGTCTGATGAGAGGAGGGATAGGAAGTGTCTCCCGCTTGATATCAAAGGGCAAAAGATCTTCGCGACAGAACTCCTCACCTCAACTCAAGTATAATAAGAAGTAGAAGAGACCCCATTAAGAAAGAACAAAGAAAGTAGGAATTCGCTAACCGGGGTAGGGTAGGGATCATCCCTTGACCCTGGGACTATTTCCACTCCTCCCAGTCCCCCCTCTGACCCCCCCCTGTATGAAAGGTCCGACCGAAGGAGCGAAACTACTAGTCTGACCCTAGATCAGAACTCGACCTGGAACATGCTTCTTCCTCTGGCTTGTTCAAAAAAGTAGTGATCTCCATCGATTCACAATGAGGAGGAAGGCATCCCCAGGTGATTCAACCCATCATCAGAGTTTCTTCGACAATCTTCTGCTACCATCCACATCATGCATGTGAGCTATTCTTTTCTTTGATTTTTCAATTCCTAGCAATATTAGTAGATTAGATCTATCTTCTATTTCCTTTGATTCCGTCATTTAAATCCTAAAATACAAAAATCACAGTTTGATACTTCACCAGACATTTCTCCTCTACACACCATCACCGTCACGAGAAGCCCCCTCATCCTGTTTATAAATAAACATCAAACCCATCCTTTTTAATTTTGATTCGTCTTCGATACTTTTAACCCAAATACATTGCTCCATTGAGATTCTTGATGACAACTACCAACTCCAGCAGGTGTCGATGCGGACAAAGGCATCAGGTAGGAGTATACCGTCGTTGATCAACCAATTCCGATGAAGGTTTCTGCTCCCTGATCTCTGGTCAGGTGTGGGTTGTGTTCTTTACTTTTTAATGTAATTTTCATGTCAGTATCATAGCCATGTCTTTTATTTTATCTTATTTAGCTTAGTTTAGCCTAGAACTAATGAATCGTAATTTGTCGGAGCACTAGGCTTCAGCCATGCAATCACTCCTTATCCACATGTAATCTCTTACAATCACTGCTGAAGTTTATTTCTTTTGACAGGAGATGAGCCTCGATGAATTGAGGTGAGGATAAGGGAGGTGATTTAAGCCATCATCGGAGACCCTCCAGCGAACCTCTACCTCAGCAATTCCAGGCAGGTGAGCTATTCTTATCATAGCTCATTTAGCTTCGTTTTTGCTTATGTAGTGTAATCTTGTCTTTTGTTAGTCTAATTTATCTCGTTTAACAAAAATCCCAAAATTTAGTACATTGGAGTATTAGGATCTAGACTCGGTCCACCACGTTACTGACATTGTATCGACCTCACGAGAACTCCATTTCAATCCCCTACAAATTCTCCATCTACCAGATCATTGATCCCACTCGATTATGCAAGAATCAGGGTTCATCGACTCTCCTACTGCTGACATCAACGAAGAGCCCCCATTCACCTTCATTCACTTGCTATTCCACTCACAAAAGGATCAAGAGACCTATCCCTCGAGCTACGATCATAATTGTGTGGGTCCCATGTGATAAAGGACACAATTTGGGGCCGATTACCCCAGGACATGCAGCTTCCAGAACCCATCTGAATCTCGAACCTCCAGGCCTCTTTCAACAAGGCCTCGACCCATCTGAAGGTCCCATTAGCTAGGAGTGCCCTTAGGAACGTATTGGGTTGATCTGCATCAAGGGAGATGGCTGGAGATAGAAGATTCGAACTATTGAAGGAGTAGGGTCCCTTAGATCTTCCTCAGTTCTTCCTATGTAGCAACCACAATTGCATGAAGAAGTCTCTTCAGATTAAGCTAAAGATCTAATCTGCATCGTAGATTATAGAAGGGGTAAGGGCATGTTGCAACTGTTCATCATGAAATTGAGCGCCATCTAACTGCCCAATCGCGATGCATGCCCTGCCCACGTGCCACCTGGGTAATTTGTACCTCCTACCATTGTATTTTTTGTAATCTAATATTAGTCCTATAAATGAAATAAAATGAGCAAAATATTCAAGTTAAATTTCAGTTGGACCCCTATTGTTATTAGGTCCTCTCCCGATCAGATCATGTGGTCCCACACGTGAGAAAATGTGGGGATATTTATGTATATACTCTTATATTTAGTGGATCTGTTAACAAATGTAGTTTTAATTTATTCGTTTTGCATTTTGATCCCTGTGAACTATATTATTTTATTTTTCTTGTATTTTATGCACATTAAATATTTTTGTTGCTCCAAAAATCATACGAAAATTAGCATAAGTGATTAATATCATGGTTGTCAATGTCTATTTTTTATTTAGCCTTTAACCTAATTTTCTGTTTATTAAAAATCCAAAAACATGCATTTTCTTCTTATCTAAATAAAAAAGCAATAAAAATTATAAAAACTCCTCTAAAAAATCCAAAAAATATAATATTAGCTAATTTAAAGTATTATCTACCATATATATATATCAAAAAATCATTTAAAATACAAAATTTAAAAATAACAAAACTCTAACAATCTCACAAAAATTACATCTAAAAATCTAAAATATATCTCTCTATTTCATTATTTTTATATAATATATACTATATATTAAAAATAATTTTAGGTTAAATTATAACTTAATTATTTTTATAATACCTTAAACTATCTTGAAGAATTAATTTGCTCTATGTTTTAGCTATTTAATTACTTGCAAATACATAGAAATCAGAAAACATCTAAAAAATACTAAAATAAAGAAAAAAAATAAAAAATCACAAAAACTCAGTTCTTGTATATTGATATATTTTGATATATATTATCTATTATATACATATACTTATATTACCTATATTTTTTTATCTAATTATATCTGGTTTTAAAAATGAAAATTAAATTTTAAAATGTGTAAAATTTAAAAGAAAAATATATACATTTAAACTATAAAAAAATAAAATAATTCGAAATCCATAAAAAGAAATATATCTAAAAACCCACATAAAAAACAAAAAAAGCAAGAAAAATACAAAAATGGTTATTCTAATTAGCAATAATTTATAATAATTAACATACCCTACCGTTTGCTCCATGTGTTCGGTCTATACACATATATTGTAGAGTTATAATAAATTTTAACTCACACACACATTTATTGATTTATCATCCATTCATCTATGGATTATCTACTGATTAGTTGCATCTTTGAGTTGTCAACACAATGACTATTGATCCAACTTTGTTCGGATTAGTATGACCTCTTGAATTCCGCGATTATCAACATGGTATACACCTATCTAAAGGGATGGATCCCTGATTAACCAATGAGTATCCCTATGTAATATCTTGTGGTGCACACTAGGCGGGACTACCAAGTCACTTCGATTACAACCTAAGAACCTCCCTGATTAAATCAACAATTAGCTCACACAATAATGTAAAGATATCAAGTCAAGGAGTAAATCAAAATTTATTATACCTACAATGGATGTGTATAGTGGACAAGAAGGTAGGGGTCGAACATAGGGAGACAAGTCGGTGTAGCAGGTATATTATTTATAAATAAATAATGAATGAATAATATAGTTATAAATGTATAATATTTTCTCATTAATTAATTAATTAATTAATGTTTTTGTGATTTTTTATTAAATGAAATAATAATAACTTTTTAATTATATATTTATATATTTTTTAATTTTAATTTCTTGATTTTTATTTTCTTTTAATTTAGGAATATATAAAATATAAATAACATACATAAGTATATAAGAGTATATATACTTGTACATATATAAAATATATAGGGTATTAGTAGTATATAATAAATTATATATAATAAATATACAAAAATAAGAAAATATCCCTAAAAATAGTCCCTTTTTTAAGGGATTTAGAAGCAGATTAGGGTATTTATAATAATTAGTTATAGTATTAATTATATATGGTTATATATGGGTATATAATACAATATAGGTATTATAATTATAAATATAAAATATAAATTTGTGGAATAAAGTATTTTTATGTTTATTTATATTTTTCTAATGCTTTTGTGATTTTTTGGTATTTGTTTTATTGAATTTTAGGTATTTCGAAAGTCCAAAATATGCAAAATTAGGGACTTTTCATAAATGCCGAATTGTTTTGAGATTTAAAAATGCTAAATAGGGTCGAAATTTCTCAAAACTAATTTTAATATGTATAGAATAATACATATATATATTATAGAAATTTATTTTTTTGGATTCTTCAAAATATTTTGCCTTTTTATAGAGTTAGCAAGGGTTTGCTAATTTTAAGAGTTCCATTTCATAATTTATTTTGAATTTTCGTGTGGAATAATAAAATAGAGTAATATACAATAAGTAATATTTTTGGAATTTTTAATTATAGTTTTATATTTTTAATTTTTTCTAAGGCAAACAAGGAATAAATATGCTCTTTTGATTTTTAATAAATAGAAAATTTGCATAAAATGCAAAATAAAATTTGTGGCATAAACAAGCAATTACTGAAGCACATAATCCTATTTTTTCATGATTTTGGAGAACGGATGATACTTTTAGAAAATAAACAAACATGCACAAAAATAATTAAGCTAGAAAGGGTATTTTTGCAATAAAAGTATAAGGTAGGGGTGGGTGCAAAACACCATAACTTTTCAACTAAATTTCAATTCTTTTACTAAACATAAATAATACAAGCCATTGGGTTATACATGAAAATTTCCCAACTCACGTGGAGGGCCACACGAGCTGAGCTGGTAGAGGACTGATATGTAATAGGCGAGAGAAACAAGGGTTCCTTTGCAATTTATTAATTATCTTTCACATGTACCAAAATGCTCACAACACTATTTAATAAATACAAAAAGTGCAGAGGGGGGTTGCAATTATACCACTTAAAACCACAGGATCGAGCCGTCGAGCTTCTGCCACATTGACAATCAAGTAGTGGAGATGATGCACCGCTTTGACCGAGGGAACGTTCCATATTAGATCTGGAGAGAGGGACTAATCGGACGATTCTCCGGTATGGTAGATGAACGGGGAAGAATACCTCCTCATTGTTGCGTTGATCCTCGATTCCTCCTCGCTCCAGTGTTAATCTAGCGCACCGACTGGTCCAAGGGTGGATGGTGCTCCTCCCTACACGCAGGTAGCCTCAGAAAGGGTCCATGTCCCAACGATGGGAACTTGGAGGTTCTTCTTCCTCGCACGATTGGAGGTCCAACAGGGGGGTTGACATGACTCCAGGTGCTTCTCCGAAGATCTGACCTGCACAAAAATGCTCGGCTGCTCAAGACGAGTACTCCCAACCCAAAAAGGAAGGTGGTTGCAGAGTGAATGGATGTATGCAATGAGCTTCATCTCAGCGAAAGACGAGTAGCTCCAATGAGACTCGATTCTTGTATGATTGAAGGTGATTCGTGGGGCAAAAGTTGAAGAACATGGTGACGAGCAAAGAGGGGGTGTGCATGCGTCAAGATGTAAGCGGATTCACAGTGAATCGAACTTGGAGCTCTAGCTTCAAGTCAACACGAAATTGGGAATCTAATCTCATCTAACTGTTAATTGACATGATTAAAATGTGAAATGAAAAGCTATGAAGGAAACTAACCTGATTACACTATGGAAGGGCCTCGATTTGGTCTATAAACCAAAGTGGTTGAATCTCTGGTGAACATGGCTAGAGATCGTTGGATCTCCACCACAAGCCTTCTCCTCACTGCAGAGCAGTCGCCGTAGTCTCCTGTCACCAGCTAGAGGCATTGAAGCTACTATGAGGGGCTTAGATTTCTCCAAGACAGATCAAACCCAAAATGGGAGATGGATGAGGTGTTTTAAAGATAGATGGACAGTGAAGTTAGAGGCATGTTTGCGTGTAATAGAGCGACAGTTGGTGGGCAGGAGATGGACAGCGAGGGTGTCTGAGGTATGAAACATGGAAGGGTGATCGGCTCGAGTCATAGGGCAGAGTAGAGGTTGAGTAAAAATTAGGAGAAGAAGGCCCGCACGTGACATTACTGACACGATGGCTGGAGGTCAAGACGGTTGACCTCAGTCAACAGTTGAGGGCTTCTTGTTGGTCCACGTGGACCAACCAGGAAATTATAAGGAAAAAATGCCTTAGAAAATAAATATTAATTAGTTAATTATAGGTCCTAAAATAAAAATATTTCTAATTTTATGTAGTATTTTATACATACTTCTATTTATTTTTTCTAGGTCAATTATGATAAGTTACTTTCTACATGTATATACGTATGTAAATTGATGTGTATTTTACTTCTTTTATTTTAAATTTGTATGTTACATTTTATTATTGTATACAAGTATTTTATGTTTTTGGTTTATTTTTAATACACATCTGGACATTTTTATTATATTTTTATGGTTTGTTTGCACACTTAATTAATTATGTATATATTCTTTATTAGTATATAGGTACATTTCTTCTGTATATTAAAGTAATTGATTCATTTTAATTTTATTTTAATCATTTCAATTTATTTTCATTATGGATATTTGTTTCAATTAATATTTACAATTTTATAAAAATAAAATAATTTGAAAAATACAAAGAATAAATATAATGAATAAAATATATATAGATATATTGCACAATATGGGCCCAAAACCTAAATTTTGCATCTCAACTCCAATTTAAATGAAACCACCTTCATTAAATAGATTATCAAAGGTTATATACAAATAAAGGTGATTTGTTCAATTTTCATACAATATGGAGAAGATACAAGTCTGTGATGTTTTTCAGTTGGCTTTTTAATTTGTATGTGCATTATCTTTTTGTGAAATCAATTTTGTATTTTCTTTGTATTTTTATCTACAATATTTATGTTGAGAGTTTTATTATTTGAAGTGTAAAAATAATTAAATAAAATAGGTCCCAAGAAGCAAAATTTGGGCAATTAAATTAGGATTTTGTATGTTGCTTTTTGTATATTTTTCTGTACAGTTTCTCTGCCCTATCTCCCCCTACATAATTCCTTGTCGACCAAGTTATCATGATGACTGGGTCGTGGGGTTTAGGGTCACTCAACACATATGGTAGTTCTTTTTTATTTTCTTCCTTTTTTTCTTTTATTTCAGAATAAATACAATAAATATACATTATTTTATACAATATTTTGTACAAATTACAGAGTGTTTATTTTTGACAAATTAATATATATATATATATATGTGCATTTAGCTAGGGATTTAAGGCCAACAATAGAAGAATAATGGTGTTGAAATGGAGATTCATCACTCCCCATTCCATGGTTGGATGTCCTTATGCATAAGTTGTGGGGATCCTAATGTAAGCCATGATATGCATGAGGTCTGATATCTACCATGCAGTGGGAGTGATAAGTCATTACTAATCCTGCTATGGAGAACAACATTGGAATGTAGTATATACATCTTCAAGTATCTAAGAACACAATATTAATTCTTGGTTCATGGAGATAGTGATCTCCAAGTCTTAGGATACACAAATTCATACTAAAAATCTGATATTGATGATCGAAAGTCAACTTCGGGGTTTGTATTCTTATTGAATGGTTGTGTTGTGAGCTAGAGAAGCAAGAAACTAGACACCATGGTTGATTCGACAATAGAAACTGGGTACATTGCTAAATCCAATGCTAAGAAAGAGGTAGTGTAGTTGCATAAGCTCATTTTGGAGCTTCACGTAGTTTCCTTGGATACTCCCATCCCATTGCTTTGAAATAACACGAGATCCATATCTCTAGCGAAGGAACTTAGATGGTCAAAGAGAAAACACATGTAAAGGAAATACCACATCATTCAAGAGATACAAAGCATGGTGACATTGCTAATACTAAGTTAGACCCTGCTTATAATGTTGCTAATCCCCTTACAAAACCTTTATCTCAAAAAGTTTTTGACTAGCATGTAATGAATATTGATTTGAAGATAATACCTAAATGGTTCTTAGGGCTAGTGGGAGAGTATTATACATGTGAGCCAAGGAAGAACCATTTCTATAATAAATATTATTCTAATTATTTATATATCAAGAAAAGTTATTGATTTTCACTCCCTATCTGAGACTAATGAATGTATGAACTTATAAAGTCTCTTAATATAATTATGATTATTTACCTTGTCCATCTTGGTTGTTATACATTTGTTGATCCAATGGTTAAATCATATAGGTCGGCATTGAGATGATATCAAATGAGTTAGATTGAGGACTTAACTAGCACTGTCAAATGATTGTCGAGAAAGGATCTCCAGAATATTCCAAAGGCTTATAAGTGACTGACCTCTTGATGCAGGTTCTTTGCATAGAAATAGAGATTCAGAGATGTCAGATTTAACTCAGCGAGTTCGATATATCAAAGACCTATGTTGTATGTTGTCATAATATATGCATGCATCTTCTGATCGGAAACAGATATGTTACTATAGGTCTAAGAATTTACATTAGGCATACCATTAGGTTGACGACCGAATCAAGGTATATACAGTTATGTGCTAGTGTACATACACGCGCATATGAGTAATATGATCTCTCAAAGGGATCAAACAGGTTCCTACTGAAACGGAAGACAAGACCTCACTCATGTGATATTGGGACCAATCAAATTCTATTGATCATCATCTTACTTTGGAATAATGACAAGATTTATATGTATGATATATGCTTTTGGAAAGCATATGATTGATACCAACTCCCAATGATCGAATAAGAAACTTAAAAATAAAACCATGAAGAGATGTTTCAAATATGATCAGAACTTCATGATTATTCAAAGTCTTCCAATATGTGGGATGTATCGGTATTAGAAATACTCAAGGATGATGTGATATTTAGTGTATTATAAATCCATTGCACTTCCACTTTGAGGGAGTGATGAAACATGTTTATATTTTAGTGACTCCATGCAGTAAGCTGATTATTCAATATTACTGTAAATGTTGGGCATTGATATGAATGTGATTCAGATGTAATGAGAATATTGGATATTCTGTCTGACTTGATTAGACATCTCTGAGAGGTCTTTGTTTAAGCCGAAAATCGAGCGGTCGTATGTTCCAGACAAGGCGGGAACGGAGTCATCGAATTGACCACACGAAATCCAGATTAAAACAATAATTAACCCAAAATTTAGAATCAAGCAGGAGTTAAATCTTATTATTATAACTCTACTACAAAGATGGTATAGGTGCAAGTATGTGTAGAGTGTCGAACACAGGGAACAAGCATGATAGATCGGGTAAAAATGCTCAAAAATAAGAATGTGATGTAATTGTCTATAATCGCTTTTTTTAGTGGGTTTTTAATTTTTAATTTTTTAATTTTTGATTTTGATTTTTATATTTTACATTTTGATTTATAATTTTCTGTTTTTATATTTTCTTTTATAACTTATATATATAATTTAAGTCGTTTCCTTTTAATATATATAAAGAGCTATATAAAGATATATATACAATATAGGATATGGTTAATATAAAAATTAACAAAACTGTTCCAAATAAGAAAATAAAATATTTTGGTTTTTAATTATTTTTTACTATTATTATGATTTTTAAGAATTTTTTCTAATTTTTATATATTTTAAATAAAAAATACACTAAAATGGGGAATAATAAACTACTTGAAATTAAAATGGAGATTAAAAATAATAAACCGCGTCAAAAATTCTCCAAATTAATTTTAAAATAAAGGTAATAGAACAAAGAAAATTAGAACCAAAAAACACATTTTTTGGATTTTTTTATGGATTTATAATTTTTTATAAAGGTTTTTAAAGTTTTTCTATTTTTTGAGTTTTCTTTTATTTTTTCATTATTATTAGTCTGAAAGTAAAAAATACAAAAATACACAATTGTTTTTGAGAATTTTTCAAAAAGTTTTTATAATTTTTATATATTTTCTTTTGCAAACAAGGATAAAAAGGCATGTTTTTAATTTTTTATAAATGTTACAAAACTTCTAAATTACAAACTAAAAATATGTCGTAAAACAACAATGCACCAGGAACACAATGCTATTTTTTGGATTTTTTCGAGTAGATTTGCTAATAAATAGAGGAAACATAAAGAAACTACATGTTGGCAAGGGTATAAAAGTAATTAACAGAAAGCATAGGGGCTAAAGTGTAATTTTCCCAAAAAATATATAACGCAATGTTCAAATTACAGGACCAATTACAATGACTGAAATGTAATTACTATAAAACCTGTGGGCTTGTTCATAATTTTCCCAAAAATTTATAACTTAATTAAAACGTTTATGGACTGAATCGAAATAACAAAACCTGGGGGGGTACTTTGGAAAATGCCCATGCACTCACGCGCACAGGCACGTGAGGTGACGCATCCGAGGACTTCGATGCAACTATGGAAACTCTGGGGAGCTGGTTGCAAATATTACATAATTAATCAAATTGCAGATAAAAGTTTAATTATTAAATAATAAAATATAAAAATCGATGGGGCTAGGTGCAAAATACCCACAAATGCATGTGATCCAACAGGTGTGCTACTCCCACTTGCCACGTATCGGGTTGTGGGCGCGTGATGACGGTTCGGCTCCAAGGGCCCAGATTAGATCCTGCGAGGATGATCGACGGTGCTGAAGTGGCCAGATCCGACGGTAGCGGGAGATTATAAGGGGTTGTTATTGATCGAACGGCACAGGAGCAAGGAGGAAGAACGACCGAAGCATAGCCTGGATGACTTTGAATCTACAAAATCTTGATGCTCTGGGCTCTCTCGTCCCTTGCGATGGCACCAAAAGCTTCCCAAGTTTCTCCCAGCAGAATCGATGCTTCAAAATGCTCCGAAGAGCTCCGGTGATGACTAACGATGGAGAAAAACCTAGGAGGTGTCCTTTTGACCAAACATCCCTCAGATGGGGACTAGAGCGCCTAGAACCTACAGGGTTAGCTTCAACAAAGACAGACTATGGTTCCAGGCTTTTGGGGGGTGGAGTGGATCGAAGTGGTTCGGATGGATTCCCTCTGGTGAGTAAAAGAGGATGAGGGAGTGATTTCCAGATCCGTAGTGGCTCTGGGTGGATGGGTTGGCGTGGGGCATAGAGAAGCGACGTGAGATCATATGAGGGTGGTTGCGAGGCATTGGGACAGTCGAAAACAGAGAGACAGAATTGGTGGAGGTTCGCCGAAGCGGGGCTCCAACGAACTACGAAGGAGGGATTAACGGCTAAATCACACAATCAAAAGCTGAAATAAATGCATAAATAAACCTAGGACTATTGCTTATGCTAAGAAAAGCAATAAAAGGGTACCTCACAGCCAAGAGCCAGGAAGAAGGACCTCACGACGAGCCTTCACCGGAGATGGTGGAGCTGGCCTTCAACTTCATCCAAATCCACCGCAAAAGGAGTAGGGAGGAGGCTATCACCCTCCTCTATCCACAACACTCGAGAGGAGGAGATGAATCTCGGTCCAAGGGGTTCAAATTCGAGAAGGGAGCTCAGATTGGTTTTTGTACAATGTGACCGACGAGGCTCAAAGAATGAGGAATCACGAGCATTGCAACGATGCACTACCCAAGATGAGCAATGGGCGTGTAAGCTCGATCAACGATGAAGGAAAGTCGTGAAGAAGGCATCGCGAAATGGTGTAAGGAGCATCCTCAAAAAAATCAAGAAAATAAGAAAAAACATGGTCTGACAAGAGGCAAAGGCGTTGGACAGAGAGTTGATCGCGGGTCAATCTCTGTGGCCACCTTGTTGGTCGACGTGGACTAACCAGGAAAAAGCATGGAGAAATATTTCAAAAGTCAATTAAAAATAATAATCGATTTTATAATTTTAGGTTATAAAATAAAAAATATTTATTATTTTTTAAGGTATTTTATTATGATTTTTATTTATTTTTTCGACGTCTAGAATTACAAGTTCCTTTTTAGGGCTACATATAAGTATATTTATTTATGTTTTAATGTATTTTATTTTTATTTTGTATTTTTGATTTTATTAATTTAGTTTTTTATTTTCTATATTCATAACTTATTTTTATAGACTTAAATATAATTTTATTTATTTTTTTGATATATTATATACAATAAAATAAATAAATATATTTATTATATATGTATAGATATAGATATTTTACCTATGTATTTTATGCAAGTATTTTATTTTAATATTTTATTTGGTAATTTATTACTGTTTTAATATGTACATATATTATATATGATATTTACACAATTATAAAAATACAAAATTATAAAATAATGAATAATAACTAAAATGAATATTTTAATCGGATAAAGTATACAATAGGTGTCCAAAACCTAACTTTCACACCGTAACTCCAAAAAATATGAAATCACTTCATTAAATAGCTTATTAAAAGTTATATACAAATAAAGATGATTTTGATATATTTTGAGTTTTTATTTGAGAGATTTGGGTTTGGGAAGTTGGGGTTTTGAAATTTTAATCAGACTGTAACTTTTTATCTGTATATTATTTTCGTATGAAATAAATTTTGTATTTTTCAATATTTTATTATCTAAAACTTTCATGCACAAAGTTTATTTATTTGAAGTATAAAAAGGGGAACTAAAAATAGGTCCCAAAAATGAAGGAAAATAAATAAAATAAAAGGGATTTTTATTGTATTTTGGACCCTTATCCCCCCCTACTTTATTCCTTGTCGACCTAGTCATCGAGATGCCTAGGTCTCAGGGTTTAGGGTCATCAAATATTTTCAATATTTTATTCTTTTTCTCTTCTTTTCTTCATTCTATAATTTTGGCATTAAAAAATTATTTTATACACTATTTACACAATAATGCATGGATGCTAAAATGCATGAATTAAGGGTACTTACACGCATTTACTAGGCTATTTAAGGCCAAAAAGATAGAATAAAGGTGATGAAATGGAGATTCATCGGTCTTCTAGATCTGGATGTTAGATTGGATCTCATTATCCAAGTCACTTTACATGAAATATACAATCACATTATCCTTATCTCCAATTATTCGCGGCGAAGGCACACTATTCTTAAAAGAGTTCAAGAATAGTTGTATTATTCACAATATCTGAGCATTGGAAAATAAAGTGAAATATTGATAACTAAATTGGATTTAACTGTCATAAGTAATGTGGATGTGATTCATATTATTTAGACATGTGTACAGAGATATATTATATTATTAAATAAGATTTAATTACATAGATGAAATTAGCATGGATAGTACTATCCATAATAATTATTTATAATGTGTATATGATCCAAAATATAATAGAAAGAATTAAGTGCCAATGAGATTCCCAATTTAATTATTAATGTTAATTGGATTCAAATTGTACAATTAAATGTAAGTGTGATTTACATTTATTTTTAGATGGTTTAATATGATTCAAAAATATCAATAGCATAATTATAATATCACAAAATTTGAAATTATTCTGGTGATAAATCAATTAGAAAATAAGCAACACAATTTATACTCGTGCAATATTTGATTGCACCTCATATTATGAAAAGGAGAAGGCTTCTTCTTCTAATATGGGTGGGTGACCATGGTGGAACCAACCATGGTAGTCGTCGACACCATAATTGGAAGGAGGCTACCCCTAATCCTATTATGTATGTAGCTAATTGATTTGCAATAGTAAGAGATTGGCTCTTAATTTAAAACAATAAAGATAACCTAGGAGATTATATTTTAATCTCAGTCATTGATTAACATTAGGAGTACATTAGGAGTACATCCTGGCCATCCAATTAATTATAAAAGAGAGCCTATCCCTAGATCTCTTAGTACATGCAATTGTTGCAACAACAAATCTCTCTCTCTCTGTCTCATACCACATGTATACTCTCTCTCTCTCTGTCGCATGCCACATGTATACTCTCTCTCCCCCGTCCAAATCATAACAACCATCCCCCTTTATTTAATAGTAGGCCAGGTAATTTTGGGGTCTGAAATGTCCCCTTAGGATTCAAACCCGAGTACTTTAAGGAGTAGGCACATTGGAAATGATTGTCATCACGCTGTTGTCGTGCTGCAGGACTAATTGCTCATTCATCTTTGTTTTCTTCAGTGCCTCATGCTATTGAAGAAGGTGGTAAATTTTATATGATGAAATCAGGAGATTCTCTGTACGAATCATCACTTTGGATTGCGGGAAGCATGTGTCTCATCCAGACGCCCACAAGTGCTATCTACGTCGGATAAGACTTGAGATAGGTGGTCTCTTAGAGACTCGTTGATCATGATCATGCTTCAAGAGGTAATTTTATTACTCGTGTGATCATGATAAAACAACATGGGAATTGTTCCCATGCTATATAGATTCATCAAATATACTAAATTTCATTGCATAATCTAATAGTATGATTAGTCAACCTAGATCAGATATGATTCAATTTGCATGCTTCCGTAATGCACGAGACTTTAATCCTTGCCTACACTTGTTGGAGGTTGTAGCAAGAAAGAGATAAAAAATCTCAAGGTAATGTTGTCCAAGGAGTTTGAGATGAAGGACTTAGGTCTAGCAAAAAAATCATTGAACTTCATATTACCAGAGATATGAAGAAACAAGAAGTTGAAGATTTGATAAGCTTATACTGGTCTGTAGGCATAGAAGACAATATTTGATTGCACCACATATTAGGAAAAGGCTTTGTTTTCTAATATGGGTGGATGACCATGGTGGAACCCACCATGGTAGTGGCCAACATCATAATAGAAAGGAGGCTACTCCTAATCATATTATGAATGTAGCTAATTGATTTGCAATAGTTGGAGATTGGCTCTTAATTTACAATAATAAAGATTACCTAGGAGATTATATTTTAATCTAAATCATTAATTCCCACTAGGAGTACATTAAGAGTACATCATGGCCATCCAATTAATTTTAAAAGAGAGGCCATCCCTAACTTTCTTAGTACATGCAATTCTTGCAACAACAAATCTCTCTCTGTCTCAGACCACACGTATGCTCTCTCTCACTCTCTCTCTCTCCAAATCGTAGCGACCATCCCACCTTTTTTAATAGTAAGCCCAGTAATTTTGGGGTCTGAAACGCCCCCCTTGGGATTCAAACACCGGTCCTTTAAGGGGTAAGAACACTGGAATTATCGTCGCGCTGTTGTCGTGCTGTTGGACTGATTGCCCATGCATCTTTGTCTTCTTCGGTGCCTCGTGCTATTTAAGAAGGTGGTGGATTTCATATGATGAAATCAGGAGGTTCTCTATATGAATCATCACTTGGATTGTGGGAAGCACGCGTCTCATCCATGCATCCACGAGTGATCTCTACATCGGATAAGACTTGAGATAGGTGGTCTCTTCTCTTATAGACTCATTGATCGTGATCATGGTTCAAGAGGTAATCCTATTACTCATGTGAACATGATGAAACAACATGAGAATTGTTCCCATGCTATATGGTTTCATAAGATATTGTAAATTTCATTGCAAGATCAAAAAGTATGATTAGTTACCCTAGATCAGACAAGATTCAATCTGTACGCTTCTGCAATGCACGAGACTTTAATCCTTGCTTAGACTTGTTGGAGGTTGTAGCAAGAAAGAGATAAAAAATCTCAAGGTAATGTTGTCCAAGGAGTTTGAGATGGACCTAGGTCTAGAAAAAAAATCTTTGAACTTCATATTACCGGAGACATGAAGAGCAAGAAGTTGAAGACATGTTAACCTTATATGTTTTGCAAGCATAGAAGACAATATTTTATTGCACCACATATTAGGAAAAGGAGAAGGCGTCTTCTTCTATTATGGAAGGATGACCATGATGGAACCAACCATGGTAGTCGTCAACACCATAAAAGGAAGGAGGCTACTCCTAATCCTATTGTGTATGCAGCTAATTGATTTGCAATGGTTAGAGATTGGCTCTTAATTTACAATAACAAAGATTACCTAGGAGATTATATTTTAATCTCAATCATTGATTCCCATTAGGAATACATTAGGAGTGCATCCGGGCCATCCAATTAATTATAAAAGAGAGGCTATCCCTAGCTCGCTTAGTACATGCAATTGTTGCAACAACAAATCTCTTTCTCTGTCTCATACAACACGTATACTCTCTCTCTCTCTCCAAATCGTAGTGACCATCCCCCTTTTTTAATAGTAGGCCCGATAATTTTGAGGTCTGAAGCGCCCCCCTTGGGATTCAAACCGATGTCCTTTAAGGTGTAGGCACACTGGAATTGTTGTCGTGTTGTTGTCGTACCGCCAGACTAATTGCTCATGTATCTTTATCATCTTCGTTGCCTCATGCTATTGAAGAAGGTGGTGGATTTCGTATGACAAAATCAGGAGGTTCTCTGTACGAATCATCACTTTGGATTGTGGGAAGCATGCGTCTCATCCACATGCCCACAAGTTCTCTCCAAAGTGGATAAGACTTGAGGTTGGTGGTCTCTTCTATTAGATACTCATTGATCGTGATCATGCTTCAAGAGGTAATCCTATTACTCGTGTGATCATGATGAAACAACATATCAATTATTCCCATGCTATATGGTTTCATCATATATTGTAAATTTCATTTGCACAATCTAATAATATGACTAGTCAACCTAGATCAGATACGATTCAATCCACACGCTTCTGCAATGCACGAGACTTTAATCCTTGCCGACACTTGTTGTAGGTTGTAGCAAGAAAGAGAAAAAATTTCAAGGCAATGTTGTCCAAGGAGTTTGAGATGAAGGACCTAGGTCTAGCAAAAAAATCTTTGAATTTCATATTACTAGAGACATGAAGAAAACGAAGTTGAAGACGTTAAGCTTATAATGGTCTGCAAGCATAGAAGACAAATGAACACTCACACTAACTATCGACGATAATCAAAATATGAACATGTAGCATGTAATACAAATCAACCTTCAAGTGGGGGATTGTTGGGATATATTTTATAAAGATTGATTGACTAAGAGATGATGTAGGGGATTGCTAATCTGGTTGATCTTCTTCGTACCTTCTCATTAGCTGAGAATTGATGGGTTACATTGTTTAGATACTCGATTCCCTCATGTATTCAGATTGGCTGAGAGCTAATGGGATGCATTGTTGAGATGCCTGTTCCCCCTGTTGTATTCTAGTTGACTAAGAGCTAATTGAGTAGATTGATGAGATGCCTGATCCTACTGCATCATGATTGGTGGAGAATTGATGGTGGGGTTTGTTGAATATAATTTGTATTTTTTTTACAGTATAAAAGGGGCCTTGAGGACACTATACATTGTTCAATCATCTAAGAAACAATAGAGAGAGACTATTGTGAGCAAGTAGAGCAGGCACATTACCGAACCACTATAAATCCTTATCGTGTGCGATTGTGTGTGACTTTCTTCTCTGATTATTGTCCTATTTGTATGGTGCCTAATCGGATCGGTCACCAACAATGAATACACAAACTAGAGTGCCACAATGTATAGGAGTATCAAGGTCCTTGTAGGAGAATGAAATGAGGAGGAAATCATTGAATTCATGGTGGACGTAGGTTGTAAGGAGAACCTTGAGTAATAGTGACCTCTCCTAGTAAAGGCCAAAGCCACTAAGATGAGGAAAAGGTTTTGCCCTTTACGTGAATTGCTATAATCTTTAACAAAAGGTAAAAAAATAGGGTTCATAACCGCATCACCTAAAATCAATCTCATCATGGATTGAAATTATTACTCAAACCCTGAACAAATCTAACTAGGGTGGAGTGTGCCTGCTTCTTGGGTTTGTGTGAGGACATATAAGGAAAGTCGCTGACTTCCTTGTAATGATTAACATGTTGGGTGAAGGTCTTCGACGCCCACAACATTAGGAATCTAGTATCTAGATGGTCTCACCTGAAAAAGTTTCATCCCAAGTTTGGATTGTATATAATATAAGTAATTGAAGAGAGGGAATGATCTTATTTCTCAGTTGGCTAGCAACATACAAATGTGTGACAATCCGTATATAACCAAGTGAGCGACATTGTCACTTGATCCAATTTGGAATTATTCGTAGTTCGATCCTTTTTTCTTTGTTCTTAAGTAGCCTCCGGTTTTTTTTTGCTGAACTATGAAACATATGTGCACGAGTAAATAAATTAAGAAATATAATTACAAATTGAGTAGAAGTCATCGAAGGAGGCATACTCTATCCTGGGTGGTATGAACTCCAAGGGACGGGATTCCTTTATGAACAACATACTCAGCATCGACAACTCCAACCTTTTTTCTTCGATCACCCTGGATCACATATAGTGTTATTTTGCAATCTATATTATTCTTAAAAACATTAGTAATAAGTTTCAGTCTTTCAATGGTTTAAATGTTACCTGAACACAATATCCCAGCTTATAGTCTAGCCCCCAAGCATGAATCAAATCGTTCTAAACCAAAATAGGAAATGCTCACTCACTGGTTAAGCTAAACCAAAGTGGTAGTGAACGGATCAACAAAAGAAATATCAACCTGGAGTAACTGCCACACACACCTCCACGAAGCTCTTGAGAAGACAGGAGCCATCATTTCGACCCATCTGAAATTCACATTTCAGTAAGTAAAAGAACAATGGACACCAAAGACAATAGAATTAAAATCATATTGCAAGTATATTATATCGAAATCAAGCACTTCGCATATTTTATCGGAGTTTTATGGGCTTATAAGTTATGCCTGTGATGCAATATACATGTAGCAAAGGCAGTAAGATCATTACCCTGTACACGGAGGGCTTGTACTATTCTCGTAGCATCTCACATGACCAGAGGCCTTGTAAATCCTTCTGCTTATGGAAATTCCCAATTTTCATCGAGGGTTTGTGATTAAATTAAGAACAACATTCATGTTTCATATTTGAGATTGTATCAGGAAACTAACCTATGCACTCTTGCTCTCCTTGAACGTGAGGTAATTGCATGATGCACCTCTGACCGTTTAGGGTCTAAGGCAGGCTGTGATATTTCCAACCCTTCCTCCTGTATAATGTCCAAGTACCTGGAATACATTCGTATTTATTAGAGTTCCTAGTGGACCATCGACTAGAAGTAGAAAAATTAGGCCAACATATAGGTTTGATTAAGACAGTCTCTTTTAAGCACGCCATGAATGATCACATTGATTAAATCAGAATTTTAAACTAAACAGTGTAATTGAATAGTAGATCCAATGTTTATTAAAACAAAATGGAGTTTCCTATAGTTGACAATGAAAGAATGAATCATAAATTAAAATCAAGAAAAAATTGGAGAAATAAAAAAATTAAGCATTCTACAGGGGAAGAACGAAAGTAAGAGTAAGGATTTTGAAAACATAATCACATAACGATTAAATAATGTCCGAACAACCAATGGGAGCAAGTAAATTTTTAGGGTATTTATCACTTGTGGCCTTCTTAGCTTATGCAATATCAATTATGCCCCTTCCTTTTTTGTAATATCAGTTGTAGCAATGACTTCTTACAAAATTCACAGTTCTTCCCTTATGAAAAATCAATTATGACCTTACTTTACCTTAATGGAAGTGCATAACTGTGATTTTTGTAAAAGGTTAAAGGAACAATTGATATTTAAAAAGGGAGGAGTATAGCTGATATTGCATAAGTTATTAAGGGCAGAAGTGATAACAACCTTATTTTTTAGCGATACATGCTTTTTGTATCTGACGCCGAAACTCCTATCCATAGACCTCAAGACGCCTGAAGCCATGATACCTAAGAAGAAGTTAACTTGTTATAACATTTGTGTCAGTTAATTACTATAGTTAGGGTTGGGCATCGGGACGGCTCATGTCGTGTTTGAGCTGATTCGGCCCAAGATCATTTAAGTATATAGGCTAAGGGGTCAGGCATAGGCCTATTTTATTTTCAAATTTCAGGCCCAAACTCAAACCCGACCCAAACAAAATGGGTCGGATTTGTGCCGGGCCGACTCAATTTAACACCTATGTGCACCAATATCATGCGTTCCATTCTTGTTGCATTTGTCTGGTTATTTCTTATGCATGTGTGCATGTTTAAGACTTTAAGTACGCTAACTAATTCGTGATTTTGACATTAGTTGTATATTGGAAATAGAATTGTGGTAAAAAGATATGACGACTTAAACCTCCATTCAATTCATCATTGCGTATTCTATTGTAGATGCGAGCACTATGACCCAATACGGATTGATTACTTACATTTGTACATGCTCTAACACTTGAGGACGCATATTTTCTTCTTGCATATTAATTTAATAGTCTTGCATATTAATGTAATAATGTAGTCAATCCACACTAATGCATATGATTATTAATTGGTCTAAGTATTTATTTTGCACTCGAAATAAGGATATGAAAGTTAGAACATGGTATTTGGAATAAATTTGAATATACTAGATATAATTATATCGTATAGGTCGTGCTATCGGGCTTGCGGGTTAGGACCGTCTAAGGCACGAACTCGACCCGATAATCAATACGGGCTCATAGTGGAGCTCACGGTCCACCCACTAAATTTTAAGTTTGGGTTTGAGTCGGTTTATACGGACCAGATTTTAAGCCGAATTGGGCCGGCCCAACCCAATGCCCAACCCTACCTATAGTAGAATCCTCATTACCAATTTCACTAAACCCAAGATCAAAGTAGTTTATTAGATGGTCTTTATTTGACCATCTACTTAGTATCGCAAGAAGTACTACTTAATTTGATAGTTGTGCTTAATATAACGAGATTCGGATGGGGCAATGTACCTACCACCATATATCTTCAAATATTAAAAGCAAAATAAGCATATGATCATTTGAATTTGAAGAGCAAAAGTTCGAATACGCGGGTACCGTTTAGGATGAAAATTTTCTACGTCAAGATCTTCGTCCCACAAGAAGACATAGGAGTATTCAGAAACTATGTCCGGGTGCAAGAAGCGTTTGGCAAACCACCTATAGCAGGAAATACATGGCATGCTTATCACCAATATCAATAATATAGGATGTTCGTATACTAGAAGATCCAAATTCGTATAAATTTAATTTTGAGCCGTTCATTGATATATAATTGGAAGATCAATGATTATGATTTACCATTTAGTTTGATTTGCTGCACCAACATGGATTACCATTCCCGACCAATTGAAGTCTTTCCATTCGTCAACGACGCCATCATAATGGAAAAGCATGACAGTGAACTTGCTTGATAGGAACTAAAACAGTGTGTGAGATATAATTGTGAAAAAAACAATTATCTTAAGGAAAAGAAAGATGAAACATAATGGCAATTGAATACTTTGTCTACTATTTTGTTTACTTCTTCCTTTTGTTTAATCCCAACAGGCAAAGCCAACAAGCACTTTGGGGTTTCCAAATTTCCCTGCGAGGCATGCACATCAGAAGTCTATTATTTTACTGCAAAACTCCAAATTACTATGATGAAATAAATTGCAAGAAAACAAATCCACCAAGAAATGTATAATTTTACCCATTCACAAGATCGTGATGTAGCTTGTAACTTGGAATAAACAACCCATGTAAGTTGGCCTTGAATTACTAAGGGCTTCATATATGTTATGGTATAAGATGCATACTAAGCAAGAGAATCCGACTCTAATCACAACTTAATCAATCGCTAGTTAAGTTTGAAGCAGGGTTTAAAACGTCGGATCGGACGGCCAGTCGGACTGGTTGGACCGAGAACCGATCTCGACCCGATCGGTTCGGTCGGTTTTATGAATTAAATTTAAAAAAAGAAAATAAAAAACCGGTGGTCGGATCGGGTTGATCCGAGTGGTCTGACCGGGTTGATCCGGATTGACACAGTTTTGATGGTTTAGTATTTTTTCAAAAAAATAAAGGTTTAAATAATAAATTAATATGTTTTTTTATCACTTGTGCCCTTCTTAACTTCTGCAATTTCAGTTATGTCCCTTTCATTTTTGGAATATAACATGTGCCGCTACTTAGAGTAATTTTCTAGAAGCAACTATAAATAAATTATTATAATATTATATTCATATACAATGTTAGAATATGTGAATATCTTTTGTAGAGTTTTACTCGAAATAGATAATCATGTTATTCTGTTGAAAGATTTGACGTTTTAAACGATTATTTCATTGATATATAAATACATATTTACATATATGTATCCGGGTTTATCGGTTCAAAAAATCGGTTCGACCGGTTGGACCAGTAAATTAAGTCCGGTCTGATTTTTTCTGAGTCGATAGGAATGATGACATCATGCTGACATCATCAACGATCCGACGGTTTGGACTGATGGTTTGACCCAGTTGGACCAAACTGAATACTGACCGGTTCATTGTTCGGTCCGATTTTTAAAACCTTGGTTTGAGGTATATTCCTAACCTAATAGGTAATTGTCCCGCATCAAAACCTAGATATTATTTTGAGAATTGAGTTTTAATAGGATGGGAACAACTAAAGATGGTGCACATGGATCTTAAGTCCAGATTTTCAACACCTTCTCCGTTACTACTGGGGACGGAGCCAGAACATCAGTGAGAAAGGGCACAGGCTATAAAAATATGTGCGTGTATGCGTATTGCATTACCATGAATTTTGAATGTCACCTTGTTAATTAGCTTCACATACATCAGAAGAACTATAATGAAATAAAGTCAATGATAATATAAAACTAAGTAAGCTTTTTAAAGTATATAATTAATTTGATTTATGCATGGCAGCTGTCAAGTGCACTCTACCGCATCTTTTGTAAAGATACTTTTTTCAAATAATAAAAAAAGCAATTATAATTAGATTTAACATATTGATATTTATATTATAACTTTAATATACGCGGATCTTTCTCTAGATAAATCTAAATATAAATTAATTTGATATTGTCACTACCCAAATAAAAAATTATTAAACAATTAGGCTTGTAAATTTAAAAAAATCACATAAGATGATTTCTTTTAAATTAAATAATGTGTTTTAAAAGACTTCAATTGAAGATATAGCGCACATGATATAAACAAATCTAAATGGATACAACATATTTTTTGATCACATGCAATCATATGATAGACATCTGCTAAACATGCCTTGGTCTTCCCTCAGTCTCTATCTTCGCTTGCTTTATTGCTCGTTTGACTCGACTATATGTCTGATCATGTAAAGTAGAAGGATAGCTAACAAATGACCCCAATATTTGGTGGGGGGTTAGAGGGGACCCTAATCAACAAGTTCTTAATGTGTTTTGTGGCTAAAGCATGTTTCTCATAACTACATGGCTCAGTTAAAGATCCTACATTTTATCAGCATTCCAACAATAGATTGATAGAAGTTAAAAAATCTCAATTACATTGTCCTTCATTAGCCAAAAGTTTCTAAGAGCTTGGTGGTAGATAGGTTACATATGGTTAAAAAGGTTCAAACATAATGATAATTAAAAAAATTTGTCAACCAGTTCAACATTAGACTTACATAATTCATATCAATTGATGAGCATATAGATTCTTCTATAAAAGATGTCTATACTAATTATCTAATTATTCTAGAATGAATAGACACTCCAAAAAAATGACTTTTAGAGGGAGATATTTTTATCCAAATGAGAGGGTGTAAAGGATCAAAACAAAATTCATTAGACAAGACTTTATCTATAAGTAAGTAAGAATGTTTTTAAATGTTCCAAGGAAGGAAATTATTTAGAAACCCTTACAAAAGTTAACTTTAAGTGATAGGAGGTGAAATGAAGTTATTCATAATCAATGGATTCATTGGTTTCATTCAAAAATGAAAGGAATTCTAGCCTCTCATTTCATGGATAACACGAAAAGAAACTGATCAAATCTGTAGGGAAATGTTATCGTAATCTTTTATATATTAATAGAAGTTATTGATTTTTATTTTCTAACTGAGATTAATGAATGAATTTACTTTTAAGGTCCCTTTGTACAATTGGGGTTATGTACCATGGCCATCTTGATAGTCAAACAACTGTTGATTCAATGTTTGAATCATAGAGGCTGGTGCCTGGATGATATCTAAAGTGTTAGACTAGAACTCATCTAGCACCGTCAAATCATTGTTGAGAAAGGATCTGCAGCTTGAGAAGGAGATGACAATCCTTACTCCAATGGGTGATATCCAACCTACCTCTTGATGCAGGTCCTTGTAGCCATGTGGGCATCATTCGAACCATTTCTACAATAAATGTTATTGTAATCTATTGATATATCAATAAAAGTTAATGATTTCTTTTACTCTTGATCTAAGATTAAATGAATGAATGCACTTATAAGGTCCCTTCATATAATTAGGATTATGTACTATGGTCATCTTAATGATCATACAATTGTTGATTCAAATGTTGAATCATAGAGGCTAGTGCTTGGATGATATCTAAGGAGTTAGATTGAGGATTCATTAAGCACCGACAAATGATTGTTAAGAAAGGATCTCCAGCCTAAGAATGAGATGTCCTTCTCTAAAGGCTGATATCTGACCAACCTCTTGATGCAGGTCCTTTGATTAGGAATAGAGATTCACATGTGTCAAATATGGTAGGTCAAAGAGTTACTTAACGAGGTCGAAATAACCAAAGACCTATCTCGTATACTATCACGATTAAGGCACCAATCCTTTGACAAGAGACATATGTAATACTAAATGTCCGAGTGTGTGTATTAGGCAGACCATCAGGTTGATGACCTAACTAGGTCTATACACCTACAAGAGTGTGTATATTAGGCATACCATTATCTTTGAATTTTAGTGACTCCTCTCAATAGATAAATAGTGTTGGACATTTATCTTAACGTGATTTTGATGTAGTGAGAAGATTAGATTTAGAGTTTGATTTGATGAAACATCTTTGAGAGGTTTCTGAGATTTGTATTTGAAACATGATCTCAATATCCAAATCATATACAAGAAATGTACAATCATCTTGTACTTATGTCCAAGTATCCACGGAGAAAGCACATTATTCTTTAAGGAGTTCAAGAATAATTCTTTTATTGAATGATGTCTTTGAGCATAGGAAATATTGATAATTATATATGATTTAATAATCATGAAGAATGTGAATGTGATTCCTGTTATTTGGACATATGAGAATAGTCATCGTAGATAATTAAATGTGATTTAATTATTAAGGATATGATTAATGTGGATATCACTATCCATAATAATCTTGGATACTATAAATATGATTTATAATATGGTAGAGAGATTTATTTGTAAATATTATATATTTAAATGTTGATGTGAATTGGATTCACATTAAAAAATTAGTTGTAAAATCAATTTATATTTTATATTGGATAGTTGAATAAGATTGATAATTGTCAATGGCATGACTGAAATTTTTAAAAGATAACATGGAATATTTTTTGTGAATTTTTATGCAACAAATGTTATTGAATTTTTATATGGATTAATGGATGGGGTAATTCCCTCCTATAATAGAGTAGATGTCCACCTTGATTTGGTCAAGGTGGACGTCTATTATTAGAAATGAGATTGTCCTCTTTCTAGTTATCCATATGTAAATTATTTAATGTAAATTGAATTATCTTGAAAGTATATATTTGATTTATCTTAAATTAATTAGTTGTTGCAAATTAAAGAAACATTAATCATGGTTATTGATTAGAGATTAGGAGTGCATACTATAAAAAAATGGTAGGGCTTGCCCTTTCAAATACACAACTTTAACCCATTGAGTTGAAACCTCTCTCTCTCTCTACCATTCTCATATACAAGTCCAAACTCTCCATCTCTCTCTCATTATTGTGGTCATCCACCATATTGTGGTAAAGAGCCTTGTCATCACTGCCATGTCATTGTGCAGCTACGACGACTTCTCATGAGGAAAATCACAGATTTCATGAGGCAAAATCAGGAGGTTCATTGCTTGGATCTTCAACTTGGATTGTGGGAAGCATGCCTCTCATCCATGTGCTCGCAAGTGCATTCGCTGATCGATCAGACTTGAGAAAGGAGGTCTCTTGCTTTAGAGACAAGCGATCATAAAGACACTCCAAGAGGAAATTCTATTACTCGTTTGTGATCTTGGTGAAATGATTTGATAAGTGTTCTCGAATCATATGGTTTCATCATTTACATTATGTTTTAAATTCCATTGCCCCTAGCAACTAGTATGACTAGTTGCCCTTGGTTATATTCGATGTGACCTTCATGCTTTCATGATGTGTTAAGGCCAAAACCATAGCCTTCAAGTGGTATTTGAGCCTTGGTTAAGGGTCTTGGATGTGATCAAAGCCCTTAGGGAATAAGGTTTTGTATATCAGATGTGTGGGGACTCGTGTTTTTTACATATGATGCAAGTTTTGAATAATTTTTCGCTAAAAAGAAAATATGATGTTTATGCATTATTTGGATGAGTTTTTTGAACATAAAATGTATTTAGAATGTCTAAATATGTCCCCAAAACAATGGACAATTTTTGTCTCCAAAGGTGCATAAATAAAATCTCGAAAAGTCTTCAAAGTGACATTCTTTTACATGTGTTCAAGGATTTGTAATAAAGTTATCTTTGGTTATTGATTTCCTGTCATTAAATATGAAATAAATATTTTAATTAAGTAGATAATTAAAATCAACAGATCGCATAATTTTATCTCATGTGATTCCAACTCAGTTTGCCCTACAAATTCTATATTTAGTGGAGATGGATTGGATGATAATGAGATCATCGAACTTACTTTTTAAATTGTATTTCTCATTCAATAAAAAAAATATTAATTTGTCCTCATTCGTTGATGCATAATATTTATGATGATATTTGATTAAACATCAATGATTATTGAATGATAGTTTCATGACAAAATCCTAGTTTATTCTACAATAGTTTTAGGACAACTTTTACATGCAAAACCAAGAACATGTTTGCTTGATAGAACTAGAAATTTAATATCTTTAAAAATATTTTAAGATGCTTAATATTTCTGAGCGATTACTATATATGTATCATGCCCGTTACCAAGAGCATGTAAATGATAAAACTTCTTAGTACAATTTGTAACAATTATGTTATCTTGAATTGATTTGGTGATGGTGTCTAGGTCATGGATATGCTAAGGAGTTACTTAATTGGCACTTTGCATTGCATAGGAAGCGCTACCTGTTAGCAAAACTTGTCTGACTTGGCTTGATCCATTTCAAGGATGGGTAGCTTGAGAAGTCTCTGCATTCTTTAATCAACTAACTGGAATAATACAATTATACAATGTGAGGGTGCATACTATATAATAGTATAAAACAAATCCTAATTGTTTGTTGGTTGATTGGATTATCTTTTAATTGATATGATTAAATCTAATTAGATCTAATAAAAATAAACACTCTATTATGAACATAGATGTAATTCCCTTAAAAGAATTAATCATGTGAATATGATTCATAATGAATAATTAAAATTTGAATGGGATATAAAGGATCATATAAATGACATCCATTGTCTCCTGTCAAGGCGAAGGATTCTGTCGCCATGGATTTTATGCTGGAGATGCATATCTGGAGTGATATATCCTACATACAAGAGAACATGGATCGAGCTCTTTGCTTCTCAAAAAAGTAAGTTTGTATGTATAGTGACCCCAATATTGATTTCTCAATTGAGGAGGTATTGGATTGCGCATAGTGAGTTCTATTCCTATTGATGGTTGATTCATTTAATAATGGGTCCACAACACTTTAGGGGTGGTGGGCCCGGGTGTTAAAGACCAAATTAGAAAATGCAAGTTGGACTTGAAAGGCGGAATGAGTTCCAACTTCTTTTTATCCAAGTTGCAGTTTTCATATAATTGGGATCTAAAAAAAGTAAAAAGGAGATCCCAGATATTGCTAGAGATATAAAGATAAGTATATCTCTTGCTTTTTATCTGATTTGGCAGGCATCTGGCCTTTTATACACATCTAGCATACATTAAGCTTCCCGTGGATAATCCACTAGTGCATGTAGCTTAAGTATTCACATCCTCAACCCTTTGAGGTGCCATCCCTCTGGATAGGTCAGTACCATATTTTAAGGGAAAGAAGCTTTACTTGGAGTTTTCCGAAAAAATGGAATATGTCCAAGGTGTACAACTAATGTGATGGTCTCAATGCCCT
The DNA here is from genome assembly GCA_037367405.1 of Ottelia alismoides. Lineage (NCBI taxonomy): Eukaryota > Viridiplantae > Streptophyta > Magnoliopsida > Alismatales > Hydrocharitaceae > Ottelia > Ottelia alismoides. Next base: position 329,062 of record JAZKJV010001004.1, on the reverse strand, counting down.
CTTCTCTTTTCTTCTGAACAACTTCAGAACTAAGATATAAGAGGCATCCTTGAGATCATATCTCAAGATATAGAACAACCAAATCATAAAATACTTATTATCATCCTTTTATCATTCCAAATAATTAGGATGTTATCTAAATTTAGCACGATGAACACAATGGCATCCCACTAAGCTTCACATGGTTCATCAATATTCTATCTGAAATCATAACATTTATAATTTCATCAAATGTAATGTTCCAACTACAGGAAGCATATTTGAGTCCATATATGGAGTTCTACACCTTTAATTCTCCAACAATAAATCCATGGGACTACTTCATATGAATATCCTCATTGAGGTATTCATTGAGGAATGCAATCTTGACTTCCATCATCCAGATATCATAGTCAAGTTGTTTAGCTATAGTTAGCAATATTATGATGAGTTTAAGCATGGTTACTAGAAAGCAAGTCTCATTGCAAGCGATGTCTTCTTTCTGTGTATAGCTCTTGGGATACGAGCCATGCTTTGAAGGTCTCGACCTTCTCGTCAGGTTATTTATTTTTCTTGAAGATCCATTTACACCTAATGGGTTTGACACCATGATAAATCTGCATTTCATCATCATTATTCATTTATTTTAGCTTAAAATCTCTTATAAAACACATGTATATAATATTAACTCCATATTCTTACTAACTTGCATCTGTGTGTAAATATTGTACACTTCCTACCATTTTAACGTAAAATAAATAAATAAAGAAAGAAAGGAAAAATAAAGAAAAGAACATTAAAAAAGGAAGACTGTATATATGTAATAGATACAGGCTGACCCAGACCCCGAGAGGAGGTCAAGACTTGATCCGATCGACCAAGAATAAAGTAGGGGGAGATAGGGTCCTTAATCAAAAAAATCCAAAAAAATGTGTGCCGTGTATATTTGTATACTACACTATTTTGTTTGTACATAAATTAACCTCAAACAAAATACTTTTCAAAACAAAAGTTGTAAATAAAAATATTTCCTAATTAATAAAAATGATTGCACAATCAGATCATGTATAGAATAAAAGCAACCACACTTGGAAAAAGCCATTAAAAAATAATTGAATGACCAATTACGCTCCATATGAACTCAAATTGAACCAAACTCGCTTACATTGTGTTCTAAATTAAATTATCTTTAAAATGGTTGAGATTGCATAATTTTTGGAGTTATGGTTGAAAAGTTAGTTTTCTAGGGTGGTTTATGTAATTTTCCTATGTATTTGTAAATATTTGTGAATATTTTTACAAATTATTTAAAATAAAAAAATATGAAAACAAAAAAAAATAATTTCCTTATTTGACTTTGTATATAGTGTATAATATGTTAGTAATATATATAGTTGCTATTCTTAAATAACCACCACAAAAAAATAAAAAATTAAAATTTTTTATTTAATTTATTTAAGTGACAAAAATACAAAAAAATTACTTTTTGTAAATAGTTTTAACTTTATCTCATTTCAAATTTCTTCTCTTATCTCTGATCTTCATTCAAAATTTCAAAAAAAAAAATCAAACTCCATTCTCCATCTATTAATAAGGCTCTCCCCCCTCATTTTCTCATGATCAATCTTTGGTGAGAGGAGCCCAATATCCGAGAGTATTCTTATCGTAGAAGGGTGCCTAGCCTCAGAGCCATCCGGTGACAGCGTGTCGGCCTTTATCGAGGCAATCATGGTCTTTTCCGCTCCTAAGGTGAGATCCAAATTTTTCCTCTTGTTTTTTTATCTTAGGTTAATCTTAGATTTATTTTCCGCCTCTTTATTTCATCGTCATTTTTTTATCTAGATCTTAGAATCCATCACGATTTGATCCGCCACCACTCGATTTTTCATTTCCCATCTCGATCTATTCACGTTCTTTTCTACCTCACATGATCTCTCACCTCCGACCATGCACGGTGGTCAGAGATCTGATTCCATCCGCCATTTTCCGCGGAACCACACTCGTTCACAACATCTATTTTGATTTTGGGATTGAGCCGTCATGCCCACATCCTAATTGTTTATAAAAAATAAAAATAAAAAAATTTCCTTCTTTCTAACATTTATTTTGCAGGACTAAAAAATAGAAAAAAATAAATAAAATTATAAAAAATCTCTCCGATTTCTATTTTTGAAAAATAAATAAATAAATTATTATTTCATTTTTATTTTACATTTGAAAAATAAAAGCCGCCAACCAACGGTTGCGCATGCCTGCAGCCCCGCTCCTGAGCACCGCCCCTCGTAGCACGAGCTCGCCGCCAACTACTGACGGCTGTCCGATGCCCGACCATCGTGCCTTCACCCCCGTGCGAGTGTCGACCTCCGCTGTGCGATGCCATCTGCCCAGTGGCACTGCACTGGTCGTTGACGACCAACGCAGCACGGGCTGGTCCCCGCCTCCACCGCGGTGCGGTTTGGCCGCAACCCCACATCGACCTCTGCACAGACCTCGTGCAGCCTTCTTCCCACCAGTGTGCATACCATCGCACGATCTCCCTCACCGCCTTGAGCGCCGCCACAACGCAGGAACACTACAGCTCCACATCATCGATGACCGTCGAATCCCTACGCGAAGAAGCACCCCAATCACGTCATCTACAAGCTCTAGCCTGCCACGAAACCCGTACCGCTCCAACTGCCAACAACCACCCTTCCTAGTTGAAGAGCAGGGGCGACAACCCCCTTTTGATGGTTGAAGAACAAAGAACGAAGAAGGGAACCTTTGGGGAATACTAAAAACAATTGGGAAAATTTTACTAAGTTCCTAAGAGGTATCTGAAATTACAAAAGAGCCCTACCAGTTCAAGCTTTATATCTGGGCAAAATTACATCTATACCCACGGAAATATTCTGATAATTGCAAGGAAGCCCTTGCCAACTCCTAAAGCACGTTTGTTGCACGTACCATCTGGGTAAATTGCAACATCTCTTTGAATATTTTTTTCTTTTCATACAAGAAACTTTAAGATATTTACGTTTTAGTCCCTGTGCATCTTGACTATTTATTGGTTCGTCTTTTCATTGGAATAAATGCGGTATTTATTCTAAAAATTCTACAAAAAATTGTATATACTCCTGTTATGTGCATGCTCATTGCATAAATTTTTCATTTCATTTTATGTTCATTTGTTATTATTAAAAAATAAAAAATAGTATCCTTTTCTCTTCCTAAAATGCAAACATTCATAAAAATTTGAAAATTTCTCTAAAAATTCCAAAAAAATCGATTAATTTTCTTTCATTGTCTTTTGATTTCTGTGCAAATTTCATGTATTATCTATTTTCAAAGCCCAATAAAAATTAATATTAACAAAAATCTTCGAAAAATCACACAAAATTCTACAAAAATCCAAAAATCATGATTTGACTTCCTGTTTGTAGATATTTATCTATATTTTAGTGTAAAAATAATTTCCATGAGTTTTGTTCTCAAAATATTTTTATTGCAAATTACTCCAGGCTGTGCACTGTTTATTATTTTTGCCACTGTTTGATTTAAAAAAATACAAAAATATCTAAAAATTATACAAAAAATTCCCAAAAACATTTCAAATACTTTAAAACCCAAAAAACTTTCTCTAGATTTTTCTAAGCATTTCTGACTATTTGGAAAAATACAGAAAGAGTGTGGTGTACCTATTTCTTTCCTTGTGCATATTGTGTTTTTTTTAAATACAAAAAATTGTAAAATTAAAATAACTAAACATTTAAAATTAGAAATAAAAACATAAAAAATAAAAGGAAAAAAAATCACAAAAAATCTAAGATCGTTTGCCATTAAGATTCCATTTTCTCTTAATTGATTTTCGATTATCTGAATAACCCTGGGAATTATAGCCTCTCTGAGTTCGATCTTGTTGCTATACAGGTAAATGAGTAGCAAATATTTTTCTCGCTTCATTATTCTCCTATAATTATTTTTGTAGCTTGAGAAGATTTTTTTTGTTTGTTGATGCTTGATTAAGTTGCAACTACATTGTTCATAATTTATATAATTAAAACCTCTCAAAAAGCGTGAAGCAACAAAATGTCATAGTTGCGAAGGAGGCAAGAGGAGGGTAGTTAGGTTTCTCTTTTGACCTGCTATTTTTGGTTGTAAATATCTATTTATATTTTGCCATATTATTCCATTGTTCATATTCACTGTATTTATTTTATTTTTCTTACTCATATTTGATAATTGTGTTTCTTACACATTCTCTTTTCTCTTTTTCTTATGAGGGCCCGTGGAGCGAAGGAGGTGATCCTAGGAGAGCCGAAGCACCCAAGCGAAGCGGAGGTGGCTTGATTCTTCACCAAGCCGCAGGATAGCTTGAGAAGAGGAGAAGAAGAATTGAAGGAGACCCCAAAAATTAGACTTTTTTTTATTTTTTTCTAGCATTTGAACCCTTGTAAATGGACATTCATTTGTTGCAGGGTCTATTTCGCCAAGTGCCGGTGCACTTGGGGGATCTCATCGATTTTTTTTCATCGCCTTATTTTCCTTTGTTTCATGCAGATTTCGTGAGCTACCATATTGATTGCTTAAATTAATTTGCTTGAGCCATGTAATTAATTAGGTCCATACACCCTAACCAATTATTTCTATATCTACAGATTAGAGCGTAGTTGGATTTAGTCAAATTAACCTGTTCTTTCCCGTTAATAGAAGCTATTGTTAGGACAGTTCACTTGCATTTGCATATAAGTTAGTTTATTTTTCGGTATTTCAATTCTGCGCGGATCACTTGCATGTAGAGTGCTGGCGACAAGGTATGCATCTCTAACCCCTGCATGCATCATTGTGTTTAATCGTGCATTGGTGTTTCTGATTTCCTTCCTTGTTTTCACTCACATAAGTTAATAAGGAAATTGGACACTCGGTAGGCGATTCATTGAAAATACTCAAATCAAGTGATAACTGCCTAAAATCAGGACTGCTAAAGAAAACTCGACCATAAAATAAACGTAAGGAAAAATATTTATTTTGGGGAGAGTAACCCCCTCATTAGTTGGTTTGCTTGAGTGAGAGAGTGACCCTTAAACTAGGATAGAGCCACGCCCCAAACTTTCTTTAGACTACTGTCTTGCGATTAGTTGTTCTCTGGTTAGGACTTCACTGGGTAGCCGGTAATCGGTCCGGAATTTCCTTAGCAGAGTGGGAAGATCAGGTAGCCGGTAAATGGTCCGCACCCAAACATGCTGGGAAAAACTAGTTGTGAGATTGGGACAGTCTCCTGGGAGCATTTTGTTCCTAACAGCTCGCTTTTAATTGTTATGATAGATTGTATTCTCATCCAACTCTAAAAATTGACAAGATAATTGACTAAAACTTCACGGTCTGCACATTGCGTTGAGTTGGTGAATTGGAGGTTTGTATTGTGTTTGATTGCTTGCGTGCATACTAGATCCTTCTATGTATTTGCGTCTTTTTCACCGCATATTTTGACTTGACCCTCGTGCTCTCCTATTCCCATCTTTTGTTTCAGAGATGGCCGACTGGAGTAATTTTAATCCGATCTTTGCGGATACCTCGTACCCTCCAGCCGATCCACCTTCCTTTTTCCAGGAGGACTTTTCCCCTGATTTTTGTTCATATCTGCCTAACCCATTATTTCAGGAATTAGACGATGATTTTCACCCACCTCATTCCACTCACCTGACCCTATGATTTTGGTCACCTTTCATGGTGTCCACATTTAAGACCCTGAACCAGATGATGGAGCATATGAATTCAACGATTACCAATCTATTTAACATAACTAAGAGCCAGAACGCTGCTCCACTGTTTGAGGATATGGATTCACTTGAGGATAATCATCAGATCTTACAATCGCCCAAAATACAAAAAATGAGAAAATTTTAAAAATAAAAAAAGATATCAGGAGACACATTGTTGATTCATTTTCTGAGGAGAGGGCACCCACACCAAACCATTTTCCCACACAATCATTCACCACATGTCCCATCTTTGACCCCAAGGATTCCACTATACAGACTGCTCTTGGCAATCTTCGTGTATATGTTGATTCTGATCTCCTACCTTGTATGGAGGAGGTCCAAAACTCAAAAAAATGATGTCTGAACCTGAAGTGGTGTCCGCCCTTCATGAGATCATTAAAGCCCCACTTCACCAGGCCATGACCCATCTATCTGCTCCACAACACAAGAACAGAAAGCGGAGGAGCAGATCTGAGCATCACATCTTCACCATGGCACTGCATACTCCATCTCTCACCCTCCACATTTTAAGGAAGGGAACACTACCACACCTCTTGTGTGTTGCTCCATATCTAACTATTCTTATGATAACACTCTCCTTGACGACAATTCGTCAATCAATAAAATACCTTCTCTATGGTACAATCTCTTCATCTTGGTCCTCTCAAGAAAACTAGGATGATAGTTTAATTTGTTGATGGATCTATAAAGAGGCCGAAGGGTATTCTTGAAAATGCTGTCATTCTTATTCAGGGCATGAAATTCATTCTTATTCAGGGCATGAAATTCACCTAAGATTTTGGCGTATTTACCATGGAGACCTCCACCCATGTGGGGCACCCTCTAATCATCTTGAGACGGCCTTTTCTCGCCTCTGCGAGAGCCTTTATTGATTATAGATTAAGAGATATTTGCTTCCATTCTGATGTAGGGAGCGATGTGTTGATCACTACACCCATTACTAACCAGAGACCTGCATCCCATGAGAGTGTGCCCACGTTAGCCAACCACAAGGACCTTGACCTTGATGATAATATCATAGATTCTTGTTGTATGTCAGATGACAATGAAACCCAAGAATTCCTATTCAAGGAGGAAGACTCGGAAAGCATGGACCTTGGAGTTCCACATTCTAGTATGTGGAGGGAGATGCATTGATGACATCCACAGGATTTACACGATAGACACCCTAGAGAAGAAGGCAGACTCTGAGACTAGACAAGACAGACATGATTTGACTATTTTTACTGATGAGTATGTTCCTATTCACCCTAATTTAGACGAGATCGATAAGGCCAAATTTGATTTGAATGCTTTTATAAAGGAATTTGAGCCTTTTGATAAAGATGATGATCCAGTAGAGGCTCTCCAGGCTGGAATCGATCCTATTTTTTATAATTATTTCGAGACATTTTACTTTGATGTTTGCGAGACTCCCTAAGAAGGACATGAACACACTACTTCCACTAAAGGATTCGTGCATGCACACTCTGAGACTGTTGAGGATACAAATTTGGTCGATCCTGATCAATTTATGTCTAATGATGACCCCAATATCGACCTACACCTTGTTAGATCCATTCCTCAGTGTTCTCGCAAGAAGGTTTGATTTCAACCTTCTTGACCTTTGTACATCCATTCCTTTTGTATATCCTTTCATTTCATTCTTTCTTCTTTCGTTTTATCATTCACCCATTTTTCGTGTGTGTGTATGCTATACTTAGGATGTGCTTTATTCTAAGTATAGGGGGGTGAATGAGTTGTGTTGTTCATATTCGTCCTTTTCATCATTCTTGTTGTTGCATATACTTAGGGATACACTACCCTAATGATGAAAGAGGATTTGCCAAGGTCGTATCTTTCCACAAGGCGGAGAGACAGTCGCTGAGTTGACCTCAGACGAAATCCCCAGATCAATCAACAATTAACCCACAATCAATGTATGCAATGAATATCCAAAAATGTGGAGTTAAAATTTATTATAACTCTACATGTAAATGTGTATAGGTGTAAGCACAGGTAGAGGTCGAACACTGGGAGGCGAATGGTTGTATGTTATGTATCATTTAATTATTCAATCAATTGTTCATGTCCTTTTATTGTTTTTGTGGGTTTTGGATTTTATATATTTTTTATATTTTTGTTTTTATCATTTTTATTTTGTTTTTATATTTTAGATATTTTTTTATATTTTTAATTATAGAATATAGATATGTATATGTTTATATGTATATATAAATATATATAAAGATATATATATATATAAGAATAGAGAGAGGAATAATATGGTATATAGATATATATAGACATAAATACTTGAAATATATATAGATATAATTTTTTTAGCTTTTTAATATTTTTATGATTTTTTGTTATTTTTCTGGAATATTTCTAATTTTTATGTATTTTTAATTTCAAAAATGTCCACAATATAGGACTAATTAACTAGCCGAATATAATTTGGGTTTTAAAAATATAAAATAGACTCCAAAAATTCCCAAATTAAGTTCAATACATTAATAATAATATATAGATAATTATAAAAGAGAAAAATATATTTTTGGGGTTTTTTAAAGGATTTTTCTATTTTTTTGTTGGATTTTGGGGCTTTCTGATTTTTTTATTTTTTTTTCATATTTTTAGGGTTTTTCAATTTCTGGACTCAATATATATATAACTATACCATATATAATTTTTTTAGAATTTTAAAAAAATCTTTTATAATTTTTTTGTATTTTTTTAAATTAAACAGTGCAAAAATGGCTTCTTTTTCATTTTTAATAATTAGGAAAAATGCAAAAAATCAAACTAAAATATAGGCGTGGGAGAACACTGCATGGAGCATCTATCCTAATTTTTCTAGATTTTTAGAAGCCTCATAGATATTTTTAATAAATAGATAAAAGCAATAAAATTCAAACAGCCTGGCAGGGGTATTTTTGCAATTAAAATAAGTTCCAGGGGCATCAGTGCAAAAATACAACAGAAATAAACATTTATTTTAATTTTTAGAACTATTTCACAATATACAAAAACCGCCAGGGGTTACATGCAATTTTCACGCGCCTCACGTGGGACAGCACATGAGGCGCGGAAGGACCTAAATGTAATTATAATAAACACAGGGTCCTTTCTGCAAAATTTACATTTTATTTACAACGTGCTATATATTTTACAAGATTAAAAATTAAATATACAAAAAGGCGGGGGTACAAGTGAAAATTACCCCCACAGGCGCTGGATCTGACAGCTGGTCTTCATTCACTACTCCACGTGGCGCCTCCACGTACGCCGATGACGCTTCGCCGATGAGCGGTGAGGATTAGATCACTCGCATGATCTGACGGTCGTAGCATCGCTTCATCGGACGGCTGGCAATCGAACTGGGCCTTTGTCTTCATCCGACGGCTGGGAGCACACGTGCAAGAACTGGGAAGAGAGTTCGTCGGGGCAAGCTTCTTCCTCCTCGATCTTGCTCCCTAGCCAGTCTTCGCCGCACCTGAAGGTCCCAAAAGCTTTCTGGGAGGTTGCTTGATCTGTTGGAGGTGGTAGATCGGCCAGAGGTGCCCTAGAGCGGCGCCACGAGCTCGGTGAAGAAACGCGGCTCCAGGTATCTCCGCCCGTGTGCGAATCGACTCCTGGTGCTTTTTGGTGCACCTAACCTGCACAGGAAGGTAGAGGGGCTCGAGGGCGTCACCCTCGACCCGGGGTTTGAAGCTGAAAGCAAGCGGATGATGGTGGGCGGAGAAGCTCCGGTGAAGGGTGATGGAGGAGCTTCGATTCGCGGAACCAAGGAGGCTCCGGTTGATAGGAGGTGGCTGGAAGGTGGAGAAGGTGTAGGGGAACGAAATGAAGGTGGAAAGGTGGTCGGACAACAACGAGGGAACTGCAGAGAAGTCGCCGGAGCTGAGCTCCGGCGAACTTCGAATTTTCTATCCTACGCTAATCTAAGAATCTAAATGCGAAATAAAAGACAGAAATAAAATGCTGGTACGAAAATCTACCTAGAAATGTAAAGGCGCAGCTCGTATACCTGGAGAGACTCCAGGGAGCAGGGCGGCTGCCGGAGCGCCGCCATGGGTGCAACCTTCGCCTCTCTGACCGATTCAAGATGCTGGCGAGCTCCTCCTGTCACAAGGAACATCACCGGGACCGAATGCGAGGGAGGGATTGGCTGAAAGCTGACCAAAATTGAAGAGGAGGTGAAGGTTCCTTATTTATACACAAACTGGGCACCCTTATTGACCGGGCTGTAGCCGGCGATACGAGCTATGTACAAAGGATCTAAATGATCGGCAGGGATCATGGATGAAGGGGGAGTAAATCTCGTGAAGTGATTGTTGTCGATTGATTACTGTAGCGAGCGGGAAAAATGCAAGAATATCGAGGAAAAGATGGTTCACGTCAAGTCAGATGCCTGGGGGCGCAGTTGACCGAGCGGTCAACAAACGCAAGGACCTGATTGGTCCACGTCAACAAGAAATTGACTGATTTATTCAACGTAATAAATGAATTAACTAAATTTTTTGTATAAAATAAAAAATATTTATAAATTAATGTAGTATTTATTTATGATTTTTATTTATTTTTTTTGAAGTATTTTATTACGGTTTTATTAAAATAATGTATTTATTATATATATATTTTTATTTTTATTTTGTTTTTTTATTTCATTATTTTAGTTTTTTATTTTATAAATTTATAACTTATTTTTATGAGTATAAACATATTTTTATTTAATTTTTGGATGTTTATTTACATTTTTAAATAAATAGGTACATGTATATGTAGGTATACTTATAGGTATTTTACCTATATGTTATATACATTTTATTTATTTAATGAATTTTATTCGTTTTTATTTTGGATTTGTATTTTTAATAATTTATATATATTATATACATTATTATAAAAATATAAATGAATAAAGAATAAAAGAATAAAAATCCCTTTTATTTATGTACATATAGGTAGCATAGGTATTTTGCCTAGGTATTACCTAGGCTTATTTTATTTTACAAATTATTTTTGGTTTTATTCTAATGTCAATATGTACATGAATTATATACATTATCTACAAAATTCTAAAAATATAAATTTATAGAAATAATAAATATTGAATAAAATGAATATTTTAATCAGGTATTATGTACAAGAAGGGCCAAAAAACCTAACTTCCACAGATGGACTCCAAAAATTATGAAACCAATTTTGTAAAATAGTTCTTGAAATGCTATATACAATTAAAGTGAGTTTGGGTGATTTGGAGTTTTTATTTGCAAGATATGGGTCTGTGAAGTTGAGATTTTGGCTTTTTATTTTGTGTATAAAATGTACACTGTGTGTTATTTTTGCACAAACTCAATTTTGTATTTTTATTTACAATATTATCTACAACTTTCATGAACAAAATTTGTTTATTTGATGAATAAATAATTAAGTACAAAATAGGTGTCAAAATGCATGAATAAATGAATTAAAAAATGAGGTATGTATTATTGGCCCTTATCTCCCCCTACTTTATTCCTTGTCGACCAATTCCATGCTGGCCTTGGTCTCGGGGTTAGGGTCATAAAATATTTGCAATATTTTATTCCTTTTTCTTTTCTTCTCTTTATTCTATAATTTTGGCATAAAAACCTTATTTAATGTACAATAAATACAAGAAACAATGAATGCTATTATATACAAATAACTATTATTTACATGCATTTGCTGGGGTTTTTAAGGCCAAAATGATAGAATAAAGGTGGTGAAATGGAGATTCATCACCCCCCTATACTTGCCTTTGCTAGTCCCTAGAAAACACTTATGCAATAAGTACAAAAGAACAAAGAATAAGAAGAAAAGAAAAAGCAAAAATAAAGAATTTAAAGAATAAATTGAATTGATCATTATTATTAAATTCATCTGTAGAAAATCAAAGTTTGGAGCTCAGGTTAGACCTTGGTGTGAGAATGTGTGTGGAACCTAGTCGAGAACCAAATCTAAAACACAACAGCCTCCGAGAGTCACAGAACTTGGTTCAAATCACCTCAATAGCCAGGTCAGAACTAGCCTACATCATACGCAAACCCTTATGACTATGAAGCTGACTTGTACAGTGTAAGTGATGGTAGCTCTCCCCAACTGAAATGACAAAGAGACTGACTTCTCCAGAACGACAACCCAATGATTCCCTAATCCAACAGCTCTTTCCTCGAGGAGCAGGGTATTCCCTTCTAAGTTCAAGTGGCATCCGACTCAAGAGGAGGAGGTAGAGAAAAAAATGGATGGTAGCCAGTGTATCTACCTATCCTGGGATGCAAGACCAGTGTAGTCAAGTCATCCTGCTGTAGGCTCACATATTTGTCGTTGGAACTCAAGCTTGCTTATTGTCTTTGTACATACTTTGCAGGCATTTTATTTTTGTACAAGCCTGACCATTTTTTTCCAACATACTATTTACAGCAGCATTTACATAAGGACTTTTTCCTCTTGAGCCAGAAGACTATCCCTCTTTTGAAGCTTTATCGCAACCCATAATCTCCTGTCGTTAGACCTCATGGCTATTGGACCAGGTTGGGGTGCACTTCTCTCCCTAGACGAAGACGAATGTTTCCACCCATGTGCGTCTCAGACTGGCAAATCCAACCCCCTCACCACTCCAACTGAGTTGAGCCAAGTGAAAGGTGCAAGTGTCCAAGTTAGGTCACGGTCGGCAAGAGTCATACGTGTGTTTCGAAAAGTTCTAGTTAGTCCACTGAGGTGACTTGAACCCAGCCCTGATTTCTCAAAGAATTAAGTCTGAATAGACCTGAAGTACCTTAAACCCTAGTTCCCGTAAGGTTCCAGTGCAGTTAGGTGCAGTAAGGTCTAACTGAGCTCCAATCTTCGACTTTATTGGACTAGTTCAAACATCAAGCTCAATGAAAGAATATGAATGCTATGCAAATGCTATTTACAAATATGCAAAGAATAATGCAATTTTCAAAGAATTTTGAAAAGAAAGAGAAAATTTTTATAAAGAAGGAATTTTGGGAAATAAAAGAATAGAATATGTACAACTATTTACACGGGCGTGCCGCTTTATTTTAATGATTTTTAAAGAATTTAGAATTTAGTTTTTATTTAAAGGTATATATGTACACTTATTAAAGAATCTTCTTCTTTTTATTTAAAATAATAATATAGTATTTTAGTTATTTATTATATGTAACTATTCCTCAAACTTATTTGACACAAATTTTTCAAACAATTTTTGAAAACTATAGTCCACAATAATTTTTACAAACATTTTTACAAACATGTACACACATTTGAAAATCATTTTTGCAAAGGTTTTTCAAACAGTATATATAGGTTTTCAAGATATTTTTGCAACCATTTTTCAAACCATTTGCAAATCATTTTTCAAACATTTTATTTCACACAAAGAAAATAAATTTTTCAAACCACATATTTTTACATAGGTTGAAAACATGTAACAAAAACGTTTTCAAAATAGTTTTCAATAAATGTTCACAATGATTTTCAAACTATTTTTCAAACATTTTTGCAAAAAAATATTTTTCACCTGATTTATTAATCAATATATACAAAAAGAATTCGAGGAATAATGCAATCTCTTTTTTTATTAAGGGTTTTTAAAAGAATTATTAGCCATATTATTACGAAAGTATGAGTTATGGCTAAAGTATATACATAGTATATACGACCCCCCTATACTTAGCTTGAGCTATGTCCTCATAGATCGGAATGAAAAGAGAAGACATAACTCGTACTGAGTATAGACAAGTCTAAAGAATATACGGATAAGAGATGAATGAATGAGAAGTTGACCGTCCCCCCAATACTTAGGATCAAGTAATCCTATGTATAGTAGACTGTATACAAATCAGGGAGGGTCAAGGGTGGGAATAGACAGATGAACAAATCAGGGGTGCACCCCCCTATACGTAGGACAAAGTATGTCCTTAGTATAGAAAACTTACACAAAGGGGCGACACCTTTTATTTAGATACAAAATATAGAAAAGGAAAAGAAGAAAAGATAAAAAGAAGAAAAGAGAGATATATACAGATAGATGAAATGATCGTGGAGAATATACGCATCACTCCCCCTATACTCAGGGTGAGATATCCCTTAGTATAAGCAACAACAGGAGTGACAAAACTGAACAACGAAAGAACAACGCGGTGTGTACCCCCCTATACTTAGGACAAGGTACGTCCTTAGTGTAGACACAAAGATGTGGCGATAGATCTGGGGCACACATAACATACGGGAGAAAGAAGTAAAAAGGCACACATATATACATGCGGTGAAAAACTGGTGTAGTACAGGACAGTATCTGGCAAGTGAATACCGTACTCTCGTCGTCGTCTCCTTGTGAGAACGAGGACGCAGCCAGAAGGTGAAAAGACACCCTGATATGCAGTCAGGTGGGTGTCGGCTACCGGGGATAATCAGATCGGAAAGTAAAACAGGGTCCGGTAGCGTGAAGCAGTCAATCGGCTCATATGGTCAACATGAGGGAATATAGCCGATACCGTAAGACCGGGAGGAAGAAAGAGCAGTACAACCTCCTCCGGTCAATCAGAGTCTCAGATAGATATGAAATAAAGCGTATGAGACTGTGTGATGCACGGTGGTGATATAATCTGAAAGTCACAAGAATACACCGAACAACACAATATGTGGCTCACTCCTGCGAGGGTCCTCAAGGTGAGCAAAATCAGAAAATAATCAGCGTACTCGGCTCCGTACTCCATCAGATAGGAGACACAACCAGGGAGGAGACCGGGTAAAAAGCTCAGAAGACTCGGCTTCGTGCTCCCACAAACAGGAGACACCAGAAATGAAGCCGAGTACCTTCAAGGTGATGTACCCTCCCGCAGATAACCCTCGGGGAATGGTACATACTAGTCAATGAATAATCAGAACAGAAGCTCACCCTTCCGAGGCTCGTCAAGGAGAGCAGGCTCAAAGGAGCTTGATCCATCAGACGGATCATAGAAACGGTCTCGGTAGGCGACAGATCGGCTACCAGCAGAAGAGACCGTCAAATCAAGAAAGTGTGACAGCGTCCCGCAAATAATCCTCGGGGAGCGGGCTGCCAGCTAGTCATGGGAATAGCAGATACCAGAAGCTCCACCTTGCGAGGACCATCAAGGCGAGCAGACTCAAAGGAGTCTAATCAGATAGGTCCCATGATCCGTAGATCGGATACACAACTCGAGATGGGACCAAAAATCATATATATCAGACGACTCAGTTCCATGCTCCGCAAATCGGAGACACAATCAGATGTGGGAACCGAGCGTAAAGAGAGTATCGCAGTCTCCCATAGATAGTCCTCGGAGAGCACTGTGAACTAAGAAAAGAATAGTCAGAACGTGTCTCTACCTTGCGAGGGCCGTCAAGGATAGAGAATGGCTCAAAGGAGCCGGATTCATCAGCCGGACCCGCATAGTGGTCTCAGTAGTCGACAAGGAGGCTACCAACAGAAGAGACCAATCAGATCGGAAATATGTCATAGTCTCCCGCAGATAACCCTCGGGGAGCTATGAGTTAGGCATGGAATAATCAGAAAAGTGGAGCTCTGCCTTGCGAGGACCGTCAAGGAGGGCGGACTCAGATGAGTCTAGTACATTGGCCTCGTGTACTGACAGGTCAAGTACACAATCATAGTGGGAGGCCAGTCAAGCATATCATCTGACTCGGGTCCAGGTCCCATCACAATGGCGACCCAAGCAGTGAATGGAACCGCAAACCTAGAAATTGTCGCATTCTCCCGCAGATAGTCCTCGGGGAGTATGCGAGCTAGATCAATGTAGGTCATGGGAATGCTGGCAGGTCATTTCAGGTCCTCAAAAGCAATAAATCACTCAATTATCCTGAGGGCATAAGATCAAGCAAGGGAGCAAATAATCATGTCAGTCAGAAAACATCCCTCGGATCAATCCAATCTGCTGAGATGGCACGAAAAATAGTCAGGAATCCTCTAAGTGTCAGGGTGGTCTTGAGAGTCAGGAGATCAAGGATGGGTCTAATAGGAAGATGAGAGATCATGCAGGGCTCACACACCAATATCAGGAAGTCCAAATCAGAATAATCATTCAATCCTCAAAATCAAGATGGGTGGAACCTCAAGATAGATAGATCAATCAATACTCATGAACTCTTCATCGAATCATTGCATCACATCACATCCTTAATCCGGTGCGCGAGAACTAAAATTCCTCAATAATGCCTCACAACTATGCTCTACGCATCAGCAAAAATCCTCAATAAGCTCGTATGCATGTATACAAATCCATCACATCAATCTTAGCAACCTCAACATCATAGGCCCGGCTTACACAAATAATCTGTATAAATACTCCTCGATGCGGGCCTCATCATTATGCACAACATTCCCGGGTAAAAGGAAAGGTGATACGGGGTATACGAGTAAGATGGATAAGAAGGGTACACAAAGGGAAGTGGAGAAGCTGATTGAGCAGGCATGCCAATATCGTGGGTGGTAGAAGAGTGATACAGAGGGTACGAGGAGGGCGGGCGAGAAGATCGGTATATAGACAAAATTGGGTGTTCGTCACACAAGGCGAGAACACCGTCAAAATTGCGGTTGAAGAGCGGTCTCTCCTCGAACCAGAGAAGATGATACGATGGATACATAGAAGATGGTGAAGAAGCGGGAAACAAAGGACTTGGCAAAGAATGATTGAGCTCAAGCGCCAGTATCATGACTCGATGCAAAATGAAGAGATATATGTATAAGAGAGATAGAGAGACTCAAAGATAGAAAATGCGTGACTCACACGGTGGGACCGACTACTCTAGGATGAAAGAAAAACACAATGAACTCCAAGTCACAATCAAGACAAAAGGCAAACCCCCATTTCACCTACTCAACACAGTGAAGACCATCAGGTGACGGTCATTTATCTTTTCGATTTTAGAGTTAAGTGGAATCACAAAAATTGTACAATCACTAAGGAGGCTCTGATGGGATTTGGGCTCTACTCCTTAGTGTGTACGTGAGCACTTAAAACACATACAATGAGGGGGTTGCTCTCCCCAATACAAGGAATCCATTACGTTTTATCTTAAAGTCTAATAGAGTTAGCAGTCCCGATTTTATTTAAGTTCTCACTTTTTTGGGTATTTTCAATGCACGTGCCTATCGAGGTTCCAATTTCCATTAAGCACCCTAGGTAGGCAAAAACAGAGGGAGAAGATCGGAAAAGCAATGCAAGTCGGAAAACGATGATGCATGCCAAGTAAGAAGACTTACAGTGCCTCTCAGCTCTCTCCATGCGGGATGCATAACAGAATTTGAAACCTATGCTATATGCAAATGTAAACCGAAGAAATCGCCCTAGGTTCAGAAATTGCTATTATCGTGAAGCACCACAAGTCGCTCATTTACCTTTAGCCTCAAAAAGTCCCGTCTTGGCTCACCCCTCCTCTGTGCTCAACACACTTGAGCTTATGAGAAAGCGCTTTGCGGGGCTCGCTGTGGCACAAAGGATAAGAGATAAATAAACGGCTGTTTAGAGTTTGGTCTAGGTCCAAAGCGAGCTATAGGTACATGTAAATATTAGGGTGTTTGGACCTAACTCTTCGAGCAAGCAATTCCTAAGCTAAGGCTCCTTCACACAAAATAATAAAAATAAAATAAAATTAAAAGAAAAAGCGTCAAAAATCATCGAGGCCCCCAAGGGAACAATCCCTCGGGCATTGGACCTCGGGAGTCTTCGTGTACCTGTGAGAGTTCTGTATTATTACATGTTTCTAAGTGTCACTCTCTCACATGAATATACATATTAAAATGAAATAAAATGAAATGCATCAAAAGTGTGGACTGTCTTCCAAAAATTCTCCTTCTTCTGTCATGGATGCTCTCTCCTGTTGGCTTGGCATAGAAGAGCCAACTCCACCTTGCTTGGGTGCATAGGTCCTCCTAAGAAGTCCTCCTTCGCTTGGCGGTCCCTCGCATCAACGACAAAGAAAGGAGATGTCAGAGCAGTCAATCAAATAATATCAAATAGAAATAAAAACCAAACAAATAAATAAATCAGGAACATGAGAAAACAATTGAATAAATAAACAAATATGCTCACAAAATCATACAAAATCCGTTGCCTCCCCGGCAACGGCGCCATTTGAAGAAAGGGGATTTGCCAAGGTCGTATCTTTCCACAAGGCGGAGAGACAGTCGCTGAGTTGACCTCAGACGAAATCCCCAGATCAATCAACAATTAACCCACAATCAATGTATGCAATGAATATCCAAAAATGTGGAGTTAAAATTTATTATAACTCTACATGTAAATGTGTATAGGTGTAAGCACAGGTAGAGGTCGAACACTGGGAGGCGAATGGTTGTATGTTATGTATCATTTAATTATTCAATCAATTGTTCATGACCTTTTATTGTTTTTGTGGGTTTTGGATTTTATATATTTTTTATATTTTTGTTTTTATCATTTTTATTTTGTTTTTATATTTTAGATATTTTTTTATATTTTTAATTATAGAATATAGATATGTATATGTTTATATGTATATATAAATATATATATAAAGATATATATATATATATAAGAAGAGAGAGAGAGGAATAATATGGTATATAGATATATATAGACATAAATACTTGAAATATATATAGATATAATTTTTTTAGCTTTTTAATATTTTTCTGATTTTTTGTTATTTTTCTGGAATATTTCTAATTTTTATGTATTTTTAATTTCAAAAATGTCCACAATATAGGACTAATTAACTAGCCGAATATAATTTGGGTTTTAAAAATATAAAATAGACTCCAAAAATTCCCAAATTAAGTTTAATACATTAATAATAATATATAGATAATTATAAAAGAGAAAAATATATTTTTGGGGTTTTTTAAGGATTTTTCTATTTTTTGTTGGATTTTGGGGCTTTCTAATTTTTTTATTTTTCTTTTTCATATTTTTAGGGTTTTTCAATTTCTGGACTCAATATATATAACTATACCATATATAATTTTTTTAGAATTTTTCAAAAACCTTTTATAATTTTTTTGTATTTTTTTTAAATCAGACAGTGCAAAAATGGCTTCTTTTTCATTTTTAATAATTAAGAAAAATGCAAAAAATGCAAACTAAAATATAGGCGTGGGAGAACACTACATGGAGCATCTATCCTAATTTTTCTAGATTTTTAGAAGCCTCATAGGTATTTTTAATAAATACATAAAAGCAACAAAATTCAAACAGCCTGGCAGGGGTATTTTTGCAATTAAAATAAGTTTCAGGGGTATCAGTGCAAAAATACAACAGAAATAAACATTTATTTTAATTTTTAGAACTATTTCACAATATACAAAAACTGCCAGGGGTTACATGCAATTTTCACGCGCCTCACGTGGGACTGCACGTGAGGCGCGAAAGGACCTAAATGTAATTATAATAAACACAGGGTCCTTTCTGCAAAATTTACATTTTATTTACAACGTGCTATATATTTTACAAGATTAAAATATAAATATACAAAAAGGCGGGGGTACAAGAGAAAATTACCCCCACAGGTGCTGGATCTGACGGCTGGTCTTCATTCACTACTCCACGTGGCGCCTCCACGTGCGCCGATGACGCTTCGCCGATGAGGGGTGAGGATTAGATCATTCGCATGATCTGATGGTCGTAGCATCGCTTCATCGGATGGCTGGCAATCGAACTGGGCTTTCGTCTTCATCCGACGGCTGGGAGCACACGTGCAAGAAAAGGGAAGAGAGTTCGCCGGGGCGAGCTTCTTCCTCCTCGATCTCGCTCCCTAGCCGGTCTTCACCGCACTTGAAGGTCCCAAAAGCTTCCTGGGAGGTTGCTTGATATGCTGGAGGTGGTAGATCGGCCAGAGGTGCCCTAGAGCGGCGCCACGAGCTCGGTGAAGAAACGCGGCTCCAGGTATCTTCGCCCGCGTACGAATCGACTCCTGGTGCTTTTCCGCGCACCTAACCTGCACATGAAGGTAGAGGGGCTCGAGGGCGTCACCCTCGACCCGGGGTTTGAAGCTGAAAGCAAGCGGATGATGGTGGGCGGAGAAGCTTCGGCGAAGGGTGATGGAGAAGCTTCGATTCGCGGAACCAAGGAGGCTCCGGTTGATAGGAGGTGGCTGGAAGGTGGAGAAGGCGTAGGGGAACGAAATGAAGGTGGAAAGGTGGTCGGACAACAACGAGGGAACTGCGGAGAAGTCGCTGGAGCTGAGCTCCAGCGAACTTTGAATTTTCTATCCTACGCTAATCTAAGAATCTAAATGCGAAATAAAAGACAGAAATAAAATGCTAGTACGAAAATCTACCTAGAAATGTAAAGGCTCAGCTCTTATACCTGGATAGACTCCAGGGAGTAGGGCGGCTGCCGGAGCGCCGCCATGGGTGCAACCTTCACCTCTCCGACCGATTCAAGTTGCTGGCGAGCTCCTCTTGTCACAAGTAACATCACCGGGACCGAATGCGAGGGAGGGATTGGTTGAAAGCTGACCAAAATTGAAGAGGAGGCGAAGGTTCCTTATTTATACACAAACTGGGCACCCTTATTGACCGGGCTGTAGCCGGCGATACGAGCTATGTACAAAGGATCTAAATGATCGGCGGGGATCATGGATGAAGGGGGAGTAAATCTCGTGAAGTGATTGTTGTCGATTGATTACTGTAGCGAGCGGGAAAAATGCAAGAATATCGGGGAAAAGATGGTTCACGTCAAGTCAGACGCCTGGGGGAGCAGTTGACCTAGCGGTCAACAAACGCCAGGACCTGATTGGTCCACGTCAACAAGAAATTGACTGATTTATTTAACGTAATAAATGAATTAATTAAATTTTTTGTATAAAATAAAAAATATTTATAAATTTATGTAGTATTTATTTATGATTTTTATTTATTTTTTTGAAGTATTTTATTATGGTTTTATTAAAATAATGTATTTATAAGTATATTTATATATATTTATTTTTATTTTGTTTATTTTCTTTCATTATTTTAATTTTTTATTTTATAAATTTATAACTTATTTTTATGAGTATAAATATATTTTTATTTAATTTTTAGGAGTTTATTTACATTTTTAAATAAATAGGTACATGTATATGTAGGTATACTTATAGGTATTTTTCCTATATATTATATACATTTTATTTATTTAATGAATTTTATTCGTTTTTATTTTAGACTTGTATTTTTAATAAGTTATATATAATATATACATTATTATAAAAATGAAAATGAATAAGGAATAAAAGAATAAAAATCCCTTTTATTTATGTACATATAGGTAGCATAGGTATTTTGCCTAGGTATTACCTAGGCTTATTTTATTTTACAAATTATTTTTGGTTTTATTCTAATGTCAATATGTACATGAATTATATATATTATCTACAAAATTCTAAAAATATAAATTTATAGAAAAAATAAATATTGAATAAAATGAATATTTTAATCAGGTATTATGTACAAGAAGGGCCGAAAAACCTAACTTCCACAGATGGACTCCAAAAATTATGAAACCAATTTTATAAAATATTTCTTGAAATGCTATATACAATTAAAGGTGAGTTTGGGTTATTTGCAGTTTTTATTTGCAAATATGGGTCTGTGAAGTTGAGATTTTGGATTTTTATTTTGTGTATAAAATGTACACTGTGTGTTATTTTTGCACAAACTCAATTTTGTAATTTTATTTACAATATTATCTACAACTTTCATGAACAAAGTTTCTTTATTTGATGAATAAATAATTAAGTACAAAATAGGTGTCAAAATGCATGAATAAATGAATTAATAAATGAGGTATGTATTATTGGCCCTTATCTCCCCCTACTTTATTCCTTGTCGACCAATTCCATGCTGGTCTTGGTCTCGGGGTTAGGGTCATAAAATATTTGCAATATTTTATTCCTTTTTCTTTTCTTCTCTTTATTCTATAATTTTGGCATAAAAAACCTTATTTAATGTACAATAAATACAAGAAACAATGAATGCTATTATATACAAATAACTATTATTTACATGCATTTGCTGGGGTTTTTAAGGCCAAAATTATAGAATAAAGGTGATGAAATGGAGATTCATCACCTAAGTATGGGGGTGGGGGTAATGTTGTTCATATCGTCTTTTTTTTTGTTTTTGAGTATGTACATTCTCTGCATCGGTTTTCCCTTTTGTATAGTCTTCTATACTTAGGATTACTTGATCCTAAGTATAGGGGGATCACTGAATTCTATTCTTTTTATCCTTTCTTTGAGTCATTGTAGCATAGGAGTCTTTTCACTTTTCTATACTTAGCACGAGTTATGTCTTCCTTTGCCGCTCTCTGATCACTATGAGAACATAGTTCGAGCTAAGTATAGGGGGGTGTCGTATATATTGTATATATACTTTAGACATAAATCGTACTTTTAAATATGTTTATTTATGGGGATATGTATATAAATTCGTAAAATCCACGTGTGTGTATATAGACTTTGATCAACATATAAAAAAAGAGAGAACAAAACCTTAAAAAACAAAAAACAAAAGAAAACAACAGAAACAACAACAAACAAAAAAACCAAAAAACCCAAAAAAACAATAACAAAAAAACAAAAAAAACTAAAAAAAATAAAAAACAACAATAAACAAACCAAAAAAACCAAAAAAAAAGAAAAAAAACCCAAAAAATAACAACAACAAAAAAACAATAAAAAACAACAAAAAACAACACAAAATCGTTGTATATATTTTACCAACCCTTTTTCCTTTTTGAAAGAAACTACAAAACCAAAAATCTATAAAAAGTTGCATAAAAAACTCTTTTCACATGTGCATCATTTTTCCTTTCTTTTCCAAAAACCATAAAAAGTTCAAAATTTATAAATTGTTTCAAAAAAATATTGCTTGTTTTTTGCATTGTACATATTTCTTGCATTTGCATGTGCATTTTTCAGGATAGTATTGACATTTAAACTAAGTCTTGAATAAAATTGAAGAATGGAGCTTAGTTGGGTTGTAATCCACTTAGTTTTCAGAGGAACCATATAAGAACAAGAGTTAAGCCTTTTTAGGTCCTAGTGACTTAATTCTTTGAGTCCATAAGACTATGTTCACATGTTATCTTTATTATTCTATGTAGAACATTTAACAACATACGCATGATTCTTTCAAACCGTGGCTTATCTTGGACAAGCACTCTACACGTAGCTCTTCTTGAAGGAGGTAGTGAGGAGGCAGAATCTTTTGGCTTGGAGTAGCATATGAGGGTAGTACATCTAGGCAGAACCTCTCGTCTTCCTGTAGGGAGGGAAGTGCGTCTCAACCTGGTCTAGCGATGTTGAGGTCCAAAGACATGATGTTGTGGGGTTGTAATAATGCTTCAAAAGAGGGATAGTCTACCAGCTTAAGAGGAAAAACTCCTTATGTACATGTTGCACCTTGTATATATTTTAAAAAAAAGAAAAAAATGCAGAATCTCCAAAAGTGGACAGACTTGACTGAAAAGTAAAATGCCTGTCAGAGTGTAAATACAAGGATAATATATATAAGAGCTTCAAAGTCAAATTATTGTAAGCTTGCAGCTGGATGACTTGGCTTCACTGGTCATGCATCCAAGGATAGGTAGCTACACTGGTTACCGTCCATTCTTTTCTCCATCTCCTCTTCTTGAGTTGATTGTACTTTAACTTAGAAGGTAATACCCCCGCTCCTCGAGGAAATAGTTGCTAGATCAGGGGACTAGAGTTACCTTATTGAGGGAGGCTGTTTCTTTGCTACTTTTGAGATGGGGAGCTATATATTTCACTTACACCGTACGAGTAAAGATTCATAGTCATAAGAATTTGTGTATGTAGACTTTTTCTGACCTAACTATTGAGGACACCTGAATAGGAATCTTATCGAACTTAGAGGCTGTTAGGTTTTAAATCCATTTCCCATTAAGGTTCCGCCACACTAATAATCCAAAGGTCTGACAGAGCTCCATACTACAATTTTATGAATATCAATTTAATACTAAATATTGTCCTAATTTCTTTATTTTCCTTTTCTTTCACTTATTCTTTCAAATAAGTGTTTGCTAAGGGACTAGCAAAGGTAAAGCATATGGGGGTGATGAATTTGTATTTCATCATCTTTATTCACTTATTTTGATTTAAAATCCCTTATAAAACATCTGTATATAATACTAACTCCATATTCTTATTAACTTGCATCTATGTGTAAATATTGTACACTTCTTACCATTTTAACCAAAAATAAATAAAAAAAGAAAGAAAGGAAAAATAAAGAAAAGAAAATAAAAAAAGGAAGACTGTATATATGTAATAGATACAGGCTGACCCGAACCCCGAGATAAGGTCAAGACTTGACCTTATCGACCAGGAATAATGTAGGGGAGATAGGGTCCTTAATCAAAAAAATCCAAAAAATGTGTGCTGTGTATGTTTGTATACTACACTATTTTATTTGTACATAAATTGATCTCAAACAAAATAATTTTCAAAACAAAAGTTGTAAATAAAAATGTTTCCTAATTAATAAAAATGATTGCACAATCAAATCATGTACAAAATAAAAGCTACCACACTTGGAAAAAGCCATTAAGCAATAATTGAAAGACCAATTCCGGCTCCATATGAACTCAAATTGAACCAAACTCACTTCCATTGTGTTCTAAATTAAATTATCTTTAAAATGACTGTGATTGCATAATTTTTGGAGTTATGGTTGAAAAGTCGGTTTTCTGGGGTAGTTTGTGCAATTTTAATATGTATTTGTACATATTGTATTTGTAAATATTTGAAATATTTTTTACTAATTATTTAAAATAAAATAAAAAATAAAAATTTTAATACAAAAAAACTAAACTCCTTAGTTGATTATGTAAATAATGTAACATATGTATACCGTATATGTATATAGTTGCTATTCTTAAATAACCGCCACAAAAAAACAAAAAAATTAACATTTTTTTATTCAATTTAATTAAGTAACGGTTATTTCATTTCAAATTTCTTCTCTTATCTCTTATCTTCACTTAAAATTTCAAAAAAAATTCAAACTCCATTCTCTATCTATTAGCAAGGCTCTCTCCCCCTTATTTTCTCTTGATCAATCTTTGGTGAGAGGAGCCCGATCTCCGAGAGTCTTCTTGTCGCAGAAGGGTGCCTAGCTTCTGAGCCGTCCGGTGACAGCGAGTCGGCCTTCGTCGAGGCGATCACGGTCTTTTCCGCTCCTAAGGTGAGATCCACATTTTCTTCTCTTGTTTTTTTTATCTTAAGTTAATCTTAGTTTTATTTTTCGCCTCTTTATTTCGTCATCATTTTTTATCCGGATCATAGAATCCATCACAATTTGATACCCACCGACTCGATTCATTTCACATCTCGATCTATTTGCGTTCTTTTCTATCTTGCATGATCTCTCACCTACGACCACACACGGTGGTCGGAGATCCGGTTCCATCCGCCATTTTCCGCGGAACCGCACTAGTTTGTGACTTCCGTTTTGATTTTGGAATCGAGCCGTCGCGCCCGCATCCTAATTGTTTATAAATAAAAAAATAAAAAAATAAAAAAATATTTTTTCTTTCTTTCTAACATTTGTTTTGCAGGATAAACAAAAACAAAAAAAATACGAAAGAAAATTATAGAAAAGCTCTGCAATTTTTATTTTTGGAAAAATAAAAAAAAATATTATTTAATTTCTGTTTTTACATTTGGAAAAAAGCCACCACCCAACGGATGTGTACGCTCGGAGCCCCGCTCCTGAGCACCGCCCCTCGCAACGTGAGCCCGCCGCCAACCACCGACGACTGTCCGCTACCCGACTGTCGCGCCTTCACACCCCGCGCGAGCGTCGACCTCCGTTGTGTGACGCCCTCCGCCCAGCGGTGCTGCACTAATCGCCAATGACCAACGCAGCGCGGGCTACTCCCCACCTCCACCGCGGTACGGTTTGGCCGCAACCCCACACTGACCTTCGTGCGGACCTCGTGAAGCCTGCTTCCCATCTGCACGCAGACCGCTGCGCGAGCTCCCTCACCGCCTTGAGCACCACCACCAACCCAGTGCAAGAACACCGCAACGCCACATCGCTGATGACCGTCAAATCCCCACATGAAGAAGCACCCCCATAGTAATCTCCAAGCTCCAGCCCGCTGAGAAACCCGTACCGCTCCATCCACCGACAACCGCTCTTCCTAGTTGAAGAACAAGGGAGACAACCCCCCTTTTGCTGGTTGAAGAACAAAGAACGATGAAGGGAACCCTAAGGGAATAATAAAACTAATTGGGAAAATTTCATTAAGTTCTTAAGAGGTTTTTGAAATTGCAAAAGAGCCCTTCCAGTTCAAGCATTATATTTGGGCGAAATTACATATATACCCACGGAAATATTCTGCTAATTGCAAGGAAGCCCCTGCTAAATCCTAAAGCACGTCCGTTGCATGCACCATCTGGGTAAATTGCAACATCTCTCTGAATATTTATTTTTATTTTCTTTTCATGCAAAAACTTTAAACTATTTACGTTTCAGTCCCTATGCATGCAGACTGTTTATTGGTTCATCTTTTCATTGGAATAAATGCGGTATTTGTTTTGAAAATTCTACAAAAAATTGTATATACTCCTGTTATGTGCATGTTCATTGCATAAATTTTTCATTTCATTTTATGTTCATTTGTTATTATTAAAAAATAAAAAATAGTGTCCTGTTCTCTTCGCGAAATGCAAAAAGTCATAAAATTTTGAATATTGCTCTAAAAATTCCAAAAAAATAGATTTATTTTCTTTCATTGTTTTTTAATTTCTTTTCAAATTCCGTGCATTAATTCTTTTCAAAACCCAACAAAATTGAAAATTACCAAAAATCTTCGAAAAATCACATAAATTTTTACAAAAATCCAAAAATCATGATTTTACTTCTAATTTGAAGATATTTGTCTATATTTTAGCATAAAAATAATTTCCACTAGTTTTTTTCTTAAAATATTTTTTATTGTAAATTACTCCAGGCTATGCATTGTTTATTATTTTTGCCATTGTTTGATTTTTAGAAAAATACAAAAATATATGAAAATTGTACAAAAATTCCCCAAAACATTTCAAATCTTTTAAAACCCAAAAAAATTCTCTCTATTTTTCTGAGCATTTCTAACTATTTGGGAAAATACAAAAAGAGTATGGTGTGCGTATTTCTTTCCTTGCCTTTTTTAAAAATAAAAAAATTGCAAAAATTAAATCACTAAAAATTTGAAAATCAGAAAATAAAAAAATTAGAAATAAAAAAAATAAAAAAGAAAAGACAAAAAAATCACAAAAAAACCAAGATAGTTTGCCATTGAGATTCCTTTTTCTCTTAATTGATTTTCGATTATCTGAATAACCCTCAGAAATTGTAGCATCAATGAGTTCGATCCTGTTGCAATACAGGTAAATAAGTAGTAAAAATTTCTCTCGCTTTATTATTTTCTTGTAATTATTTTTGCAACTTGAAAAGAAATTTTTTTGTTTGTTTGTTGACGCTTGATTGGGTTGCAACGACATTGTTCATAATAAATATAATAAAAACCCCTAAAAAAGTGTGAAGCAACAAAATGGCACCGTTGCCGGGGAGGCACGACGAGGGTAGTTAGGTTTCTCTTTTGACATGCTATTCTTGGTTGTAAATATCTATTTATATTTTGCCATATTATTACATTATTCATATTCACTACATTTATTTCATTTTTCTTACTCACATTTGATAATTGTGTTTCTTACACATTCTCTCTTCTCGTTTTCTTACGAGGGCCCGGGAGCGAAGGAGGCGATCCTAGGAGAGCCGAAGCACCCCAACGAAGCGGAGGTGGTTTGATTCTTCACCAAGCTGCAGGATAGCATGAGAGGAGGAGAAGAAGAATTGAAGGAGACCCTAAAAAAATTAGACTTTCTTTTTTTTCTAGCATTTGAACCCTTGTAAACGGACAATCATTTGTTGTGTGTTATGTTTTGCCAAGTGCCGGTGCACTTGGGGGACTCATCAGTTTTGTTTTTTCTTTGTTTCTCACGAATTTTGTGAGCTACCTATTGATTACATTAATTAATTTGCTTGAGCTAGATAATTAATTAGGTCCAAACATCCTAAACAAGAATTTTTGTACCTATAGAATAGAGCATAGTTGGACTTAGTCAAATTAACATGTTCTTGCCCGTGAATAGAATCTATTGTTAGGATGGTTCTCTTGCATTTGCATATAGGTTAGTTTATTTTTCTGTATTTCAATTCTGTGCGGATGACTTGCATGTAGAGTGCTGACGACAAGGAATACATCTCTAACCCCTGCATACATCATTGTGATTAATCACACATTGGCATTTCCGATCACCTTCCTTATTTTCACTCACATAAGTTAAAGAGGAAATTGGACACTCGATAGGCGATTCATCGAAAATACTCAAACCAAGAATAACTGCCTAAAATCAGGACTACTAAAGAAAACCCGACCCTAAAATAAACATAAGGAAAAATAATTATTTTGGGGAGAGTAACCCACACATTGGTTGGTTTGCTTGAGCGAGAGAGTGACCCGCATACTAGGCTAGAGCCACGCCCGAACTTTCTTCAGACTACTGTCTTGTGATTAGTTGTTCTCCAGTGAGGACTTCACCGGGTAGCCAATAATTGGTCCGGGATTTCCTTAGCAGAGTGGGCAGATTGGGTAGCCGGTAAACGATCCGCAACCATATTGGCTGGGAAAAACTAGTTGTGAGATTGGGACAGTCTCCTGGGAGCATTGAGTTCCTAACAGCTCGTTTTTAACTGCTCAGATAGATTTTATTCTTACCAAACTATAAAAATTGACAAGATAATTGACTGAATCTTCACGGTCTTCACATTGCATTGAGTTGGTGAACTGGAGGTTCGTATTGTGTTTGATTGCTTGTGTACATACTCGATCCTTCTGTGCATTTGCGCCTTTTTCTCCACATATTTTGACTTGACCCTCGTGCTCTCCCAATCCCATCTTTTATTTCTGAGATGGCCGACTGGAGTTATTTTAATCGGATCTTCACGGATACCTCGTACCCTCTAGCCGATAGACCTTCCTTTTTCCAGGAGGACTTTCCCCCTGATTTTTGTGCTTATCCGCCTAACCCATTATTTCAGGAATCGGACGATGATTTTCACCCACTCTTATTCCACTCACCCGAACCCGTGATTTTGGAGTCACCTTTCATGGTGTCCACACTTGAGACCCTGAACCATATGATGGAGCATATGACTTCAAAGACTACCAATCTATTTAACATAAATAAGATCCAGAATTCTGCTCCATTATTTAAGGATATGGATTCACTTGAGGATAATCATGATAGCTTACAATCGCCCAAAATACAAAAAATGGAAAATTTTAAAAATCCAAAAAGATTTCGGGAGACACATTGTTGATTCATTTTGTGAGGAGAGGGCACCTATGCCAAACCATTTTCCCACACAGTAATTCACCACATGCCCCATCTTTGACCACGTGGATTCCACTATACAGACTGCTATTGGCAATCCTCGTGTCTATGCTGATTCCGATCTCCTCCCTTGTATGGAGTAGGTCCACAAACTCAAAAAATGTTGACTGAACCTGTAGTGGTGGCCACCCTTTATGAGATCATAAAGCCCTACTTCACCAGGCCATAAACCACCTATCTGCTCCTCAACACAAGAAGAGAAAGTGGAGCAGCAGATCTGAGCATCACATCTTGACAATGACCACTTCCTACGCCATCTCTCACCCTCCACATTTTAAAAAAGGGAACACTGCCACACCTCTTGTGAGTTGCTCCATATCTGACTATTCTTGTCATAACACTCTCCTTGACAATGGTTCGTCAATCAATATAATACCCTTCTCTATGGTACAATCTCATCATCTTGGGCCTCTCAAGAAAACTAGGATGATAGTTCAATATGCTGATGGATCTATCAAGAGGTTGACAGGTATTCTTGAAAATGTTGTCATTCTTCTTCAGGACATGAATTTCACCTCAGATTTTGTCATATTGGCCATGGAGACCTCCACCATGTGGGGCACCCTCCAATCATCCTGGGACGACCTTTCCTCACCTCTGCGAGAGCCATTATTCATTAAGGATCAGGAGAGATTCTCTTTCGTTCTGATGTAGGGAGCGATGTGTTGATCACTACACCCATTACTTACCATAGACCTGCATACCATGAGAGTGTGCCCGTGTTAGCCAACCCCAAGGACCTTGACCTTGATGAAAATAACAGAGTTTGTTGTTGTATGTTGGATGATAATGAAACCCAAGAATTCCTCTTCAAGGAGGAAGACTCAGAAAGCATAGACCTTGGAGTTCCACCTTCTGGTATGTGGAAATGCATTGATGACATCCGCGGGATTTACACGATAGACACCCTATAGTGGAAGGCAGACTCTGAGACTAAACAAGACAAACATGATTTGACTACTTTCACTGATTAGTTTGTTCCTGTTCACCCTGATTTAGACGAGACTGATAAGGCCAAATTTGATTTGATAGCTATTATAAAGGAATTTGGACCTTTTTGATAAAGATGATGATCCAGTAGAGGCTCACCAGGCTGGAATTGATCCTACTTTTTCTGATAATAACTTCGAGCCTTTTTACTTTGATGTACGCGAGACTTCCCAGGTAGGACATAACCACACTACTTCCACTAACCAATTCGTGCCTGCACACTCTGAGATTGCTAAGGATACATTTTTGGTCGATCCTAGTCAATTTTATGTCTAATGATGACCCCAATATTGACCTACCCTTGTTAGATCCATTCCTCAGCGGTCCCGCAAGAAGGTTCTCTTTCGACCTTCTTGACCTTTGTACATCCATTCCTTTTGTATATCCTTTCGTTTCATTCTTTCTTCCTCCGTTTTATCATTGATCCCTTTTCCGTATGTGTGTATATATGTTATATTTAGGATGTGCTTCATCCTAAGTATAAGGGGGTGAGTGAGTTGCATTGTTCATATTCGTCCTTTTCATCATTCTTGTTGTTGCATATACTTACGGATACTCTACCCTAAGCGTAGGGGGGTGATGTTGTTCATATCATGTTTTTATTGGGTATGTACATTCTCAGAATCGGTTTTCCCCTTTTGTACTGTCTTCTATACTTAGGATTACATGATCCTAACTATAGGGGTGATCACCGACATCTATTCTTTTCATCCTTTCTTTGATTCGTTGTAGCATAGGAGTCTTTTCACTTTTCCATATTTAGCACGAGTTATGTCCTCCTTTATCGCTCTCTGATCACTATGAGGACATAGTTTGAGCTAAGTATAGGGGGTGTCGTATTTATTGTATATATACTTTAGACATAACTTGTACTTTTAAATATGTTCATTTATAGGGATATGTATATAAATTCGTAAATCCACGTGTGTAACTTTGATCACCTTTAAAAAAAGATAGAATAAAACCTTTAAAAAACAATAAAACAAATAAAAATAACAAACAAAAAACAAAAAATAACCCAAAAAAACAACTACAAAAAATACCAAAAAACCAACAACAAACCAACAAAAAAACAAAAAAAAACAAAAAAACCCAAAAAAACAACAACAACAAAACAAAAACAAAAAAAACCCAAAAAAGAAAATAACAAAAAACAACAAAAAAATCCTTGTATATATTTTACTAACCCTTTTTCCTTTTTGAAAATAAAAACTACAAACCCAAAAATCTATAAAAAGTTGCATAAAAAACTCTTTTCACATGTGCATCATTTTTCCTTTCTTTTCCAAAAACCAATAAAAAGTTCAAAATTAGAAAATTGTATCAAAAAAATAATTCTTGTTTTTTGCATTGTACATATTTCTTGCATTTACATTTGCATTTTTCAGGATAGTATTGACATTTAAACTAAGTCTAGAATAAAATTGAAGAATGGAGCTTAGTTGGGCCTTAAGCCACTTAATTTCAAAGGAATCATATAAGAATTAGAGTTAACACTTTTCAGTAATGACTTAATTCTTTGAGTTCACAAGACTTTGTTCACATGTCATCTTGATTAGTCTAAGTAGAACATTTTTTATTCAACTTAATTAAGTGAAGAAAATCCAAAATATTAATTTACAATAAATAATTTTAACTTTATCTCATTTCAAATTTCTTATCTTATCTCTTATCTTCATTCAAAATTTCAAAAAAAAATCAAACTCCATTCTCTATCTATTAATAAGGCTCTCTCTCCCTCATTTTCTCTTGATCAATCTTTGGTGAGAGGAGCCTGATCTCCGAGAGTCTTCTTGTCGCAGAAGTGTGCCCAGCCTCCGAGTCGTCCGGTGACAGCGAGTCGGCCTTCGTTGAGGCGATCACGGTCTTTTCTACTCTTAAGGTGAGATACACATTTTTCTTCTCTTGTTTTTATCTTAGGTTAATCTTAGTTTTATTTTCACCTCTATTTTGTTATCATTTTTTATCTCGATCTTAGAATCCATCACGATTTGATATGCCACCAACTCTATTTTTCATTTCACATCTCGATCTATTTGTGTTCTTTTCTACCTCGCATGATCTCTCACCTCCGACCACGTATGGTGGTCGGAGATCCGATTCAATTTGCCATTTTCTGCAGAACCGCACTCATTCACAACTTCCGTTTTGATTTTGGGATTGAGCCGTCATGCACGCATCCTAATTATTTATAAACAAAAATATAAAAAAGCAGTTTTTTATTTTTAACATTTGTTTTACAGGATAAAAACACAAAAAATGAAGAAAATAAAAAAAAAACTCTGCATTTCTGTTTTTGAAAAAAAATAAAAAAAATATTTTTTTATTTCTATTTTTACATTTGAAAAAAAAGCCACCACCCAACGGCTACGCACGCCTGCATCCCTGCTATTGAGCACCGCCACTCGCAGCGGGAGCCCACCACCAAGCACCGATGGTTGTTCGACACCCGATCGCTGCGCCTTCATCCCCTGCATGAGCACCGACCTCCATTGTGTGACGCCCTCCGCCCAACACTGATCACCAATGACCAACACAACGCGAGCTGCTCCTCGCCTCCACCGCAGTGCGTTTTGGCCGCAACCCTACATCGACCACCGCACGGACCTCGTGAAGCCTGCTTCCCATCAGCACGCAAACCACTACACGAGCTCCCTCACTGCCTTGAGTGCCGCCATAACCCCAGCGCAGGAACACCGTAGCTCCACATCGCTGACGACCATATAATCTTCGCATGAAGATGCACCCCCGACCACTGTCATCTCCAAGCTCCAACCCACCGCGAAACCGTCACCGCTCCAGCCGTCGACAACCACCCTTCCTAGTTGAAGAACATGGGCGACATCCCCCATTTTGCTGGTTGAACAACAAAGAACGAAGAAGGGAACCCGGGGGGAATAATAAAAACAATTTGGAAAATTCCATTAAGTTCCTAAGAGGTTTCTGAAATTGGAAGAGAGCCGTACCAGTTCAAGCTTTATATTCGGGCGAAATTACATCTACACCCACAAAAATATTCTGCTAATTGCAAGGAAGCTCTTGCCAACTCCTCAAGCACGTGCATTGCACGCACCACCTGGGAATATTGTAGCATATCTCTGAATATATTTGTTTATTTTCTTTTCATATAAAAACTTTAAACTCTTTACATTTCAGTCTTTGTGCATCCAGACTATTTATTGGTTCGTCTTTTCATTGAATTAAATGTGGTATTTGTTTTGAAAATTCTACAAAAATTTGTTTATACTCCTGTTATGTGCATGTTCATTGCATAAATTTTTCATTTCATTTTATATTCATTTGTAATTAAAAAATAAAACGGTGTCCTTTTCTCTTCCTGAAATTCAAAAATTCATAAAAAATTGAATATTGCTTTAAAAATTCCAAAAAAATCATATTTTTTCTTTCATTGTCTTTTAATTTCTATGCAAATTTCATGCATTAATTCTTTTCAAAACCTCAGAAAAATTGAAAATTATCATAATCTTCAAAAAATCACAGAAAATTCTACAGAAAAATCCAAAAATCATGATTTCACTCCTTCTTTTAATATATTTATAGCATAAAAATAATTACCAGGAGTTTTGGGCACTTAAATATTTTTAATTGCAAATTACTCTAGGGTGTGCATTGTTTCTTATTTTTGCTACTATTTGATTTTTAGAAAAATACAAAAAACATATGAAATTTCTACAAAAATTCCAAAAAACTATCAAATTCTTTAAACCCCCAAAAAGTTTTCTCTAGATTTTTCTGAGCATTTATGACTACTTTTAAGAATAGAAAAAGTATGTGGTATGCGTATTTCTTTCCTTGTGCATATTGTGCCTTTTTTTAAAATAAAAAAATGAAAAATAAAATCACTGAAAATTTGAAAATCAGAAAAGAAAAAATTAGAAATAAAAAAATTAAAAAAAATAAAAGACAAAATATCACAAAAAAACCAAGATAGTTTGCCTTTGAGATTCCTTTTTCTCTTAATTAATTTTCGATTATCTGAAAAACCCTTGGGAATTGTAGCCTCCCTGAGTTCGATCCTGTTTCTATACAGGTAAATAAGTTGCAAAAATTTCGCTCGCTTCATTATTCTCTTGTAATTATTTTTACAACTTGAGAATAACAAAATTTTGTTTGTTTGTTGATTCTTGATTGGGTTGCAATGACATAGTTCATAGTTAATATAATTAAAACCACTCAAAAAGCGTGAAGCAACACACCATAGGTGGATCCTCGAGGTCCATACACAACAGTTGTGTAGGAAGACTACTATAGACTTTATTTCTAATATCCATCTTTCCATGCATGATCTACAGAAGCTTCATCATATGAAGTTCGATCATTTTCAGATTTCGCTGACACATGGATTCAAAACCCTCTAGGTGGTCTTACCCCCCTCAAACTAATTTGAAGTGGTATGAGTGTTTCATCTTTAATTGTCCTTTTAGTTTCTGATTTTAGGAGCCTTATTATCCTCTCTGGATTCAATAAGTCCCTTCATTCTTATCTTGATTCTCAAGAAAGTCATCCTCTTAAAATAATATTCTAAGATATGAAATTTTTTAAGAATATCAAGGTATTATAGTAGGTATCCAATACAATCCTTTATTTTTCTAAAGAGGCAGCACTCTCAAGTGTAAACTTCCAGCTTTTTTGCATCCATGTTATAGCACGGACTAAGCAACCCTTAAATCCTCCAGTGTATGACACTAAACTTGGATCCAAACCATAGCTGACGAGGAGTTTTGGGTTCATGTTTACATGAAATATTATTAAGGATATATATTTCAATCTCTAGGAGATATATACCAGGAAACTAAGAGGTAATTATGCTGAGTCATCATTGATCAGATCTTGTCTAAGATGATCCAATTGCATCTCTTTACAACTCCAATGAGATGAGGTGTATTAGGAGGAGTGAGATAAGAATTATATTACTTTCTCTATAGGGTATTCCTTGAATTCATCTAATAGGTACTGGCTGCTTAGGGTAGATCAAATTCTCTTCATCTTCCTTATAACTTTGGTTCTCAACCAAAATTATGAAATCTTTGAACATTTCTAAGGTTTCTAATGGGAAAAGGAATAAATCTCATACCATGAACAATCATTAATGGATATTACATATCAGTAATGTTCATTATGGTATAGAGTGTCCACATACATCAATATGTTTGAGGCCTTAAATACCTCGACATGTTACACCATTCCCAGAGTAGATTGCATCAAACATTTTAACTTTGAATACAATAATCACAAATATGTAAGATTTGAACTTTCGGACAATCTAAAGTTCCATCTCTTATTAGTCTATTGATCTTATCAATAGACAAATGTCCAAAGCGTGATGCCAGATCATTGTCAAATTATCTTCAACCTCCTATTGATCTATTACGGTTTAAATTTCTAGTATTAGAAATGTTAACGACCATTCATTAATATTCTAATTTAGTATATAATGAATCCTCACCTCATCACCTTTATTATTTTATTTTAGCATTAAATCCCTACCTAAATGCATGTATATATCATTAATTTATTAAAATGAACATTCTATAAATTATACAAGAAACTGTATAAAATATTGTATAATTATTGTTTTTATTTCTAAAATAAAAGAATAAAGGAAGAAAAGAAAAAGAAATGAAACACCATAGGTGTTGAGTGTCCCTAAACCCCATGATGACTTGGTCGGCAAGGAATAAAGTTTTGGGAGATAGGGCAGAGAAACTGTACAACAAATACACACAAAACCTTAATTTAATTGCCCAAATATTGCTTTTTGGGACATATTTTATTTAATTATTTTTACACCTCAAATAGTCCCATGAGAGATTTTGTGGAGAGTTTTGGAGAAGAGACAAGTACATGTCCTATACATTAACCCCATAAATGATATGTATGATAGGGCTTTATCTTGTGTAAGGGCCCCGTTTGGGAAGACTGACTATTTTGACATCAACATTGGTTTACATCAAGGTTCAGCTTTGAGTCCATTTCTTTTTACTTTGATTATGGACGAGTTGACAAGTCACATTAAGGATGAGTTACCTTGTTGTATGTTATTTGTTGATGATATTGTGTTGATTGACGAGACTGGAGATGGAGTAAATGAGAATCTTGAGGTCCGGAGGCATGCATTGGAGACCAAAGGATTTCGTATAAATAGGGCTAAGACGGAATACATGAAGTGCAACTTTGATGGAAAAAATGGTCAATGAATCAAGCTGAAGATTGGGGACGATAACATTCGAAAGAGAATTCATTTTAGATATCTGGGATCTATTTTTCAACATGATGAGGAAATTGATGGAGATGTTACTAATAGAATAAATACAGGCTAGCTAAAGTGGAGAGGAGCCTCTGTTATTCTCTATGATTAGAAAATTCCTTTAAAAATTGAAGGAAAGTTTTACAAAGCATCCATGAGACTTGCTATGCTCTATGGATATGAATGTTGGCATGTGAACCATAGACATGTGCCGAGAATGGTTGTAGCAGAAATGAAAATTCTAAGGTGGGTGTGTGGACACACATGTAAAAATCGGATTCAGAATGATGCAATTAGAAAGAAAGTTGGTGTAACTCAGATTGTGGATGAGATGCGAGAAAAAAAAAACTTAACATGGTTTGGTCATTTGCAAAGAAGATCAGCTGATGCACCAGTTAGGAGATGCGATTGTTGGGATGTTAGGTTGGGCAAGAGAGGGCGAGTATGACCCAAGAAGTGTTGGAAAGAGACTATACAAAGGGGTCTTAGTTTTTTGGATATAAGTCCGATATTGACCCAAGTTAGATTTGAATGGAGGTGAAGAATCCATGTAGCCGACCCTACTTAATTGTGGGAAAAGGTTTTGTTGTTGTTATTATATTTACCCCCTCAAATAACAAAACCTCTATATGAATATTTTAGATAAAAATACAAAGAAAAATACAAATTGATTACACAGAAAAATAATGCACAGTGTGCCCAGGACACGCAAAATAAAAATGCAGAATAAAAACTTCACAGACTTGTATCTTCTCCATACCACATCAAAATTAACCGAAATCATCTTTAATTGTATATAACTTTTAATAATATAGAATAAATGTGGTTTCATCCAATTTTGATATAATATGCAAAAGTTTGGCTTTGGGTCATCTTTGTGCAAGATACATGTATATTATATTCAAAATATTTATTCTTTAAATTTTTGAATTATTTTTTTTATAAAATTATAAATATTAGTTGAAATACATATCTAAAATTAGAATAAGATAAACTTATAAAATAATATTAAAAAAAATAATTCTTTCAAATGCATAGATGAACTCTACTTATATATACTTATAATGGATATATACATAATTAGTTAAATGTATAAATGACTCATAAAAATGTAAAAAAAAGCTAAATATGTAATTAAATAAATTAAAAATATATAAAATATGCGTAAATACTCATAAAATAAATCATACAAATTTAAAATCAAATATCCAAAATACATGTATTATACATGTAAATATTAACTTGTAACAAAACACCATGAATAAATAAATATATGTATAAAATTCTACACGAAATAGAAACATTTTTATTTTATAACTTAAAATTAACTAATTCATTTAATATTTATTATTGAATTTCTCAACATTTTTGATCTTCAATTTTTTTAAATTCGACCACGGGGACCAACCAAATGTCTTCAAAAGTTGACCGGAGGTCAACTGTCCTGCCCTCTTCTCTGACCCATGTCAGAGATCACAGACAACCCTTCTTCTCCCATTTTTCACTCAACCTCCACGCTACCTTTGACCTCGAGCCCATAACCCTTCCATACTTGGTACTTCAGCCACCCTCGCCGACCTCTCCATCTTCACCTATCACCTCTTCCATTCACACAATCTAGCCTCAAAACCCTTGACCACATCCTATAAATCCGCACCCCCTCCATCCTTTTGACCTTTGATCCCTCTTCCGCGAATCTTAGCCCCTCATCTTTGTTGCATCGCATCTCCTTGGTGACAATAATAAGCTCGATGGAGCTGCAGCGAGGAGGAGGGGTGGAAGCCGAGATCCAAGTCTACCGTCGGAGCATTAACAACCGCT
This sequence comes from Ottelia alismoides, assembly GCA_037367405.1. Taxonomy (NCBI): domain Eukaryota; kingdom Viridiplantae; phylum Streptophyta; class Magnoliopsida; order Alismatales; family Hydrocharitaceae; genus Ottelia; species Ottelia alismoides. The sequence goes on along the minus strand of JAZKJV010001004.1, from coordinate 290,752 downwards.
TCAGCCACCTGGGTCCTCAGCCCACTCAAGGCCCATTTCATATGTTTCTAGGTAATTTTTATTCCCTACTTTCAATTTATGCATTTAATTTCGTTATTAATCACTAGGATTAGGTTTAACTAGTAACCACCAATTTGACCTCGAGCTTGAGCTCCAAGACAAATTCACTATTTCCCAATCGTAAATCTCCACCCTTTCCATCCCATTTTGTATCCCATCAAGTTCTTCATCATCTCCCCCATTTTCGAACCCAGATCTCGCCTAGATCTGGCGATTCGAGGCCCCTCCTTCTCCAATTCATCGGATTCTCTTCGCTTGCCTCATCCAGCCCATTTCTATTTTCAAGGATGAGTCGCGGGAGCAACCCTCATTGTTCCTGACCTTTTGGTGCAGGTTTCGGTCACAAGGGACCCTTTTGGAGCTAAGGATCGGACTTGGATGGGCTCTAGGACACATGGAGCCTTCCGGGCTCTCCTAGCTTTATCGAACCCATCTGATCTCACCTAAAGATGTGGAGGCATGCCAATGACCTATAACATCCGCTGGAATAAGGAAAGCACACTAAATACAAGGCATTCATCGATCAAAGTAAGTGAGACAATTATTCTTGCATGTTCTTCCTAGTAGCTCAGAGCGTAAGATCATCTATGTGGCCTAGATCAAATCTGGGCTGCCTAGTTAAATCGATGTGTTGCGCCTCGCTCTGCCATCCAATCATCCACAAGGCAACAGAAGGATGGTCTGATCCTGGGCATTTCATGGGGTAAATTACATGCACCCATTCTACTTTTTGTATTTCATAATTTATCCTGTAAATATTTTATCACGCGTGAAAATTAGTAGAACTATTACAACAAAGCCCATGTACGTTTTGAATATTGCAAGTAGGTCTAGTGCTAGCTCAGTTCACATGGCCCCCACTTGAGTTGGGTATTTTTCTTGCAAACCCCTCCAGTTTTTTTATTTTGTTTTAATATATAAAATTTGAACTTTAGTTGAAAAATTGTGGTGTTTTTGCATGAAACCCTAGCATTTGTTTTTAATTGCAAAAATGCCCTTCCAGCTTAACTTTTTTTGCATATTTGTCTATTTTCCATAAATACCTCCCATGCTCCAAAAATCATGCAAAATTAGTGATAAATGCCCGATGATATGCTTGTTCATGTTATGTGATTTATTTTGCATTTCATTTGCATTTTGTATTTATTAAAAATCAAAAAGTGCAATTTTAGACCCTATTTGCCTAAAAAATACAAAAAGTTATAAAACCTTAATTAAAATTTCCAAAAAAAATACCTTGTATTTTTTACTCTATTTTCTAGTTATGACCAAACATCACAAAAAAATGACAAATGAAAACCCTAAGAACCACAATCCCAAGCTAACCCGAAAATATTTTGCAAAATATTTTTAAAAACCAAAAAATTAATTCCTACTTTTTTTATTTATACTATTTTCTACATATAAAAAATAGTTTTGAGAAATTTGGAATCTATTTAGTATTTTTAAATCTCGTAATAACTTGGCCTATTTAAAAAGTCCATGATTTTGTATATTATAGACTTTTAAAATACTTAAAAAGTAGCAAAAATGCCCAAAAATTCATAAAAAAGAAAAATGTAAAAAGCATGAAAATATTTTATTTTGTTAATTTTGATTATATATCTCCTTATTTATAATTATACTACCTAATATTGTATTATATACTTACATATATTTATATATAATAAATATTATTAGTAACTACCTTATAAATATTTTAAACCCCTTTAAAAATATAAAGTAGATTGTTCTTTAGGTATTTTTCTGATTTTTGTGCATTTAATAGATATATTCTACTATGTAGTGCTTGTATTATATATAGGTCCTTATATACGTTCATATATATCCTTATATATATTATTTTCATATTATTCCTTATTTATAAAAAAAATAATTACCAAAATTATAATTTAAAAAAGAATTATTTTATTTAATTAGAAACACATAAAAACATAATTAATTAAGTGAATATTGTACAAATATATATAATATGTATTCATTAATTATTTATAAATATTAGGGCTTTTATCAGTTGTGACCCTCCGAGATATTGCAATATCAGTTATGCTCCTCCCTTTTTAGGAATATCAATTGTGCCCCCAACTTCTTCCACAATGATCATTTATACCACTTGAGTTAGTTACCATCCATACTCAACATAAACAGAGATTAACATTAGGGATATAAAAGAGGAATTACATTAAGAAAAAAGGTTAGAAAAGTCCATACCTAGCCTGACATCCCCCAACTGCCTCTGCTTCACCACCTCCGCCACAACCTCCATCCCCTCGTTCTCCATACCCTGCCCGACCTCCCCCTGCAATACTCTACTTCCTGATCTCCCTCCCCTCCTCCTCCATCCCCAGCCCAACCTTCTCCTACTGCCCCCTACTTCCCCACCTCTGGCCCCACTTCCTCCATCCCCAACCCCTCGACCCACAACCCCCTACTTGCCCACCTCCGGCCCCTCCTCCTCCATCTCCAGCTTGAACTCCCCCTGTGTCACCCCTTGCTTCCCCATCCAGAGCTCGAAGCTCAAGCCATGACTTGGGCGGAGATAAGAGGGATGCATGAAGTAGATGTAACGATGAGAGGATTTGAATGGGAGGGTGAAACCCCCTCTTTCTCCTTTGATGCAGGCTATTGGCTTTAGTGGACAGCATATGCTCGATTTTAGCCTGAGACTGCTGGTTGAAGTTTCCACTGTTGGAACCTCACGCATTCAACTGCAAAAAGATTGGAACCTAATCGCGAGTGAGTTCCGGCAGAAAAGCTCACCTGGTGTTTTTGTTACAGGATCTCTGACGTCTCTAAGGTTGTGCTCCAGTGATCAGATGTCAGTCTCCTAGAAATCTTCTTGGAGAAACGTTCAAATTCTACGGGTTGTTCGGCTCATGTCACTAAGATCTGTTCGTAGCTTGGGTGTTCAGCTTATGCAGGCATTCAGATATGTTAGAGGATCTTTGATGTTGATACCTAGTTATCAGTGATCCAGCGAAGTCAATAGCTTCTACAGGCCATTTAGCATCTACGACTGCTCCGTTAAATCGGTCTCTTGCATTTGCTTGGATAGATTTGAGCCTACAAAGGAGGAGGCAGGAGGTTGTGTGTAGCAAAGGAGGATGGGCCGGAGGAAGAGGATAGGTGGGTGGACTGTTTGGACTAATATGCCCTTCTTAACCTCACCATGGTTTTGAAAAACCATGGTTAAGTTCAACTTATTGACGGTGAAAGTAATAGAGGGGCACAAGTCAGGGGCATAACTGATATTCCATAAAAGGAGGGGCATAACTAATATTGGAATATCTCGAAGGAGCACAAATGAAAAAACCCTAAATATTATACGCGCTACACAAACGTTTTCCCTAAGTTTGAGCCCTACCTGTTTGTCCACTATACACATTCATCGTAAGGTTATAATAAATTTGATCCACATCCATACTGCATTGCTTGATTTTAGTGTGGGTTGATTGATTAATTTAGCGTGAGATTATTGGGAGAGGTCACATCAGCAACTATCTAACTCGCTTTATGAGTGCACATGACTCTCTCCCCTGAGTTTTGGCTACTTCAATTGGTGCTATTGCCGGGGAGCAACGGAGTATAGCTATTTTGTACATTACTCTGATTAGCTATTTCTTTCTTATTTCCGCTTTTTGTTTTTGATAATTATTTTGATTATTCTAACCCATATTTCTTTTTTGCTTTTCTTGCGGGGGATCGTGTGACGTCGGCTATACCTTAAGAGGTAGACGCACCCGAGACATGAGGGGATTGAGAGTTCTCACGTGTGCTAATTGGTGAGAGCAGGAGAAGGAGATAGAGAGAAGGAAAGGAGCATCTCACACTTAGCTTTTTATTTTCTTTTGTGAGGAGAGTGTTTTATTTATTTTTGTATATTAAATAGTGATAACTTTGGACATTGGAATATTCAAATTTCACGAGGTCCATTGCTCAGGTGTTTGTTCTTCTGATGTTAAATACAGAAATCGAGGGGTCTAAAAATGAGCCTCACAAGGCAAGGACTCAGCCGTTGTAACGACCTCTCAGCAACCATGTCTAATCAACAAGTAACCCACAAAAGAATTAAGTCACTCAAGTAAAGGGGTCAAAATTTATTATACCCTACAATATCTTATATAGTGGACAAGTATAGAAGTGGACGAACATAGGTAACAATAGAGGATAGACAATCAAAAATTGGCCAAGAAAGGAAATGAATGATTTTGGGCTTTTTAGGATATTTTAAAATTTTTGTGGGTTTTAATTATGTATTTTTGGTTTGTATATTTTTTATTTATTTTAATATTGTAATTTTTATTTTCTTGTTACTTTTTATTTTTACTTTCTTTTTTATTTTTTAAAAATAAAATAAGGATATAAAGACTAATAGATATTATAAGCTAAAAAATAAATAAATAAAACTGAAAATATTAAAAAAATATAGAATAAATTGCTTTTGTATATTTTATATTTTCTAACTATTTTCATGATTTTTTGGGTATTTTTGCAAATTATTAGTATTTTTGTCAAAAATATCCCAAAACAGGGATTAAATAAATTGGTTGATTTGATTCGAAGATTAAAATAACAAAAAGTGTCAAAATTTCTCCAAATCAATTTTATTATATAAGAAATAAAATAAAGAAAATTCAAAGATAAAAATAAATATTTTTTATATTTTTGACGATTTTTCATATTTTTAAAGGATTTTGGAGCCTTTTATTTTTTAAATGATTTTCTTTTTATATTTTTAGATATTTTTGTTCTACTATAATAAAATACTTAAATAGACAAAATACATATTTTTGGTATTTTTTGAAAATGATTATATATTTTTATGTTTTTTTCATTGTAAATATGGAATGAAAGCTCACTTTTTAATTTTTTATAAGTTAAAAATAACCTTAAAATATCTAACCAAAAATTTATGTGATATAAATATTAGTTAGGTATTTATACTAATTTTTTACAATTTTTTAGATTCATGTAGCTATCTAACAGAATAAAAGCTACAAAAAGAAAATACATCCTAGTAGGGGCATTTTTGAAAATATTTAAAGTTCGTAGATGAATTCGATCACCATAAAAAAGTATAGGGACAATCATGCAAATTTCCCAACAATATCAATCTATACCCAAAGGGGTTTTTTGTAAATAATACAAAGTTCAAAGGTCCAGATGCATATTAGCCAGAAAATAATACACTATTAATTCAAAAATCAGGACTAAATCAAAATAAGAAAAGCCTAGGGGATTTGGTCAAAAAGACATGCCCCCTCACATGCATAGGCACGTGAGGTGATGTGGCTTGGACCTAAATGCAACAAATGAAGGTACCGGGGCTAACATGCAAATATTACAAAAATATTTAAACTACACATACATGTTTATGGAGTAAACATAAAATACAAAAGGCGAGAGGGTACGTATGCAAAATACCTTCTAGGAGCGATTCAACGATGATGCTGCTCCCACTTGACACGTGACAGGCGGAGAAGAGGCGACGACTATTCGGGTGCATGGTTGAGATCAGATCCCTCATATGGGATCTATAGTGGAGGCGCGATGGATCGATCAACAGTTGTGTAAACTGGAGCGACTACTTGATCGAACGACTAAGGAGAAGGTTGGAAGAACAGAGAAAACTCAGTTGGGCCTTGTTTCGATGGGATCTTCCTCACTCCTCCCACTACCTAAGAAACTCAAGGTTGGTGCAAAATGGAGATGTGCCTTCTCCGTGTTGAGTGGCATGTCGGAATGGCCCCTGGAGCCCTAGTGAAGTCTAACGAGGTCAGGGGAGCATGGTGATGCAGGTACTTCTTTCACTATAAAAAATGACCCCAAAAAGGCTCCTTTGGCTCACCATATCATGCAGGAAGCTTAAGTATGCAAAAACAAGGGATATGGAGGTCTTATCAGGCCGGGGGGAGCGGAGATGATGTGTGGTGGTGTCAACTCCAGAGAATGGTGGAGGAGGAGTGTTGGGAATCTGATCTGAGAAAGATCAGGAGGAGCGGGGGTGCCTTGGGCATTCAACAGTGAAAGAGGAAGGTGATAGTAGTGAGAACGGAGTCAGAGGATAACTGAGATGGTCGTAAATGAGTGGTGGAGTCGTAGCTCCGACGAGATCGATTTTTTTTATTTTACACCGAAAAATTAAACAAAATTGAACGAAATAAAGACTGACGCTACTCTACTGATTTGTTATGGACTACAAAGAACAAGGAAAAGAGAAGCTTTCCATGTCTGAACCACATGGAGAAGAACTGAGGGCAGAGGAGGCGACAAAGCTCTAGATCAACTCGATTCAATGCCTAACTACGCCGTTGAACGGCCTGAGGGAGTGATGTTGTCACAAGGACTCGATCTAGGGATAAAGATTAGGCTATAGTCGGTGGAAGAGGGATCAAAGAATGGAGAAAGTTTGGAGGTGATGTTTTTATAGGTGGTTGATTCGAGACTCGTGCATGATTCAGAAGCTCTTGAATCAATATGGAGGGTCGATGTGTAAGTTCAATATTTGAGTAGTAAAGGTCAAGAAGACATCAAGCTAAATGGATGCAAGAATCGAGTGTGAAATAATCCGAGGAGGATGGGGGCAAACAAAGGTTTGATAGACCTAGTGCTTGGGTCAAAGAGTTGACCTAAGTCAACGAGGGGCATGCCCTGATTGGGCCACTTCACCCGTACAAGGACAAAGCAGATTCAAAATTCAAGAACAATTAAAAAAAATATGAAATGATTTTATTAATTTTTTGCTTAAAAACGATTCTTTTTATTAATTTATGTTGTATTTCATTGTAATTTTTATTTATTTTCACAAGTTAATTTATTATGAGTAGTTTTTTAGAGGTAAATTTAAAGGTACATTTGTATATATTGAGTATTTTATTTTTATTTTATATTTTATAATTTATTATTTTATACTCTTAATTTATATATTTATTACTTATTTAAATACACATAAATATATTTTTATTATATTTTTCTGATGTATTTTATACACTTAAATGAATAGAGGTATATATCATATAGGTATAAGTATAACATATTTATCTATGTATTTTGTGTACTATTTTATTTTTTATTATTTTCTTTATGATTTTATTCTATTCTAAATATGTGCATATGGTATATAAAATTTTTACAAAATTATGAAAATATAAAATTATAAAAATTAAATAGAATAAATAAAATGAATATTTTATTCAGATATATAGTATAAATAGGGGTCCAAAAGCTTCCTTTTGCATCCTAACTCAAAATTAGATGATACCACCCTAATGAAATATCTTATTAAAAATTATATATAATTAAAGGAAATTATGGTGCGTTTTGAGTTCATATGTAGAAGATATGGGTATGGGATGTCTAGGTTTTGGAATTTTATTCTACGTATAAAATGTACAATTTGTATTATTTTTCTGTGAATTCAATTTTGTATTTTTCTATGTAATTTTAACTACAATGTTATGTTCAGAGTTTCTTTATTTGAGGTATACATAATAAAGAGTAAAATTGGTCCCAAAAGTGGATTATTGAAAAATAAATAATTAGGATTTCTATTGAGTTTTGATTGTAATCTCTTTATTCCTTATTGACCCAGTCATAATGATGCCTTGGTCTCGACATTTAAGGTCATAAAATACCTTTGGTATTTTATTTCTTTTTCTTTTCTTTTATTTATTCTTTTATTTCATTTTTAAAAAATGTCTTTTATACAATATTTAGACAATAAATAATGAATGATAATTTGTGCAAAATAATGATATTTACATGCATTTAGCTAGGATTTAAAGGCCAAAATAAAAGAATAAATGAGATGAAATGGAGATTCATCACCCCTTATAAATTCCTTTGCTAGTCCCTAACAAACACTTATGCTTATAAATGCAGAAAGAAAATAAAGAAAAGAAAACAACCCTTAGAATAATTGTCGACTTTTATAATTGTCTTAATAAAATCAAAGTTTGGGGATTTGAGTAGGCATTTGAATTAATGGAGTATTCAGAACCACATGAAAGTCAAGAAGTGTGGCAAAATAACCCTTAGATTCCATACGCCTATCATCCAATCCAATTCACAGCCAGGTCAAAACCATCGTCTTAGTCACATACTCTTGCTACCTTGTAGTGATAGAACCATGTATGTGAAATTGTTCAGCTCTCCCCAAACAAGACTGATGAACTATCAAGGCATCTGCTCTTCTAGTAACGCGTCCTCATAGAGACAGATATTCCCTTATAAGACCAGGTGCTCCCGGTCTTTACAACGATACAGGCAAGAATTTAGAAGAATGGGAAAAGAGGTGGGAATGAATTAGTGTAGTGTTCATTCCCTTGCGAAGTTTGTCAGTGTAACCGATTGTCCACCAAGAAGTATGCTTTTTCTGAAGCTCAATTTTTTGTGGAATTTTTGGTTGTAGTCTTCTTCAGATGTTTTCTTTGACTTTGTATGGCTTTTGCACTCTTGCATGTGCCCTAGTGGACATAGCATCTTTTCCTCCACCCATTTTATGGATCTTAGAAAAAGTTGTGCCCGTAGTCCATTCCTCATCCGAAGCATTATCTCAATCTATCTCCAGTCTTTAGATATCATTGTTAATAAAAGAAGTGGGATAGAGTACCAGCGTCGGAAATCCCCAAGAATAGTTTCTGAGCCACCCTTGACGAAGCGGCCTTGCATCATCCCGACTTAGACTCCAAGATTTTTCAATAATACATCTCAGTTGAGCTAAGTGCTAGGTGTGAGGTTTCCAGTCAAGTCACTATCTCAAGAGTCTTATAGATGAGATGAAGGGTTCTATTTAGGCATATTGAATTGACTCATGAACATAGACTTATAAGAATTATGTCTAGGTCTTCTGAAATATCTTCAATTCCAGTCCCCAATGGATCCCTTTGAAATTACATGTATTAAGGTCTATTCCAAGCTCTAATCTTCAGACTTTATTTGGACTTGTTCAATTGTCTAGGTTATTATGAAAAATGCGGATGCTATGTACAATGCAAGAAAATATTTTTGTGATGAAATTTTATGATTTTAATCTTTTTCTGGATTTTTGAAAAGTTTTGCAAATTTTTAGAAATTTTTGAAAAGATTTTACAAATATTTTTGGAATTTTTGGTTTTGCATATTTTTAGGAATTTTTCAAAATGAAATTTTTTAGAAAAGAATAGGTACATATATTTACAGGGGAGTGCTTCTTATTATGTACGAAAATTAGGGAAAATAATTTGCATTTTGTATTTACGAGGATTTTGTTATTCTTTCCAGGTTAATGTTAATGTAATAAGTTTGTAAAATATTTTTATTTACTTAGATTATGTGTATCGTTCTCAAAATAATTTGAAAAGATTTTCAAAAGCATTTTGAAAATTTTATTTTGCAAAATATTTTGACAAATAATTTTTATAAACATTTACAAAATTTAAAAATCATTTTGCAATGATTTTTCAAACAGTAGGTATAGATCTTTCAAGCTGTTTTCGCGGACCATTTTCCAATCATTTACAAATTGATTTTCCAACTATTTTATTTCAAATAAAGAGAAAAAATTTTTACAAACAAAATTTTTCTACAAAGGTTGAAAATATTTTACAAAATATTTTCCAAACAGTTTTCAAAAGATTGTTCCAAAAAGATTTTCCAACAATTTTTCCAACATTTTAAAAAACATTATTACCATATTTACTAATTAGTATATACAAAGAATTTAATAAATTTTGTACAGATATTTTCTTTACACTTAATTAAATGAATTTTAGCCATACTTATTGAAAATACAACAGTACGAGTTACGACTGAAGTAGATACAGAGTATATACGACCCCTTATACTTATCTCGAGCTATGTCCTCATAGATTAGAGAGAAAAGAGAATACATAACTCGTATTAAGCATAGGAAAGTTAACATGACAACGACTAAAGAATGAACGAGAAGTTGACCACCCCCTATACTTAGGATTAAATAATCCTAAGTATAGCAGTCTGTACACAAGGCAGGGAGGTTAAAGGGTGGGAATGTACGAAATTATCGGCTTGACCTGTCCCCCATATACTTAGGGTAAAATATCCTTACGTATGGACAAAGTGTCAACAGTTGAGGGGACAAGTGAGGGATCAAAGAATGAACAACTCAGGGTGTACATCCTCCCATACTTTGGACAAAGTAAGTACTAAGTATAGCAAAGATAAAAGGGGTGACACATTTTCGGAAGAAAAAGGAAATAAAAACGAAAAGAAGAAAAGAAGAATAGAAGAAAAAGAAAGATCATTAAAAAATATTTTTGTTTATTTTGTGGATTCAGTGGATGTAGAGGCTATCATCTCATCTTCATATATAACTTGAATCGAATCTAAAACGGATAAAAAGGTGGCGTGCTCTAGGTATGGTTTCAGTAGATGTCCATTGACCATGAAAGGTTGTGTGTCAGTTGACAATTCTGACATCATTACACTACCATTGTCATGCACATGCTTCACTGTAAATGGCCCATTCCATTTGCTTTTCAACTTTCCTGGAAAAATCTTCAATTTCGCATCGAACAACCAAATCTTCCGATCTAGCTCAAAAGTCTTTTGACGGATGTACTTGTCATGCCAATTCTTGACCTTTTCCTTGTATAGAATGTTGTCATATGTGTAGTCACGAAATTCAAGTATTTTGTTCAGATCCAATTTTCTATTCTTCTTGGCCTTCTTAGAATCCAAATTGCAGGCATTGATTACCGACAAGGATTTGTGAACGAGTTCCACAGGAAGGTGGCATGGCTTGCCGTATACAAGGCGGTAGGGAAATATTCCCAATGGTGACTTGTTTGTTGTTTTTTAGCCCAAAAAACTGAGTCGAGCAATTGAGACCAGTTCTTGTGATCCGGATGCACAAGCTTCTCAAGAATTATCTTAATCTCCCTGTTTGAGCATTCTGCCAGGCCATTGGACTATGGGTGGTAGGGAGAAGGTACACGATGTTCAATGTAGAATTCTTGAATTAGATTCTTAAACTCTGTATTGATGAAGGGCTGCTACCATCAAATATGAGAATCGTAGGTATCCCAAACCTTGAAATGATGTGATCCTTCAGAAAACGATAAATGGTGCAATTGTCGGTGGATTGGGTTTGGATAGCCTCCACCAAATGACTTACATAATAGAGAGTGAGAGGAATGTATTCGAATCCCTGACTGTTCGGAAATCGGATCATGAAGTCAATTCCAGATGCATCTAACACATTTGAAATTTGAGTAAATTCTAGGGGCATTGTGTCTCTCACTCCAATTGGTCCACACTTTTTGTGGCAATTAGTGTAGTGTTTCACATAGTCTTCTGCATCTTTGAATATGGATGACAACCAAAGGCCACATTGGAGTATTTTCGTTACCATTCTTCATCTTGAATGGTGTCCTCTAGCTTCTCGATCATTGCAATGTGCGAGGACACTTGCAATTTCTTCTTGAGGAATGCACCTTCTCCAGATACAATCTCCCCCTCACAAAAAAGATATGGGTTCTCCCACTGGTAAAAATGGATATCAGACAAGAATTTGTCTACTTTTAGTTTCAACCAATCTTGTAGAGTTCTTTTGGACACAATATAATTCACAACATCAACATACCGTGGGAGCGAGGTTACTGACAGTATGGCTTCATCTAGAAAAGTCCCAGTGATTGGATTCAAATTCGGCTCAGGTAACCTTGAGAGATGATCTGCAACCACATTTTTTATTCCAAGCTTGTCTCAGATCTCGAGGTCAAACTCCTGGAGTAGAAGGATGCATCTGATAAGGTCTGTTTTTGCATCCTTCTTTTGTTGTAGATATCAGATGGCAGAGTGATCCGTGTAAAATATAACTTTGGATCTAAGGAGATGGGATCTGAACTTTTTCAGGGAAATATTACCGCTAGCAGCTCTTTCTCGGTGATAGTGTAGTTCTTTGAGCTTTATCTAGTGTTATGCTAGTGTAGTAAATATCAAATGGTATATTGTCCTTCCTTTGTCCCAGCAGAACGCCGATGGCATAATATGATGCATCATTTTGGTAGGTCATGTCCGGTGGCTACAAGATAGGGTCCTGAGTGATCAATTTTTTCAATTACAAAATGGCTTGAAGCACATGATCATTGACAATAAAGTCTGTCTCCTTGCCTAATAATTCGATCATCGGTCAGGCGAGCTTGCTGAAATCTTTGATGAATCGTCGATAGAAACCGACATGACCTAAGAATGGTCGGATCTATTTGAGGTTGGTAGGTGGCTCGAGTTTTGAAATTACCTCCACCTTGGCTTGGTCAACTTCGATGCCACGTTTTGATACAACGTGACCCAACATGATCACTTATGTCATCATGAAGTTTCTCTTCTCCCACAAGAGCACAAGATTGACTTTGTAGCACCACCACAATACTTGGTCTATATAGTCCAGACATTTATAAAAAGGAAACCCTTAGACCAAGAAATCATCCATGAATACCTCCAAAAAACCGCACACCATGTCCGCAAATACAACTAGCATACATCGCTGGAATGTATGGGGGTGTTGCACAGCCCGAACAAAATCCATCGGAAAGCGCACATCCCAAATGGGTAGGTGAACATCATCTTCTCTTGATCTTCAAGAGAGATGGTAACTTGATTGTATCTAGAATAGACATACAAGAAAGATAAATATTCCTTCAAAGCCAGTCTCTCAAGAATATTGTCGATAAAGGGCAATGGAAAGTGGTCCTTCTTTGTATCGAGGTTCATACGTCTGTAATCCACACAGGCTCGCCAAGAGGTTGGCACTCTGGTCAGAATCTCCTCTCCTTTGTCATTAGTAACTATGGTGATTCCAAAATTCTTCGGTACTACATGTAGAGGACTAAACCATTTACTATCGGAGATGGGATATATAAACCCTGCATCGCAACATTTCTGAATTTCTTTCATGATGGGATGGATAGCTGTCTTCTTCAAGATAGATGTAATGTGAGCACACGGATGGATTGATCCCGTGGAGATCTGATATCTTCCAGCCTATTGCCTCGCAATTTCATTCACGAACCTCTATCAGATGAGATTCCTGGTCTTCGGTCATATGGGCATTGATAATAATGGGACATTTGTTTATCTCTTTCATAACAAAGGCATATTTCATGTTGGAGAGCAGAGGTTTGAGCTCTGGCGGATTGGGATCTACTTCAATGGTGACTTTGGCAGTCACAACAAGTGTGGGCTCTTTCATCGGTTTGGTATCCCCATGTGTCTGTTCAGTTTTGTCACTCAATGATTTGTAGTATTTTTCAATGATATCTTCCTGGTTGCAGAAATCTTCAATAATATGTTCTTGGTCTTTGAGGCTAAGAGGGCCCACACAGAATTCATCAAGCGCATCAACAAAGATCTCATCGTCATTGACAGAGGGAAATTTGACTGTTGTCTCAACTTCTTCCTTGTGGAAGAGGAATTCGTGTATCTCAACGTCATTAGTGAATAAGTTTGTATATTGAATTTCTGTAAGAAAGTTACAGTCTTATTGGCAGTTAGGTGCAAGTACACTCAACTGAGATGCAACCTCTGCTGGTTTCGTCTTAGTTAAGGTCTCTATCTGCACTTCATGGTTGTTGTAGCTTAATGTTACCTCTATAGTGTCGTTGTTCACTACTGCATCAGCTGTTCAGAGGTGTGGAGACATCCATGTCTAGTACAACAAAATCAACAGGGAAGTGTGCTCCCTGAACTATGACGATCACGTCCTCCAACATGCCTCTAGGCTGCTTGACTGACTTGTCTGCAAATTGCAGAATCATCTTGGTAGGTTTAACTGGTCCTAGCCAGAATTCAGTGAGTAGCGAAGATGGCATAAGTTTGACAGAAGACCTGTTGTCGAGCAATGTTCGCTCAAACTCATAATTGAACATGCTGCATTGGATGAGTGGCATTTCCTTATCCTTCTTATGATCTGGGAGATTGCTGATGGTATTGACGGTCGCCATGGTGAGGATATGTTTCTCATTCTTCCTACTCTAGCTTCTGGGATTACGAGGGCGAGGTCGACGCCTTGTTGTACATGCTTCCTTGAGTCCTTTTCTTTACTGCAAGAATGTACTTCATGACTTTCATCAATGACACATTTAAGACCAAGTTTTGAATGATTTCCACAATCGAATGATCAGACAAAGCATTTTCCAAATTTTTTAATTTTTTGGTATTTTTCATTGCTTCAGGAAATGGAATATGTACATAATCAGAAACTTTATCATTCAAAATTTTGTCTGTATCATTATGTACATGTAGATGGCAAAAGGAATCAGAATCATTTACAAGTAGTGGATCAAAAAATGCATGCTCGGCTTTCTTGACTGGCTCTCGATCTGCTGTAAGTGCTGGCATCTCCAAGGCTAACTGGTCTCCATTGATTTTGGTACTACTGTTGTCTTTTTATATATTTTTATTTTCTTCATTTTTTGTGAATTTTCTGTAGATGATGCTCCTCTAAAAATGCGTTCGACTCCTCTTTTGGCCAGGTTGATGACTCTCCATCATATTTTGATGCTTTCCCTTTGCGGACGCCGATGGTCGAAGTGTTATACCTCTCTTGAGAGTAACATTGTTAGATATAAACATGTTATTTTATTTGAATCGGGCAGAACACCGCAAGCTACTTGCTCCTTTGGTTCATAAGTTAATCAGATTGACTTCGACATGAGCTAGAATGACGGTTTAGCAGTCGTGAGGTCATCAATCTTCTGTCTCATTTCAGCCATATTTTTCATTAATTGCTTCAAGAAAGCAAGAGCCAGGTTTACCGATGCAACCTCAGAAGATTCGCCCTGTTGGGGTCTCTGACTATTGTAGGCCTTGGGCAACTCCTACTAGTATCCCTCGGAGTATTAGCGAGGAGGGGGACTATTTAGCAGGATAATGAAGTGGTCTTGTGCTCCATACAAGGCGGGAATACAGTCGTCGAATCAACCACACGAAATCTGGATTAAAACGATAATTAACCCACAACAATGATCAAACAATGAGAAGTGATACGGAGTTAAAATTTATTATAGCTCTACAACAAAGATCTGTAAAGGTGCAAGTATGTGTAGAGTGTCGAACATAGGGAACAAGCAGGTAGATTGCGACAATGAATGCTAAAAAATAAATGTGATGTATTTGTCAATAAAAGTGCTATTTTTATGGGTTTTTAATTTTTTTGATTTAATTTTTTTTATTTTATATTTTGATTTTTAATTTTCTATTTTTTTATATTCTTTTTATATTTTATATTTTTTACTTTCTTTTTCTTTTAATAGAAATAAAAAGTAATATAAAGGATATATATACAAGAGAGGTAAGAGAGAGATAAAAAGTTACTAAAAATATCCAAAATACAGGAAATAAAATATTTTGTGCTTTTTATATTTTTCTAATGTTTTTTATGATTTTTCTGTACTTTTGCTAATTTGTTGGTATTTTTGAAGTCCAAAATACTCAAAACAATGAATAAAATAAATATCAAAAATCAAAATGGAGAAGAAAAATAGTAAACAGTAACAAAAAATCTCCAAATTAATTTTAAAATAAAGATACTAAAATAGAGAAAATTAAGAAACAAAAAATAGAATTTTTGGATTTTTTTTGAATTTTATATATTTTTATGAAGGCTTTTAGAGTTTTTCAAATTTTTAGAGTTTTCTTTTATATTTTTTAGTGATTTTAGGTCTGAAGGTGTAAAATACTTAAATAAATAAGAAACTATATTTTTGTAATTTTCAAAAGGTTTTATAATTTATATGTTTTTTTAATGCAGCAGAGATGAAAATAACATTTTTTGATTTTTTATAAATAATAAAAAGATGCAAAAATATGAAATAGAAATATGGCTAAAAATGCAATGCAACAGGAAGTTATGCCTATTTTGGGGTTTTTTTTCGAATTTTATAGATACATGAAATAAATTCTAGAAATAAAGAGAAAATTCAACACTAGTAAGGGTATTTTTGTAAATATCAATAGGTCCAGGGGCCAACTTACAATTTTCCCACAAAATTTATAATGCAATAAAAATATTTATGGACCAATCAAAAATAAACAAACTGCCAGTTCCTTCTCTACAAATTTGCCAAAGCTCACGTGACCGACATGTGAGCTTGGTAGGGACTTATTTGCAATTATCAAAAACCTAGGGGCTTATTTACAAAATGTCCAAATAGTTTTAACTGTAATAAATATTTTCTGGACTAAACATAATAGCAAGAACTCTAGGGTCTCCTCACAAAATGCCCACGCCTCACGTGCGTCAGGCACGTGAGGTGACGTGGCTGGGGACCTAGATATAAATAACAGGAATGCAGGGGGTTTTTGCAAATTACACAAAATAAATAAACGGCAGATGAATTTTTAAGTTCTATATATTAAATACAAAAAGTGCTTGGGTTGAATGTGCAAAATACCCGAGGCCAGCGCGGATCGAAAGGCTGTATGTCGTCAGTTATGCCACGTGTCACGATCCTGACGTGCGATACCGATTCACGAGCAATGGCTGGGTATAAATGATCCTCGACACGATCAATGATCGAGGATGGCTTGATCGAACGGCAGTTGCTCTCCTGGGAGATCCGGCCAGATCTAACGGTGCTGGAGGGCGGTGGAAGAATTGGGAAGCAGCTTCGGCGAACCGAGCTTCCCCGAGCTCGATCTCTGTCCTCCGATGATCTTTGAAGCTCCAAAATGGCTGGAAGGGTCCCGTGGTCCTCCTCAAGATGCTAGGGGCCTCAAAATGCTTCATCGAAGCTCGTAATGGCCGCACGAGGTCGGCGGAGCCATGAAGCTCCAAGAACCTCGATTGGCCCTCAAAATCGCCCTAGGTGCGCGTTACGATTCTTGGACCTGCAAACAAAGTGAGGGGGTCGAGGGTAAAATGCCTCAACCCTTCAGTGGGGTGTACTGGGGCTGGGAAGGTTAAAAAGGAGCTCGCCGGAGCAAGCTCCGGTGATGTAGTGGTGGTGGTGAACGGTTGGGTATGAATCGAAAGGGAAGGTGGGGAACTATTCCTAAGACTACGGTGAAGCGAAGCAAGCAAAAAAATGAATAAAAGACGGCCCTCGATGACAGGAGAAGCCAGAGATAGAACTCACGGCGGTGGGCCGGAGATGGGGATGGAGCCGGCCCTCACGGCCTCGCCGGACCTCGCTCGAGAGTGATGGAGACTCCCCTGTGACAGGAGTCAATATGGAGTACCCAAGGAGATCCAAAATAGGTCAAGAATGGGTTCAAAAACTCGAGGAAAGATCAGGGGGCGTCTTATGTACAATAGGTTTGGGGTCTCAAAGATCGAAGGAGATCGGTGGAATCTGTGACGAAATCCCCAAGAAAAGCGGCTGGTGTGCAAGACCAATCCACAAGGACAAAATGTCGAGAAGGAATCGATGCCAAAGGATGCATGATGCGGTCCCCAAAAAATCGAGAAAACGGTGAAAAATGCTGCTCTGACAAGCTGCAGACCTCGGTTAGAGAGTTGACCGAGGTCAACCAAAGAACCCATGTGGTTGGTCCATGTGGACCAACCAGAAAATTCCTGGAAAAAATGATTTGTAAAATAAATTAAAAATAATAAATGATTTTATTAATTTTAGGTTATTAAACAAAAAATATTAATTATTTTTTAAGGTTTTATTATGATTTTTATTTATGTTTTTAAGGTTTAAAATTACAAGTTACCTTTTAGGGACTATATACATGTATATTCATGTATATATTTTAATGTTTTATTTTTATTTTGTATATTTAATTTTATTAATTAGGTTTATTATTTTATGTATTTGTACACTTAAATATATTTTTATTTTATTTTTCAGATGCATTAAATACAACTAAATAAATAGTTGTATTATCTATATTGGTATACTTATATGTATTATACCTATGTATTTTATACAAGTATTTTATTTCTATGTTTTATTGATTTTTTTATTCCGATTTTATTATGCTCATATATTATAAATAATATTTACAAAATTATAAAAATATAAATTTATAAAAATAATGAATAATAAATAAAAATAAATATTTTAATCAATACAAGTATACAATAGGGCTCCAAAACCTAACTTTCAAACCATAAATCCAAAAAATATGAAACCACCTTCATTAAATAGCTTATTAGAAGTTATAGTCAATTAAAGATTTGATACATTTCAAGTTTTTATTTGAGAGATACACGTTTGGGAAGTTGGGATTTTGGAAACTTATTCAGATCATAACTTTTTATCTGTATATTATTTTTGTATGAAATCAATTTTGTATTTTTCTATATTTAATTATCTACAACTTCATGTACAAAGTTTCTTTATTTGAAGTATAAAAAGTAGAACAAAAAATAGGTCCCAAAAATGAAGAATAAATGAATAAATAAAAGGGTATTTTATTCTATTTTGGCCCTTATCTCCTCCAACTTTATTCCTTATCGACCTAGTCATCGAGATGCCTAGGTCTCGGGATTTCGGGTCATAAAATATTTGCAATATTTTATTCCTTTTCTTTTCTTTTCTTTATTCTTTAATTTTAGCTTTAAAGCAGTATTTTATACACATTTTGTATACAAATGCATGAATGATAAAATGCATGAATTAAGGGTATTTACACGCATTTACTATGATTTTTAAGGCCAAAATGATTGAATAAAGATGATGAAATGGAGATTCATCATCCCTATATACTTGCCTTTTCTAGTCCCTAGCAAATATTTATGCAATAAGTGTAGAAAATAAAAACAAAGAAAAGAAAAAGAAGAAATAAGGATTAAACTTAATTATCAAATTTATCTTCACATAATCAAAGTTTGGAGCTTAAGTCGGACATTTGCAATCTTAGTGCGGGCAGAACCTTAATGGGAATCGGATTTGAAATCCAACAGCCTTCGGGAATCCCAAAACTCTGCTCAAGTCTCCTTAACAGCCATGTCAGAATACTTCAACTCATACGCAAACCCTTATGACTATGAATCTGACTCGTACAGTGTAAGTGATAGTGGCTCTCCCCAACTGAAATGACAGAGAGAGACTTCTCCAGCATGACAACCCAATGATTCCCCAATCCAATAACTCCTTCCTCAAGGAGCGTGGTATTCCCTTATAAGTTCAAGTCGCAACCGGCTCAAGAGGAGGGGGTAAAGAGAAGAATGGATGGTAGACAGTATATCTACCTATCCTATGATGCAAGACCAATGTAGTCATCATCCAGCTGCATGCTCACATATTTTGACTTTGAAGCTCAAGCTTGCTTATTAACTATACAACATATATACACTACGATAGGCATTTTATTTTTGTACAGGCATGTCCACTTTTTTGGAGTTTCAACTTCTTTTTTTCTTCTTTTCTTTTTTTTTCTTTTTTGAATACTATATACAACATCATTTACATAAGGAGTTTTCCTCTTGAGCCATTAGACTATCCCTCTTTTGAAGCTTTATTGCAACCCACACTCTCCTGTCTTCAAAATTCATCATCACTGGACGGGTTGGGGTGCACTTCCCTCCTTATAGGAGGACAAATGTTTCCACTTGTGTGCATCTCATACAGGCAAATCCACTCCCCTCACCATTCCAACTGAGTTGAGCCATGTGAAAGGTGCATGTTTTCATGTTAGGTCATTATCAACCAGAGTCGTGCGTCGTGCGTGTGCTCCGAAATACTCTACTTAGGCAGTCAAGAATCCATTGAACCAAGTCTCGTGATCCTCAAAGAATTATGTCAACTAGACCTAAAGTACCTCAATTCCAACTCCTATAAGGTTCCTATTATTAGGTTGATTTAAGGTCCAACCAAGCTCCCATCTCCGGATTTTACTTAGACTTGTTCAACTATCAAACTCAATCCAAAAAATGCTAATGTCATGCAAATGTAGAAAATATTTTTGTGATGAAATTTTTTTAAAGATTTGAACTTTTTATGGATTTTTGAAAAGATGATGCATATGCATTTTTTATATTTTCAAAAATATTTTTTCAAATGTTTTTGATATTTTAATTTTGCAAATGTTTATGGGATTATTGAAAAGAAAAGATTTTGGCTAAAAACTAGGTTAAAATATTTACACTGGAATGTATCTTATATTTACAAGAAGTAGATTTTAAGAATTTACAAGGGGTAAGTGCTCAATTTTATAGATATATACAGTTTAATAAAGGATTTTAGTGTGATGTATATATTCGTCAAACTTATTTGAAAAAGATTTTTCAAACAATTTTTGAAAACTATAATAAAAAATAATTTTTGAAAATCATTTTTACAAACATTTACAGACATTTGAAAATCATTTTGCATTGGTTTTTCAAACATTATATATAGATTTTTCAAATATTTTTGCAACCATTTTCCAAACATTTGCAAATAGTTTTTCAAACATTTTTATTTCACACAGAAAATAAATTTTCAAAATAAAACAATTTTTTAATGGTCGAAAACATTGAACAAAATGTTTTC
This sequence comes from Ottelia alismoides, assembly GCA_037367405.1. Taxonomy (NCBI): domain Eukaryota; kingdom Viridiplantae; phylum Streptophyta; class Magnoliopsida; order Alismatales; family Hydrocharitaceae; genus Ottelia; species Ottelia alismoides. The sequence goes on along the minus strand of JAZKJV010001004.1, from coordinate 270,248 downwards.
CAAGTAGTTTTCAGAAGATTTTACAAAAAGAATTTCAAACTATTTTTCAAACATTTTGCGAAAAACATTTTCACCTGATTTATTAATCAGTGGATTAACATCTTTTTATTAAGTATTTTTAATGAATTTAATTGTATTTTTAGCAATATTATTAATAAAAATACGAAAGTATGAGTTATGGCTAAAGTATATATGTTGTATATACGACCACCCTATACTTAGCTTGAGCTATGCCCTCATAGACTAGAGAGAAAAAGAGAAGACATAACTCGTACTAAGTATAGGAAAAGTTTACAGAATAAATGAGTGGAGAAATGGATGAACGAATAGAAAGTTGACCGTCCCCCTTATACTTAGGATCAAATAATCCTAAGTATAACAGATTGTACACAAAGCAGGGAGGGTCAAGGGTGGGAATGAACAGATCATACTCAGACTCTCACCCTATACTTATGGTAAGATTTCCGTAAGTATAGACAAGAAAAGGAGACAATGGAGAGGATCAAAAAAGTGAAAGAACTCGGGGTGCACACCCCCCTATACATAGGACAAAGTACGTCCTATGTATATAAGACTGTCAACAAGGGGCGACACCTTTTTGGTAGAAAAAGAAAATAGAAAAGGAAAAGAAGAAAAGAAGCAAAGAAGAAAAGAAATTAGAAGATGGAAGAAGAGATCAGAGAGAATGTACACATCACTCCCCCTATACTTAGGGTAAAAGAAGCCCTAGGTATAGGCAACAACAAGAGTGATGAAACAGAACGAAGACTGAACACTCGGCTCATCCATCCCCCCTTACTTAGGACAAAGTACGTCCTAAGTAAGGAAAACACGAGAATGGGTTGACGAGCAATACGGGAGATGGACGGAGACACCGGGAGTGGATATACAACAGAGTGGATGTATAGAGATCAAGAAGGTTGAAAGCAAACCTTCTTGCGAGACCGTTGAGGAATGGATTTGATATGGTGCAGGTCGACATCGGGATCCTCAGATGACATAAACCGATAAGGGTCGACATGGCAAAGGTCCTTAGTGGCCCTAGGGTGTGAAGGCGCAGATGGGTCAGTGGAAGAAGTATGTCTATGTCCGGCCTTGGTTGTCTCGTTGATGACGAAGTGAAAAGAGACGAACTCATCATCGTCAGAAGAAGTGTAGTCAGAGTCATCCTGCGAGGTCTCATCTAGGTCACAGTCAAAACCAAAAGGAACGAACTCATCAGTGGAAGTAGTCGAATCATGTTCGTCCTCAAGAATCTCAACCGGATGGTCTTTCTCATCAAAAGGCCCGAATTCCTGAATAAAAGCAACAAGATCAAATTTGCCCTTTGTCTCATCAATATCTAAGTGAACAGGAGCGGACTCATCCGTGAAAGAAGTCAAATCATATACGCCCTGTCTAGTATATCAATCTGCCCTCTGCTCTAGGGTGTCAATTGTGTAAATCCCACAGATGTCATCAACATATCGCCAAACACCAGAAAAAGGAACTTCAAGGTCCATGCTTTCCGAGTCTTCCTCCATGGGAGGAATTCTCGGGTCTCAATTGAATCCAACATACAACAAAAGTCTCCGATGGTGTCATCAAGGTCATGATCCTCGGGTCATCTAAGATCGGTAAAATCATATCAGGTGCAGGTCTCTAGTCAACAGTGGCTGCAGTGATGATCACTTCACTTTTGTCAACAGGACGGAAGTGAATCTCTCTGTTCCATAATCAATAACGACCCTCGCAGAGGCGAGGAATGGTCGTCCCAGGATGATTGGAGAGTGCTCCCCTATGGTGGTATCCATGTGCAATATGTCAAAATCGACATTATAACTCATGCCCTGAATCGAAATGACGGCGTTTTCAAGGATACCCTTCGGGCCTCTGGATTGATCCATCAACAAACTGAACGATCATCCTGGTCTTCTTGAGAGGCCCTAAGTGAAGAGACTATACCAGCGAGAAGGGTAATATGCTAATCGAAGCTCCGCCGTCTAGGAGAGTGTAATCACAAGTATGGTCATAGATGGTGCAACTAATGAATGATGTAGCAGTGTTACTCTTCCGAGGAATGAGACGGTGTGTGATGGCCGTGGGCAGTGGCCATGGTCAGAATATGACGCTCAGATCTGTTCCTCCGCTTTCTCTTCTTATGATGAGGAGAAGATAATTGGGTCATGTCCTGGCAAAGTGGGGCATCAATGATCTCATGAATATTGACCACCACTTAATGTTCCATCAATAATTTTTAAATTTTTTGGACCTCCTCCGTACAAGAGAGAAGGTCGAAATCAACATATCCAAGAGCAGTCTGTACAGCGGCATCCTCGTGGTCAAAGGTGGGATAGGGTGTGAATGGATGTGTAGTCAAAGGATCTGGCAAGTGGTCTCTCTCCTCACAGTCTCACTCAACCAAATGTCTCTCGAACACATTTTGGATTTTAAATTTTTTTCTCATTTTTTGTATTTTGGGCGATTGCAAGCTCTCATGATCGTCCTCAAATGATTCCATATCTTCAAAAAATGGAGTGTTATTCTGGATCTTATTTATGTTAATTATATCACTCATCCTTGAGTTCATATGCTCCATCATCTGATTCAAGGTCTCAAGTGCATATATCATGAAAGGTAACTCCAAAATCTCAAGATCAGGTGTATCGACAGTAGGTGGTGGGGGTGGACAAAAATCATATTCCAGATCGAGATATTCAAGGAAGAGTGGGTTGTCGAAATGTGAGGGTGATGGTGGTGAAAATGATTGGTGAAAGCCAAAGTCTGAATCTTGAAATAGTGGGTTGGTCGGATATATACAAAAATCAGGAGCAAAGTCCTCCTGAAAAAAGAGAGACGGACAAGCTAGAGTGAACGAGGAATCCGCAAAATCCAAACAAAATACGCTCCAGTCGGCCATCTCGAAACAAGAGAAAATGATCGGGAGATCACGATGATCAAGTTAAGAGAAGTGAAGAAGGCGCAAATGCGTAGAGACGACCTAGAAATGCACACAAACAATCACAAGCAAAACTCACACAAAAAACCTCAATTCACCTACTAAACTCGGTGAAGATCGTAAATGAGGTCTTTTTATCTTCTCTGTTTTAGAGTTAGGCGAGAAGTCAAAATGTTGCATTAACACTTAGGGGGCTGAATGGGATTTTAGCACAAATCCTTAGTGTGTGCGCGAGCACTATAAAATGAATACAATGAGGGGATTACTCGCCCCAAGACAATATTTTCCTTTTTAATTTATTTTAGGGTCGAGTAATGTTAGCATCCCCAATTTTATTTGATTATCACTTTTCTCTTTTTTTTTTATTTTTGTTAAGAATGCACGCGCCTATCGAGGAGTCAATTCCTTTAAGCACCTATGTTGGAAAAATCAGAAGGAGAGTCGGAAAAGTAATGCAAGCGGCAAATCAATGATGGATGCTAGAGATAAATGCTCACCTTGCCTCTAGCACTCTACATGCAGAGATGCTCAAAGGATTGAAACCTAAACTATATGGAAATGCAAGCTGATGAAATCACCCTAGGATGAGAATCTGCTATTATCGCGAAGCACAATTTTTTTAAAAGTTTGACTAAATCCTAACGTGACTATTGGTGTATGCAAGGTTATTACGTGTTTGGCCTTAATCTAACGTCAAACAGATCCTAAAGCTAAGGGCTCAATCACACAAAATAAAAAAATAAAATCGGGAAACAAAAATAAAAAATGTGATGAAAACCTCGGCAAAACCAACGAGACCCCCAAGGGAACAATTTCTCGGGCACTAGACCTCGTGAAGTGTAGAGTGCAGTGTCCTGAGAGTCCTGTTTAATTTACAAATTAATCGGGCTCTCTCTCACTTCAAATTACAAAAATAAATAAATACAAAAATATGCTAAAAACGATTACTATCTTCTCAAGTCCTCCAAGCCTCTTTTGATGCTAGGTCAGAAGCTCACACCACCTTCACGTGGGTGTACATGCACCTTGGGTGAAGCACCTCACTCGATCTGCGGTTCCTCACACAAAATCAACAAGAGAGGGTGATTAGACAAGTCAAGCAATTATATCAAATAAAATAAATAAATAAATAAATAAAGCACAAAAATGGATAAATAAATCACAAGCACAAGTAATCCCAATCTAAGCGTTGTTGCTCCCTAGCAACGACGCCATTTATTAACCTGAAAATCGAGCAATCTTGTGTTCCGCACAAGGCGGGAACACTGTCGTCGAATCGACCGCACGAAATCCAGATTAAAACAACAATTAATCCACAACAATGATAAAATAATGAAAAGCAATGCAGAGTTAAAATTTATTATAACTCTCCAACAAAGATGTGTATAGGTGCAAGTATGTGTAGAGTGTCGAACAAAGGGAACAAGCAGGTGGGGCAATGAATGCTCAAAAATGAATGTGATGTATTTGTCTATAAAGTGCTATTTTTGTGGGTTTTTATTTTTTTTTTATTTTTTTATTTTATTTTTTATTTTTTAATTTTTTTATTTTGATTTTTTATTTTTCTGATTTTGTATTTTTTTAAAAAATTTCATATTTTTAACTTTCTTTTTCTTTTAATAGATATATTAAGTAATATAAAGGATATATATACAAGAGAGGTGAGAGAGAGATAAAAAGTAAGTAATATCCACATATAGGAAATAAAATTTTTTGGTGCTTTTTATATTTTTTTTCTAATGTTTTTATGATTTTTCTGTATTTTTGCTATTTTTTGGTATTTTTAAAGTCTAAAATACTCAAAATAGGGAATAAAATAAATATCTCAAATCAAAATGGAGAAGAAAAATAGTAAATACTAAGAAACATTATCCAAATTAATTTTAAAATAAAGATATTAAAATAAAGGAAATTAAGAAACATAAAATAGAATTTTTGGATTTTTTTCTAGATATTATATATTTTTATGAAGGTTTTTAGTGTTTTTCAAATTTTAAGAGTTTATTTTATATTTTTTTTAGTGATTTTTAGTCTGAAAGTTTAAGATACCTAAATAAATATAAAAAATATTTTTTTGGAATTTTTCAAAAAGTTTTTATAATTTTTATGTATTTTCTAATGCAAACAAAGATGAAAATGACATTTTTGATTTTTTATAAATAATAAAAAGATGTAAAATATGAAATAAAGATATGGAGTGAAAATTCAATGCAACAAGAACTTATGCCTATTTTGGGGATTTTTTTCGAATACTATAGATGCATGAAATAAATACTTGAAACATAGAGAAAATTCAGCACCAGTAGGGGTATTTTTGTAAATATCAATAAGTTCAGGGGCCAAAGTGCAATTTTCCCACAAAATTTATAACGCGATAAAATTATTTATGGACCAATCAGAAATAAACAAACTCCCAGGGCCTTCCCTGCAAATTCGCCAAAGCTTATGTGATTGGCACGCGAGCCTAGTAGGGACCTGTTTGTAATTATAAAAAACGTAGGGTCTTATTTACAAAATGTCCAAAAAGCTTTAACTATAATAATATTTTATGGACTAAACAGAAATAACAATAACTCCAAGGGTCTCCTAGCATAATGCCCGTGCCTCACGTGCGCCATGCCTGTGCAGTAACGCGGCTAGGGACCCGGATGTAAATAACATAAATATAGGGGGTCTTTGAAAATTACACAAAATAAATAAACGACAGATGAATGTTTAAGTTCTATATATTAAATACGAAAAGTGCTTGGGCTGAATGTGCAAAACACCCAAGGCCAGCGCGGATCGAACGGCTGGATGTGGTCACTTATGCCATGTGTCGCGATCCTAACGCGCGATACCAATTCGTGGGCAACGTCTGCGATTAAATGATCCTCTACGCGATCAACAACTGAGGATGGCTTGATCGAACAACAGCTACTCGCCTGGGAGATCCGGCCAGATCTAACGGTGCTGGGGGGCGGTGGACGAACTGGGAAATAGCTCCGACGAACCGAGCTTCCCCGAGCTCGATCTCCATCCTCCGGTGATCTTTGAAGCTCCAAAATGGCCGGAACGGTCCTGTGGTCCTCCTCAAGATGCTGGGGGCCTAAAAATGCTCCGACGAAGCCCAGAATGGTCGCACGAGGTCGGCGGAGCCATGAAGCTCCAAGAACCTCGATCGGCCCTCAAAATCGCCCCAGGTGCGTGTTACGGTTCCTGTACCTGCAAAACAAAGTGAGGGGGTCGTAGGGTAAAATGCCCCGACCCCGTAGCAGGGCGGAATGGGGCTGGGAAGGTGAAAAAGGAGTTCGCCGGAGCAAGCTCGGCGAGGTGGTGGCGGAGGTGAACGGTTGGGTATGAATCGAAAGGGAAGGTGGGGATCTATTCCTAAGACCACGGTAAAGTGAAGCACGCAAAAAAATGAATAAAAGACGGACCTCGATGGAAGGAGAAGCCAGAGATAGACCTCACAGCAGTGGGCCGGAGATGGGGGTGGAGCCGGCCCTCACGGCTTCGCCGTACCTCGCTCGAGAGTGCTGGAGACTCCCCTGTCACAGGAGTCAATCCGGAGCACCCGAGGAGATCCAAACTAGGTCAAGAAGGGGTTCAAAAACTCAAGGAAAGATCAGGGGGCATCTTATGTACAATAGGTCTGGGGGCTCAAAGATCGAAGGAGATCGGTGGAATCCGCAACGAAATCCCCAAGGAAAGAGGCTGGCATGCAAGACCAATACACGAGGACAAAAAGTTGAGAAGGAATCGATGCCAAAGGATGCATGATGCGGTCCCAAAAAAATTGAGAAAACGGTGAAAATCGCAGCTCTGACAGGCTACAGACCTCAGTCAGAGTGTTGACTGAGGTCAACCAAAGAACCCATCTGGTTGGTCCATGTGGACCAACCAGAAAATTCATGGAAAAAATTATTTGTAAAATAGATCTAAAATAATAAACAATTTTATTAATTTTAGTTTATTAAATGAAAAATATTTATTATTTTGTTAGGTATTTTATTATGATTTTTATTTATTTTTTTTGAGTTTTAAAACTACAAGTTACCTTTTAGAGGCTATATACAGGTATATTCTTCTATATATTTTAATGTTTTATTTTTATTTTGTATATTTAATTTTATTAATTAGGTTTATTATTTTATATACTTATAACTTAATTTTGTACACTTAAATATATTTTCATTTTATTTTCTGATGTATTATATATAATTAAATAAATAGTTGCATTATCTTTGTAGGTATACTTATAGGTATTATACCTATGTATTTATACAAGTATTTTATTTCTATATTTTATTGATGTTTTTATTCTAGTTTTAATATACACATAGATTATAAATAATATCTACAAAATTAAAAAATATAATTTATAAAAATAATGATTAATAAATAAAAATGAATATTTTAATCAATACAAGTATACAATAGGGGTCCAAAACCTAACTTTCAAACCGTAACTCCAAAAATTTTGAAACCACATTCATTAAGTAGCTTATTAAAAGTTATATACAATTAAAGTGATTTTGAAAATTTTTTTGAGTTTTTATTTGAGAGATACATGTCTGGGAAGTTGGGATTTTGGATACTTATTCATATCATAAATTTTTATCTGTATATTATTTTTGTATGAAATCAATTTTGTATTTTTCTATATTTAATTATCTACAACTTTCATGTACAAAGTTTCTTTATTTGAAGTATAAAAAGTAGAACTAAAAATAGGTCCCAAAAATGAAGAATAAATGAATAAATAAAAGGGTATTTTATTCTATTTTGGCCCTGATCTCCTCCAACTTTATTCCTTATCGACCTAGTCATCGAGATGCCTTGGTCTCGGGATTTCGGATCATAAAATATTTGCAATATTTTATTAATTTTCTTTTATTTTCTTTATTCTTTAATTTTGGCTTTAAAAACAGTATTTTATACACATTTTATATACAAATGCATGAATGATAAAATGCATGAATTAAGGGTATTTACACGCATTTACTAGGGTTTTTAAGGCCAAAATGATAGAATAAAGTTGATAAAATAGAGATTCATCAGGGATGAGAAGAGTACTGCTAGTTAATTTGAGAGAGGTATGAATTTTGATGATGAGCAGCCGGCTGCTGCTATTGAAGCTGTGATGCTTGGTAGATGGACTACTGGTATCCCTGCCTACAATTGTTGTTGTGCTATGGATGCTGCTGGTATTGGGGCAGTTAGGGTTTAAAATTCCTTCCCCCTACTATTGGTGGAGGTCTGGCCGATTAATCGAGTTCTAACCCCAGAATTGTCATCGAGGATGGGTCGGCTATTGCTCGTTATCCCACACACCATTAAATTCCTGAATTAGTGGTAGGGGTGGATAGAACTACTCTTGGTATACAGGCTAGAGCTTGGGCTGGTGGAACATCATCTAGATCTGCCGCTACTATGGCTACTACTTGGGGGACTACACGTAGTATACATGTTGGACGGGCTGAGATGGCATAGGACTCGGCTGAGGAGGATATGTCTGTGTTTTCTCCTTCTGCTCATCAGGAGTCTCGATTGTAGCGGACATTGAGTTGCAAACGTTGATGGTTTTGGCAAGCATCTCCAACTGTGTGGCAATCTGATCGAGCTTGCCCAAACCCTAGGTTCTCTTCTCAATCACTGCAAGCTTTAGAGGTCCAGTGACCTCTTCTCAATGGTGTCTACCTTGGACAGGTGGCTCCCGATGATGCTCAGGTTGGAACTTAATGAGCGGGATGCTGACCAAGGTTAGGAGATCGCTACAAATCAAGGGTCGTTGCGACCCTAGTCAGCAGGACAAAGCTCAATCAAGAAAAAGAAAGAGACACCCACAATCAAGAAGATAAATCAATCAAAGCACATAAAACAATGTCAGCGGTCTCTGCTATTTATTTTAACATGTTATTGCAAGAAGGGTCTAACACAAGGAGCACAGAAATGTACAAATTATTGGGTTTCGGAAAATAGTTTTGGTAGTTTTAATTTTTGCAAATTTTTATGAATTTTAATTAAGGAATAAATTAGGCAATAAGATAATAAAGCAAACAACAAACTTTTAGAATTTTTATTTAAACCTATAAATGCTCAAAAATCAAGATAATTTTTTTTGGATTTTTCAAATATTAAAATGTTTTTGATATATTATGGGTATTTTTTGATGTTTTTGGAAATTTATAAAAATAAAACAAGGGCTAAAAATACAAACAGTGCACAACCATGACAATATTGGAAATTAAATATAATTAAATTGCCCTAATTCTTGTAAGAAATTTTATGATAAACTAGATAAAAAGAGCTATAATCAATAACTGAACTTGTATTTTTTCGATTTTTCTAGAATTTTTTATGATTTTTAGAAGTTTTTAGGTTTTTTGTCATTTTTATGGTTTTTAAGAGGGTTTTTAGAACAAAACTATTACAGAGTAAGGCACACAAAAATACACAGTCAGAAATTTTTTTAGAATTTTTAAAATGGATTTTTTGATTATTTATGTATTTTTTGAAATAGACAAAACACTTTTTTAGGGTTCTTGATTTTTAGAAAATAATAAACGCTACTGAATTAATCCACAAAAATTCTCTAAATATTACGTGTTAACAGGAGCCAACAATATTTTTTTTTGGATTTTTTGGGGTCAATATGGTATTGATTCAATTAGAAACAAGACAGACAGTTCACAAGGACCTTGTAATTATAATAAAACTTCCGTCCAAATGATAACATACGTGAAAAACTTAGGGAGAATGATGCAAAATGTCTAGAAAATAAACACACATGCTCAATAAACCACGCACAGAGGTAGATTTGCAAATATCAGAAACTATCCATTCAAAGCATAACATCCATAAAGTACATGGAATAGAAAGCAAATAACCCAGCAAGTTACGTGGGACCACATGAGTTCACACACAAAGGACTAAAATGCAAATACTTGATATAACAAGGGTCCTCACGTAAAATATCCAAACTATTTTAAACTACGACAAATATTTACATGACTAAATAATAAAGGCAAAACAGAAAGGATCTAAATGAAAATTACCCTTTATTAAGCGTGATCCAATGGACGAGGGAGATCCACTTCAGGATGGACGACTGAGATGCACGGGTACCCCTTCGACGATTGACAACTGACGATGGATCCTCAGATGGATCTGATGATCGAGTGCCTCCTGATGATGGATGGCTGCGATTAGAACTGGGAGGACGCCTGATTGAATGATGGAGAAGGTGCCTGGACGAACGGGGAGGAACTCGCCTCGGGTGAGTTTCAATCAGCGATGACGCATGGTTCTGGCATCTTCATGAGCTGCTGGAGTATGGGAAATGATGGCGACGGTGTTCCACATCTATTGGATGGTTCAGAGGGGTCCGGGATCAAGAGAGGGGTCGGGGGAGTCGTGATTGTCCTCGAGCTTCCTGGTGTTATATTTGGCCTCCAGATGAGGTCTGGTCGTGCGCCAACCCTGCAAGAGAAGATATATGCTCGGACACAAACAAGCGGTAACCAAGGGTGAAGGGTGAATGGGGCAGATCTCCAGCGAGATGGAGGGCTCGACCTGCTAGGAGGCTCCGACCTGATGGCTGGAATCATGTGGGAGGATGTGGAGCACACACAAAAGTGGGAGGAAGTCAGAGCGAGGTGAGTGGATGTCGGAGTGTGGCAGAGAGATGGGAAACATAGGGTGTTCGGAGATACTCTGTTTGGGGAGAACAGATCGAATCAATGGAAAATAAATGGAAGAGGGAGTAACTAAGGATGGAGGAAGTACACCTGGGGATGCAGATGATAGTCCATGGGGGTCTTGGCCTCGATAGCCGGTGTTGCCAGAAGCTTAGCTCCTCACAACAGAGCTAAGGGGATTCCTCACTGGACCTAGGGCTCTCACGCTCCAAAAGGATGCCTTCGCCCTCGCCCTCTCGTGCTGTCACTCTGGAAAAGGAAGGATGGATGCAACGGAAGAGGTGGCACAGTGATGAATCTACGATTCGTCATCTTTATTCATTTATTTTATCTTAAAATCCTTTATAAAACACCTGTATATAACACTAACTCCATATTCTTACTAACTTGCATTTGTGTGTAAATATTGTACACTTCTTACCATTTTAACCTAAAATAAATAAAGAAAGAAAGAAAGGAATAATAAAGAAAATAAAATAAAAAAGGAAGACTGTATATATGTAATAGATACATGCTGAACTGAACCCCGAGAGAAGGTCAAGATTTGACCTGATCGACCAGGAATAAAGTAGGGGGAGATAGGGTCCTCAATCAAAAAAAGCCAAAACAAATTTTGTGTTGTGTATATTTGTATACTAAACTATTTTATTTGTAAATTAATTGACCTCAAATCAAACGACTTTCAAAACAAAAGTTGTAAATAAAAATGTGTTCTAATCAATAAATGTAATTGCACAATTAAATCATGTACAAAATAAAAGCAACCACACTTGGAAAAAGCCACTAAGCACTAATTGAAAGACCAATTCCGGCTCCATATGAACTCAAATTGAACCAATCTCACTTCCATTGGATTCTAAATTAAATTATCTTTAAAATAGTTGTATTTTCATATTTTTGGAGTTACGAGTAAAAAATTGGTTTTCTGGGGTGGTTTGTGCAACGCAGGTATTTTGTACAAATTGTATTTATATATATATGTAAATATTTTTACAAATTATTTAAAATAAAAATAAAAATAAATTTTTTTATTATAAAAAACTAATTTGCTCATTTACCCATGTTTATAATTTCATATATGCATATAATATATGTATATAGTTGCTATTCTTAATTAACCACCATAAAAAAAATAACATTTTTTATTAAAATAAATAAAGTGATGAAATTTAAAAAATAGTTAATTTTGCAAATAGTTTTATCTCTCTTTATCTTTATCTCATTTCAATTTTCATCTCTCTTATCTCTTAAACCAAAAATTCAAATTTCATTCTCCATCTTTTCTATTTATATGGCTCCTTCTCCATCATTCCAACTTGATCAATCTTTGGTGAGAGGAGCCCGATCTCCGGGAGTCTTCTTGTCGTAGAAGGGTGCCTAGCCTCTGAGTCATCCGGTGACAGCGTGTCAGCCTTCGTCAAGGTGATCAAGGTCTTTTTCGCTCCTAAAGTGAGACCTATCATCATTTCTGTTATTTTATCCTAGATTAATCATAGATTTAGTTTCTCGCATTTGTTCTTCATTGACATTTTTTATTTAGATCTTAAAATCACATCACGATTTGATCCGCATCGATCTCAAGTTTTCACCTCATTTTCTCGATCCCTCCATGTTCATTTTCTATCTCTCACGATCTATCAACTCCGACCATGCACGGTGGTCGGAGAACCAGATTCAATTCCTCATTTTCGTTGGATCCCCGTCCACCTTCCGATTTGTTTATAAATAAAAAACAAAAAAATATATATTATTTTCTGCCTAACATTTGTTTTGCATGATAAAATAAAAAATTTACATAAAAAATAAAAAAAAAGTTTTTTAGTATTTCATCTTTGTTTACATTCAAGAAAAAAATGAAAAAATAAAAAAATAAAAAGGGCTGGATGCACCCGCTCCCCATCGACCATCCACCTTCGTCGTGCGCCTCCTTGCGCGCCGCCATCTCCAACCGTCTGGAGCTGCCATCAGCCGCCACCGCCTCCCCCAGCCCTTTGCCGGCTGCGCCGCCTAGCACTGTCGCGCGGATCCCCACTCCTGGAGAGGTGCTTCTTCACCGCCAGAATGCCGCGGAGCCACCCCCAACCTCCATCCGTCGTGTGAGGCGACGCGTATCCATTGCTAATCGACTCCTCCCGCGCCATCCTGCAACCGCGTGGAGCGCCGCCCCCATCATGGCTAGTGCCGCCATCCAACACGCGACCACTACTACCGCGAGGGAGCCGCACCGCCGTCATGCGCGTGAGCATCACTAGCCACCGAAGTCATCTCCACCGCGCATGAGCGGCATCTCATCTTTGGCCCATCACCGATCCGCCTCATCTTTGGTGCGATAAACGAGGGAGGGCAACTCCCCTTGGCCCCTCCCATTTCTGTTGAAGAATGAAGGGAACGAAGAAAGCCCTAAGGGATTAAAAAATATATTGGCAAAATTACATGTTTCCCCCTAGAAGTACTGCATATTGCAAGAGGATCCCTGAATGAATCAAGTTAATTTGAGCAAATTACGTTTGAGCCCGTGGAGATTTCTAAATTCACAAGAAGACCCCTTGCTCAAACTCAAGCACGTACGTTGCACGTGCTATCTGGGTAAGTTGCACATTTCCCTCTCTATTTTATTTCTTTTATTTACCTAATGCAAAAATTAGAACTATTTACACTTTAATCCTTGTGTGTCCAGATTATTTATTTGTATCTTTTTCTTATTGAAATAAATATTTTTCTTGATCAATAAATTATGAAAAAACCATGTTATTCTCCTGACCAGTTCCACTTCATTGTATAATATTTCATTTCATTTTGTCATCATTTATTATTATTTAAAAATTAAAAAAATGCCTTTTATATGCTCGAAATTAGAAAAGTCATAAAAATCTGAAAATTTGCCAAAAAAGTTCCCAAAAATTTATTGTAGCTGTATTTTGGTGTCTTTTAATTTCCCTCCAAATTTTGTGCATTAACTATTTATAAAATCCAAAAAATTGAAAACTACTAAAAATCGTATCAAAATCATAAAAAATTATACAAAAATCCAAAAATCTTGATTTAATCCATGTTTATAGATATTTGTCTCTATTTTATCTAAAAATAATTCTCAAGAGTTTTGGGCATTTAAAACGTTTTTAAGTTGCAAATTACTCCAGGCTATGCACTGTTTCTAATTTTTGCCACTGTTAGATTTTTTAAAAAATACGAAAACATCTGAAATTTCTAAAAAAATTTCCAAAAACATTTCAAAATCTTTAAAACTAAAAATATTTTCTTCATATTTTTCTAAGCATTTTTCATATAATTGAAAAATATAAAAAGAGTTGGTGTGCGTATTACTTATCTTGTGAATATTGCTCCTTATTTTTGAAAATAAAAAAATTCTACAAAATTAAAATCACTAAAATTTTGAAAATCAGAAAATAAAAAATAAAAATAAAAAAATAATAAAGAAAAATAAAAATAGAAAAATTCCACAAAACCAAGGATAGTTTGCCTTTGAGATTCCTGCTTTTTCTTTTAAGTGAGTTTTTTGGTTAATTGAATAACCCTCGGGAATTGTAACCTCCATGAGTTCGATCCTGTCCGCTATACTGGTAAACAAGTAGCAAAATATTTTTCTTTCTTCATTATTCACTTTTAGTTAATTTTGCAACTTGAGAAGAAAAAAAATTGTTTGTTTGTCACGGGATTTTTGGGGATAGCAATGACTTCTTCGTACCTTTAATTTTCGATCCTCGAAGGCCTGTAGCATAACAAAATGGCGTCGTTTCCGGGGAGCCACGGCGAGGGTAGTTAGGTTTATCTTTTGACCTGCTATTCTTGATTGTAAATATCTGTTTACATTTTGCTATTCACTTCATTGTTCATATCCAGCGCATTCATTTCATATTTTTTTCTTTCTCATATTTGATAATTGTGTTTCTTACACATTCTCTATTCTTTTTCTTGTGAGGGCCTGCGAAGCGAAGGAGGCGATCCTAGGAGAGCTGAAACACCCAAGCGACGTGGAGGCGGCTTGATTCTTCACCAAGCCACCGGATAGCGTGAGAAGAGGAGAAGAAAAATTGAAGGAGACGAGAGAGAGAGAGAGATTTATAGCATTTGAACTCTTGTAAACGGGCATTCATTTGTTGCGGGTTCAGTTTTGCCAAGTGCCGGGGCACTTGGGGGACCTCACCGGTTTTGTTTTCATCGCTTTATTTTTCTTTGTTTCACGCGGATTTTGTGATCTACATATTGATTGCTTTAATTAATTTGCTTGAGCTAGGTAATTAATTAGGTCCAAACACCATAAATAAGAATTTATGTACCTATAGAGTAGAGCCTAATTTGGACTTAGTCAAATTAACTTGTTCTTGCCCGTTAAAAGAAGCTATCATCTAGGATGGTTCACTTGCATCATATAGGATATTTTATTTAAATTCTATGCGGATCACTTGCATGTAGAGTGATGGCGACAAGGTACGCATCTCTAACCCCTGCATGCATCATTGTTTTTAGTCGCGCATTTGCATTTCCGATCTCCTTCCTTGTTTTCACTCACATAAGTTAAAAAGAAAATTGGACACTTGGTAGGCAATTCTTTGAAAATATTTTAACCAAGTAACAACTGTCTAAAATATGGGACTGCTAAAGAAAACTCGCCCCTAAAAAATATAAGGAAAAATCATTGTTTTGGGGAGAGTAACCCCCTCATTGTTTGGTTTGTATGTAGCGAGAGAGCGACTCGCACACTAGGATAGAACCATGCCCGAACTCTTTTCAGACTACTATATTGGGTTAGTAGTTCTCCAGTGATAATCTCTCCGGTAGCCAGTAAAGCAGCCCGCTATGTCTTTAACAGATTGAATTGATCGGGTAGCCCGTAAACGGTCCGTAATTCATACTGGCTGGGAAAGATCTAACTTTGAGATTAGGCCAGTCTCCTGAGAGCATTGGATTCCTAACAGCTCGCTCTAACCGCTCTGATATTTTGTATTCTCACCAATTCTAAAATTGATAAGATAATTGACCGAACCTTCACAGTCTTCACATTGAGTTGAGTTGGTGAACCCGGGGTTTGTATTGTGCTTGATTGCTTGTGTGCATACTCGATCCTTCTGTGCATTTGTACCTTTTTCTCCATATCTTTTTACTTTACCCTCGTGCTCTCCTGATCCCGTCTTTTGTTTCGAAGATGGCCGACTGGAGTTATTTTAATCTGATCTTTGCGGACTTCTCGCACTCTCCAGACGATCCACCTTCCCTTTCCAGGAGGAATTTCCTCCTTATTTTTGTGCATATCTGCCTAACCCATTATTTCAGGAATCAGATGATGATTTTTACCTACCCTCATTCAACCCACCCGATCGTGGGATTTTGGAGCACCTTTCATGATTTTCACACTTGAGACACTGAACCAGATGATGGAGCATACGAATTCGAGGATTAACAAACTATTTAACATAAACACCAGCCATAATGCTGCTCTACTATTTGAGGATATGGATTCACTTGAGGATAATCATGAGAGCTTGCAATCACCCGAAATACAAAAAATGAGAAAATTTTAAAAATCCAAAAAGATTATGGGAAACACATTATTGATTCATTTTGTGAGGAGAAGGCACCCATACCAAACCAATTCCTACACAGTCATCCACCACATGTCCCGACCTTGACCCCGAGCATTCAATTATACAGACTGCTCTTGGCAATCCTTATGTATATGCTGATTCTGATCTCCTCCCTTGTATGGAGGAGGTCCAAAAATTCAAAAAAATGTTGAATGAACCTGAAGTGGTAGCCACTCTTCATGAGATCATTAAAGCCCCACTTCAACAGGCCATGACAGATTTATCTACTCCTCAACACAAGAAGATAAAGCAAAGGAGAAGACCTGAGCATCACGTCTTGACCATGGCCACTACCTACGCCATCTCTCACCGTCCACATTTTAAGAAAGGGAACACTACCATACCTCTTGTGAGCTGCTCCACTCTGAACATTCTTGTGATAACACTCTCCTTGACGGCGGTTCTTCAATAAATATAATACCCTTCTCTATGGTACAATCTCTTCATCTTGGGCCTCTCAAGAAAACTAGGATGATAGTTCAATTTGCTGATGGATCTATCAAGAGGCTGAAGGGTATTCTAGAAAATACTGTCATTCTCATTCAGGGCATGAACTTCACTTCTGATTTTGTTATAATGCCCATGGAGACCTCCAACCCTGTGGAGCACCCTCCAATCATCCTGGGACGACCTTTCCTCGCCTCTACGTGAGTTGTTATTGATTATGGTTCAGGAGAGAATCGCTTTCGTTCTGATGCTGGGAGTGATGTGTTGATCACTACACCCACTACTGACCAGAGACCTGCATCCCATAAGAGCCCGCCTGTGTTAGCCAACCCCAAGGAATTTGACCTCGATGACAATATCAGAGATTCTTGTTATATGTTGGATGATAATGAAACCCAAGAATTCCTCTTCAAGGAGGAATACTCGGAAAACATAGACCCTTGAGTTCCCCCTTCTGGTACGCGGCGATGCATTGATGACATCCGTGGGATTTACACGATAGACATCCTAGAGCGGAAGGTAGACTCTGAGACTAGATAGGACAGACATGATTTGACTACTTTCACTGATGAGTTCGTTCTTATTCACCCTAAATTAGATGAGACCGATCATGCCAAATTTGATTTGATTGCTTTTAAAAAGGAATTTGGGCCTTTTGATAAAGATGATGATCCAGGAGAGGCTCGTCAGGCTGAAATTGATCCTACTTTTTTGAATAATGAATTCGAGCCTTTTTACTTTTATATTTGTGAGACTTCCCTGGCCGGACATGACCATACTACTTCCACTAATCGGTTTAGGCCTGCACAATCTGAAACCGCTGAGGATACATTCTTGGTCGATCCTGCTCATTTCATATCTAATGATAACACCAATATCGACCAACACCTTGTCAAATTCATACCTCGGCGATCCCGCAAGAAGGTTCGTTTTCGACCTTCTTGACCTTTGTGCATCCATTCCTTTTGTATATCCTTTCATTTTACTCTTTCTTCTTCCATTTTATCATTCACCCCTTTTTCGTGTGTGTATATATGCTATACTTAAGATGTGCTTTATCCTAAGTATAGGGGGGTAAATGATTTGTGTTGTTCATATTTTTCCTGTTCATCAGTCTTGTTGTTGACTATACTTGGGGATACTCTACCTTAAGTATAGGGGGTGATGTTGTTCATATCATGTCTTTTTATTTTTGAGTCTGTACATTCTCTTCATCGGTTTTCCCCTTTTGTACACTCTATTATACTAGGATTACTTGATCCTAAGTATAGGGGGTTCACCAACTTCTCTTCTTCTTATCTATTCTTTGAGTCGTTGTAGCATAGGAGTCTTTTCACATTTATATACTTAGCACGGGTTATTTCTTCCTTTTTCGCTCTCTAATCACTATGAGGACATAGGTCGAGCTAAGTATAGGGGGTATCGTATATATTGTATATATACTTTAGACATAATTCGTACTTTTAAATATGTTTATTGGGGGGGATATGTATATAATTTTGTAAAATCCATGTATGTAAAAAAACCAAAAAAACCAAAACCTGAAAAAAAAGCAAAAAAAATAAACAAAAACAACAACACATAAAAAACAAAAACAAAAAAACGAAAAACACAAAAAAAACAACAAAAAACAATAAAAAAACAACAAACAAAACAAAAAAAATCTTGTATATACTTATATATATTTTACTAACCTTTTTTTCTTTTTGAAAAAAAAACTACAAAACCAAAAATCTAAAAAACATTTGCATAATTCCAAAAAAAAACCTTCCTCTTACTCTGCATTTTTCTCTCAAAAAATCCGTAAGAAATTCAAAATTAGAAAATTGTTTTTTAAAAAATGTTCTTTTCACATGCGCATCATTTTTAAAAAAAAAAAGCTTTCTTTGCATTGTACATATTTTCTTGCATTTGCATGTGCATTTTTCAGGATAGTATTGTCATTTAAACTATGTCTGGAATAAAATTGAAGAATAGAGCTTAGTTGGACCTTAATCCACTTAATTTCAGAGGAACCTTATAAGAAATGGAGTTAAGACTTTTTAGGTCCTAGTGACTTAATTCTTTGATTCCATAAGACTATGTTCACATGTCATCTTGATTAGTCTCAGTAGAACATTTAACAACACAAGCATGATTCTTTCAGACTGTGGATTATCTTGGACAAGCACTCTACACGTAGCTCTTCATCAATGAGGTTGTGAGGAGGCAGAATCTTTTGGCTTGGGGTAGCATACAAGGGTAGTGCATCTAGGCGGAATCTCTCGTCTTCCTCTAGAGAAGGAAGTGTGTCTCAACCTGGTCTAGCGATGTTGAGGTCTAAAGAAATGATCCTGTGGGGTTGCAATAATGCTTCAAAAGAGGGATAGTCTGCAGGCTCAAGAGGAAAAACTCCTTATATACATGATGAACCTTGTATATGCTTTCAAAAAAAGTATGGAAAAATGCAGAATCTCCAAAAGTGGACATGCCTGATTGAAAAGTAAAATGCCTGCCGGAGTATATATACAAGGATAAAAAATTTATTACAATAAGAGCCTCAAAGACAAATTTTTGTAAGCTTGCAGCGGATGACTTGGCTACACTGGTCATGCATCCAAGGATAGGTAGCTACACTAGTTACCGTCCATTCTTTTCTCCATCCCCTCTTCTTGAGATGGTTGTACTTGAACTGAGAAGGGAAAATCTACGCTCCTCGAGGAAAGAGTTGCAAGACCGGGGAACTAGAGTTACCTTGTTGAGGGAGGTTGTTTCTTTGCTACTTCTGAGATAGGGAGCTATACCTAACTTACACCGTACAAGTAAAGATTCATAGTCATAAGAATTGGTGTATGTAGACTTGTTCTGACCTGACTATTGAGGATACCTGAATAGGAGTCCTATGAAACTTACAGGTTGTTAGGTCTTAAATCCATCTCCCATTAAGGTTCCAACAAACTAATAATCCAAAGGTCTGACAGAGCTCCAAACTACAATTTCATGAAGATAAGTTTAATACTCGATATTGTCCTACTTTCTTTATTTTCCCTTTCTTTTTCTTTTTCTTCACTTATTCTTTCAAATAAGTATTTGTTGAGGGACTAACAAAGGTAAAGCATGGGGGGATGATGAATCTACGATTTGTCATCTTTATTCATTTATTTTAGCTTAAAATCTCCTATAAAACACATGCATATAACACTAACTCCATATTCTTACTAACTTGCATTTGTGTGTAAATAATGTACACTTCTTACCTTTTTAACCAAAAATAAATAAATAAAGAAAGGAAGGAAAAATACAGAAAAAAATATAAAAAGGAAGATTGTATATATGTAGTAGATACAGGATGACCTGAACCCCGAGAGAAGGTCAAGATTTGACCTAATTGACCAGGAATAAAGTAGGGGGAGATAGGGTCCTCAATCAAAAAAATCCAAAAAAATTGTGTGTTGTATATATTTGTATACTACACTATTTTATTTGTACATTAGTTGACCTCAAATCAAATAACTTTCAAAATCAAAATTGTAAATAAAAATGTGATCTAATTAATAAAAATAATTGCACAATTAAATCATGTACAGAATAAAAGCAATCGCAATTGGAAAAACCCACTAAGCACTTATTGAAAGACCAATTTCGGCTCCATATTAACTCAAATTAAACCAATCTCACTTCCATCAGATTTTAAATTAAATTATTATTAAAATGGCTATATTTTCATAATTTTTGGAGTTACGAGTAAAAAGTTGGTTTTCTGGGGTGGTTTGTGCAATTTTCCCATGTATTTTGTGCATATTATATTCTTATATTTTTGTAAATATTTTTAATAAATATTTAAAATAAAAATGAAATAAATTTATTAAAAAACTAATTTGCTCATTTACCCATGTATAAAATGTCAAATATGCATATAATATATGTATATAGTTGCTATTCTTAATTAACCACCATAAAAAAATAAAAAAATAATAACATTTTTTATTCAAATAATAAAAGTGATGAAAATTCAAAAAAAAAAAATTAGTTAATTTTATAAATAGTTTTATCTCTCTTTATCTTTATCTCATTTCAATTTTAATCTCTCTTATCTCTTCAACCAAAAACTCAAAAATTCAAATTTCATTCTCCATCTTTTCTATTTATATGGATCCTTCTCCATCATTCCAACTTTATCAATCTTTGGTGAGAGGAGCCTAATCTTCGAGAGTCTTCTTATCGTAGAAGGGTGCCTAGCCTCCGAGCCTTCCGGTGACAGCACGCCAGCCTTTGTCGAGGTGATCAAGGTCTTTTCCGCTCCTAGGGTGAGATCCATCATCATTTTCTCTTATTTTATCCTAGATTAATCGTAGATTTAGTTTCTCCCATTTGTTCTTCGTTGACATTTTTTATTTAGATCTTGAAATCACATCACAATTTGATTCGCATCGATCTCAAGTTTTCACCTCATTTTCTCAATCTATCCACGTTCATTTTCTATCTCCCACGATCTATCAACTCCGACCACGCACGGTGGTCGGAGAACCAGATTTGATTCCTAATTTTTGTCGGATCCCCGTTCACCTTCCGATTTGTTTGTAATTAAAAAAGAAATAAATAAACAAAAAAATATTGTTTTTTCTACCTAACATTTGTTTTGCAGGATAAATAAAAAATTTACAAAAAAATTAAAAAAATTAAAAAAATATTTTATCTATGTTTACATTCAAGAAAAAAATAAAAAAAATTAAAAAAAGGGTCGGCTGTGCCCGCTCCCCACCAACCATCCACCTCCGTCGCGCGCCTCCTTGCGCACCGCCATCTCCAACTGTTTGGAGCCGTCATCAGCCGCCATCACCTCCCCTAGCCCTCGGCAGGCCGTGCCGCCTAGCACCGCTGCACAGATCCTCGCTCCTGGAGAGGAGCTCCTTCACCGGCAAAACGCTGCGGAGCCGCTCCATCGCTAACCGACTCCTCCCGCGCCGTCCTATAACCGTGTGGTGCGCCGCCCCCATCACGCCATTATCGCCATCCAGCACGCGACCACCACCACCGCGAGGGAGCCACACCACCGTCGTACGCACGAGCGTCACTAGCAACCGAAGTCATCTCCACCGCGCCTAAGCGGCGCCTCATCTTTTGCCCATCGACGATCCGCCTCATCTTTGGCATGAGAAACAAGGGAGGGTGGTGCCCCTTGGACCCTCCCATTACTGTTTAAGAACGAAGGGAACGAAGAAAGCCCTAGGGGATTAAAAAAATATATTGGTAAAATAACATGTTTTCCCCCTAGAAGTACTGCATATTGCAAGAGGGTCCCTACCAGAATCAAGTTAATTTGGGCAAATAACATCTGAACCCTTGGAGATTTCAAAATTCTCAAGAAGACCCCTTCTCCAACTCAAGCACATACGTTTGCACGTGCTATCTGGGTAAATTGCACATTTCCCCCTCTGTTTTATTTCTTTTATTTACTTAATGCAAAAACATAAATTATTTACACTTTAGTGCATGTGTGTCCAGACTGTTTATTTGCATCTTTTTCTTATTGAAATAAATATTTTTCTTGATCAATAAACTATGAAAAAATCATGTTATTCTCCTGACTAGTTCCTCTTCATTGTGTAAATTTTTCATTTCATTTTGTCATCATTTCTTATTATTTAAAAATAAAAAAACAGTGTCCTTTTATCTGCCTGAAATTAGAAAAATAATAAAAAGCTGAAAATTTGCCAAAAAATTCCCAGAAACTTAATGTAGTTGTATTTTGGTGTCTTCTAATTTCTCTCCAAAATTTGTGCATTAACTATTTACAAAACCAAAAAAATTGAAAAATACTAATAATTTTGTAAAAATCATAAAAATTCTGCAAAAAATCCAAAAATCTTGATTTTAGTCTATGTTTATAGATATTTTCCCTATTTTATCATTAAAGTAATTTCCAAGATTTTTGAGCATTTAAAACATTTTTAAGTTGCAAATTACTCCAAACTATGCACTATTTCTAAATTTTGCCATTTTTTGTTTTTTAAAAAATACAAAAACATCTGAAAATTCTAAAAAAAATTCCAAAAACATTTAAAACACAAAAATATTTTCTCTAGATTTTTCGGAGCATTTTTTATATAATTGAAAAATACAAAAAGTGTTGGTGTGCGTATTTCTTATCTTGTGAATAGTGCTCCTAATTTTTGAAAAAAAATCCTGCAAAATTAAAATCACTAAAAATCTAAAAATCAGAAAATAAAAAAATAGGAATAAAAAATAAAAAAAATAAAAAGAGAAAAAAATCCACAAAAACGAAGGATAGTTTACCTTTGAGATTCCTGCTTTTTCTTTTAATTGATTTTTTTGGGTTAATTGAATAACCCTCTAGAATTGTAGCCTCCCTAAGTTCGATCCAGTCCGCTATACAGGTAAATAAGTAGCAAAATATTTCTCTTGCTTCATTATTCTCTTTTAGTTAATTTTACAGCTTGAGAAGAAAAAAAATTGTTTGTTTGTCACGGGATTTTTGGGGATAGCAACGACTTCTTCATACCTTTAATTTCGATCCTCGAAGGCCTGTAGCACAACACACAGCCAAAGGTGCATCAAAAGGGAGGGAAGGCACATGCTATGTAGACGTGCAAGTCCGAGAAGATGGGGGCGCACCATGGATCGAGAAGGAGAAGATCAGGTGTGGATTAGGGATCCACGTCTCGCAATCAGAGTTTGGAATCGGAGGATAAATCACCACGGTCGGGTCACGAAAAATTTGTAAAAATCGGGCAAAACCTGACTCGGGCGAAAGAGGGTATAGCGGGGACCAATTGACCTCGGTCAACAAAACGAGGTGGACCAATCAGAGGCCACCAAGGATGAGGACAAAATAGACTAAAGGACAAAATATAGAAGAAAATAAGGAAAAATAAATTATAAAAATAATAAATGAATTTAAATTAAAAAGTATATTAAATAAAAAAATGTTTACTATTTTTCAAAGAATTTTTCTTTGATTTTTAATTATTTTTATGAAAAATTAATTAGTGTATATACAATATATAGTATTATATATAGGGATAATATACCTATTTATTATGTATTATTTTGTTTTTATACAAACACCCCTATTTTATATTTTATTTATTTACATCATAATTTTAGGAGTGCAAAATACTTTTTATTTTATTTTTACACATTATTTAAAGATACATAATAAATAGATGGTGTAATATATGTACATGTGTAATGTACAATAAAAGGAGAATTGAAATTTCAAATTTTATTTCCTTTTTCTGATTTTTATTTTTTTATATTATTTCTAGAGATATATACAAGGGAGTAGAAATATTAATCTGGTTTTGTTTTATAAAAATTAATTATCTACAAATATATGTAGTATGTACAACACAAAGTGTACCCTATCTCTCTCTACTTATTTTATTTTGCGATCAGGTCTAGGCTTGACCTTCTCTTAGGGTTCGGGTCACTCCGTATTTATTCTAAATACCTACTTCCTTTTTCTTTTCCTTTATTCTTTTATTTTTGCACAAAAAACGTGCTAATTATGCAATATTACAAATGCATGTTGAATGCTAAGTTATTGTATTTACAAGTATCCACAAGCTGCTTTGCTAAGATAAATAGCTAAAATAAAAGAATAAAGAGTGAGAATCAGGGATTCATCACCCCCTATACTTTACCTTTGCTAGTCCCTTAGAAAACACTTATACGGAAAATATGTGAAAAGAAAAAGAAAAGGAAGGAGAATCAAGGTTGACTATTAAACCTATCTTCATTAAATTGAAGTATAGAGCTCAGTCAGACCTTTAGATTATTAGTTTGTCGGAACCTTATTGGAATACAGGTTTAAGACTCAACAACCTCTAAGTTCCACCATTCTATGGTCAAGACTCCTCAATAATCCAGATCCAAACAAGTCTACATGCGCATACTCTAATGACTATGCATCTTTCCTTGTACTGTGTAGGTGATATATAGCTGCCCACCTCAAAATGATAAAGAAACAACCTCCCTCAATAAGGTAACTCTAATTCCTCAGTCTAGCAGCTCTTTCCTCGAGGAGCGGGGTATTCCCTTCTAAGTTCAAGTGCAACCTGCTCAAGAACATGGAGAAAGAAGAGAATGGACCGTGGCCAGAGTAGCCACGTATCCCTGGGAGCCCATCTAGTGTAGCTAAGTTTCCCGCTGCAAGCTTCATGAGATGAGGAGGTGTAATACATAAGCTTTGCTTTATTTGACTATATACACTCCGGTAGGCATTTTATTTTCAATCAGGCCTACCAACTTTTTTGGAGTTTTTCTTGATTTTGCATATTTTTTTGATGTGCATATGTACAACATATCTACATGGTGCATCATATATACATAAGGACTTTTTCTTCTTGAGCCAGTAGACTATCCCTCTTTTGAAGCATTATTGCAACCCACAACTCTTGTCTTCAGACGGCAATTCTAGTAGACCAAGTTGAGATGTGCATCCCTCCCTCAAGGAAGATGAGATGTTCAGCCTAGAAATACTACCCTCGTATGCTACTCCAAGCCAAAGAAAACTGCCTCCTCATCACCTCATCCATGTGAAGCGATGTGTAAGGTGTTGGTTTAAGTAAAGCCATTGTCTGTGAGAGTCATGCGTGTGTTGTTAAGGGTTCTACTTAGGCTCATCAAGATGACATGTGAACATAGCCTAGTGGACTTAAAGAATTAAGTCACTAATGGACCTGTAAAGTCTTAACCCTAAATCATCTAAAGTTCTTCTAAGAGTTTGGTGGATTAAGGTATTAACCGAGCTCCATTTTCCAATTTAATTTCAGACTAGTTTAAATGTCAACTATGCTTCAGAAGAATACACGACAATATGTACAAAGCTCTTTTTGATGCAATTTTCAAAATATGCAAAATTTTTGAGAAAATGTTTGAATGCAAGAAAGATGAAGAAGTTTTGCAACTATTTACAAACATTTACAAACAGGTTTTTGAAATTTCTTATTTTTCAAACATTTTTTAAAAATTTTGTACTATATACATAATTTTGATACAAAAATATTTACAAAAGTTGTACACAAAATATTTTTACAAACATTTGTACAATAATAGTTTTTACAAATAGCTATTTACAGACATGAATGTGCAAGAAAGATTTTTATGTACAAGAAATTTTTTTTAAAATTTTGTGATTTTTAGCTTGTGGGTTTTAGCCATTTTATTTATTAACACACTCACATTATGGCTAAAATATATATACAATACATATGACACCCCCTATACTTAGCTCGAACGATGTCCTCATAGTGAACAAAGAGCGATGAAGAGAAGACATAACTGGTGCTGAGTGTTGGGAAGTGAAAAGAAAGTTTATACTACAACGACGAATAAAAGAATATAACAAATAGAAGTCGGTGATCCCCCCAATACTTAGGATCAAGTAATCCTAAGTATAGAAGTCTGTACAAAACGGGGAGACCAAGGGTTAGGATGTGCAGGGTCTACCTCCCCTATACTTGGGTAAAATATCCCCAAGTATAGGCAACAAAATTGAGGTTAAAAGAAGAAAACAGATAATCACAAGTCTGACACCCCCCATACTTATAGTAAAGTGCACCCTAAGTACATCATAATCAGAAGATGAAGATGGGGTGTTAGACGATAGAATGAATGATATGGACATCTGGATCAATACAGCTGCGGGAGAGAAGTGATAATCAGGCATGGGATGCAAATGATGTGAGTCAAAGACCACATCTCATGCAAAATGAATAGGGGCAATGTCAACGATCAACGGATCATGATCTAGATACAACATCAGGCACTGACCGTTAACTTGGATGGTGGAATCTGACGATATCTCAGATATGTCAATGCTGCCATTGTCGTGCACCATTTGGACCAAGTATGGTCCCTTCCACTTGCTCGATAACATCCCTGGAAATAATCTCAACCTGGCATCGAATATCCATACTCGCTGGTTCGTCTCAAACTGCTTATGGCTAATATGAGAATCATGCCATATCTTCACTCGCTCCTTATATTGTAGGTTACTCGAAAAGGTTGTATCTCTAAGCTCCTCCAGGGCTGCCAACTCTACCTTTCTCTGATCTCCTATACTCTCTGGATCCAATAATATCTCAGTAATATCCCATAGTGACTTGTGCTTTATTTCCACAGGTAAATGGCATGGCTTGCCATAAATGAGACATAAGGGAGACGTACCCAAAGATGTCTCTAAGGAAGTCCGATATGCCCACGAGACTGAGTCCAAAAGCTGTGACCAATCCTTTAGGTCTACGCGGACGACTTATGCAATATCGTCTTGATCTCCATGTTCGATACTTCAGCGAGACCATTGGTCTGAGGGTGATATGGAGTGGCAACTCGATGGTATATGGTGAACTCGTTAGCAATGGCATTTACCTTGTCATTGATAAATGAGACCCCCGTTAGATATCAAAACTCTAGGCACCTTGAACCATGAAATGGTATTTTTCCTCAAAAATCGGCAAACAATCTTAGCATCTATGGTTAGGGAGGGAATGGCCTCAACCCAATGACTCACATAATCAACAACCAATAGAATGTACTCGAATCCCTAACTCTTAGGGAGTGGACCCATGAAATTGATGCCCCATGCTTCAAAAACCTCACAGAACTGAATGGGCTACATCAGCATCATATCACACTGTCCACAAGTGCCCATCCTCTGACAGTAAGTACACCTCTTCACGAATTCATCCAAATCCTTGAAGAGTGTAGACCACCATAGGCCAGATTGGAGCACATTCTATGCAGTTCTCCTCCCATAATGATGTCCTCCTGCCTCAAGCTTGTGGCAGTATGTGAGGACGATATGGTGCTCCTCCTGAGGAATGCACCGATGCCAGATGATATCCCCTCCTTCATGATGAAGGATGGGATCCTCCCAATGGTACGACTTGGCCTACCTTGTAGAACTTTTTTGGCGACAAAAGAGTTCACAATGTCAGCGTACCATGGAAGCAGGCGATAGCACAACTCGCCTCGTCTGGGAAGGTCTCTGTTATAGTGTTGTATGCTCTGAATCCTCAAGATTTTCCAATCGGGAGAGATGATCTGCCACCAGATTCTTGACTACTGGTTTATCCTTAATCTCAATATCAAACTCCTGGAGTAGAAGGATCCATCTGGTCAATCTAGCTTTGGCATCCTTATTTTCCATGAGGTACCTGATGGCGGTATGATCAGTGTAAGTAGTCATTCTGATCCAAGAATATAAGATATGAATTTATCCAAGGTGAAAACTACGACTAGCATCTCCTTCTCTGTGACGGTATAATTCCGTTGAGCGGCATCCAATGTACGACTAGCATAGTGAATGTCATAAGGTAATCCATCCCTCCTCTGTCCTAGCATAACCCCTATGGCAATGTCAGAAGCATCTGTCATGATCTCGAATGGGAGAGACCAATCAGGCGGCTGAAGGACATGAGCCTCAACAAATAGATTCTTGAGAGTCACGAATGACGCAAGACACTTATCATCTACAATGAACTCGGTGTCTTTCGTCAGCAGATAAGTAAGCGGTTGGGAAATCTTGCTGAAGTCTTGAATAAAATGTCGGTAGAAACTGACATGCCCTAGAAAAGACCACAACTGCTGCAAGTTGGACGGTGGATTGAGTTTCCTAATGATATCCACCTTGGCCAGATCAAACTCCATGCCCCTGTTGGAGATGATAAACCAAGCACCGTCCCCTGAATCACCATGAAGTGACTCTTCTCCCAAGATAGAACAAGATGGACCTCGATACAATGTTGAAGCATGTGGTCTAGGCAATCAAGACAAGCATTGTAGATTGAGAAATCATCCATGAAGACCTCTAAGAAATCACCCACCATGTCCGAGAAGATGGACATCATGCACCTTTGGAATGTCGACGGGGTATTACATAGACCAAAGGGCATCTGTCTGAAAGCATGTCCCAAACAGGCAGGTGAATGTCGTTTTGTCATGGTCTTCGCACGCTATGGCCACCTGATTATAACCGGAGTAGCCGTCAAGAAAGTAGTAATGACTTTTCCCGGCTAGCCTCTCAATAATCTGATCAATAAAAGGCAGCTAGAAATGATCCTTCTTAGTGGCTTTATTCAATCATCTGTAGTCCACACCGACCCTCCAAGAAGTGGGTACCCAGGTAGCGATCTCCTCTCCAGACTCACTCACAACTATAGTGATGCCCGTCTTCGTGGGCACCACATGTAATGGACTAACCCAGTCGGAGATGGGGTAGATAAAATCGGTGCTTCACCATTTTGATATCTCTTTCATGACCACTTCTCGAAGATTCGGGTCCAGCCATCACTGGAACTGACGCGATGGCTTGGCGTCCTCTTCGAGATACATATGGTGTGAGTACATGGTTGTACTTATCCACTGGATATCAGCAACGCTCCATCCTATCGCCTTACGGTTCCTTTCAAGAACCTCCATCAAATGAGATTCTTGCTCTCCAGTCAAATCTGATGAGATAGTAATTGGTTACGTCTCATGCTCACCCGCAAGGAATCTATGTTTCAGCGACTGTGGCAAGGGCTTCAACTCAGGGCAACTGGGAGATGGAAAATTTGGTTTCTGGAATGTTTGCATGAAGGAAACCAGATCTGAATGTGAGAACTCTCACTGATCATGAAAATCTGGTGAAGATGGTACTGTTGGTGCATCTGCAATCGGTGCTATCTCAGTCTCCACCCTAGTTGCTGGCTCTGTAGGAATCAGACAAGGTAAAAACTCATTAAAATCTGCTCAATCAATGTCTGAATATGAAGGATCTGAATCAGAAGAACAATAAATGAAATCTACTTCGCTATCCAAACTACGATCGTCAACCTCAACTGTGTCCTCATCCAAGAGTGTTCTATCCGGACTCTCATCAGTTGGAAACTGTGAATCTATGGTGTTTGAAGGTGATATAAGAGTTCATGAAATTGGGTCAGACCAAATGGCTTCATCATCTATGATCACAAAATTGCACTCCTAGTGGATGTCTCACTCGGTCATCTGCTATGTATCGTTGAACTGCTCTGAGCAAGCTGACTCTCGCGCTCTGGTCTCGTCGATTGTCTTTATTTGTATACTTTCACCCTCATTGCGAAAGTATACCTTCCAACCATCATGATCGGACACTGCCTTAGCTATAGCCAAGAATGGACGTCCTAGAATGATGGGGGTATTTGTCACATACTCAGGGATCTCCATGTCCAAAACAACAAAGTCCACGGGAAATTTCAGGCCCTGAATTGTGATGACCACATCCTTCAACAACCCATTCGGCCTCTTGACAGATCTATTAGCAAACTGAAAGAGTGTCTTGCTCTGTCGAAGAGGGCCAAACTTGAATCGGTCGAGTAAGGCTGCCGGAAGTAGGTTGATGGAAGAGCTGATGTATAATAGAGTTTGATAAAACCGTTGCTCATGAATGTGTCATCTGACATAAGGAGTTCTTGCGTCTGGCCTCTTGGTTGGAAAATGGTTCTAAATCACGAAACACGTAGCACGAGTGAGCACATGGATCTCTGCATTGTGGTTCCTTCTCTTCTTATGGATAGTAGTCTTCTCTCTCAAGTTCTTTTAGAAGAGAGGGATGTGCTCAAGTGCCTCCTATAGAGTCAGCTAGATATGGAATCTATTGGTCATCTGTTGGCTGAACTCTAGATGCTGTGTCTTTTTAGGATTTTCTTTTTTATTTCCGTTCACCAAGCGGAGTGTCTGAGGGAAGGGGATGGTTGGGCCCTCCTCAGATAGAGGGCTAGGAAGTGGTTCCTGTGCCTGTGAGGGAATGAAGTCCATACTACGATCATCATGTAATACATATGGGCATAGAGAAGATAAAGAAACCTTTCCTTTATTCATATTTTTGGTCTTTTCTAAACTGTCCTAAGATACAATAATAGACGGAAACACAACTAAATGAAAACTAGTGGCATCAGCATCATTCTCTAGATCAGCTTCTGGTGAAATGGTGGCATTAGTACCACCGACTGCATCTGGAGATACGAGGACCTTAGTATCATCAGCTGGATCATCATCCTGGGTGGCGTCAGCACTACCGTCATCATCATCCCAAGCATCAGCAACACTACTACCATCCTCGTCTGGCGCACCTAGATCCTCATGTGGTCATCGCTCATACGAGGCACCGCTGACTGGCATCCTTCTGCTCCTAAGTGTCACAAAACCATCATCAAATATATAGGAAGAAATATCACCCAAGGAGTCACTAGGAGTAGTGGTCTCTTTGAACTATACCTGGTCAGACTTCCTCTTCAGATTATTCGGATTGGGCTCGATCTGAGTGGGTATGGCGGCCTTGCCCTTTATGATGTCCCTCATCTCCTGCCAGAACTCGTCCATATCTCGCCGGAAGAATGCTTGCTTCTCTGACAGTAAGTGGGCAAGATCGTCAAGGGCTGGGTTCTCATATACGGGTCCATGAGAACCTGACAGGTTGCCTCGCTGGAAATGAGGCTGGCTCTGCTGGTACTGGTGTGGAGGAGGTTTAGTGTACTGCTGAGGCTGTTGCTTCCTCCATTGTTGTCCTTGATGGTAGGAACGAGGACCTGACTGGTAGTGTTGCGATGGCTGGGAGTACTGGGGCTGCTACTGCTAGCTGCTCGGTCTGCCTTGAGCTGGAGGCTGCTATTGGGATGAGGTGCCTCCAGTAGACCACCTGAATCCAGGATGATCACGACGGATCCCAGGTTGCTGTCGGTCATACCAAATCCCATTGACTTCCATCAACGTCTCCTGCTAGTAAGGGGAAGGGGGAGGAACTGCCAGGGGTTGATTAGGCTAGTACACCACCATCTGAGTGTCCGGAGATTGTGGTAGCTGAGTGTAATGTTGCAACTGTTGAACCGGATCTACGTGGATATAGTGGACCTAGTGGTACTGGGCAGGTGGATGGGAAGAGCTGTTGTTGTTTTGATCAGCCCGTGACCTGAGACGGGGCTGAGAAGCCGTCTATGCCTCTTGGAGACACAAGATTTGGGTCTTCAGGTCACTGAAAGTCTGTGCCAACTAGTCTATCTATGTCATGTCCTGGCATTGCTTATTCTCTATGATCTCTATGCGGTCCAACTTCTCACTAATAATCCCCATGTCAGCTGCTGATGACTTTGCCTGTGCTGCTGCTGCTGACGAAGTAGATGAACCTGCATCAACCCATGCTATCCTCTAATAGGACATGTCCTGTGGGTGGTGGGTCTTCCTTTGTGTGTAGGCTCGGGTCTGGGACATCACTGTGTAATTCTCTGCCATCTCCTCATAGATGGCCCAAACCTGGTCCTCATCCTTGGTGAAATAGGACCCTCTACATGAGGCATTGACAAGCCCCTGCAGCTCCGGTGTTAGCCCACAAAAGAAACTCTGAACTAGATTGGGCTTGGATATCTCATGATGTGGACTCCGGTCAATGAGCTCTCTAAAGCGATCCCACGCCTCATGGAACTGCTCATGGGGGATCATCAAGAAATTGTTGATCAGTGCTCTCACTTCAATGGTCCGACCGAGTGGATAGTACTTATTCAAGTACTCGATCTGGAGTTGCTACCTAGTAGTAACATATCTCCCCAAATGCTTCAGCCAGTAGGCTGCTCTATTGACCATGGAGAAAGGGAATGCCATCATCTTGATGGTGTCCTCCTCCACAAATTTGTTGTGGACTGTACTGTAGATCATCTCAAATTCTTTACAGGTACAGATGCAGCTCCTTGGTGTCTAGCCCATGGAACTTGGGTAGTAACTGGGTCATCTGAGGGCCAAGCTTGAAGTCGCCTAGAATGTCCAGAAGCTGGATCTAGTGATGGGTGAGGGTTGCACCAGGGTTATGCAATTGTCTCATCGTCCATGGCTGTCTAACTGGATCTTGCAGTTCTTCTGGTTGTCCATCTTCTCCTCCTCTAGCTGCTGGTATACCTCCACCGGCTAGTCGTTGCGGCTGGTCTCTACCATCTCTCATCTCTGCAAGTTCTCTGTGTACCTCTGCCATAAATGCTCCCTGATCTCTAATCTGTCTCTGCATCTTCTCCAGGGAGTCTAGGAGTGTGTTGTTGATGGTGCCCTGATCAAGAACATAAGTAGAACCCTGGGGCTGATCATCGTTGTGTCCATCGCTATTGGCCATCTCGCGGGTCTCTACAAAGGCAAACGACCCCAACTCAGGTGTCGTCAAATGTACAAATAGCTACGCTGGTCTCTGCTTGAGCACCTTAGGATTTGTGGGAGAAGGGTTCGAGGGAGAACAGGGTGGTAGTGAATTCAGGTTTGGAGAGCAGGTCTGGGCTCTCCGAAACTACCCTAAATGAGTGGAAAGGAGTGCTCGAGAGCGGTGCTACAAAAGAATGCCTAAGGGACTTTTTCCCATCATCGTGATGTCAGGATGAATGCGGATGAGATCTGGAATGCAAAAAAGATTAGCACTCAAACCCCCGATTCACCTACACAATACTGAGCTGATAACTGTAAGGGCTCGATCATTAGTCTTATCAATTTTATTTTAGGTGATCAATCAGTCTATAAGCGTGATTAAGCGAGCTGTTATGAACCCGATGCTCCCAAGAGACTGACCCAATCCCATAATCTTTCCCATCTAGTATGGGTGCGGACCATTTACCAGCTACCCGATCTGCCCAATCTACTAAGGAATTCCCAGACCAATTACCAGCTACCTTGTGAAATCTTCACTGGAGAACGACTAACCACAAGAAAAGTAGTCTGAAGCAAGTTCAAGTATGTCTCTAACCTAGTGTGTGGGTCACTCTCTCACTACATACAAACCAACTAATGAGGGGGTGACTCTCCCCAAAACAAAGAGTTTTAAATGAGGTGAATTTTAGGGTCAAGTTTGCATTAGCAGTCCCAATTTTATGGTTTTCTCTTTTTTAGGTATTTTTCAAATGAAAGCAACACCTAAAGAATTTCTCGATCTCCTGAGTTATTTTAAGTCCAAAAATAGGGGGAGAAGTCGAAAAAGATGATACACGATGAAACACTATGATGCATGCAAAGATAGAGATGTGTACTTGTCGCTAGCACTCTACATGCAGGGTGATCCGCGCATAAATTAAAAGACTGAAAAGAAACTAACTATATGATGCACGAAGAAATCGACCTTAAGACGAGCAATATCTAATGATTGTGAAGAACAATGGCTAACTAATCAAAGAGAGAGGTCGATGTTCGGTCTCGGATGTTGATCGGTATCTGCCACAACGGATCCTGCACGCGTTGTATACGACCTCTAGCGGCGAGCGACCTCTCAATCGATCGAGTTAACTTTTTATTATTTATTTTTAGTTAGGTCCAATTACGATCTATAGGTGTAGGCAAGCAAGACTTAGCTAATTACGTCACAATCAATCAAAAATCCTGAATCTAGGGGCCAAATATATGAGAATCAAATAGAAAGAAAATGCGATAAAAACAAAACCGTGAAAAATTCGGTGGGGTCACCCGAGCACACCGATGCTTGGCGAAACAGACCCCGATGGTTCAAGCGCAACAATAAAGAGTCCAGAGTCTAATATTATTACAACAATAAATGTTCTGTTGAAAATAATTTGATCTGCTCTACTCTACTCTATCTAATATAACAAACTCCTGCTCTTCTTCGGCTCATCCTCTGGTACGGTTCTCCTCCAAAGTGTCCTTGGTCGGTTCCTCTTACAAAAAGTGAAACAGAAATAGGTCAGAAAACAGTTATACCAAATAGAGATAAAAATGAGCAAAAAGCTGAAAAACGACTACTAAGCCATGCTCCCCGGTAATGGCACCATTCTGATAAGTGGGTTGCCGACTAGGGTTAGGAGATCACTACAAATCAAGGGTCGTTGCGACCCCAGTCAGCAGGACAGATATCAATTAGGAAAAAGAAAGAGATACACACAATCAAGAAAAATCAATCAAAGCACATAAAAAAATGTTAGCGGTCTCTGCTATTTATTTTAACCTGGTATAGAAACAATGGTCCAACACAAGAAGCACAGAAATGTAAGAAGTAGTCGGGTTTCATAAAATATTTTTGGTGGTTTTAATTTTTGCAAATTTTTATGATTTTTAATTAAGGAATAAAATAGGCAAATAAGATAATAAAGTAGAAAACAAACTTTTTGAATTTTTATTTATGCCTAGAAGTGCTCAAAAATCAAGATAAAAATAATTTTGGTTTTTTCAAATATTAAAGGGGTTTTGGTAATTCTCTGGGTATTTTATGATTTTTTGGACTTTTATAAAAAAAAATAGGAGCTAAAAATACATGGAGAGCACAACCAGGACAATATTGAAAATTAAAAATAAATAAAGTTCCATAATGTCCTGGGGAGCAATTTTATGATAAACTATATGAAAAGAGCTATAAACATGAATTGAACTTGTATTATTTTCGATTTTTCAAGTTTTTTTATGATTTTTAGAAGTTTTTAGGTCTTTTGTAATTTTTAGGGATTTATTGCGGTCAATTTGGTATTTTTTCAATAAGAAACAAGACAAAAATTCACAGGGACCTTGTTGTAATTATAATAAACCTTTTGACCAAATGATAACACACATGAAAAACTTAGGGCAAAAGATGCAAAATGTTCATAAAATAAGCGCACATGCTTAATAAATCACACACAGGGGTAGATTTGCAAATATTAGAAACTATCCACTCAAAGCATAACATTCCTAAAGTACAGGGAATAGAAAGCAAATAACCCAGCAAGTCACGTGGGACTGCACGTGATTTCACACACAGAGGGCTAAAATGCAAATACTAGAAATAACAAGGGTCCTCATGCAAAATATACAAACTATTTTTGAAAGATATGGGATAATCCTCAAGCGCATCACGGAAGCGTGAGCATCGTATCGAATACGACGAAGAACGACTAGTCATACTAGTTGTTCTATGCAGCGAAATTTAAAAATTTTTCATGTGATGAAACCACACTATCCGAGAACGATTCTCGGATCGTTTCATCTAAAACCACATCAAGTATAAAGGAATACCTCTTCTAGCGTGGTTGGTCGAGTCTCTACGAAAAGAGACCTCCTGTCTCAAGTCCTGATCGTCGGAGAAGACGCTTGCGAGCGCGGGGATGAGTCGCGTGATCCTCGCAATCAAGAAGTTGATCCAAGCACGGTGAACTCCTGATCTCGTTGTACGAGATTGGACACCTTCTTCGTGAGCGAAGCACTCTAAAGAAGATGGAGAACCGAGGAACGTCGAGGCGGCGGCACAGTGGCGAAGCGACGACGAAGCATCTCCTCTAGGGTTTGGTGGACGGACATCAATGGATGAGAGAAGGGGGTTGACATGTGGAAGGAGATAGAGAGAGAGAGAGTTGTATCTCAAATATCATAACCCTAGAGAGTAAGGCATGCCTCTCTATTTATAGGGTTTTGGGAGTCCATGGATCACAATCCATGAGACACACCAAATCAATGGATGAGATTGATTTGTGTTTAATCCAATGGTCAAGATTGTTGTTGGTAAAAAACAAACAATTTAATTTAGATTAAATATATTTGATAAATCAAATCCAATTCAATCCTAAATTAAATCAATCAAATATGGAGAGATTAGCATGGAGATTACATCTCCACATGGAATAGGTAGGATGGCTACCAATTTTCTTGTGGGACTTGGTAGCTGTCCACCATGATTCCATGGTGGAGGCAATCTCATGCAATCTCATGAGATTGCATATCTCCATGAAAATCTCCCATATTTTCCAACAACATTTGTTTTTTGATTTATTCTACAAAATTAATTCATAATTAATTTTGAGAATATTGCAATCTTAGCATTGGAAATTTGTGAATCATATTCACAACCCAAAACAAAAAATAATTTACATTTTCAATTAATTATACAATGTGAATCCAATTCACACCGATAATTAATCAACAAATATAAATCATAATTAGCTCTCTCTCTAATACATTATAAATCACATTTATAATATATTATGAATAATTGGATATTGCTATCCACATTATTCTTATCTACAATAATTAAATCACATTTAATTATATTGGATAATTATCCGCATGCATCAAGATAATTAAATCACATTTAGTTATCAATCTCTCAATGCTTAGATATAATTCAACTTTGGAATTATTCTTGAACCCTTTCAAGAATAATGTGCTTTCTCCGCAGATACTTGGAGATAAGGACATGGCGATTGTATTGTTCCACATATAGTAACTTGGATATTGAGATCACATCTCAAATCTAGATCTCATGGACCTCCCACAAATGCTTGATTGAATCAAGGCCGTAGACATAATCTTCTCATTGCATATGAATCTCATTCAAATCAATGTCTAATACATGGACTAAGATTAGGTCACTTCTCTACTGAGAGGAGTCACTAAAATCCAAACCTGTTTCATCACTCCCTCGGAATGGAAGCATCATGGTTATACAATCTTTTATGACCACATCACACTCAGGTATTCCTAACACCTGTACAACCTGCATACTGTAAGACCTATGATCATCCTGAAGATATAGATCAATTTTACACTGTCATCTTCAGGGTTTGATCACCAAGTTTCTCAATCTTGGTCATTAGGAATTGGAATCGATCATATGCTTTCCCAACGAATATATCATACCTTCAAATTCTTGTCATGCTTTCAAAGCATGATGATCATGCATGGAATTTGATCTGTCCCAATACCTCATGAGTGAGCTCATGTCTTCCGATTCACATGTCAACCTGTATGATCCCTTTGAGAGATCGTATTACTCATATGTCCTTACATGCACATCAGCTCGCCGGTGTATAGATCTTGATTAGGTCATCAACCTATTGGTCTGCCAAATGTACATACTCAGACATATAGTAACACATCTGTCTCTGGTCAGAGGATGTATGCCTATGCTGTGACAACATTTAACATAGGTCTCTGGTTATCTCTATCTCGTTAGGTCAACTCATTGTCTCAACTAATCTAACACCCCCGAATACTATTCCCTTGCAGAGGACTTGCATCAAGAAGTCGATCAGATATCAGCCAAATGAGAAAGGATTGTTATTTCCTACTCAGACTGGAGATCATCACTTAATAATCATTTGATGGTGATTGATGAGTCCTCTATCTAACTCCTTAGATATTCATCCAATCACCAGCCTCTATGAGTCAGTCAATGAATCAACAGCTGTATGATTATCAAGTTGGCCATGGTACATAACCCTTATTGTAGAGAGGGACCTTATAGTGCATTCATTCATTTAATCTCAGAAAGGGAGTGAACATAATCAATAACTTTTATTGATAAATCATGAATTGCAATAACATTTATTGCATGAATGGTTCGCCTCGGGCTCACATGGCTAACAATCTCCCACTAGCCCTCAGAACCATTCAGGTACAATCCTTAAACCCATACTCATTACATGCTGGTCGAAAACCTTCTATGTCAGATGTTTGGTAAGAGGATCAACAACGTTGTCGGCATAGGCCACCTTGGTGATGATGATAACACCATGCTTTTGAATCTCCCGAATGATGTGGTATTTGCTTTCCACGTGCTTGCTCTTTTGATGCCATATGGGTTCCTTCTCCTGAGCAATGGCTCTCGTGTTATCGCTGAGTAACGGGATGGGAGTATTAGAGGAAACTACACCAAGCTCCAGGATGAACTTGCGCAACCAAACTGCCTCCTTTGCAGCATCTGATGCGGCAATGTATTCGGCTTCTATTGTTGAATCTGCTGTAGTGTCTTGCTTCTTGCTTCTCCAGCTCACAGCACCATCGTTCAACAGGAATACAAACCCTGATGTTGACTTTCGATCATCAATATCTGATTGAAAGTCAGAATATATATCCCAATACTTGGAGATCACCATCTCCATAGACCAAGATATAATCTTGTGCCCATCTAAGATATTTGAATGTGTTCTTTACTGCATTCCAGTGTTGCTCTCCATAGCAAGACTGGTAACGACTTACCACTCCCACTACTTGGTAGATACCTGGCCTAGTACACATCATGGCGTACATTAAGCTTCCTACAGCTGATGCAAAGGGGCATCCTGCCATGGCTTTCTTTTCCTCAATAGTTTGAGGAGCCATCCCTTTAGACAGGTGGATACTATGTCTTAAGGGGAGGAAACCTTTCTTAGAACTGTCCATACAGAATCGTTCAAGAATCTTCTTAATGTACCCATGTTGTGACAATCTTAATATCCTCTTTTCTCGGTTTCTAAACAACTTCAGGCCTAAGATGTAAGAGGCTTCTCCAAGATCTTTCCTCTCAAAGGTATGGGACAACCAAGTTTTCACACTGGTCATCATCCTTGTATCATTCCCAATGATAAGGATGTCATCTACGTAAAGCATGATGAACACTATGGCGCTCCCACTAAGCTTCTTGTACACACAATGTCATCAGGATTCTGCACAAAATCATAACTCTTTATGGTTTTGTCAAATCTGTTGTTCCAGCTACGAGAAGCTTATTTGAGCTCATAGATGGATTTCTTCAGCTTGCATACTTTGCCATCCTCAATTATGAAGCCCTGGGGCAGCTCCATATAGATATCCTCCTCGAGGTATCCATTGAGGAAAGTCGTCTTGACGTCCATCTGGCAGATGTCATAGTTAAGATATGCAGTTATAGCTAGCAGTGTCCTGATGGATTTAAGCATAGCCACAGGAGAGAACGTCTCATCGTAATCAATGCCTTCTCTTTGTGTGTAGCCTTCGGCTACCAGTCGTGCCTTGAAAGTCTCCACTTTCCGATCAGGTCCCCTCTTTCTCTTTAATATCCATTTACACCCAATGGTTTTTACCCCTTTAGGTGGATCCTCTAGGGTCCATACACCATTCTTATGCATGGAGTCAATTTCTGACTTCATTGCTAGCATCCATCTATCCATGTCATAATCCGTGAGTGCTTCATCAAATGAAGAAGGATCATTGTCAGTTTCACTTGACACATGGAATCCACACCTTCCAGGTGATGCAACCACCCTCGAACTTCTTCAAATAGGTATGGGTATTTCATCTTTATTTATCTCTTCTGTTTCTGGCTCAGGAAGCTCAGAATCCTCAGGGGATTCAATGAGTTCGTCTACTTCATTTTTGTCTTGGCCTTTAAGGAAATCATATTCCAGAAATTTCACATCTCTAGAGACAAAAACCTTTTGGATCTCAGGGTCATAGAGTTGGTATCCAATACCATCTTTAACATACCCAATGAAGTAACACTCACGAGAGCGAGATTCTAGCTTACTTGTGTCCATGTTCTTCGTATGAACCAAGCAACCCTAAACCCTCAAGTGATTAACACTAGGTTTGGTTCCATACCAAAGCTCATGAGGAGTCCTACGTACAGATTTTCGAGGAATCTTATTCAGGATATATATTGCAGTCTCTACTACATATCCCCAGAAACTAAGTGGTAAATGTGCTTTGCTCATCATTGAACGGACAATATCTATGATAGTCCTATTGCGTCTTTCAGCAACGCCATTAAGTTGGGGAGTTCCAGGAGGAGTGAGATTGGAGACAATTCCATTCTCTTTAAGGTATTCCTTGAATTAATCTGAGAGGTACTCGCCACCTCGATCAGATCAAATCCATTTAATCTTCCTATCGATTTGGTTCTCAACCAAAGCCTTGAATTCTTTGAAATTTTCAAAGGTTTTATATTTATGACGTAATAGGAAGACAAACCCGTATCGCGAATGGTCATCAATAAATGTCAAATAATATCGATATCCATTTCGAGTCGTGGTACTGAAGGGGCCATATACATCAGTATGTACTAGGTCAATAATACCTTCGCATCTTGTAACATTGTTACGGAAAGGCATCGTAGTCATTTTACCTTGAATGCAATGTTTGCAGGTAGACAAAGGTTGAACCTGTAGAAAATCCAAAGGTCCATCCTTTATCAATCTATTGATCTTATCAACAGATAAATGACCAAGCCTTTGATGCCAAATCTCATTCAAAAGATTTCCATCCTCTTTGGATCTCTTAGGGGTTTTATTATTAGTGGTAGTAATATTCATGATACATTTATCAATGCACAATTTATAGAGTCCACCAGTAGTCAAAATACCATCCGCAATATATTTATCATAACGATTTATGACTAATTTATTACAGAAAAGGAATGAATATCCACTTATAACAAGTTTAGATACAGATATCAAATTCCTTCTGACTTCCGGTACATAAAAACACTCTTTAAGTACTAAGACTCTACCACTAGATAACGATAGTCGACAGGTCCTGACGGCGACTGCTGCAACACTTGCATTAGATCCCATCTGGATGACTATCTCCCCTTCTTCCAGATTCCTAGTTTCCTGAAACAAATGCAACTAATTGAATACATGAACAGAAGCACCATAATCTATAACCCAACTTCCTTCTCGTCCAACTAGAACACTAGTTTCAATGATGAAAGTAGATTTCATACCTGCTGGGGCTTTACCTTTGTCAACCGACTTTAGGTATTCCGGGCAGTTACACCTCCAGTGCTCTGACTTCTTGTAGTGGTGACAGACGTAGGTTTTCTTCGAATCTATATGTGTGGATGCATTGGAAGATGAGCCGACACCTTGACTCTTCTTCTTTCTCTCCTGGGTCGGGCCCTTTCGAGAACCTTATTCCGATTGCGCTTCCCTTTGACCTGTGCAACCATTGCACTGTTAGAGGGACCATCTTTCTTCATTACGTCTTCCGCAGACTTTAATGCAACAAGAAGTCTAGCATTAGTCAAGTCCAACTTGTTCATGTGGAATGAAACCACAAAATTATTGAAAGACTTGGGAAAAGACAGCAGAATGAAGTCAGCTTGCATGTCTGCATCCATATTTTCCCCAAGGGTCTCCAGCTCAGACAAGTACCCAAACATTTTGAGTACATGTTCTCGGACTGAAGTTCCTTCCTACATCTTGCAGCGAATGAGTTCTTTCATAATATTATAACGATGGGTGCGGTTTATGTCACCAAACATATCTTTCAGATTCTGCATTATTTCCTGGCATGTGCTCATCTCCACATGTTACTTCTGAAGAGAGAAC
The DNA here is from genome assembly GCA_037367405.1 of Ottelia alismoides. Lineage (NCBI taxonomy): Eukaryota > Viridiplantae > Streptophyta > Magnoliopsida > Alismatales > Hydrocharitaceae > Ottelia > Ottelia alismoides. Next base: position 228,550 of record JAZKJV010001004.1, on the reverse strand, counting down.
CCATGATATAGCATCTATCCAAGACATGATATTCATCATACTTGTCATTGTATTGTTTTTCTTCCTTCAATTTAGGGCTTTCATGCTTGTCTTCTGTGAGCACATAACTTATGCGCTCAACCAAGAGAACAAGCTCCAAATTACGGATCCAATCCGAATAATTTGGTCCGGTCAACTGGTTGACCTCCAAAAGCCTGCTAAGTGGGTCCATGGACTTCATTTTCTGAAATTAAGGATGCACTATATTAGAACATAAAATTTTATATATTTGATTAAGGCATTTTAAATCAAATTAGTCTTGCATTGTCAACTTTGAAAGTTCATTCCCTTAATCACTTTCAAAGCAAGAGATATACTTACTGCTATATCTCTAGCAAGAACTGGGATCTCCTCTTTACCTTTGTCACATCCTAATAATATGAGAATATGTGACTCCAATAAAGAGAAGCAGGAACACATTCTGCCTTGTAAGTACAACTTGCATTTCCCAATTTGGTCTTTAACACCCGGGCCCACCAACCCTAAGGTGATGTTGACCCATCGTCAATTGAACTAACCGTCAACAGGAATAGTACTCGCTATGCGCAATCCAATATCGCCCCGATAATATGAGGATCTGATATTGGGGTCACTACGCATACAGCCTTACTCTTTTGAGAAGTAAAGAACCTGATCCGGATGCGCTTGCATACAAGAGCTATCACTTCGGACAGGCGTCTCCTATATGCAATCTCTGGCAACGGAAACCCTTCGCCTTGACGGGAGACCGTGGATATCACTTATGTGATCCTTCACCTCATATTCAAATTTTAATTAATTATCATGAATCATATTCATATAATTAATTCTTCCAAGGGAAATACATATCTATTCATAATAGAGTATTTTAATTAGATATAATTAATTTAATCTCATTAAATCAATTATCAATCCAATTCAATCAACAAACTTGATTAATTTTACTTGAATATATATATATATATGGTATTATCTCAAAGTACATATTAATTCAAATTTTAATAATTAGAAAATACATCATGATCTCTCAGGCATCATTCGTTCCCTATCCGCTGTCATGGCCAGTACTGGCAGGAGTGGGACAGACCGCACATGGTGCAACCTGCTACCCCAACGCTCCCCGACTAGATACCATATCCGCCTCAAGAAAAGATAATGCCGAGCCAATCACTTTGTACTTGAGATGATCATTGGTTCTTCAAATGAAATTATACCATATATTAATAATCAAAATAATATCGATTATAAGGAATTTGTCTAACCAAATTCCGAATCCTATTCAAGCAAGTTGTTTGTTGATTGTGTTTCCAATTATGATCTAGATCAAATCTAATCATTTTATTGGTTGATGTCAAGTCAATTAATGAAATAATCATCACTAAATATTTCTTGAATATTTTTATTTAATTATTTCAGGAAATTAACAATTAATTTCACTAATTGACAATCACATGGTTCTTGATATGGAATGTAATTTCAGCAGTGAACCCTACTTACTAAAATTAACATATCTCTATCAAATCAAATTCAAATTATGAAAAATCAATTTTAAAGATTGCTAATTTGATTTATGATAGAATCTAAGTGATATTTCACGCATTTCTAGGCGCATCAAAATAGTAATTAACTCATTAATCATGTTAAGATTCGCAGTTCCCGCACCAGTGAATTCATGTTCAATAAAACGACCATATCTCTAGCAAACGGAATCCAAATTACGTAAACTCAGATCCTATGATTTACTTATTTAATGGGGAATAAAATCCAAGTATTTGATTCGTGTTTAAACATTTTAAAGAGGGCCAAATTTATTCACTAAACAGATGTGCGAAAATGAAATGCGACAAAAACTTTCGCAATCTTAACAAACCCAAGATGTCCTAGGTTTACGGATCGTATCCAAAACCTTCGACCTAAAGATCTGATACCACTTGAAGGATATGGGATAATCCTCAAGCGCATCACGAAGCGTGAGCATCGTATCGAATATGACGAAGAACGACTAGTCGTACTAGTTGTTTTATGCAGCGGAATTTAAAAAAAATCGTGTGATGAAACCACATGATCAAAGAATGATTCTCGATTCGTTTCATCTAAAACCACATCAAGTATAAAGGAATACCTCTTGTAGCATGGTTGATCGAGTCTCTACAAAAAGAGACCTCCTATCTCAAGTCCTGATCGTCGGAGAAGACGCTTGCGAGCGCGGGGATGAGTCGTGTGATCCTCGCAATCCAATAAGTTGATCCAAGCACGGTGAACTCCTGATCTCGACGTACGAGATCGCATACCTTCTTCGTGAGTGAAGCACTCCAAAGAAGCTGGAGAACCAAGGAACGTCGAGGCGACGGTGCGGTGGCGAAGAGATGAAGCCTCTCCTCTAGGGTTTGTTGGATGACCACCAATAGAGGAGAGAAGAGGGTTGACATGTGGAAGGAGAGAGAGAGATAGAGAGAGTTGTATCTCAAATAGCATAACCCTAGAGAGCAAGGCATGCCTCTCTATTTATGGGGTTTTGGGAGTCCATGGATCACAATCCATGAGACACACCAAATCAATGGATGAGATTGATTTGTGTTTAATCCAATGGTTAAGATTGTTGTTGGTAAAAAAACCAACAACTAATAATTTAATTTAGATTAAATATATTTGATAAATCAAATACAATTCAATCCTAAATTAAATCAATCAAATATGCAGAGATTAGCATGGAGATTACATCTCCACATGGAATAGGTAGGACGACTACCAATTTCCTTGTGGGACTTGGTAGCCATCCACCATGATTCCATAGTGGAGGCAATCTCATGAGATTACATATCTCCATGGAAATCTCCCATATTTACCAACAACTTTTGTTGTGATTTATTCTACAAAATTAATTTATAATTAATTTTGAGAATATTGCAATCTTACCATTGGAAATTTGTGAATCATATTCACAACCCAAAACAAAAAATAATTTACATTTTCAATTAATTATACAATGTGAATCCAATTCATACCAAGAATAAATCAACAAATATAAATCATAATTAGCTCTCTCTAATAAATTATAAATAACATTTATAATATATAATGAATAATTAGATATTGATATCCACATTATTCTTATCCACAATAATTAAATCACATTTAATTATATTGGATAATTATCCATATGCATCAAGATAATTAAATCACATTTAATTATCAATCTCTCAATGCTTAGATATAATTCAACTATGGAATTATTCTTTGGATAATTATCTATATGCATCAAGATAATTAAATCACATTTAATTATCAATCTCTCAATGCTTAGATATAATTCAACTATGGAATTATTCTTGAACCCTTTCAAGAATAATGTGCTTTCTCCGCAGATACTTGGAGATAAGGCAGGGTGATTGTATTGTTCCATGTATAGTGACTTGGATATTGAGATCACATCTCAAATCCAAATCTCATGGACCTCCCACAGATGCTTGATTGAATCAAGGCCGTAGACATAATCTTCTCATTGAATCTGAATCTCATTCAGATCAATGTCCAATACATGGACTATAATTAGGTCACTTCTCTACTGAGAGGAGTCACTAAAATCCAAACCTATTTCATCACTCCTTCAGAATGGAAGCGTCATGGTTATACAATCGTTTATGATCACATCACCCTAAGGTATTCCCAACACCTGTACATCCTACATACCGGATGACCTATGATCATCCTGAAGATATAGATCAATTTTACAATGTCACCTTCAGGGTTTGATCATCAAGTTTCTCAATCTTGGTTATTGGGAATTGGTATCGATCATATGCTTTCCCAAAGCATATATCATACCTTCAAATTCTTGTCATGATTTTAAAGCATGAAAACCATGCATGGAATTTGATCAGTCCCAATACCTCATGAGTGAGCTCATGTCTTCCGGTTCACATGTGAACATGTATGATCCCTTTGAGAGATCGTATTACACATATGTCCTTACATGCACACCATCTCACCAGTGTATAGACCTTGATTAGGTCATCAACCTATTGGTTTTCCTACACACTCAGACATATAGTAACACATATGTCTCTGGTCAGAGGATGTGTGCCTACTATGTGACAACATTTAATATAGGTCTTTGGTTATCTCTATCTCATTAAGTCAACTCATTGACTCAACTAATCTAACACCTTTGAATCACTATTCCCATGCAGAGGACCTGCATCAAGAAGTCGGTCAGATATCAGCCAAATGAGAAAGGATTGCCATCTCCTACTCAGGCTGGAGATCATCACTTAATAATCATTTGATGCTGCTTGATGAGTCCTCTATCTAACTCCTTTGATATTCATCCAATCACCAGCCTCTATGAGTCAGTCAATGAATCAACAGCTGTATGATTATCAAGTTGGCCATGGTACATAACCCTTATTGTACAGAGGGACCTTATAGTGCATTCATTCATTTAATCTCAGAAAGGGAGTGAAAATAACCAATAACTTTTATTGATAAATCATGAATTACAATAACATTTATTGCATGAATGGTTCGCATCGGGCTCACATGGATAACATTTTTAAACTACGACAAATATTTACATGACTAAATAATAAAGAAAAAACATAAAGGCCTAAGTGAAAATTACCTTTTATTAAGTGCGATCCAACGGATGAGGGAGATCAACTTAAGGATGGACAACTGAGATGCACAGGTACCCCTTCGATGATGGACGATAGACGATGAATCCGTAGATGGATTTGACGGTCGGGTGCCTCCCGATGATGGATGGTTGCGATTAGAACTGGGAGGATGCCTGATCGAACGGTGGAGAAGGTGCATGGACGAACGAGGAAGAACTCTCCTCAGGCGAGTTTCAATCGGCGATGGTGCGTGGTTCTGGCGTCTTCACGAGCTGTTGAAGTGTGGGAAATGATGGAGATGGGGTTCTGCAGCTATTCGATGGCTCATAGGGGTCCAGGATCAAGAGAGGGGTCCTGGGCAGTCGTGAATGTTCAGGAGCTTCCTTGTGTTATCTTTGACCTCCAGATGAAGTCTGGTCTTGCGCCAACCCTGCAGGAGAAGATATATGCTCGGAGGAGTGGCTCCGATAAGGTTAAATCATGCAAATAAGCGAGAACCGAGGGTGAAGGGTGAACGGGGCAGGTGTCCGGCGAGATGGAGGACTCGACCTGTTAGGAGGCTCCAACCTGATGGATGGAGTCATGTGGGAGGATACGGAGCACACACAAAAGCGGGAGGAAGTCGGAGCGAGGTGTGTGGATGTCGGAGTGCGACGGAGAGATGGGAAACGGAGGGTGGTCGGAGATACTCTATCTGGCAGAGAAAAGATCGAATCAATGGAAAATAGATGGTAGAGGGAGTACCTAAGGATGGAGGAGGTACACCTGGCGGTGCGGACGACGATCCACGGGGGTCTGGACCTCGATAGCCGACGCTACCAGAGGCTTAGCTCCTCAAAGCAGAGCTGAGGGGATTCCTAGTCGGACCTGGGGCTCTCACGCTCCAAAAGGATGCCCTCGCCCTCTCATGTTGTCACTATGGAAAAGGAAGGATGGGTGCAATGGAAGAGGTGGAGCAGCCGAACGTGCAGCAAAAGGGAGGGAAGGCACATGTTATATAGACGTGCATGTCCGAGAAGATGGGCGCGCGGCCTACGACCCAAGGCGCGGATTGAGCAGGAGAAGATCAGGTGTGGATTAGAGATCTGCGCCTCACAATCGGAAATTGGAGGATCAAGCACCATGGTCAGGTCACAAAAAATCGATCGATGAAAATCAGGCAAAACCTGACTCAAGCGAAAGAGGGTATAGGGGGGACCAGTTGCCCTCAGTCAACAAACCAAGGTGGGCCAATCAGAGGCCGTCGAGGATGAGGACAAAATAGACTTATGGACAAAATAGAGAAGAAAATAAAGAAAATTAAATTAAAAATAATAAATGAATTTAAACTAAAAAGTGTATAAAAATGTTTATTATTTTTAAAGAATTTTTCTGTGATTTTTAATTATTTTTACGAAAAACAATTATTGTATATACAATACATAGTATTATATACAGGTATGATATACCTATGTATTATGTACAAGTATTTTAATTATTTTATTTTTACATAAATAACCCTATTTTATATTTTATTTATGTACACATAATTTTAGCAATAGAAAATAATTTTTATTTTATTTTTACACATTATTTAATGATACATAATAAATAGATGGAGTGATATATGCACATATGTATTGTAAAATAAAAGGAGAATTTTATTTTTAATTTTTATTTCCTTTTTCTGATTTTTATTTTGTTTTTATATTATTTCTAGAGATATATACAAGGGAGTAAAAATAATAATTTAGTTTTATTTTATCAAAAATAATTATCTACAAATATAGGTAGTATGTACAACACAAAGTAGACCTTATCTCTCTCTACTTATTTTATTTTGCGATCAGATCAAGGCATGACCTTCTCTTGGGGTTCAGGTCACTCCGTATTTATTCTTAATACCTCCTTCCTTTTTCTTTTCCTCTATGTTTTATTTTTGCACAAAAATATGCTAATTATGTAATATTAAAAATGAACGTTGAATGCTAAGTTATTGTATTTATAGGTATCTACAAGATGCTTTGCTAAGATAAATAGCTAAAATAAAAGAATAAAGAGTGAGAATTAGGGATTCATCAGAGCTCTCGTCCTTGTCCTCGAAATGAGCCACCATATTGAGAGGCATGTGGCTGACTGGGGGCACTTTCATGTATGTACGCGACAAGGACTAGGCAGCCTCTCCTTCAGCCATTTCCTCAAAAAATTCCCAAACAACATCCTCGTCTTTATTAAAGTACGAGCCACCACAAGCAGCATCCACCAATATTTGACTCTCAAGTTTTAAACCACCAAAAAAATGCTAAACCACACTGATCTTCAGGATTTCGTGGTGGGGGCACTTCTCTTGTAGATCTCTGAAACTTTCCCATGCTTCATGGATCATCTTGTGGGGATGCTGGATGAAACTGGATACGCTGGTGTACATCTAATTCAAGCGATCGAGATGATAGAACTTATTAAGAAATGTAGACTTATGCTCCTCCCATGTCATCACTACCTTACCAAAAGGTTCACCCAATAAAAGGCCTTGTCATGGAGACTGATGGGGAAGGCAATCATCTTGACCACCCCCAAAGGAATGTTGGGGTAGTGGGATGTTGCACATAATCGGCCAAATTGTTGAAGGTGGATGTATGGCTCTTCGGTTGTGTTCCGGTAGAAGGACAACAGAAGAGATAAGAACTACGGATTTAGCTCAAAATGGGCATGGATGAGTGGAATCTGAATCCACTCGGTGACATGGCCAGCCCCAGGGTTGTAAGTCTGCTTCAGTGTGGGCTTGGGTTGCAGTGGTCTTGCCTTTCCTCCTCCATGACGGGGTCCACCAACTGAATAGTTGTCTTCAACATCCTTCTTGTTCATCTTATCTTCTCTCTTATGTTGATCCTCTTGTCTGACATCCCTCTCATCAGTCCTCCTCATCAGATCATTAAGCATCTCTTAGAAGGAGACCTGGGCCAATCCTTGATTCGTCAACTGCTGCTGAATCGCTTGACTGGAAGAGAGGAGCTAGTTGTTGACATCATTTGTTGTGTACTGTCCCTCCTCTTGATCTGGCTACTCTGCTAGATGGGGTTGCGGTCCCTTTCCTCTTTCGATAAGAGCCATTTCTGAATCTACTTGGAGTTTTGGCTCTTGATCAGGTTCTTGATCTCCATGGTTGAATAATCCCTCATCAGTCTTTATCTGAACACTAATGCGGAAATGAATCTAGAATTAAGGTCAATCCCATATAGGTGTGAATGGAGCATATGATATTGATTGAAATCAATCTCCATCCACAAGAGGTTGGTTTGGGGGCAAGAGTAATCAGAATTTATTTGGAGAGGAAGTGTTGGTTCGAGTTGAGAGTCCATCCCGAATAACGGGTTTATTGGAGAAAGGCAACTATTGAAAGAAGATATAATCAAGGAGTCCAAAGAGAAATTCGCAAAGTCCGAACCGATCTCTTTGAGATTACCCTAATTATTGGATATGTCGGTGACACGGAATCGATATGGGTGTCGGCAGAGGCTCAACTAAACCATCTATGGGATGACATCTGAGCATGTCAGAAGGAGATTAATGGAGACGAAAAAGAAATAAAAGTAGTGTAAAACATTAGACAGCTCGAAGTGAGCGGGGTTCAAAGAAGAAATATGCAAACGAGAAACTGTGGTAAAATGGTGCAGAGATACGATGTTTTTGATCTTGACCTTAACAATACTAATCAATAAAAGCACAATACAATGGATTCATCAACTTGACCCGTGATGACACGAAGGTTCGGCAATTATAATTGTAAGTTTTAGATTGATTTTCACTCAATTATCTTTGTACAAGTCCTTAAGCGCTAATCTTATAGGACTGAGAGTACTATCTAAAAAGTATCTTGTATTTCTCCTCCCTTGTAACATGTAGTTTGCACTTTATTGAGGTTCTTGTAACCCTTCCTAGATCCGTACTCAACTAAAGAGTGAGAGAGAGAAAGCCGATAGGCGAAACCACTACTTCAGCCTCACTCACGACAGAATCACCCGTGAGCATGCAAGGACCAACTCGGATGCAAGTCGATGAGATAAACATACACATGAAGGTGTGGCCTAAGCTCAGTACTTCATATAAGATCGATGTCTTGTACATGGTGAGAACATCATCATTGACCAGGTCATACTCGTCCATGTACGATAGAAGCGCTTATACTTCGGAAATCCATGTGATACACAAGGTAGTTACAGACTGGGTTTTGGGCTTTAATCCTTATGATAACGCTCTCTCACTTGGAAGGACTCCTCCTTACTTAAAAGTACCTGAAAACAATGAGGGATTTGCTCACCCATTTCAAGGAGTCCAATTAATCAATTTTATTTAGGTCAAGTAATTTTAGCAGACTCTCTTTTTTTGTGTTATCACTTGCTTTGAGTAGATTAAATACAAACGCCTAACTTTTTTTGTTTTTCTTTATGCCTAGTAGTCAAAATCAGAGGGAGAAAGTAGAAATGCAAGACAAGTTGAGAAACAATGATGAATGCTTAGAAAGAAGACTCACAGTGATTCCCCGCTCTCTCCATGTGGGATGCAAGGCAGAAATTTGTAAATCTAGTCTATATGCAAAACTCAACAATGAAATCATCCTAAGAGTTGGCAATGGTATTGGCGTGATGAATCAAATGTTAAACCCTAGAAGGATCACCCAAAAGTTTGATCTTCGAGACAACCTCCGTGCCCGCCACAACGGGTCCTGCACACGATGTATGGTGCCGCACTCAGTGCCTCGATGATCAATCCAAGTTTTAACAATTAATTTTGAGATAAGTCCAATCGTAAACTAATCTATGGGTACATGAATTGCCTATGGGATGTGGACCTAGATACCAAGCAAGCACACCTAGATTTAAGGGCTTAATAACAAAAAACAAAGAAAATAAAGGCAGAAAACTCAAAACATGGGAAAAAAAAGAAAATAAAGGTGATAAAATCATGAGAAGCCCGCTAAGCCCCCAAGTGAACAAGCACTTGGAAATTGGGTCTAAATGTCCAAAGTCCAAAGTACATGTATTATTAAAAATTAAATAATGAAAAAATAAATCACTCTCTCACAAAATAAAACAAAACTATGCTAAGTCCTTCTCCATCTCTCTCTTTCTTTCTCCTCTTGGTCAATAAGCAGAATGACCCAGTATTTTCGATCTAAGTGCATCGACCACCTAAGAGGTCATCGTCATCTCGAAGTCCCTCGCAAGAAAAATAGAAGAGATCGATGTTATCACAATGAACAATAATATCAAATGAAAGAGAAAGTAAATGAAAAAAATAATGCAACCATATTGACCCAAAGTTCTATTCTACGCGTCGCTCCCCGACAACGGTGCCATTTGATAAATGTGTAAATTGAGTGGTCCAAAAATGAGCCTCACAAGGCGATGACTCAATCGCTATTACGAACTCTCAACAACCGTATCTAATCAACAATTAACCCACATAAGAATTAAGTCGGCAATCAAAAGTTGGCAAAGAAAGATAATGAATGTTTTGGGGCTTTTTAGGGTATTTTGAAATTTTTGTGGGTTTTTTAATTATGTATTTTTTATGGACTATTATTTTTTATATTTTTTAAATTGTTTTTTATGTTGCTATTTATTTCTTTTTTGATGTTTTCTGATTTTTTTATTTCCTTTTGATTTTATAAAAGATAAAACAAGCATATAAGTACTAATAGATAATATAGGCTAATAAATATATAATTAAAAATATAAATATTTAAAAAATACAGAATAAAATGATTTTGTATTTTTATATTTCTCTATTGTTTTTGTTATTAGGGGAATTTTTGCGAATTTCTAGGTATTTTTAAAGTCAACAATATCCAAAAATAGGGATTAAATAAATAGGTTGAATTGACTCAAAGATTAAAAATAGCAAAAAGTGTCAAAATTTCTTCAAATCATTTTTATTATATAATAATAAAGAAAATTCAAGATAAAAATAAATATTTTTGGGATTTTTGGTGATTTTAATATTTTGATATAAGATTGTAAACTTTTTAAATTTTTAATGATTTTTTCTATTATTGGGGATTTGTGGTATGCAGTTATAAAGTACTAAAATACATAAAATATAATTTTTTGGATTTTGTTTTCAAATATTTTTATGCTTTTTACGGGTTTCGTAATGCAAATAAGGAATAAAATCTCACTTTTTTAATTTTTTATAAGTAGAAAATATCCTTAAAATACCTCACCAAAAATATATGTGATATATATATATATATATATGTTAGGTATTTATAGTAATTTTCTACAAATTTTAGAGGCTTGTAGCTATTTTTAACAAAATAAAAGGTACAAAATGAAAATACATCCTAACAATGACTTTTTTGGAAATATTTAAAGTTGTAGATCAAATACAAACACCATAAAAAAAGTGCAGGGGAAAACATGCAATTTTCCCAAAAATATCTAATAATCTATTCTTGGAAGGGTATTTTTTTAATTAATATAAAGTTCAAGGGTCCAGATGCAATTTAGCTAGAGAATATTACACTATTGATTCAAAAATAAGGACTTAAACAAAATAAGAAAAGCCTAGGGGCTTAGGTGCAAAAAGCCCAGCTCTCTCATGTGCATGGGCACACGAGGTGACGTGGCTTGGACCTAAATGGAAATAATGGAAGTGTAGGGGCTAACATGCATATATTATGAAAATATTTAAACTGCACATAAATGTTTGTAGATTGAACTTCAAATACAAAAGGCGGGAGGGTGTGTGTGCAAAATACCCTCCAGGCACAATCCCACGACGATGCTGCTCCCACTTGACACGCAGTAGGCAAAGAAGAGGCAATGACGCTTTGGGTGTATAGCTGAGATCAAAACCCTCAGATGGGATCTATGTTCGAGGAACGATGGATTGAACGACAGTTATGTGAACTGGCGCGACTAGTTGATCGGACGACAGATAAAAGGTTGGAAGAACAGGGCATTAACTTGTCAGGGCTAATTTTTGATCGGATCTTCCTCGCTCCTAAGGCCAACTGGGAAGATCGGGGCTAGTGCAAAATGGAGGTATGGCTCATTCGCATTGAGTGGTAGTATCAGAATGGTTCTTGGAGCTCCGGTGAAGTCTAACAAGGTCGGGGGAGCACAGTGGTCCAGGTACTCCTACTGTCAAAATTGATCCCAAAAGGGGTCTTTTGGCTCACCAAATCCTGCAGGAAGCTCATATACACAAAAAGAAGGGATCTGGATGTCTTGTCTGGTCGGGAGTAAAGATGAGGTATGGCGACAACTCTGGCGAATGGCGAAGGAGGAGCGTCAGGAATCTGATTTGGGCAAGATCAAGAGGAGTGGGGTTGCCTGGGGCGTTCAACAATGAAAGGGGAAGGTGATGGCAGTGAGAGCGGAGTTGGAGGATAGTTGGGATAGTAGGAAATGAGCGGCAGAGCTGGAGCTCCGCTGAGATCGATTTTTTTGATTTTACGAAAAATTAAACAAAATTGAATGAAATAAAGACTGACCCTACTATACTGCTATGCTACAAACTAGAAAAACAAGGAAAAGAGAAGTTTGTCTTATCTGAACCACCTAGAGAAGAACTCCGGGTGGAGGTGGTGGCAGAACTCCGGTTCACCTCGATTCAACGCCAAACTATGCCACTGAAAGGCCGAAGGGAGTGCTACTGTCAACAAGACTCGATCTTCAGCTAAGCTTATGCATTAGCTGGTGGAAGAGGGATCAACGAACAGAGGAAGGTCTGAGGTGATTTTTATATAGATGTGATTGATTTAAGACTTGCCCATGATTCAGAAGCTCTTGGATCTATACGAAGGGTCGGGATGTAAATTCATTCTTCGAGGAGTAAAAGTCAAGAAGACATTGAGAAAAATGGATGTAAGAATCGAGCGTAAAAAATCCGAGGAAGATGGGGTCAAACAATGGTCTGACAGACCTAGGGATTGGGTCAGAGAGTTGCCTGAGTCAACTGGGGGTGGGCCCTGATTTGGTAACGCCACCCGTATAAGGACAAAATAGATTCAAAATTCAAAAATAATTCAAAATAAAATATTAAATGATTTTATTAATTTTTTATAAAAACATGAAAAATGTGTATTAATTTATGTAGTATTTTACTATGATTTCTATTTATTTTTACTAGTTAATTTATTATGAGTTGCTTTTTAGAGGTACATTTCTCGACATATATTGGGTATTTCATTTTTATTTTCTATTTTATTATTTTATACTATTAATTTTTGTAGTTATGAGTTATATAATTACACATAATTAAATTTTTATAACATTTTCTGATATATTTCACACACTTAAATAAGTAGAGGTTCATCGATATAAGTATAGTATATTCATCTTTGTATTTTGTATACTATTTAATTTTTTCTCTATGGTTTTATTCTATTCTAAATATGTACATATACTATATAGATTCTTTACAAAATTATAAAATATATAAAGAATAAATAAAATGAATATTTTATTCAGGTATATAGTACAATATGGGGTCCAAAACCTAGATTTTGCATCTTAACTCCAAATTAAATGAATCCACCTTCATTAAATAGCTTATTAAAAAATATATGGAATTAATGGTGATCTTTTTATATTTTGAGATCATATGGAGAAGATTTGGGTCTAGGAACTCTAGGTTTTGGAATTTTATTCTTGGTGTAAAATGTACAATTTGTATTATTTTTGTGTGAAATCATTTTTTCCTATGTAATTTTATCTACGAGTTTATGTACAATATTTCTTTTTTTGAGGTAAAAATAATGAAGAATAAAATGGGTCCCAAAAGTGGATTATTAAAGAATAGATAATTACAGTTTCTATTGAGTATTTGACCCTTATCTCCTCTTACTTTATTCCTTGTCGACCTAGTCATTATGATGCCTAGGTCACGAGGTTTAGGATCATAAAAATACCTTTATTATTTTATTTCTTTTTCTTTTCTATATTCTTTTATTTTGTCTTTAAACAATGTATTTTATACAATATTTAGACAATAATTAATGAACGATAATTTGTGCAAAATAATGATATTTACATGCATTAGCGAAGTTTTAAATGCCAAAATGAAACAATAAAGGTGATGAAATGGAGATTCATCACCTCGGTACCTTGTCGATTTTTCACGTTTTCTATCGCTTTCCTTTATTTTGTTTCACGAAGTTTTGAGTTTCTGCTTTACTGTTCTTTGTTTTATGTGATTGAGCCCCTATATCTAGGTTTGCTTGACATGATAGCTAGCTCCAAAGCCCTAATAGAAGCATGCACCTATAGTCTCTTAGGCTTGGATCTAGTCAAATAATTAATCATTAATCACTTGAATTTGGAACCGCGAGCCATGAGAGACTCCATACAATGCTTGCAGCACTTGATGTGGCAGGCACTGAGGAGTCTCCATCACCAGACATTTGAATCAATTTTTGAGAGATTAGCATTTGGTTCTTCCCAATAACGGCAATTATTGTTTAGGGAGCTTTATCTCTTTCCATACCATGCATGTAGTATAGATTTATATATTCTGCTTTGCATCCTGCATGTAGAGAGCTGGGAAGCATTGTAAGTGTCCTTACTTTGCATGCATCATTTGATACGAAAGAGAGATTTCCACTCTCATGTCAACTTTCATTGCTTTTCTACCTTCTCCCTCTGTTTTTTGCCATATTAGGATTAAAAGGAAATACAAAAAAATCATTAGGTGCTTTATTTGAAAAATACGTAAAAAGTTGAAGATTCAAAAATTAAAATAAAGGGATTGCTAATAAAACATTGACATTAATAAAATCGTAATGGACATCATTGTTTTGGATTCATAAAGCCCTCATTGTGCTCAGGTACCTTCCAGACCGAGTGAGGCACGACCCCCTAAGGATTAGAGCAAAAATGTGATCTAGGGTAGCCTTGATTATCACCTGGGTTGGTGAAGTATTGGTGCTTCTATCGTACGTAGGAGAGTAGGGCCTCGTAGATGATGGTGTTATCGCCTTGTGTGGAGCATCCAACTTGATCTGAAGTATTGAGCATACACCATGCCCTCACAGGGGTGTCTGTCTCATTGTCCAGCAATCGAGTACCTTACTTGTGTGGGAAGGATTAGTTTCACCTATTGGCTTCCTCTCTCTATTTCTTTGGTTGAGTAGCCACCTAGGCACGAGATCAAGGACCTCAAAGTGCACAAATCACATTTTACAAAGGAGGTGAAAGAAGTACGAGGTACTTTCTTGGCGGCACACACTCCGATAGGGATAGTGCTCATAAGAACTTGTTATAAGATTTTGCCTGAATAACATAAACAAAATTGAAAAGATAAAAATAGCCGAACTCTTACGGCTTTACCTATATTGAGTTGGAACCTAAAACTTGTTTGGTGTTTGATTGATTTTAGTTAAGTTTAAAGATCAGTCCCGCATTTTTTGTGCCTTTCTCTTTTATCTATTTTATTCTTCAGTTGACCCCCGCCCATTTGAACCTTCTACTATTTTGCAACCCCTTCATTCCTTGTTTATCACTGTATCTTTATCCATTCCTGATTTCCCTCTTCATATTTGAGATGGCTGCTCTTGAATGGTTCGGTCAGGACTCCACTGACGCCAACATCAATTCCATGCACTCACCTTCTCCAATAATTGAGGGCGATTCCTGAGAAACTGATTCAGACTCCGTGAACCAATCTCCAGACTCCTTTCTTCTTCAATAATATAATATAACTCTGGTCTCTAACTCTACCCATTTTGAATGGCAAATGATTTCACTCCTTATACATAATCATCCTTAATGAAGTTTTGTGTTGACCTTAACACAAAACAATTCTCTACATGTGGTGCTTTAATATAGATTGATTGGGGCATCATTCCACATGTAGATCATTAGACCAATCTGGAGCCAGGATTCTATCATATTAGAGACAAACACAGAAATGACTCCCATAGGAAAAGGGAAGGGACTCCAGCTTCCACATAATCCTCCGCAGCCAGAACTTGGCCGACCAGACCACAACGCAGTGGATGCACAACTTCTCACCTCCACTCAAGCGATTCAACAACAGCTCACCGACTAGGCATTGGCCCATGTCACCTTCCAAGATATGCTCGATGATATTAAGAGAAGGAGAGACAACCGAGGAGAAGGAGGAGGAGAAGAGGAAGACAGAGCAGGTGGAGGCCATGGAGGCCAAGTAAATGAATCCTGAGCAGAAAGTCCCAAGCCAACACTCAAGGAGACCTACAACCTTCGAGTGGTCCAGATGACCGAGTGGATCCAAATCCCTTAGTTCATGCACACTTCGAGTTGAAGCCTTAACTCTTGGCGCTTCTTTCCACCTTCCATAAGAACACGAATGAAGAACCTTATATCCATCTACAACAATTCGCATGCATCTATGGTGCAACTCATTATTCTAACATACTGTTAGGTGTAGTCAAAATGACATCCTTTTCATTTGTCCTTTAGGACAAGGCACTTCATTGGATCAAGCATCAAGGGAAAGTCATCACCACCTAAGAGGAGTTAAAGTTAGCCTTCTTGCACATCTTCTACCCTCTTTGGTGATTGAATTAGAGGCGTGTTCGCATAACCAACTTCACCCAAGCCATCCACGAATCCATTCCTGAGGCTTGGGAGAGGTTTAGAAATTTACATGAGAAATGTCCCCATCACAATATTCCTCGTACCAAATTGGTCCAACATTTCTTTTGGAGATTGATAATTCAAAGCCATAAGTTCATGGATGCTACGTGTGGCGGTCCGCATTTCAACAAATACAAGGTTGTCTTCTAGTAGTTCTTCGAGGAAATGGTCGAAGGAGATTCTACCATATCATCATTCCATGCGTATCACTGCCAACTACACAATCTTCAGAAGTGAGTTCATATGACAGTGTCTCACGAGCCAGACAAGGATGAGAGATCCAACTTGATCATAATATGGAGCCACCTGTCCAAGGTAGATATCATCGAGAAATGATCATAGGACCTCAAAAATATTTATGTGATCAGATAGAGGACACAACACTTGGACAAATTGGATCAGATCACCAAGCAGTTGGAGCTGCTGGTGAGTACCGATAGCGCCTGCCAGTATGTGTCTGCATTAGATTCAACTCCTGCTGAGACGAAGGAACCATTATCACCTCAACCTCCTCAGCTAAGTCCATCGCAGCCAGTGGCTCAACACGTTTAGTACGTGCAAGCAACAAAGCTTACCTCGCCTCAGTAGCCACAACAATAGCTTGTGGTCTAACAGCCTGAGCTCCAAATCATACTAGATACACACTCTCCTTCACCACCTCTCATTCAGGAAGTGAATGGAGTATGGAGAAATGATGCACAATTGGCCCATCCTAGCGGACCTCAGCAGGCCAGTCAACAGGAAACCAATCATTCCTTCAACAACGATGGAGATTTGTCCAGAACTAGCTTCTGCACCACTAGTAGTCTCCACCATACGAGGGCATTTAGAGACAGAACGAGTACCATCAACTGCGATACCACCATCACCAGCAGAATTAGTTGTACTCGGTTGTTCCTTACTAGTACAATCCTCAGTAGCATCAACTGTACCACCCTTCTCCTCATTATAATTCTCATCATTCCTACTCACAGCCTCCACACCATTCATAGTTTCAACATGGTCAGCATGCCGAACCATCCAGGGATGCTCCTGTAAACCTCTCCTTGGATTGCTTGGCTCAGTTAGTGAAGAGATTTGCTGAAAAGAACCAGAAGCTCAATGACCTCACCACCACAAAAACTCTGATTCCAACAAAGGTGGAAGCCAACTAATTTTAGGAAGAAAGAACAAATAGTATGTGATGTTCTCTTCGATCTAACAGAGTAAAATGTGCATGATTTCATTTTATCTAATGTTGTTACTCTCAAGAGTGGTAGGACTTTGTAGCCGACTACCACTATGAAGGGGAAGAATAAAGATTCACCTAGCAAATCATCCTCTTTTGCATCATTCAATATAGCAGCCAAACCGGGTGAGGATGAAGAAAATGAAGGAGAAGCAATAGGAAGAAAAAAACCCAAAAATCTGCAAAATAAAAAAACAACAAAAAAACAACACCAATAATAGCAATGAAGCACCACCGCTCCAACCACTGAGGTCATCGCACCTACAACCGCCCCGATGCCAGTTAATGGAGCCTCGCCTGTAGATTTTGGGTGTCCACCTCTCTTGGATTACCATGACCATTTTAGTCATCCCTTTGTACATCATAATGTAGGCACGTATTTTGATGAAAATAAGAATACTATTTCTTCTTTGGTTCTGTAAATATTCCATTTCTAGACACTTTGAGAAAATCCAAAAAAATAGAAATTTAAAAACTACCTTGTCCAAACCTGATGTGGTCGAAATTATCCAGAATCTTGTTCTTAATATATTCCCACTTAAGGAAATCAAGTGCATGCCAAAC
Source organism: Ottelia alismoides (assembly GCA_037367405.1). NCBI lineage: Eukaryota > Viridiplantae > Streptophyta > Magnoliopsida > Alismatales > Hydrocharitaceae > Ottelia > Ottelia alismoides. Next base: position 210,521 of record JAZKJV010001004.1, on the reverse strand, counting down.
CTCATGAAAGGGCTGAAAGAAGCACGTACTTTGATGAGACAGTCACACAAAGCTAGAGAAAGGAATGTTAAGCACATTTTGATCGTAGCCACTGTGAAGGCAATCAACAATCTCCCAACTATAAAGAAGGATATGGGAGATCCTCTAGTCAGATGCCAGATGTTCGACCAGGAGTTCGATATAACATTCCTTGACAATGGATCGTTAATTAACCTAATACATGCTTCACTTATCAAAGAATTTGGGTTGGGACTGCTCAAGTCCACAAGAATGATTCTACAATTCGCGGACACTTCAGTCATGCGACTCCGAGGTATTTTAGAGGATGTCATCATCACCATTCAAGGAATGTAGTTTCCTATGGACTTCATTGTGCTCAACATGGACACCTCAGCTCCTCTTATGCATACCCCAATAATTATTGGATGGCTGATCCTTCGAATAGTAGAAGCAATGGTGTACTATAACATGAGACAGATCACCTTTCTTTCTAGCAGCGACAAGGTGCCGATCGAGATGATCCAAATGCCAAACCTGACTGAGTCTGCATCAGATGAGAGCAAGACGGTAAAGCAACAAATAGAACACTGTGACTTTATTGCTGAAATCTGAGATACAAATCTTTTCATGGATGACATCGAGATCCACATATTCCTCTCCACGGAGGAAGAAGTAGACAACATAGTCGAGATTCCATATCTCTTCGAAGATGAGATCTTTGCTGATTTGCTAGATGAATTTATTGTTGGCCATCTGTACTTGGTAGATCAAGAGGATATTATTGAAAATTTTTGTAAACAAGATTCTATAATTGAAGAATTCTGTGATGCATTGGATGTAGAGATTTAAATGCCAATGGTGGACACAATATAGTTGGAAGATCTGACACCACCAATGCCCTACACAATCACAGAAGTAACAACCAAACTGAATCAGACAACGCCTTAGATCAAGCCACTTCCAACAAACATAATACACCTTCCTTGCTAGTGTGCATAACATGTTTCTAGTGATCATCAATTCCTAGTTGACATAGGAACAATAATCTCGCCTGATCGAGGTTCTCGAAAGAAACTGAAAGGTAATAGGTTGTAAGATTTTAGATCTCCATGTTATCAATCCATCATTATGCTCGCATCACATATATCTTGAAGTAGACAACAAGCCGTCCCCAGAGTTCCAATGAAAAGTAAATCCAAGTTTTTGGGAGGTTTTTATGAAGGAGGCTATAAAATGGTGTGATGTGGGGTTCAAGTATCCCATCTCCGACTCGAAGTGGGTGAGCCCCTTGCATGTTGTGCCAAAGAAATCAGGGATCACCATGGTGATGAATGGCAAAGGATAGGAGATCGCAAATAGAGTTCCAACATCTTGGTGTATCTGTGTGGATTACAGACGACTGAATTTAGCGATCAAGAAGGACCATGTCTCGCTTCCCTTCACCAACCAGATAGTCAAAAGACTATCCGCAAAGGAGTACTTCTGCTTCTTGGATGGATATTCTTGTTATAATCAGGTTGCAATTGCTCCTGGAGATAAAGTGCAAATGACCTTCACATGTCCATTCGGAACCTACGCCTTCCACATGAAGTTGTTTGGTTTGTGTAATGCTCCAGTGATATTTCAGCAATGCATATTGGTTATATTTGCAGATAGGGTTGGCAATTTTCTTGAGGTATTCATGGACGATTTCTCGATCTATGACGACAACTTTGATCAATGCCTATCTTACCTAGATCGAGTCTTCAAGAGATGTTGTGAAGGGAACCTGGAGCTCTCATCGGAAAAAAGCCATTTCATGGTGACCGAGAGGATCATTCTAAGCCATGTCATATCAAAACGTGGCATGGAGGCGGATCCCTCAAAGGTGGATGCCATTTCTAAACTTAATCAACCTACAAATCTGAAGCAAGTCCGATCATTCCTAGGGCATGTCAGTTTCTATGGACGATTCCTCAAAGATTTTAGTAAAATTGTCCGACCGCTGACTGAGCTTCTAGGGAAGGAGGCTGATTTCATTGTCTATAATAGAGTCCTCTAAACCTTTAATCATCTGAAAGAACTGATCTCCCATGCCCATGTCTTGCAACTGCCAGATTGGTCTCTTCCATTTGAGATCTTGACTGATGCTTCGGACTATGATATAGGAGCAGTTTTGGGACAACGAAGAGACAATCTACAATTTGAAATTCATCATGCTAGCAAGAGTCTCGATGAAGCTACTAGTCGTCACTGAAAAAGAGCTACTAGTCGTCATTTTCAACTTGGAGAAATTCAGATCCCATCTCCTTGGATCCAAAGTAATTATGTATACAATCCATTCTGCCATCAAGTACTTGCAAGCCAAGAAGGATGCCAAACCAAGCCTCCAGGAATTCGATCATGAAATCCGTGATAAACCTAGAGTCAAAAATGTGGTGGCAGATTACTTGTTAAGATTTCTAGAGCCTAACACTCCTAAGTAGAGCTTATTTTCGATAATCGGAACCTTTCCATATGAAGCTATTATGTTAGTCGCCTCTCTCCCCTGGTTCACCGATATTGTGAACTAACGTATGTGCAAGAGAATTCCACAAGATTGCTGCTGAAGGTCGACAAATGTATGTCAGATATCCATTTTTATCAGTAGGAGGATCCTTATCTCTTTATTTAGGGGGAAGATTGTATCTGGAGGAGGTGCATTCCTTAGGAGGAAGTCGAAAGTATCCATGAATATTGTCATGGTAGAGAATCAAGAGGACACCACTCTAGCAACCGCACGGTAGTGAAAGTGCTCCAATGCGTCCTCTAGTGGCCGACATTATTCAAAGATGCGGAACATTTTATGAAGCATTGCACTAATTATCAGAAGATGGGCGACACCATAGGAATGAGAGATATAATGCCCCCAAATTACATTTAGATCTCAGACGTGTTTGATGCGTGAGGAATTGACTTCATGGGCCCATTTTGCAACAGCCAGGTCTATGAGTATATTTTTCTAGATGTCAATTATATTAGTCACTGGGTGGAGGCTATCCCAACCCGAGCCGCTGATAGTTGCACCATATGCAGGTTTCTAAAGGAATACATCATTGCAAGGTTCGGGATCCCCAAAATTCTGATATTGGATGGGGGTATCCATTTCATCAATAGAGAGGTGAAACATGAATTTTGTATTGAACATCGTGTCAACTCTCTTTACCGCTCACAATCTAATGGCCTAGCTGAATATTCAAATATGGAGATAAATACAAATATGCGGAAACTTGTGCATCCCAATAGGAAGAACTGGTCTCAACTCCTTGACTTCTCTCTTTAGGCCTATCAGACCACATACAATTCACCATCATAAATGTCTCCCTACTGCCTAGTATACATTAAAACATGTCATTTACTCGTAAAACTCATTCATAATCTTTATTGGCAAATAATGTCTGTAATTTGTATTCAAAGAAGGACCAAAAGCACAGAAAGCAGGATCTGAATCGACTTCTCGAATTTCATGACTATTTATACAACAACCTAGTGTATAAGGAGAAGGTCAAGAAGTGGCATGACAAGCACATCCACCACAAGACTTTCGAACCTGGTCAGAAGGTTTAGTTGTTTGATGCAAAGCTCAAATTTATCCCAGGGAAGTTGAAGAGCAAATGGACCGGGTCTTTTGTAGTGAAGCATGTTCTTGACAATGGAAGCATAGTCATATCAAGTTTGTCGGCTGACACACAATCATTCGTGATCAATGGACATCTATTGAACCCATATCTTGAACATGATACATTCATGTTCGTGGTTGATTCAATTTAGGCAGTCTATCAAGAAGAGCTTTGCGTTGCAACATCAACACAATCAGATGAGGCACAAATTTGTGATTAGTTATTTTTTTCTTCTTTTCTTCTTTTCTTTTTTTCATTTTTAATTCTTTCATTCATCCAAAAAGTGGCACTCATCCCATTCATCATTTTTGTACTTAGGATATACTTCATCCTAAGTATAGTGGGGATCCGTGTATTCGACTATTCATTCTTAGATCCCATGTCTATCTCCTCAACTTTTCATTTCCTTCCTATAATTAGGGATATTTTGCAACAAGTATAGGGAGGACATGCTGAGATGTTGATTTAATTATTCATTTTCACCCTCGATCATCTGTGTATGTCGAATACAATTTTCTAAAGTTGGGATTAATTGATCCTAAGTATGGGGGGACGGTCGGCTTCTCATTCATTATTCAATCATTGCAGTATAGACTTTCCTATCCTTAGTACGAGTTATGTCTTCCTTTTCTCTCCGATCAATGGGGACATAACTCAAGCTAAGTATAGTGGGGGTCATATATACCTTGTATATATTAGCCATAACTCATACTTGCGTATTTTTAATAATGTGGCTAACGAATAAAAATCAAATCAAACATCAAATTCTTTGTAAATACGATAAATAAGCTGACTAAAAATGTTTTGCGAAATGTTTGAAAATTTCATTGAAAAGTCTTTTGAAAACCTTTTGGAAAATATTCTATAAAATGTTTTCCAACCTTTGTGAAAATGTTTTATTTATAAAAATTTGCTCTCTTTTGTTTGAATAATATAGTTTGAAAATCTATTGTAAATGGTTTAGAAAATGGTTGTAATTTTTTTTTAAAAAATCTATACATACTATTTCAAAAATCTTTATGAAATGGTTTTCAAATTATGTAAATATTTGTGAAAAATATTTTTCAAAAATATTTTTCAAAATAATGTTTTCTAAATGATTGAGAAAACATTTTCAAATTGTTTTGAGAACCTTGTACATAATTCAAGCAAAATAAATTCTTTAAACTCTGTACATAAACATGTAAAAACCTTGTGTAAATTTTTCATCTAACCTCTTATAAGTAACAAATGCACTCTTGTGTAAATGTATGCGTATATATATTTTCCAAAACCTTTTATTTTGAAAAAAAACACTAAAAAATTGTAAAATAAAAAATCCACAAAATTTGCAAAATGTTATAAAAATTGCATAAAAATTTTCAAAACTTTTTCAAAATAAAAAAGTTCAAAACTAGAAAATATCATTAAAAAATATTTTCCTGTATTGTACAGAATTCATATTTTTCGGATTGAGAATGACAATTGATCAAGTTTAAATAAATACCAAAGAATGGAGATTAGTTGGACTTTTATCCACTTAATCACAGGTTGAGGCACTTCAGGTCTGCTAGACTTAATTCTTCGAGAACATGAGACTTAGTTCGGTGTCATCTTGATTGCCTAAGTAGAATATTTCAGAACGCACGCATGACTCTTTTCGAAGTGACCTAACTTGCACACATGCACTTTATACCTTGCCTAACTCAGTTGAAGTAGTAGAGGGATGGATTCACCAGCATGAGACACAAACTAATGAAAACATCAGAAATCACAATCTGTGGCAGTTGTACCCCAACCTAATCAAGTAGCTATGATATCTGATGGCAGAATATTGTGGGTTGCAATAATGCTTCAAAAGAGGGATAGCCTATTATATCAAGAGGAAAAGTCCTTACGAAAGTGTTGCGCTACATAATATACAGAAAAAATACAAAAATAAAAAAAAACTCCAAAAAATAGACGGGAAAAAAATCAAGAAAAATCAATTCCTGTCATAGCACGTATGTATTCAATAAGAAAGTTTGAGTGTTAATGTCAAAGATACATGTGAGCCTCCAGCCGAGTGACTTAGCTACACTGGTCAAGCATCCTAGGACATTGATGAATCCATGATTCATTAACTTTTCTATCACATTTTGTCTTAAAACCATTAACAAATACAGGTAAATATGCATTAATTAACATCTTTTATCAAAACCTCATTCATGAATAAAAATGCACTTTTATGCATCAAAAACATGTAAATAAATAAAGAATAAAGAAAAGAAAATAAGGCAGATTGTAGATATGCATATATGTACAATATGACTCAAATAATATAAATATAACTGCAAGATATATTTATGTAACCTAACCCCCTAGATCAAATCAGCATGGATTGGTCGACAAACTAATAAGTAGGGGGAGATATGGAAAGAAAACCATAAAAATATATTTAAGACACATTCCACACATTCTTCACTATTTATCAATAGATACCAAAACTTCATTGGTTCTTAATTAATTCATATATATATATATATATATATATATATATATATTTTTCACCAAACTCTTTTCTTAGTTATTTCTAAAAATGTCTATAAAATATATTAATAAGTTAAAAATATTATATTGTACATATACCAAGAAATGCAACTTTTAAATTGTCAAATTCTCAACTTCCGAACCTCATAACTTCTTCATACGAATTCCAATTTCACTATACTCACCTTTAAAGTTCATAAAATAATATTCTCTAATTAATAGAATTGGTTTCATTGAATTCGGGGTCCGTTTGCAAAAAGTCAATGTTGGGACCTAATGACAAAGAGGTTTCTGGGCTACTTATTTTATTTAGAACCCATTATTTATAGTTTAAATAATTTTATATTTTCTAATTATTTTCTAGATATTGTATTTTCATGATGAATTATTTCAGAATTTTTGGAGCTTATTTATTATTTTAAAAAAATCCAAAATCCTAGTTTATAGATAAGAATGAACTAGTCAACTTTTACCTGTATTTATTAATATATCTAAATTAATTTATTAAAATCCCTAAAAAGTCACATAGACTTTATTTATTATTATAATAATTAATAAAATATAAAATTGATATGTAATTATCTATTTATTGAATTAAAATCCAAAACCTATTTATCTATACCTATTTATTAATATAATATTTATAGTTCGCATAATATTTATTATTTAGAAAAAGTAATTATACTATAATTTAGGGAATTTAATTATTTAAAATTTTCATTTTTACACTTATCTAATATAATGCTATTTACTATTTATTATATAATTTATACTATATTTTACACTCTGGCCAACCAACTACTGACACGTGTCAGCACCTGGTGCTTCTTCTCCAAGAAGCCGGTACACCTTCCGCTCTAACCGGCTATGTTCACCTAATTTTCCCACGCACTCCATAACCCCTTCATGCGATCTAATCCCTTTATCTTATTCACCTAACAACCCTCCTACTTGCTAGCCCTTGGATTAGCCTTGAAGCCCAAGTAATTCCTCTATAAATACCCATGAACTTGGCGCATTACAACTAACTCTTCCCTAACCACATGAACTCCAGATCTAGTGGCCGACCTCCTCGCTCTGCCCGCTCTGGAGGTGGCAGCTCTGCCCAAGGGTACCCGCGTAGAAGGAGGATCATCGGGGAGACGTTCCAAGGCGTCGAACCTCGCAATGCATCTCCGCCGTACGCGCGTGGAGCTCCAAGAAGCTGACCCGTCAAGCGATCATCAGCAACGGTTTCACACCCTGCAACCACAGGTATTCCTCCATCTTTAGCCATTTTATTTCTCGATCCTCATGCTCTGATTAGTGTCGCTAAGCACATCATTAGGATGCTCAATCATCCCTCTTAAACGCACATCGATATCCCATATCCAATTCATTTCAAAAGCAAACCAATTCGTGTCTCACTCTACGCCAATATTCTCATACACATTTCTTTTAATTCTGGAAACACTATTTTATCTTGAAATTCTTAATTTGTCGGCCGATTTCATCACAAATAAAGCACATATCATCCATATTTGCAGATCCAACAACCATTTGGAGCAAATGCAAGTCATCTGGAGGTCTTCATTTGCACGTAAATCTCATTTAAAGAAGGCATAACAGACTACTTCAGTCTCCAGGATAGGACAACCAACCATCTTCATCGACGAAGCCGCGTTGATCGCAACCATCTCAGACCGTCGTCCACAGTGGGCGTGCTCAAGGGGTGGAGGAGCCACCCCTCTGGCCCTGCTGGAGGCCCCATATCATCGCCAATCGCCGGTGATAAATTAGAGAAGAAGCTCCTTCTCAAGCCGCACCGAGCAGTTGAAGAACTCCAAGAATAGCCAGGTCGTACAGGCTGTCGACACGTGGCAGGATTCAACGGCCTGGATCACGATGCCTCATCTAATCTTCACCATTCAACACGAAACGGTGGGGAATTTGCGTCTTATACCCAGAAGACTTCCAGAAGCTCCAGACTGCCCCAGAGTTTCCAGATATTGCATTTAGGTCCCCGCACGGTGACCTAAATGTAATAATTCATAGTTTCTTTACATTCTAGTCCCTGGCCGTGGACCAAACTGCAGAAACTTTATTTCTTTTTCTTACATTTCTACCCCTGTGCTGTAGGGGGATTTTGAACACTTTTTTGACATTATTTTTTATCAAGTTTTCTAGGGTAGTTATGCAACTACCCTAGCGAGGTTTTACAGTATTTCTTCTTTGTTTTTGTCGCTTTATCTTCGTGTTTTGATTTGTCGAATTTCTACTCCATTTTGATTTGTTTTTGAGTCTTCTTCGAGCTTGTTGATCGATCGATTTACCTACTATATAATATCACCTATATTTCACCTATTTCTCACATATTATATTGTAGGTAATTTGTTTGAAAAATATCACTTTGAAAAAAATAAATAAATTGCAAAATATAAAACCAAATAAAAACTTAAAAAAAAATCCATAAAAAGAATATCGTGTTTTCTCACTTGTTTCGAAAAGAGATAAAAAATCACAAAAATATATTTTTCACTCAAAAATCAAAGTATCTCTATTCTGCCTCCTTGAGTTTGACCCAGGCACACTTACCTGGCTAAAAAAAATAGTGTAAGGTTTAAAATAGAAGAGAAGCCGATTAATCCAATTTACCTTCTTTTTCTCTCTCTCCTATTTTAACCGAAATTTATTTGATCAGTTCGGATTTCGGTTCTGAGCGATACTCTACACCGACACTTTTCTTATCACTCACGAGACTCGAGCCGCATCAAAATGGTGCCTTTGTCGGGGAGGCGTTAGGGTTGTAGGATAGGAGCACTGATAATCATTTCCTTTAATGTGAGGAAGGCATTAAGACATTTACCATCTAACAAGAACTCGATGTCTTTGCCTAACAATTCAGTTAACGGTCGGGCAATCTTAGACAAATCCTGGATAAACCGTCTATAAAAGCCGACATGCCCCATAAATGATCGTAACTGCTTAATGTTTGGTGGTGGTTCGAGGCGCTTGATGACATCCACCGTGGTAGGGTCAACCTCCATCCCTCGCTGAGAGATGACATGCCCCAACATGATCTCGTGTGTAACCATAAAATGGCTCTTTTCCCAAGACAGAACAAGATCTACCTCACAACATTTCTGAAGAATCTGGTCTAGGTGCGCTAAACAATCATCAAAGGACTCACCATAGACTGAAAAATCATCCATAAAGACCTCTAGAAAATCACCGACCATGTCTGCCAAAATAGCAAGCATACACCTCTGGAAAGTAGCAGGGGCGTTGCACTATCCAAAGGGCATCCGTCTAAAGGCATACATGTAGAATGGACATGTGAAGGTGGTTTTCTCTTGGTCTACAGGAGCAATGGTTACCTGGTTGTATCCGGAGTAACCGTAAAGGAAACAGAAGTATTCCTTCCCTGCCAACCTTTCTATGACCTGGTCTATAAAAGGCAAAGGAAAGTGGTCCTTCTTCATCACGGCATTCAGTTTCCTGTAATCAACACATACTCTCCATGACGTGGTTACTCTTTTTGGAATCTCCTCTCCCTCTCATTTTTAATCATCTGAATTCCCAACTTCTTCGGGACAACATGTAATGGGCTTACCCATTCAGAGTTGGAGATGGGATAAATGAACCCTGCATCACACCATTTCATAATCTCTTTCTTGGCAACCTCTCATAAAACCAGATTCAGCCTACGCTGAAATTTTCTCGAAGGTTTGCTGTCATGATCAAGATATATATGATGAGAACACAAATCAAGATTAATCCCACAGAGATCGGATACAATCCACCCAATAGCCTTGCAGTTTCTTTCAAGAACCTCCATTAGACGAGATTTTTGTTCTTCGGTCAAAGATGAACTGATAATGATCGGAAACTGTCGATGTGGACCTGCAAGGAAAGCGTACATCATATTTGGTGGCAAAAACTTCAATTCTGGAAAGGTAGATTCTGGCTCTGCTGAAACCTCGTCTATATGTGTATTGGGATCTGTATCGGTTGTGGATTTGTCTGCAATCTGGTTATCCACCATCTCAATATGCTCTAGAATCGAACTATAGAAGCTGTCTAAAACATCATCCAACTCGCTACTATGCTCATCCTCAGAATGGCTAGAGGAAAACAAATCAGCTAAATGAAACTCTATCTCTAGATCATCTGAAGTGGAGGAATCGTGTAAAGACTTTGAATCTGAAAGATCTGCAATAAACTCCTCAGAAATCTGATCCATTTGCTTCTCGTCATCCATACTGAAATATAATGTACCCTCTGAAGAAGTGCCAACTGTAGTCTCAGACCCATCCTTCTGCTAGGAATTCTTGGGTCTCTATGCGATACCTCTCAAGGTCGTCATGACAAACCTCATCCATGTAATCACAGGTGGCTAAAGAACTAAAGAAATCAGAAGCCGCATCACTGGATGTGTTTGAATCTCTCGCCATCTCTATATGTACCTTCTCTCCCTCGGTGCGAAAAGATACCTTCCATGTATCATAATTGAAGAGAGCCTTCGCAGTCTCTAAGAAAGGCCTCCCAAGGATGATCGGGGTAAGGTGTAGCTGTGTAGGGCAATCCATTGCCATGACAGTAAAGTCCGCTGGGAATTGCAAACCCTGCACGGTTACGATAACGTTCCTTAATATGCCCCCAGGTCTCTTTCTGGATCTATCAGCAAACTGAAGGATCATGCGGGATTTGTAAAGAGGACCTAACTCGAGCTTCTCAAGTAAGGAAGATGGTATCAAAGTGATCGAGGAACCGCTATCTAATAGAGTGTGATCGAATTCAGTATTTGTGATCTCACATCTGACATAATGCGCTCCTGAATCCTTCTTCTTCTTCTTCGGTAACTCATTCTGAATAGCACATGATGTATCCTTGGTCAAACATGTTTCTCTGTACGTGATCTCTTTTTCCTACGCATAGTGCATCGATGCTTCAACTGATTCTTAAGCGTAGCAAAATGATCCAAGGCATCGTGAAGTGAAATCTTCAAAAAGATGTGATCTTTTAATAATCTTTCAGTCTCTGGAGTCGCAACATTCTTTTTGTTATTTTTCTTTCCTTTTCCAGACAAAGAATCGGGAAAAGGAACAATATCAGGAATGAGAAAATCAGACTTTTTATTACTTTCAGAATCAGCTTGTATATCGAGAGTTTCAGAATTATGTACAAAACTCTCTAAAACAGGAGAAGACATGTTTTTGTCAGGAGTATCTGCATGGTCTGGCGTGATATCATCGTCTGACTCGTCGGTGTCTCTGTCTTTTGTTTCGGCATCGATCCCTTCTCTCTAATCTTAATTATGATCCTCATCAATGTGTTGCTTCTCCTCCTCAGCATCAGAATCTGGTTGCTCATGGATTTGCTCTTGCTCCTCTTCAAGTACCCTCTGCTCTTTTCCATCAGGTGCTTGTGGTGATCTACCGCTCCTGAGACGAATGAAGTTAGATAAAAATCCAGGAAAAGTGATCGTATATGTAGTATTGTCTACCTGATCTGGATGCCTCCTCTTGTTGTTAGGATTCATCTGAAGTTGAGCTGGGAGAGTGGTCTTCAATGCGGTTAACTCATCTAGACGACGGATAACCTGCTCCATTTCTGTCTTGTGCGCAATTTGGAGTGTACTCAGCATATCCATGATTTGATTTAAAGCCCGGGCCTGTAAAGACATCTCAGGTTCGGTGTGGTGATACTGGCTTTCTACTCTCTCCTGCCTTGGCATGTATTGTTGTGAGGAGGAAGGCTGGGAGGATCTCTGCGGTGTAAAGGAAGACTGTTGCTGCTGATAGAGATATGATTGTGAATGGTTAACATGATACTAGTAGGAATGCGGTCTCTGATAAGCATGCTGGTGAGACTAATGCTCCGCGAAGTTCTGTCACTGCTGGAAGTGTGGACATCCATGCTGTGGTTGGTTGTACTGTTGCTGCTGATGATGCGGTATACTTGGTTGCTGAATAGGAGTATACCAAATCCCATTGATATCAAGAGTGGCTTGAGGCTCAACATCCATGTCTGCAACACTAGTGATCTAGCCGGGACTGGCATGAGACTGATCCTCATGCCAATCAATCTGGCGGAGTCTCGAGCTCGCTCTGTACAAAATGAATCTGTCAGGCGGGTGGAGCGGGTAAGGTCCTCCGTGCAAATTGTGTGGTCGAAGAAGATTGGACCTGCTGGTACTAAGTTGAAGCTCTGAAACCTTCTTCGTGAGATCATTCAGCTGCTGAGGTGGAGATGAGAGTTTCTCCAACTCTATCATCAGCTGTAAGTCCTAAACTTGTTTCTGAATCACATCCACCAATGTTAATTTCTCGCTAATGAAGCCCATGTTGGTGTTCATTTCAGACTCTGAAATATTAGCCACCTTATGATGCTCTCGGTGATGTAGTGGCTGAGGGGCTTTCTGGAATGTCCGAGTAGAGTCGACGACTCTCGAATTCTCTGCCAACCCTTCGCAGATGGACCAGACTGACTCGACATCCTTATTCAAATAGCTGCCGCCACATGCGGCACTCACTAGACCCTGAATGTCCGGCTGGAGTCCTCCAAAATAGTTTTATGCGAGCACCTTCATTGGTATCTCATGATGTGAGCATCTCTCCGTAAGATCTTTGAATTTGTCCCATGCCTCATGGAAAGATTCATTCGGATGTTGTGTGAAGTTGGAGATCTGAATCCTCATCATGTTCGTCCTCCCCAGAGGAAAATACTTACGCAAGAATGTGGACTTCAAATTGTCCCATGTGGAAATTTCCCTTCCTAGATGACTCAATCAGTACAGTGCCTTATCAGCTAAGGCGAAGGGAAAGGCTTTGAGGTGAACAGCCTCCTGCATAACTCCTGGATAACTAGTCGTACCACAGATCATCTTGAACTGCTGCAGAAAGGTATTCAACTAATCTATAGCATTCCAGTAAAACTTGGGAAGCAATGAGATGAAGGACAGCCTCAACTCATATGGCCCTTGATTCGGCAGTAGCCGAATCCAATGATGGAGCATTCTCGCGCCCGCGTCATACTCTTCTCGTAAAGTGGCGGGAACCACTGCAGGCTGTAAAGGGTTCTCGGCCCCTGCTCGCAAAGTGGCTATCTCAGCTCACAACTCGTTCTGAGTTCTAAACGGTTCTCGGATCTGCAAATTCATCTGCTGTAAACTATCGAGAATTCATGTCGTTATATATGTGGCTGGATCTAGTCTTCCGTCATGGTGCTCCTCAGCTGCTGGCCTCTCCTCTGCTGGTCCTTTGCCACGAGCCATGTGTTTTAGATCTGCTGTGAAATAAAATGTCTCGTAAGAACTCAGCGAAAAATCAGCTGGAGATATCGATGATGTATTGAGACAAGGGTCTGCCTCAATAGACTGGCCGAGAGGCGAGGTATTCTGGGTCTGAATCTCCTCGAGATTAGATGGGACCAACTCGGGAAGAGGGTCAACTCGAGATTGTGAAGATGTACGATAGATGGTGGACGGTCGAGAGCTCACGGAGTCTGAGCAGAAAAGCTGTCGAGTCGTCATCTTCGATGTCAATAGAATGATCGGGAGAGCACGATTTACGATTAAAGAAAGATGGAAAAATGCGTAAAGCCGCGGTAATTCACGCCCCACAAGTAAACACAAAGCAAACCCTGTTTTCACCAACACAACCCAATGATGATCGTAAGAGTTCGGTCTTTTATCTTGTCGGTTTTAGGGTTATATTAGCAAACAAGTGTAATCTTGGTTAACACGAGCTGATAGGTGCCCGATGTTTTCCCCGAAACCTGTCCAAGTCATTACAGAAAGCCACTTGCTCTCAGCCAGTATGGGAGTAAGTACGGACCGTTTCCGGCTACCCGTGTTACTTGAGGACGGAGCCTTACATAGTGTCCTCTAAACCCCCCACTCTGCTAAGTAAACCCGGACCGTTTCTGGCTACACGAGCGTACCCACTGAAAAATGGTGATTAGGTGTATAGACTAAGTAGTATTTCGCGAGAAATACGGGTCTTTGGTTCTATTCTTACGGATCGTCTCTCACTCGCGCACTCTGAGAAAAAATGTGCAGGGGTTACTCTCCCAAATCAATTGAATCTTACTTTATTTTAGATCAGATACGTTTTCAGTCCTGATTTTATTTTTGGGAATTATATTTTTTGGGGTTTTTTCAGACAAACGTCTACCGAGTGTCATTATTGTTTTTATAAATGTTCTAAAATCAGACACCTAGGTGGCAAGTCCTAAGACTAACTACGAAAGCACAATCAGATACGAAAACGAAAAATCCTAAGCAAGCACCTAGCCTCGAGAAAAGCTGCGGAAAATCGATGATGCGAGGAAAAACCGTGGTGGGTGCCCTGATCCTCCGAATACATGGCAATCGATGAATCATTCCCCGAAAAAAATGGGAGGGAAGGTACAAGTCGGGATACCCTTAGGGGGCCCCTTTCTACTAAAACAAAAACACGGGCAAATGACCTTCTCTTTTTTTTTTCTTTTTTTACAAGAATAAAAGAAAATACAACATGAATCCCGACTAATCCTGCCCTCTGCAATCGAGAACCTCGGTCTCTACAAGTTCAACTGTTTTGCGGCTTTTGAGAAAGCCGGATGAACCTACAGGCCCTGCAAGAATTAGTTAAGAAACAAAAAACACACAAAAAATTGTAACAACATTGTTAAAAGAAACATGAAAAACCGTAAATCGAAGTAAAAATAAAAAATCGAAAACCGAAGGAAAAAAATTATAAAAAAATCGCAAAATATGTCAAATAAATCAAAATAACCCTAATGCCTCCTCGACAACGGTGCCATTTTGACGCGCCTAGAGTCTCCTGAGCGATAAGAAAAGTGTTGGTGTAGAGTATCGCTCAGAACCGAAACCCGAACTGATCAAAAAATTTCGGTTAAAATAGGAGAGAAGCTGTAGCTATACTAGCTTCCATCCATTCTCTTATCCACCTCATCTTCTTAAGCCGGTTGTACTTGATCATAGAAGGGAGTACCTCGCTTCTAGAGGTAACAGTTATTGGATTACAGAATTAGGGCCACCATGTTGGAGAGGCCTAACTTTTACCACTTCAGCCGAGAGGAGCTACATATCACATACACTGTACAAGGTAGACTCATAGTCATAAGGGACTGAGTATGACATGGATTTGTTTTGACCTGACTTTTGAGGAGACTTAAGCAGAGTTTTGTGATTCTCATAGGATGTTGTGTTCCCAATAAGGTTCCGACCAAACTAAAAATCCAAAGGTCTGACTGAGCTCCAAACTTTGATATTATGAAGACAAATTAAATATCGAAATTAATCCAAGTTATTTCTTTTTCTTTTCTTCATTTTCTTGTATGCACTTATAGGAAGAAGGGTTTGCTAGGGACTAGTAAAGGAAAGTATAGGAAGTGATGAATCCACACTTCATCACCTTTATTCTTTTAATTTGGCCTTAAATCCCTAGCTAAATGCATGTATATAACATCAATTATAAAAATAAACATTCTATAAATTGTACAAAATACCATATAAAACATTATATAATTATTGTATTTAATTACAAAATAAAAGTATAAAGGAATAAAAGAAAAAGAAATGAAACACCATAAGTGTTGAGTAACCTTAAACCCCGAGACCCAGTTATTATGATGACTTGGTCGATAAGGAATAAAGCATGGGGAGACATGGCTAAGAAAATGTACAACAAGTACACACAAAACCTTAATTTAATTGTCCAAATATTGCTTTTTATGATCTATTTTAGTTAATTATTTTGGAAACTAAAATAACAAAACCCTGCATATGAATATTGTAGATAAAAATACAACGAAAAATACAAAGTTGATTTCACAGAAAAATGATGCACGATGTGCCCGACACACGCAAAATAAAAATTTTACAAACTTGTATCTTCTCCATACTAAATCAAAATTAACCAAAATCACCTTTAATTGTATATAACTTTTAATAAGATATTTAATGAAGGTGGTTTCATCTAATTTTGTGTTAAGATGCAAAAGTTAGATTGGGTCGTTGATTGTGCAAGATACGTGTATATTATATTCAATACATTTATTCTTTATTTTTATAATTCTATTATTTTTATAAAGTTATAAATATTATTTGAAATACATATCTATAATTAAAATAAAATAAACTTATCAAAATATAATGACATAAATAATACGTTTAACTATATAAATGAAATATATCTATATATACCTATAAATGATATATACATAATTATATAAGTGTATAAATTGACTCATAAAAATGTAATAAAAATATTTAAATATATAATTAAATAAATTTAAAATATATAAAATACATGTAAATACTTATAAAATATACAACACAGATTAAAAATCAAATACCTAAAATATAGTTATTTATACTTGTATTTTACATGTAAATATTAACTTGTAATAAAACAACTCGAAAAAATTAATGAAAATTTATATGAAATACTACATAAAATTATAAAAATTTTTTATTTCGTATCTTAAAATTAATTAATTCATTATATAATTATTATTGAATTTCTCAACATTTTTTATCTTCGAATTATTTGGTTGGTCCACGTGGACCAACCAGATGTCTTCAAAATTTGAACAGAGGCCAACTGTCCGGCCCTCTTCTCAGACCTATGTTAGAGCTCACGGGAAACCCTTCTTCTCCCATTTTTCACTCAACCTCCATGCTTCTTTTGACCTCGAGCCCATCACCCTTAAATACATGGTACTTCAGCCACCCTTGCTGACCTCTCCATCTTAACCTACTTCCGCTCACGTAATCTAGCCTCAAAAACCCTCAACCACCATCCTGTAAATCTGCACCCCTCCATACTTTTGACCTTTGATCCCTCTTCTACGAATCTTTGCCCCTTGGTCATGTTGTGTCGTATATCCTTGGTGATAACAAGAAGCTCGGTGGAGCTCCAGGGAGGAGGAGGCGTGGAAGCAGAGATCTAAGTCCACCGTAGAGCTTCTCGAGTCGGTTCAGCCACTGGAGTCCTCAACCCAGCTGAGGCCCTATTTCCTGCATTTCTAGGTAAGTGTTAGTGCTTAGTTTTGAATTCCGCATTCAATTTTGTTATTAACCACTTGGATTAGGTTTATTTAACAACCCCAATTTGACCTAGAGCTTGAGCTCCGAGCCAAATTCCACAGTTACCGGCCATGAATCGCCACCCTTTCCATGCCATATCGTATACCAATGAGTTCTCTATTGTCTCCCATGTTTGCCAACCCTGATGTCACTTAGAACTGGCAATTCGAGGCTCCTCCTCCACCACTTCGATGGAGGCTCCTCGCCTGCCTCATCCACCCCCCTTCCAGCTTCAAGGACGAGTTGCGGGAGTATCCCTCATTCTTCCGGACTTTTTGGTGTAGGTTTCGGTCTCAAGAGACCGTTCTAGAGCTAAAGATCAAACTTAGATGAGATCTAAGTCACGTAGAGACATCATGGCTCTTCGAGCTTCATCGGACCTATATGAGCTCGCACGTAGATGCTGAGGTACACGAACGACCTATAACAACCGCTAGAGCAAGAAAAGCATGCCGGAGTATATGTGGCATTCATTGATCGTACTGAGGGAGACATGTTGTTCTTGTGTGTTCTTCCTCCATAGCATAGAGCCGTTGGATCATCTGCGCGACCCAGATCTAATATGAGATGTCTAGTTAAATCGAAGCGTTGCGCCCTGCTTCCCCATCCGATCGTCCATGTGGCAACAAAAGGATGGTTCGATCCTTGGCATTTAAAGGGATAAATTACATGCACCTCCTCCGATTTTTGTATTTCATAAAGAAATATGTAAAATATTTTATCGCGTGTAAAAATTAGTAGAACTATTACAACAAAGCCCCTGCACGTTTTGTATATTGCGAGTAAGTCTAGTGCCAACTCAACTCACGTGGCCCCCACATGAATTGTGTAATTTAATTGTAAACCCCTCCACATTGTGTATTTCATTTTAATATAAAAAATTGAACTTTAGTTGAAAAATTAAGGTGTTTTTGCATTTGACTCCTTGGATTTATTTTTAATTGCAAAAATACCCCTACCATCTTAAATTTTTTGTATGTTTGTCTATTTTCCATAAATACCTCCTATGCTCCAAAAATCATAAAAAATTAGGGATAAATATCTGACGATATGCTTGTTCACGCTATGAAATTTATTTTGCATTCATCCGCATTTTGTATTTAATAAAAAGAAAAAAGAACACATTTAACCCCTGTTTGTGTTAGAAAATACAAGATTTTATAAACCTTAATTAAAAATTCCAAAAATATTACCAAGTATTTATTCCTCTATTTTCTAGCTACAGACCAAAAAGCACAAAAAATGAAAAAATAAAACCCTTAAAATCACAAACCCTAGCTAACCCTAAAAAATTACAAAATATATTTGAAAACCCCAAAAAAATTAATTTTTGCTTTATATTTCTATATCACTATTTTTTACATTCAAAAATTATTTTTGAGAAATTTTGAATCTATATACTATTTTAAATCTCATATCAACTCAGCCTATTTAAAAAGTCCTTGATTTTGTATATTTTAGACTTTAAAAGTACTTAAAAATGAGAAAAAATACCTAAAAATAAAAAACTTAAGAAAAATATAAAAACAAAAATTATTTTATTTTGTAAATTTTGATTATATATCGTTATTTATAATTATAATACCTAATATTGTATTATATACCTACATATAGTTGTATATAATTAATATTACTAGTAATTATTATATATACCTTATAAATATTTCAAATGCCTTTAAAAAATAAAAAGGATGGTTCATTAGGTATTTTTCCTGATTTTTGTGCATTTAATAGATATATTCTACTATATATTATGTATACTATAAATATAGTACCTTATATACCTCTATATACATCCTTATATATTATTTACATATTATTATTTTTAAAATGAATTAAAAATCAACAATAGAAAATAATAAAAAATATATAATTAAAAAAGAATTATTTTATTTAATTAAAAACTACAAAAAGATAATTACTATTATTCAATTTTTAAATGACAGAATAGATGGAGATTGTAGTATCATTTAAATAAATACAAATTGAGATCGTAAAAACATGAGTTTGTGATATAGCTACAACTAATTCCAGACCGGTTAATGAAAGAACTATAAATAAAGGACCAAGATCCCCTCTTAAATATAAAATATTCACCATACATAGCATAGTCCAAGCAAACCCGCTTAAAATTTTTATTGAACTATGACCAGCCATCATATTAGCAAATAAACATATTCTTAAGCTTAATGCACTGAAACAATGAGGTATTAGCTCAAGTGGTACTAAAAATTGGTGCTAATGGTAACGGTACTCATGAATGTAATAAAAAGCTTAAAAATTGTAAAGTGAATATTGTACAAATATACATATATTTTTTATTCATAATTTACTTATAAATATTATACCTTCTACACCAATTTGTTCCCTGTATTCGACCCCTACTTGCTTGTCCACTATACACATTCATCGTAAGGTTATGATAAATTTTGATCCACATCCATACTGCATTGCTTGATTCTTATATTATTGGTTTATTATTGAATTTAGCTTGAGATTCTTGGGAAGGTCACTTCAGTGACTGTGTAGCTCGCCTTGTGAGTGCACATCGCTCTCTCGTCTGAGTTTTTGCTATTTCAATAGAGTCATCTAGATGTTAGATTACTATATAAAATATATTCACCATAACTCTTTAGATTAGGTTTATTCCACAATGTATGTCCATTTCTAACTAGTTTAGATATAAACAATGAATGTTTATCTAGGTCATATAGACATTCTCAAAGACTGATGGCTCTCCCACTAAAATATGTAGTCTTTTTATCTGATGGAGATTGTTGTAATAATTGCATCCACTCCCTTGTAGATGATAATTAAACCTTAATATCAAATTTTCTAGTCTTCTAAAACATATGCAACCAATTGCAAGTGTCTTTATAATGAAATACAATTATTGGACTTTATTCTTATCTATTAAGTACATCAATTTCAATGATGATATGTAGATGTAGAATATCCCGATGCACTATCCGGGTCCTTCTCCAAGGATTTTCATTAGTCTAGGTAGTCACACTATCAATAAATCACCTTGTTGCAATATTGGCATTCATCCAACTCTTTGAATGTCATATGTATGGAAGTCACAAAAGTACAATCAACTCTCTGATTCTCCTTCTTACATGCGTCAGACCCATGCTTCCATTGCACTCCCTCAACACTTAAACAACCATTGCATAAGATAAAGTATCTCTTAAATTGAACATGTCTTCAAGGGACTTCAATATAAGAGCATTTCAACATTTATTCATCCTTCATCATATTCATACAATATGAATAATAAGTTGCATCATGACATTATTTGTAGAAATTGCGTAATAATGGCATTCATCATATCCACACTCATCTTTACTCAAAAGGGACTTAGGTTTAGGCATGTACTCAAACATTTTGAGTATATCGTCTCTTATCGAGCCAACATTCTGCGTAATGCAGTGAACCATATCATTCATCATTAAATGTTGAGAGCACCTATGTTTACCGAAACATCTTCTTTGATTTTTATTTTAAGAATGATATTGATAATTGCAATCACCACCGATATGTTACTTCCAAAGCACACTCGATGAGAGATCAAGACTTTAGAGACACACAAATAATAGGTAGTTGTCTTATTATCTATTTAATTGTCAATCCACATAATCATGAGGAAATTTCACATTGCAACCACATACATTTTGATCTTGGATCCAATCCATGATATTTATAGTGGTTATGATCGAGTATAGTTTTGAGATGATATAATGAATGTTATCTGAAATGTGATAATTTGCATAATTTATTTTGCTTTGATTAAGAATATTAATGCTTTAAACCAAAGTTGTCTTGCCTTTTAAACTCTGAAATTTAATTCCTATAATCACTTTCAGAGCAAGAGATATATTTATTGATATATCTCTAGCAAGATATGGGATCTCTTTTTTACCATTATTATATCCCAATTATATGGGAAACTATAACTCAGATCAAAAGATACAGGAACTCATTCCGCCATGCAAGTCCAACTTGTATTTCCCAATTTGATATTTAGCACATGGGCCTACCAACCCTAAGGTGATGTTGACCCATTGTTAATTGAACGAACCGTCAATAGGAATAGAACTCGCCATGCGCAATCTAATATTGTCCCAATAACATGAGGAACCGATATTAGGGTCACTAAGCATAAAACCTTACTCTTTTGAAAAGCAAAGAGCATGATCCATGTGTGCTTGTATGCAAGAGTTGTCACTTAAGATAGACGTCTCCTATATACAATGCATGGCAACAGAACCCTTCACCTTGATGGGAGATCATGGATGTCATTTATAGGATCCTTCATATCCCATTTAAATTTTAAGTAATCATTATGAGTCATATTCACATGATTACTTCTTCGAAGGGAATTACATCTCTATTCGGAATAGAGTGTTTATTTTTATTGGAGTTAATTCGAGTAATCATATTAAATTAATTATCAATCAAATCAACCAACAAAAAATAGGATTTTCTTTATATTACTATATAGTATACACCCTCACAAGTATGTTTATTTGTATTTTAATAATTAGAGTACAACTTGACTTACTAATATTATTCTTTCCTCAAAAATTGATCCAGCTAGTACACTCGAGTTATGCTGGGAGGGAGCATTTCTTTGACATGCAAGGCGCTAATTAAGAAACCCAACCGGCATACCCAAACTAGACACCTTCATTATTCCGATTGAGTATAACACAAAATACCAATGTACTTGCGGCTTTATCGATCAACTTTGATGACTAGCATTATATTATATAGTAATAACTCAGAAATCTTAGGCATATTAAAACTTTTTGAGATCCTAAATTTCTAAGCATATCAAGTAAACATGTTTTGCACGTAAAAGTTGCCATACAACTATTGTTGGATAAACTAGGATTTTCAAGAAACATACATTGAATGGCCATCGATTTTTAATCAATTATTTTCCATAAATATTAAACATACATTTTTATTAGGGCACATTCATAATTTTCATGATTTCATTTAATGATAAACACATTAAGCAAAAATATTTGATGATCCAATCATCTTCCAACCCATCTCCACTAAATATGGAATATTTAGGGAAAACGGAGTCGGAATCACGCGAAATAAATTAAGGTGATTTTCTGTTTTGATTCTCTACTTAATCCATGTGTGTATTACATGTTTCATAATGGAAAAACAGTAAGCAAAAATCAATTTCTTACAGATCCATGAATACATGCAAAAAATAATTTCATAGTAGGAACTCTTCGAATTTTTATTCATGCACTTTTGGTGCCAACAATTGTCTACAATTTTGAGACATATTTAGTCATTATAAATGCACATTAATAACTAAAAAACACAGCTAAAAATTAACAATAAAACATGCCCAAACAGTGCACAAATAGGGTAGATTTATTTTAGCGAAAAACCAAATTGAAACTTGCATCTCATGCAAAACAATGAGTCCCCGTGCATCTGAAATACGAAACCTTGTTCATCTATAGTTTTGGACACATCCAAGACATGAACCATGGCTCCGATACTACTTTAAGGCTATGGAAAAATGCCTTAAGTGCATCATGGAAGTGTGAAGATCACATCCATTGTGATACATAGCGACCGGTCATACTGGTTTCTCGGGGCAGCGGATATTAAAAAGATTAATTAGATGAAATCACATGAATCGAGAACACTTCTCATATAATTTCATCATAACCACAAAGAAGATATAAGAATACTTCTTGAAGTGTGTTTGTGATCGTAATCTCTAAAGTAAGAGACCGTATGTCTCAAGTCCGACCCGACAGAGGAGACACTTGCGAGCGCATTGATGAGACACATGCTTCTCACAATACAAGATTAATATCCAAGTAATGAATCTTCTGATTTTATATCATGAAATCCAAAGTCTTCTTCACATTCTAGGAGCACCAAGAAGACGGAGATCCACGAGCAGTCGAAGCGACAACACGACGGCGAGGTGACGACGTCGACTCTCTCTAGCAGAAGGGGTGGAACGACCACACTTGAGAGAGAGATGGTGTGTGATGGGAATGAGAGAGAGATTGAGAGTTCTCTTGGAGTTGAGTTGTACATGAATAGCTAAGGTTGCCTCATCTATTATAGTATTTTAAAAGTCCATGGATCATAATCCATGTGCAACACAAAATCAATGGTTGAGATTGATTTGTGTTTTTATTCAATGGCCATGATTTTGTTGCATAAAAATACAAAAATAGTTAATTTAAATGAAATTACATATATTAAATAATAAACAATATAACTTAATTTGACTAAATCAATCAACATAAAAGGATTAGGAAGAGGCTAGCCACCGTCCATATATAGAGGGGACGACCAACTTGAAATAGTCAAGGGTGGATGTCCAAACTCCAATTTAGGAAGTGACTCCCCTTCCAATTATGTGAGATTTAATATGTCACATAATCCTTCATTTATTTGCAACAACTTTTGTTGTAAAATAATTAACAAAAATATTTCAAAATTAATTTTATGAATATATCAATCATGCTATTAAATAATGTGAATAATATTCATACCTCCAAAATAGAATGTAAATTGTATTTTAATTAAGTATACAATGTGAATTCAATTAATATCAATAATTAATTCATAAAAATATTTACAATGAGCTCTCTATAATATATTATAAATCATATTTATAATATATATGATTAATATAAATAGTGTCATCCACAATATTTATATCCTTGATAATTAAATCTTATTTTAATTATCATAGATATCCATTCTCATGTATTTAAATAATATGATTATTCTGATAATTAAATCACATTTAATTATCTATTTCCTAATGCTTAGATAAACTATTCAACAATGGAGTTATTCTCGAACTTTTTCAAGTATATTGCGCTTTCTCCACAGATACTTGGAGATAAGGACATGACGATTATATGCTCCACGTATAGTGACTTGGATATTGAGATCATATCTCAAATCTAGATCTTAGGAACCTACCAAATATGCTTGATTAATGCAAAAGTCGTAAATCTAATCTTCCTGTTGCATCTTAATCGTATTCAGATCAATGTCCAACATTTGGACCGAGATTAGATTACTTCTCTACTGAGAGGACTCATTAAAATCCAAACCTATTTCATACTCCATCAGAATTTAAGTGTCATGGTTATATCACATCAGCCTCAAGTATTCCTAATATCTATATATCCTGCATATTGGAAGACCTATAATAAACCAGAAGTTTTAGATCACTTTTAGACTGTCTTGTTCATGGTTTTATCATTAAGTTACTCATTTAGTCATTCGGAGTTGGTATTGATCATATGCATTCCAAAAACATATATCATACCCACAAAGTATTTCCATGCTTCCAAAGAAAGACAATCTTGCATGGAATTTGATCGGTTCCAATACCTTAGGAGTGAGCTCATATCTTCTGGTTCAGTAGTGGATCTATATGCCCTCAAATGCACACCAGCTTGTTGGTGTATAGAGACATTGATTAGATAATCAACCTAACGGTCCGCTAAATGTGCGTATTTAGACATATATCTGTCTCCGGTTAGAGGATGCATGTCAATATCATGACAGTATACGACATAGGTCTTGGTTATCTTGATCTCATTAAGTCAACTCTTTGACCTAACTTATCTGACACCTCTGAATCTCTATTCCTATTCAGAGGACTTGCATCAAGACGTCATTCAGATATTAGCCTTTAGAGAAGGATTTCCATCTCCTTCTCAGATCGGAGATCATCTCTTAATAATCATTTGATGGTGCTAGATGAGTCCTCAATCGAACTCTTTAGATATCATCCAAGAACTAGCCTCTATGATTCAACATTTAAATCTACAACTATATGATCATTAAGATGGCCATGGTACATAACTCTAATTGTAGTAAGGGACCTATTATGCAAATTAGTTATTCTTCATTTCAGATCAAGGAGTGAGTTGCAATAACATTTATTGCATAATGGCTTGTTGTGGGTTCACATGTCCAACACTTCCAATAGGATACGTCCTTCCTATGTCTAGGAAGGCCACCTTTTTTGTAAAAAAAAATATTATCACTTTAGTAGAATAAGTATATGCTTTGTATAATAATTGTACATTATAAATACAAAATTACACATTATAAAATATAAATGACATATTCAAATACGAACATCAAAACTAAATATTATAATACAAACGGTATACTTATTCTACTATAATACTTGTATTTTTTATAAAAAAAAAGATATGGGCTCCCTGAACTCAAGAAAGACAAAATCCTATTGGATGTCCCCCTCCCCCCCCTCCTCTCTCTCTCTCTCTCTCTATATATATATATATATATATATATATATATATATATATGGGAAAAAGGGAGCCTACACCGAGGGGTGTAAGTAATTACCTACACCTGGCTCGTTTTTCTTTATTTTTGATTTTTTTAAATGAAACCTTGAGGAAATTAGATCATTATATACCACCATGTGTCATTGAAAATTTAACTTAATTCGAGATTCCTTTCATCTCCATCAAGACTACCAAATTTTAACGGTCTCAGAATTGCTGAAATTGACCTCGTCTAGATGAACATGTTAGAAATGTTTGTTTTGCATGTAACTTGAAACATATATTCCCCTGAATATATTAAGCAAATCCCCCCTAAGGTTTCCTTGAAAAAATCCAAAAATAATGAAAAAAAAGGTCGGGTGTAGGTAGTTACCTACACCCCTGGGTGTAGGCTCCCACCTCCCTATATATCTATAAGAGAAATAGGGAAATGTGCCCTTGACCACACACAGGTGTGTCTTCTCATTTGTAAAAATGAATAATTTTTCAATAATAATATAAATTAAATCTGTTGATCTTAATTTATACTATAAACTGAAGTTTGTGTTAAAATTTCAGATAATCTGGAGCTCTATAACCCATCCATTGAGCGATGATGGATTCATTTCATGACAGTCGTTGATTGTATTCACACTAGTACTAGAGTATTTAAAACTTAATGGACACACAATGCTTTTTGTGTCAATGGGCATATATATGGCTTTATTTTTTACTCACATGTATCGACATAGAGTTTGGGATAATTGATATACCGAGCATTTTAGCTTAATAGATACCAAGTAGAGAGCTGATCAAGCATACGAATAAGCATGCATTAGACGCTAGGATTTATGACACTCGCCTTTAACGAGTCATTGTCGTCGACAATGAAGGTGGATCTCTTTCAATGACAAAAAAATGTCTATGGATGTTGTGTTTTGAGTTTCCATCCAAAAGGGATTGGCAGTGCAGCTTGTTGCCCGTCTTCCAACAGTCTCTTTGTAAAATGATTTCCTTCAATTTACAACAAAACAAGAACACAAAGAATACAAAATAACCTTACCTAAAAAAATACATAGTCCGCCTATACAGACGAATCCCGAAACAAATAGAATTCAAATCTCCAAGCAAATGTAATTTGGTATGATCCAAGGCATTCAAACAGATCATAATGTTCTTTTCGCAGATAATTTCAAGCAAAACCGGTAGAGACAGATGGCAACAACGATGTGCATAGGTACATACCTTCTTCTTCACGGGACCCCACAGGCTCTGCATTTCCAAGTCGGATGTCGTTCTAATTATGCCATTAGGCAGTAACTCACTACCAGAAGGCTTCTGTAAAACCTGATTCAGGGATGGATTTCGGGGTCTATGGTTCGAAAATATACAAAAACCACTGTTCTAAGAACGAAAGTGAAGATGTCACCTTATATTCATGAGATGATTTTACTTCGTGAGGATCAAATGCTTTCGAGATGGAACTCTGTATGATCAAACAATGTTAACTAGAGACATGACTCTATTTTGGTATTTTAAGTAAACAAAACAAACGTAGAAGTTCCAGAAAATAAAAGTAACAGTAAAATTTTGAACATACCTCCTTATTTTCACATTGCATCGAAGCAAACTTGCACCCCAGCAAGAACGCTATACCGAATAAGAGAACCTTGGGAAGAAGGTTGCCCCATTTTGATCGCTTGTTCGAAGACTCCTTTACAGCAGAAGTCTGGATCCAGAAATTACAAATCAGAGCAAGGGAAGATAGAATTTTATTAAATTATTAGACGGATGCACGATGTAAGCATGTCACGTTGATTTCGTCGGCTTGATAGCATTCACCAAAATTAGGTCGGCCAATATTCTATTGAATCAACGTGATCTCCAAGTTCAAATAAAAGAGACAGACGAAGTGAAAAAAAGAGGGAAAAACCATGATCGTTAGCTGTGCTTAAGACTACAGAGAGATTAAGACCTACGGAGTATGGGGATCTCATTATCCTGGAGGAGCCCAATCGTGACTGCAGAAGAATATGGCCGGAGATTGATGAGCACATACACACAAAAATTAAATAACAGCGGGAGAAAATCGAGTTTGAAATCGAGCCAACCATGAATTGCGTTGACACGAATGAGAGGACCAAGCGAGACACACGAAGCAGAAATCCCTTCAACCCATAACGCCTCATTTTTCTTTCAAATTATACAGGGCCACAGACAGATAGGAAAAAGATAGAGATTGACATATAATTTCGAGTATTTAAAGGAAGTGGAAGAGATGTAACTTCCCTTTCCGTTGAACAGATCTGTGGAGCTTGCGATATCTCTAATTCATATTTTCGTACGTGTCCTTGCATTCACATCTAATTATAACAGATGTCCTTTCTTGTTACATTATTGGGATTTTGCATATATATCCCTACAAGTCACTGCGACAACACTAGTGGATCGACCTTTTCATAACGCTCCCAGTGAAAACTTTCATATTACATTTTAATCCGTATCATTAGAATAAACTTGCAAATACCTTAATCGGATCGCTTACGTAAATTTTATTAATTTAAATTGTGCATGTGGGAAACATTATAAAACTAGTATTTGTCACCTCTTAGGAGAGGAAACTTGGTGAAGCTCTGCCGCAAGCTCTACCTTTCTACAAGCTCCTCGCTCTTTGCAAGTCACATGCACCCATCCTCCCTTCTATGAGCTCCACCCCTCCTTGACTTCCCCACAAGCTCTATCCCTCTCCATATACTCAGTGTCTAACAAATTCATATCCTTCGCTACAACCATACTACAAGAAACAATGGCTTCCTTCCGTGAGAGGTTATATTCCAAGAGAAGTAACAAGGTATGTTGCACACTGCTAAAATCATATGCAAATAAAATGAACGAATAAGGTGTAACAACCATATCCTCAAAGATAGTCCCACATCTAAAACTTATAAAGTGTGAGAGTGGGTTACACGTGGTGCGGTTACTACTTGACAACTTGGGCTTAAGCATTTTGGGTGGTTGCCAACGGGTCCATTTGAGCTTGTATCCAACAAGTTGTCAGGGCTAGTTTTCCTCGATAACGAACCAGGAAGCTATGCCGGGGACGTTACAAATGGTATCAGAGCGGGTTCCCTCTGATAGTGGAAAGGACTACCCGAAGGGAACTAAGCCGGGAGTGTGCAGCCGCCACTATCACTGGGAATAAGTGATGTGCCATGTCGTAACGAGGACATTGTGAATATAAGTGGGGAGGTTGTAACAACCCTATCTCCAAAGATAGTCTCACATCTAAAACCTACAAAGTGTGAGAGTGGGTTATAAATGGTAGAGATTACTACTTGACAACTTGGGCTTAAGCATTTTGGGTGGTTGTCAACGGGTTCATTTGGGCTCGTACCCAACAAGTTGTCGGGGCTAGTTTTCCTTGATAACGGACCGGGGACCTAAGCCCAGGACGTTACATAAGGAATACAAAAGTACAACAAATAAATGTAGGAGGTTCATCTTACACTATCTCTGTTCTAGGCAATGATAGTAGATCTTCTTCTCTTTTTGGGAAAATAATGGTATAAGGGATACACAAGAGAGATCTAATCATCGAGAGTTAACATAAGACTAAATTATATACGAATACCTAGAAATTGGAAAATCCATTAATATAGAATAAAATAGGATATGAGACCTCCAACTGAGATGATGACCTTATCAATCACAATGTAGGGAGGCAATAAAATCAGGCTAAAAAATGCATAATTCAAACATACATGTTACGATTCAAGCATCTCAACAATCTATATCTTGAATTAAACCCTCAGAAACATTGTTAGACTCTTGCAGCGTATGCCCTCTTCAGGTCTCTTGATGGACATGTGAGTCTAGAGGGATGGGTTCACTGGAGCAACCTTCGATGGTTCAGCGTGATGGACACGTTGAGAAAAGGAGTGGTGTGGAGGCTGCTCATAAGAATACTGATTATTGTACTGAGGAGAATGCATGTATTAATGGTGTTGAGGAGGATATTATTGATATGGAGCAACCGCGTACTGCTGGTATGGCTGGTGTTAACTATACGCTAGCTGTTGGTAGGAATCCCGTCTCCAGTTACTGTGATACGGTGGAGACTAATGGTGCTAAGGCTGGTTGTCCTGGACAAATCTCCCTCCTTGATGTTGAGGAAATGGACAGTTGGCTGAGGACTGGCCATGCTGATGTTCGCCTGGACTGGATAAATGCGAATCGTTGGTCCATACACCATTCACCTCCTACTTGAGGGGCATAGGTAATGAACATGGATCAGGAAGAATCTGGAGATATGGTTGGTAGACAACAAAATGTTGCTGCAATTGTTGGGTCGGTGTTTGGTCGGGGAACTACACGTAGTATACGTGCTGGACCGCCGACCACCCTAGACTCTACTGAGGAGGATGAGGCGATGATGGCCCTTTTGTCTCTTCATAAGTCATGGCTGATGCATATACCAATTCGCAGGAATTAATAGCACTAACTAGCAGCACTAGTTGCTTAATGATTTGATGCAACTTGTCTAGGTTATGAGTCCTTTGTTTTATCATAGGAAATTTTTCGAGGTCCTGTGATTTATGAGCTCAAATTCCCTAGCAACTAAGGTAAATCAGATAGCTAAGGTTGTTGCGACCTCAGTCACTCGGAAAATCGGTTCGATCAAGAAAAAGGAAAGCAGACCACCAAACAAAAGATTAAAAATCAATCAAAATAAATAGTGGCCCTGGCTATTAGATTAGCCTGGTATAGCGACCAGGGTCGGACTCAGGGAGCACGTAATGACCTCGCGGCCTACGAAGTAGTCAGAACTAGTGAAAAATAAAAGATAAATATTTTTGGTGGATTTTTTTTATAATTTTTATATTTTTTTGGATTTTTAAATTAGTAAAGAAAATAAGAAAACAAATAAACAAGCAACTTGAACAAATTATTTAACTACTCAAAATTCACCCAAAAATTCAAACAAAAATGTTTTTATATTTTTTTTATAATTTTCTATGTTTTTGGTTAATTTTTGGGGTTTTTCTGATTTTTATGGGATTTTATAAAAATAAAAAAAGACTGAAAAAGCAAGGCATTGTCCAGTCAGGTTGCAAGGGCTGAATTAAAATACAAAATGGCCCTAATAATATTGAAGGTAATTTTCCTGTAAAGTATGAAATACAAGGAAAAATAGGCACTGGATTTATTAATTTTTGATTTTTCAATTATTTATTAGAATTTTTATAAGATTTTCAATGTTTTTTACTTTTTGTAGTTTTTATAAATCTAAAAATGACCAAAATTGGTCAGAATATCAAACAACACAAAACAAACAATATCTAAATTTTTTGTAATTTTTAGAGTTGTTTTAATATTTTTTGTGATTTTTAGAACTAGACCGTAAGAAAAATGCATGTTTTTTAAATTTTTAAAAATAATAAATGGGCTTTAAAAATTTTCCAAAAATTAATGAAAATTCTACACAGTGGTAGGAGCCACGTGTCAAATTTTCACGCAATTTGGATGATATTTGGTATTTTATTTACAACAAATACAAGCCCACAGTCATAGGGACCTATTTGTCATAAAAGTATACTCAGGGGGCCTAAAAAGAACAAGCAAAGAAATCTAGGGGGTCCGGTGTAATTTTTCCAAGAACTCGCGCGCCAAATGCATGACCTGGGCACTCAGGGACCTATTTGCAATAAACTTAAGTCCCTGGACTAATTAGTAACACGTACTAAAAGTCCAAGGGCAAAAGTATAAAAAGCCCAAGAAATTGGCACATGCACAATTAAAACACTCACAGGGGCATTTCTGCAAATACTCAAAACATATTTTCATTCATTAACACCCTAGAACATCAGGCCCATACATGCAAATATCCCACAAAGTCATGTGTCGAAGCACGTGTACCACAACGTACAAGGGTATAAAAGCAAATACAAGGAATGACAAGGTCCTCTATGCAATTTACCAAACTAAAATAAAAGTTCTAAAATATTTACAGGGCTAAATATTAACAACTAAAAAGTGAAGTGCCTAAGGGATATTTACCCTTTATTAAGCGGAGGGCTGGATGCACGCCACGTATCGAATCAGACGGTGGAGGAGGCGCGGCGCTCAACGAAGGACCCCCACTTGGATCAGAAGGCTGAGGTCCTCCCACGTGGAGGATCTGACGGCTGCAGAATGTCATGGCTAACCCGCGCTGATCTGACGGTCGAGATCTACCCTCTGATGATCAAACGACTGCTGCTACTCCTCAAATGAACGGCCCGATGTGAATCTGGAGTTGGAGGAAGATCGGACGGTCTGGGAGGATGCTCGATGAACTCGATGCCGCCGAGTTTCGCCGGGCTCGTGCGCGTACAGAAGAGATCCTCGGAGGTTGCTTAAGATCGGAGAAGATGCGCCTGGGCCTCCAGCGTCTGAAGAGGTCCTCCGATGATGTAACGGAGCTCCGGAGAGCTCAGGCGACACCGGCGGAGGTTGAGCTGCTGCTCCAGAACGTCGAGCCCCCAAATGGGCTCGCTTTGACCTGCAAAGCATGGCAACAAGCTCCTGGGTCGAGGGCAAAGTGCCTCGACCCGGTTAGCGGTGGTGGAGGTGAACGGTGTGTTGAGGCGAGCGAGCTCCGGCAGAGCGACGACGATGAAGCTCGGTTCCCAGTTCCTGTGCGAACTGGGGTGAATGTATGGGCGAAGACGGTGCACGGGAGGAGTGCGAAGGTGTGGGTCGACTCCGATGATCGAAAGATGGGATAGGGTGGTCGAAATCGGGGTTCGTCGGTGACGGGGTGATTTGGGAGAAACTCTAAATTAGCTAAATAGAAAAAGAACTGGGTCTACCTGATGGATGAGATCGACTGGGGAAGAGCTAAGGAAGCTCCAGGTCCTAGCCTCGAGGGCCGTTGATGCCCGAGGCTCGAGCACCACGTCTGGGCGGCACACGGTGGCGTGAAGTCGCCGGATCGATGGTCCAGCTGCTCCCTCCTCGCTGCAACACGGTCGAACGCAAGCTATCACTCAGGATAGGGCTATGGAGGTCCTAGGGTGGAAAGAGCTGATCCAAAGATGCGTCAAATTGCGGCCGGAGCAGATGCTTTATACGAGTGCAGGTCCGAGAAGAGAAGGTCGGGCAGGGTTCCGCGAAGCGCGGATCCCAATGCGAATGTGATGGCGTGGATCTCAGATACAGGAGGAATGATAGGAGCTCGAGGTTTAGCGATTTGGAGATCGGGTCGAACGGGAAGAATTCGGAGAAAACAGGTCGGGCGCAACGAACCCGGTTCTGGTGGTCCTGGGGGGGGGGGGGAATAGACCGGGGGTCAACATCCCCCGTGGACCAATCAGAGCCCGCCAACTCATTATTATTTGATTATTTATTAAAAAATAGTAAATGATCAAATTAAGAAAAACTTAAAACATGAAAAATGTTTATTTTATTTTAAACTATTTTTTGTGATTTTTAAATATTTTTTGAAATATAAATTAGGTATTTACAATATAGTGTTATATAGGTATATATACAATATTGATTTTTATTTTTTTATTTTTAATTAATTATTTTTGTACATTTTTATTCCCATTTTATATTTTATTTATTTATAGCATAAAATTAGGAATAAAAAGGTATTTTTATTTTATTCTTATTATTTATTTACAAGTGTAAAATAAATAGATATATACATCTATATACAAGGTATATATACAATGTTCTTTTTGGTTTTTATTTTTGTTCTTCTTATTTTGGTTTTTGTTTTTATGGTTTTTATTTTATTTATTTACACCATGAAATATGGAGTACATACAAATTTTATGGGATTTTGATTTATTTATTTACAAGGTAAAATAAATATATGTGTGGTCTTATGCACATGGTGAATATGTACAAGGAAGGAGATCTTTTTATTTCTTTTTAATTTTCTAATTTTTATTTTGATTTTGTATTTACATATATTTACAAATATAAACAAGCCCATTTTATTTTATTTTATATTTTTTTAGAGGAAAATATTTTTATTATATTTACAGGTATATTTACACATGAGCTCCCTTATCACTCTCTACTTTAGCTTTTATGCGGTCAGGCCCATGCTGAGCCCCCCCTTGGAATTAGGTTGCTCAATATTTGTTCTAAATATCTCCCTCTTTTTCTTTTAATTCTTTATTCTTTTATTTTTGCACAAAAACATGCTAATTATTAGTTTTTACACAATGCATGCACTTTGGTAATTATTTGTATTTACATATATCTACATGTATTTGCAAAGGTTTTTGTAGCTAAAATATAAGAATAAAGAGTGATGAATGAGTATTCATCACCCCCGATACTTAACTTTGCCAGTCCCTTAGCAAACACTTATTTGAAAAAGAAGTGAAAAAGAAAAAGAAAAAGAAAAAAGAGGAGAATGTACATGGATTAAGGTTGATTATTAAACTTGCCTTCATTAGATTGAAATATGGAGCTTGATCAGATCTTTGGATTATTGATGTGTCAGAACCTTATTTGAACTTAAGTTTAAAACTCAACATCCTCTAAGTTCCACCAATCTATAATCAAGACTCCTCAACAATCCAGATCAGAACAAGTCTACAAACACAAACCCTGAAGAACATGAATCTTTCCTTGTACCGTGAATGTGAGGTATAAGCTCTCCACCTCAGAAATGGCAACTTGACAACCCTCCCCAACAAGGTAACTCTATGACCCCAATCTGGCCACTCTTTCCTCGAGGAGCGGGGTATTCCCTTCTAAGTTCAAGTTCAACCGGCTCAAGAAGAGGGGAAAGAAGAGAATGGACCATGGCCAGTGTAGCCATGTATCCTTGGGAGCTCAACCAGTTTAGCTAAGTCTCCCTGCTACAAGCTACATAAGGTGGGACATGAATCTCAAGCTTTGCTTATTGCACTATATACATACTCCGGTGGGATTATCATTTTCTATCAGACCCACCACTTTTTTGGAGTTATTCTTTTTTTTGCATTTTTTTCAAGTGCATCTATACAACATATACATGTGCAGCATATACACAAGGAGTTTTTCCTCTTGAGCCAGTAGACTATCCCTCTTTTGAAGCATTATTGCAACCCACAACTCCCGTCGTTAGACCTCATGGTAACCAGACCAAGTTGTGATGCACTTCCTTCACTAAAAGAAGAAGAGAGGTTCCGCCTAGAAGTACTGCCCTTATATGCTACCCCAAGTCAAGGAAGACTGCCTCCTCACCACCTCATCCGTAGAGAGCTTGGTGCTAAGTGCAGTGTCCAAGTAAAGCCATTGTCTATATGAGTCATGTGTCTGTTGTTAAGTGCTCTACTTAGGCTCATTGAGATGACATGTGATCATAGCCTAGTGGACTCAAAGAATTAAGTCACCATGGACCTGAAAAGCCTTAACCCTAAGCCCCATAAGGTTCCTCTTAGAATTAGGTGGATTAAGATCTTAATCAAGCTCCATTTCCCAATTTAATTCCAGGCTAGTTTAGATGTCAGCTATAATCCAAGAAAAACTATATACAAGTATATACAAAGATGCTATTTACATAATTTTTACAAATATGCAAAATTTTTGAAAAATATTTTGAAATCATGGATGTATGCATGAATGCAAGTTTTGCAAAATATTTACACAAATTTACACAAGATTTTTGCAAACTGTTGATTTTCAAAACATTTTGGAAAAATTTTGTACTATATACATAATTTTGTTATGCACATATTTACACAAACTTTACACACAAAAAGTTTTTGAAAACATTTTTTCAAAAATAATTTGTACATTAGCTATATATGTGCAAATAAAAGAGTGATTATTTACAGGAAAAATTTTTAATTTTTATGAATTTTTAGGTTTTTAGCCATTTTTATTTATTAACACACTCACACAAAGTACGAGTTATGGCTAAAGTATATATGAAATATATAAACACCCCCCTATACTTAGCTCGAACGATGTCCTCAGAGTCAAGAGCGATGAAGAAGACATAACTCATGCTTAGTATAGGGAAGTGAAAAGGAAGGCTATATACAAAGACGAATGAATGAATAGAAAATCAAGAGGATCTCGGCTTTTCCCCTATACTTAGGATCAAATAATCCTAAGTATAACAGGCTGTACACAAAGGGAAAACCGAGTGCCAAATGTACAGGGTCTACCCCCCCCATACTTAGGGTGAAATATCCCTAAGTATAGGCAGCAAAAACAGGGGCAGAAAGAATCAAAAGAAATACCTGAAGGTCCTACATCCCCTCTATACTTAGGGTAAAGTACACCCTAAGTATAGCATAATCAAAAGATGAAGAAAGGGATGTGGGACTAAAGAATGTAATGATATGGACATCTGGATCTATACAGGTCGGAAGAACAGTGATAATCAGGCGTGAGATGCAATAGATGTGAGTCAAAAGACCACATCTCACGCAAAATGAATAGGGGCAACATCAACGACTCGCGGCTCATGATCTAGAAATGGCTTGAGCCACTGGCCGTTCACTAGAAAGGTACTCTCAGAAGACAACTCAGATATGTCAATGCTACCGTTGTCATGTACCTTTCTCACAATATAAGGTCCCTTCCATTTGCTCTGTAGCTTCCCTGGGAATAGACGAAGCCTAGCATCAAACAGCCATACTCTCTGTCCAGGCTCAAAATGCTTGTGGCTGATGTGAGAATCATGCCACTCATTCACTATCTCCTTGTACTGTAGGTTGTTTGAGAAGGCGGTATCTCTAAGCTCCTCCAAGGCTGCTAACTCTACCCTCCTCTGGTGTCCTACACTATCTGGATCCATAAGAATGTCCGTGACTGCCCAAAGTGACCTGTGCCTCAACTCAACAGGTAAATGGCACGACTTGCCATATACGAGGCGAAAGGGAGATGTGCCCAATGGTGTCTTGAAAGACGTCCTATATGCCCACAAGACCGAGTCCAAAAGCTGTGACCAATCCTTTCGGTCAGGGCGGACGACTTTCTGCAAAATAGTCTTGATCTCCCTGTTCGACACCTCGGCTAGACCATTCGTCTGTGGATGGTATGGAGTGGCAACTCGATGATCTATGCCGAACTCGCTAGCAAGGGCCTTTACATGGTCGTTGATGAAATGAGACCCCCCGTCAGAAATCAACACTCGAGGGACCCCGAACCGCGTAATGATGTGCTTCCTCAAAAATCTGCAAACTGTCCTGGCGTCAGCGGTTTGGTCGGGTATGGCCTCAACCCAACGACTCACATAATCAACGGCCAACAGAATGTACTCAAATCCCTGACTCTTAGGGAATGGACACATGAAATCGATGCCCCATGCGTCAAAAACCTCACAGAAGTGAATGGGCTGCATCGGCATCATATCACGCTGTCCACAAGTGCCCATCCTCTGACAGTCCATACACCTCTTCACGAACTTATCAAAGTCCTTGAAGAGGGTAGGCCACCACATGCCGAATTGGAGCACTTTCTGCGTCGTTCTCCTCCCAGAGTGATGTCCTCCAGCCTCAAGCTTGTGGCAGTAAGTGAGGACGCTATGGTGCTCCTCCTGAGGAATGCACCTACGCCAGACGCTATCCCCTCCTTCGTGGTAAAGGATGGGGTCCTCCCAGTGGTAGGACTTGGCCTTCGCGAGGAAGGTCTCAAGCCTCTTCCTGGGCCAATCTTGTGGAACTTTCTTTTTTCTCTGAGACCTCTGACTCTCCTCGCTTTCCCCTACTAAGAAAACTAACCTTCCGCGGCTTCATACTCTTCACCCCTTCTCATCTGGGAAGGTCTCACAAATCGGGTCAATCTTCTCAGAATCCTCAAGATGCTCTAATCGGGAGAGATGATCCGCCACCACATTATTGACTCCAGGCTTATCCTTGATCTCAATGTCGAACTCCTGGAGTAGAAGGATCCGTCTAGTCAGTCTGGCCTTGTCATCCTTCTTTTCCATGAGGTATCTGATGGCGGTATGATCAGTAAACAGGGTCACTCTAGATTCAATAATGTACGATCTGAACTTATCTAGGGCGAAGACTACGGCTAGCATTTCCTTCTCTGTGACTGTGTAGTTCCGCTGTGCGGAATCCAATGTGCGGCTAGCGTAGTGGATAGCAAATGGAACTCCATCCCTCCTCTGTCCCAGCACGACCCTTACGGAAAAATCGGAGGCATCCGTCATGATCTCGAATGGGAGAGACCAATCAGGTGGCTGGAGAACAGGAGCCTCAACAACACATCTCTTGAGAGTCTTGAAGGACGAAAGACACTTGTCATCGACAAGGAATTCGGTGTCTTTCATCATTCGGTTAGTCAACGGTCAGGCAATCCCACTGAAATCATGAATGAATCGTCGGTAGAAACCGACGTGCCCAAGGAATGACAGTAGCTGCCGCAAATTGGACGGCGGTGCGAGTTTTCTAATGACATCTACCTTGGCCGGATCGACCTCCATGCCCCTGTTGGATATGATATGGCCAAGCACCATCCCTTGAGTCACCATGAAGTGACTCTTCTCCCAAGATAGCACCAAGTGAACCTCTATACATTGCTGAAGGACTTGGTATAGGCAGTCAAGACAGGAGTCGAATCCGTCGCCGTAAATCGAGAAATCACACATGAAGACCTCCAAGCACTCCCCTACCATGTCCGAAAAGATCGACAACATGCATCTCTGAAAGGTTGCAGGGGCATTGCATAGCCCAAATGGCATGCGTCGGAAGGCGTATGTGCCGAAGGGACAGGTAAAGGTAGTCTTGTCCTGGTCCTCGGGAGCGATGGCCACCTGGTTGTAGCCCGAGTACCCATCCAGAAAACAGTAGTGGCTCTTCCCTGCCAGTCTCTCAATGATCTGATCTATAAAGGGCAGGGGGAAATGATCCTTCTTGGTGGCCTGGTTGAGTCTCCTATAATCAACGCAGACCCACCAAGAAGTGGGTACCCGTGTAGCAATCTCCTCTCCAGACTCACTGACCACTGTAGTGATGCCCGTCTTCTTGGGCACCACACGCAAAGGGCTGACCCACTTGGAGTCGGAGATGGGGTAGATAAAATCGACACACCACCATTTCGAAATCTCCTTCATAACAACCTCTCTCAGATTCGGGTTCAGCCGCCGCTGGAACTCACGCGATGGCTTCGTCTCATCCTCGAGATAGATATGGTGGGAGCACAGGGCCGGACTTATCCCCTGGAGATCTGCTACGCTCCATCCTATCACCTTGCGGTTCTTTTCAAGAACCCCCATCAAACGGGATTCCTGCTCTCCAGTCAAATCGGTGGAGATAATGACTGGGTACATCTCATGCTCACCCGCAAGGAACCTATACTTCAACGACGCAGAGAGTGGCTTCAGCTCTGGACAACTGGTGCTGGCGGATCTGGCCTCTGAAAACTCTGCGTGAACGCTGCCAAATCTGCATGGGAGAACTGAAACTCTCTATCACTCTCAAAAACTGGAGAAGGCTGCCCTGATGGACTATCTCTGCTCTGCTCGGCATCTACCTCCTCCATATCTGCAGGCTCGGGTAAAATCAGATCTGGTATGTAATCCTCACAATCTGCCCAGTCAGAATCTGACTCCGAGGGATCTGTGTCATCCAAGGTGGCATCAACACCACCATCATCACAAGAATCAGTCTCACGGTCGAGTACCGTCTCTGCTGCCTCAAAAGTATCCTGGACCAGGAATGTGCTCTCCAAGCTCTCCTCTGTTGTCGTCTCTGCATCAGCGGAATCTGAAAGTGAGAGGATGGCCTGTGCTGCTGGGTCTGCCCAAACTGCCTCATCGTCTGTGATCACAAAGTCACAGTCCTGGTGGATGTCTAGCCCTGCATCTGTCAGCTGCTCTGTGTCTGAAGTGGTCTCTGAGCATGATCTGTCTCTGGCTCGGCTGTCCTCGACCGTCTCTATTTGTACACATTCGCCCTTGACGCGAAAGTATACCTTCCCGCTATCATGGTCAGTCGCTGCCTTGGCTGTGGCCAAGAACGGGCGACCGAGAATGATGGGGGTATCGGTCACTGAATCAGTGATCTCCATGTCCAACACTACGAAGTCCACGGGGAATTGCAGGCCCTGAATCATGACGACAACGTCTCGCAACAAGCCCTTCGGCCTCTTGACAGATCGATCATCAAATTGAAGGACTGTCATGCTCTGTCTAAGAGTGCCCAACTCGAAGCGGTCGAAAAGGGCTGCCGGAAGTAGGTTGATCGACGATCCACTGTCTAATAGAGTGCGGTCGAACCTCTGCTCACGGATTTGGCATCTAACATATGGGGCTCCTGAATCTGGCCTCTTGGCTGGCAGACGGTTCTGGATTGCGAAACAAGTGGCTCTCGTCAGCACATGAATCTCTGAGTGGTGGTTCCTCCTCTTCCTCCTGACTGTAGTCCTGTCTCTGAGTGAACGCTGAAGAAGAGGGATGTGCTGCAAAGCCTCCTGAAGAGTCAGCTGAATGTGGAAACGATCTATCATCTGCTGGTTGAACTCTTCTTGCTCTCTCTTTTTGGGATTTTCCTTTTTCTTCCCCTTCCCCATCTGAAGAGCTCTAGGAAAGGGGATCACAGGGTCCTTCTCAGATGAAGGACTAGGAAAGGGTCTAGACGGTTCGACGACCGGATCCACACATACATCATGCACCACAGTGGGACCATAAGAAAATAAACCCTTTTCTTTATTCACAGAAGCGTTCCGAGATACATCAGTAACAGGAAAAACAACAAGAATCTCAGAAGACTTGGTGGCATCAACACCACCATCGATTGGTAGACGGGCGGCCTCAGTACTGCGCTCTGGCTCGGCATCATGGGTGGCCTCAGTACCACCTCCTCCAACTGGTGAAACGGTGGCCTCAGCGTTGCCGATGGGATCAACATCCGTGGTGGCATCAGCACCACTGTCATCATCTCTAGCGGCCTTAGTACCGCTATCCTCCTCGCCTGGCGCTCTGGATGTATCCTCAGGGTGTCGCTCAGACGAGTCACCGCCTGCTGGCATCCTATCACTCCTAAGTGTGACAAAATCAGTATCAAAAAGATATGCAGACATATCACCAAAAGTATCACACGGAGTGGCATACTCAGTACAAGCTACCTGCTCAGATTTCCTCTTCAGGCTGTTGAGATTCGGCTCAATCTGAGCAGGGATGGCGGCCATCCCTCTCATAATGTCCCGCATCTCCTGGCGGAACTCATCCATCTCCCGTCAAAAAGTAGCCAGCTGAGCTGTAAGAAGGCGGGCTATATCGTCCAAGGCAGGGCTCTCATAGGATGGCCCATGAGAACCCGACGGGTAGCCTCTCTGGTAGTGAGGCTGCTGGTGCTGTGGCCGAGAGGGGTAAGAATGTGGCTGATGCTGCGGCTAGTGAGGGTGATCGCGCCTCCAAGACTGTCCCTACTGATAGGGACGAGGACCATACTGCGGTGGCTGCTGTGGCTGTGGCTGGGTATAGGCTAGGGGCTGCTGCTGCTGGTGATCTCTCTGATGGCTGTACTGGCCACCCTATCCTGATGGTTGTTGCTGGGGATGGGCACCTCCGGTCCCCCAACGGAATCCGGGATGGTCTCGTCGGATACCAGGCTGGGGGCGGTCATACCAAATCTCGTTGACATCCATCAATGGCTCTGCATCGTACTGGGGTGGCAGGAGCACTGCCAGAGGTTGATCCGGCTGGTATACCACCATCTGCATGTCTGGAGACGGCGGTGACTGGTAGGTGGGCTGCGGCTGCTGGTATGGCTCTGCCTGTACAAGGTGAACCTGTCTAGGCTGCTGGTGGGAGCTGGAGCGCTGGGACGAGCTGCTGTTGCTACTCGGATCGCCTCGTGCCTGAAGACGAGGCTGTGAAGCCGTCTATGCCTCCTGGAGACACGAGCTGTGTTCTTCAGGTCACTCAGGGTCTGTGCCATCTACTCTATCTGCGTGATGCCCTGGCACTGCTTCTTCTCGATAATCTCCATCCGGTCCAGCTTCTCGTTGATAATCCCCATGTCTGCGGCTATACTCTCTGCATGTGCTGCTGCCGCGGATGAACTGGAAGGACCAGCGTCGACCCGTGCTATCCTCTGGTACTGCACGGTCTGTGGCTGCTGGGGTCTGCCCTGAGCGTACAATCGGGTCTGGGACATCACCATGTAGTTCTCGGCCATCTCCTCGTAGATGGCCCAGACCTGATCGTGATCCTTGGCGAAGTAAGACCCGCCACAAGAAGCGTTCACTAAGCCCTGAAGCTCTGGTGTCAGCTCGCTGAAAAAGCTCTGAACAAGGTTCGACTTGGAAATGTCGTGGTGCGGGCATCTGTCCGTCAGCTCTCGAAACCTCTCCCATGCCTCGTGAAACTGCTCGTTGGGGAGCATGGAGAAGTTGTTGATCAGGGCTCTAGCGACGTTCGTCCGCCCGAGTGGATAGTACTTATACAAGTACTTGGTGCAGAGCTGCTCGCAGGTGTAGACGAACTTCCCCAAATGCTTCAGCCAGGTGGCTGCTCTGTCAGCTAAGGAGAAGGGGAAGGCAATCATCCTGATGGTATCCTGGTCCACCTGACGGTCATGGACGGTGCTGCAGATCATTAAAACTCCTAGAGGTGGAGATGGGGCTCCTCTGTGGCGAGCCCATGGAAACGGGGGAGAAGTTGCAAAGTGTTCGGGGGGAACTTGAAGTCCCCCATGATGGCTGGTAGAACAACCCAATGGTGCATCAGTGTCGATACGGGGTTGTGTAACTCCCGCATCGGTCTCGGTGGATCTGCTGCGGCTGCTGCTGCTGCGGCTGCTGCGGCTGCTGCGGCTGCTGCCGCGGCCTCATCGGGTATCCTCGGCCCGTCTCTACGCTGCTCTCGCTCTTCTCTCATCTGCTCCATCTCGCGCCTCATATCCAACATAAATGATCCTTGATCCCTCAACTGCTGCTGCACTGTCTCGAGGGAGGCAATCAGGGTGGAGTTGATCTCACCCTGGTCCAGAACGAAATGCTCATGCTGCGGACCTCTGGTGTGATCATCAGAACTGCCGGCCATAGTCTATGCAAAATCAAAACATCCGAACTCAGGTGCCAATAAATCATATGTTTGTCTCTCCTTTGGCACTGGTATATTGGTCTCAGAAGAAGGGGGATCGAGGGGGAACAGGGTGGAATCATACTTGGGTTTGGAGAGCGGGTCTCGGCTCTCGCGAACCAACCTAGATGAGCGGGTAGACGCGCCCGAAAGCGGTGCAGCCAAAGGCTTCCTAAGAGATCGTCTGCCCATCATCTTGATGTGGCTTGTTAGGCGGATGAGATCTGGAAATAACTATGATCACAAGCAAACCCCCAATTCACCAACGCAACGCGAGCTGAAGACCGTAAAGGCTCGGTCAATTTATCTTGTCAATTTTTATTTTGGTGATCAGTCAGGATATCAGAGCGATTACGTGATCTGTTGGGTTACCTGATATTTTCCCAACCGACTGTCCCGTACAGAAATAGTCGGTAATCAGTCGAGAAGAATATCGGAGGGCTCTACCTACTGTTCGGGGTCACTCTCTCGCATAATCAAACCAGACAATGAGGGGGTTGCTCTCCCCAAGACAAGTTTTTAAGTGAGGTGTCTTTTAGGGTCGATAGTGTTAGTAGTCCCAAATTTTATTGTTTTTCTTTTTAGATTTTTTTCAATAAAAACAAAAACGCCTAACGAATTTTTCGGTTCTCCTGGTTATTAAGTCCAAAAAAGGGGGAGAAGACGAAAAAGCCGATGCGCGTCGAAATCAATGATGCATGCAGAGTAAGAAATGCGTACCTGACTCCAGTAGTCTACATGCAAGATGATCCGCGCAGAATTGAAAGACAGAAATAAAACTACCTAAATGGTGCAGGCGGAAAACCGAGTCCCTAAACAGGCAATTTCTACTCGAAAGAACCGTCTAGCTGGTCACCATCCTCCGATCCAAAGAGTCCAGTCTCGGTCTACCCCTCCTCCTCCCGACAAATCGGGTTCAGGAGCAGCGCTTAGCAGGGCAGGCTGCGGCACGTAGGCTCGAAGGAAGCAA
Organism: Ottelia alismoides; assembly: GCA_037367405.1. Taxonomy (NCBI): domain Eukaryota; kingdom Viridiplantae; phylum Streptophyta; class Magnoliopsida; order Alismatales; family Hydrocharitaceae; genus Ottelia; species Ottelia alismoides. Next base: position 166,978 of record JAZKJV010001004.1, on the reverse strand, counting down.
GTCAGCTATTTTTATTAATCTTTTATTATAGGTCCAAATTACCACACTATAGGAACAAACAATTATATTAGGGTGTTTAGATCCTATGAGCTACGTCACAATCAAACAGAAATTCCTAAGTCTAGGAGCTCGAGAAAACCGCGAGAAATAGGAAAAGGCAACGAAAAACAAAAACCACGTAAAAAGCCGCGAAAAACCGAACTAGTTAATGGGTCCCCCGAGCATACCGGTGCTCGACGAAACAGACCCGAGAGAGTCTAAGTTCTGCTGAGCTGTCCCTGTATTATTAAAATAAGTCAAATGTTGCTGAAATAAAACCTAATCTAAGCTACTCTAATCCTCCCACACTCAGCTGCTCCTCACGCTCTCCTGCAGCTCCGTGTAGAAGGGAGATGCCTCCGAATCCCGCGGTTGTGTCGGCTACTCTAGAGTCGCCGCCTCGGTCCTCAGGCCCTAGCAAGAAAACAAACGAGTGTCACAGACCAGATAAAATAATCAAATAAAGGCAAGAAAAGTAAACAGGGATATATGTGCAAAAATAGAACTAAAATAAACAAGCAAAAGAAAACAAAAACAAAAACAAAAATAAAAGAAAATAAAATAAAAGCAAAACAAAAAGTCGCGAAAAGCCACGAACTCAGATAGAGCCGCGGAAAGCCACGAAAAAGTGAAGGAAAGAAAATGAAAACTAAAGCGACTACTAAGCCGTGCTCCCCGACAACGACGCCATTCAGATGAGCTCAAATTCCCGAGCAACTAAGGTAAATAAGATAGCTAAGGTCGTTGCGACCTCAGTCACTCAGAAAATCGGCTCGATCAAGAAAAAGGAAAGCAGACCACCAAACAGAAGAATAAAAATCAATCAAAATAAATAGTGGCCCTGACTATTAGATTAGCCTGGTATAATGACCAGGGTCGGACTCAGGGAGCACGTAATGGCCTCGCGGCCAACGAAGTAGTTAGAACTAGTGAAAAATAAAAGACAAATATTTTTGGTAGATTTTTTAATAATTTTTATATTTTTTTGGATTTTTAAATTAGTAAAGAAAATAAGAAAACAAATAAACAAGCAACTTGGACGAATTATTTAATTACTCAAAATTCACCCAAAAATTCACACAAAAATGTTTTTATGTTTTTTTTTATAATTTTCTATGTTTTTGGTTAATTTTTGGGGTTTTTCGGATTTTTATGGGATTTTATAAAAATCAAACAAGACTGAAAAAGCAAGGCACTATCCAGTCAGGTTGCAAGGGCCGAATTAAAATACAAAATGACCCTAATAAGACCTGAAGGTAATTTTCCTGTAAAGTATGAAATACAAGGAAAAATTAGGCACTGGATTTATTAATTTTTTATTTTTCAATTATTTATTAGAATTTTTATAAGGTTTTCAATGTTTTTTTAATTTTTATAGTTTTTATAAACATAAAAATGACCAAAATTGGTCAGAAAATCAAACAACACAAAACAAATAATATCTATTTTTTTGTATTTTTTTAGAGTTGTTTTAATAATTTTTTTTGATTTTTAGAACTAGACCGTAAGAAAAATGCGTGTTTTGGAATTTTTAAAAATAATAAATGGGCTCTAAAAATTTCCCAAAAATTAGTGAAAATTCTACACAGTGGCAAAAGCCACATATCAAATTTTCACGCAATTTGGATGATATTTGGTATTTTATTTACAACAAATACAAGTCCACAGTCATAGGGACCTATTTGTCATAAAAGTATACTCAGGGGGCCTAAAAAGAACAAGCACAGAAATCCAGGGGGGTCCGGTGCAATTTTTCCAAGAACTCACGCGCTAAATGCGTGACCTAGGCACTCAGGGACCTATTTGGAATAAACTTAAGTCCCTGGACTAATTAGTAACACGTACTAAAAGTCCAGGGGCAAAAGTATAAAAAGCCCACGAAATTGGCACATGCACAATTAAAACACTCACAGGGGCATTTCTGTAAATACTCAAAACATATTTTCATTCATTAACACCCTAGAACATCAGGCCCATACATGCAAATATCCCACAAAGTCATGTTTCGAAGCACATGTACCACAACGTACAGGGGTATAAAAGTAAATACAAGGGATGACAAGGTCCTCTATGCAATTTACCAAACTAAAATAAAAGTTCCTAAAATATTTACAGGACTAAATATTAACAACTAAAAAGTGAAGGGCCTAAGGGATATTTACCCTTTATTAAGCGGAGGGCTGGATGCGTGCCACGTATCGAATCGGACGGTGGAGGAGGCGTGACGCTCAACGAAGGACCCCCACTTGGATAAGACGGCTGAGGTCCTCCCACGTGGAGGATCTGACGGCTGCGGAATGTCGTGGCTAACCCGCGCTGATCTGACGGTCGAGATCTACCCTCTGATGATCAAACGGTTGCTGCTGCTCCTCAAATGAATGGCCCGATGTGAATCTGGAGCTGGAGGAAGATCGGACGGTCTGGGAGGATGCTCGATGAACTCGACGTCGGCGAGTTTCGTCAGGCTCGTGCGTGTACAGAAGAGCTCTTCGGAGGCTGCTGATGATCAGAGAAGATGCGCCTGGGCCTCCCGCATCTGAAGAGGTCCTCCGATGACGTAACGGAGCTCCAGAGAGCTCAGGCGATACCGGCGGAGGTTGAGCTGCTGCTCCAAAACGTCGAGCCCCCAGATGGGCTCGCTTTGACCTGCAAAGCACGGCAACAAGCTCCTGGGTCGAGGGCAAAGTGCCTCGACCCGGTTAGCGGTGGTGGAGGTGAACGGTGCGTCGAGGCGAGCGAGCTCCGGCGAAGCGACGACGATGAAGCTCGGTTCCCAGTTCCTGTGTGAACTGGGGTGAATGGATGGGCGAGGATGGTGCGCGAGAGGAGTGCGAAGGTGTAGGTCGACTCCGATGATCGAAAGATGGGCTAGGGTGGTCGAAATTCGGGTTCGTCGGCGACAGGGTGATTTGGGCGAAACTCTAAATTAGCTAAATAGAAAAAGAACTGGGTCTACCTGGTGGATGAGATCGACTAGGGAAGAGCTGGGGAAGCTCCAGGTCCTATCCTCGAGGGTCGTCCATGTCCGAGGCTCGAGCACCACGTCTCGGTGGTGCACGGTGGCGTGAAGTCGCCGGATCGATGGTCCAGCTGCTCCCTCCTCGCTGCAACATGGCCGAACGCAAGCTGTCACTCAGGCGAGGGCTATGGAGGTCCTAGGGTGGAAAGAGCTGATCCAAAGATGCGTCAAATTGCGGCCGGAGTTGATGCTTTATACGAGTGCAAGTCCGAGAAGAGAAGGTCGGGAAGGGTTCCGCGAAGCGCGGATCCCAACGCGGATGTGATGGCGTGGATCTCGGATGCAGGAGGAATGATCGGAGCTCGAGGTTTAGCGATTTGGCGATCGGGTCGAGCAGGAAGAATTTGGAGAAAATGGGTCGGGTGCAACGAACCCGGCTCTGGTGGTCCTGGGGGGGGGGAGTTGACCGGGGGTCAACATCCCCCGTGGACCAATCAGAGCCCGCCAAATCATAATTATTTGATTATTTATTAAAAATTATAAATGATCGAATTAAGAAAAACTTAAAACATGAAAAATGTTTATTTTATTTTAAACTATTTTTTGTGATTTTTAATTATTTTTTTGAAATATAAATTAGGTATTTACAATATAGTGCTCTATATAGTTATATATACAATATTGATTTTTAATTCTTGATTTTTAATTAATTATTTTTGTATATTTTTATTCCCATTTTATATTTTATTTATTTATATCATAAAATTAGGAATGAAAAGGTATTTTTTTATTTTTATTATTTATTTACAAGGGTAAAATAAATAGATATATACATCTATATACAAGGTATATATACAATGTTCTTTTCGGTTTTTATTTTTGTTCTTTTTATTTTGGTTTTTGTTTTTATGGTTTTTATTTTATTTATTTACACCATGAAATATGGAGTATATATAAATTTTATGGGATTTTGATTTATTTATTTATAAGGTAAAATAAATATATGTGTGGTCTTATGCACATGGTGAATATGTACAAAGAAGGAGATCTTTTTATTTCTTTTTAATTTTCTAATTTTTATTTTGATTTTGTATTTACATATATTTACAAATATATACAAGACCATTTTATTTTATTTTATATTTTTTAAAGGAAAATATTTTTATTATATTTACAGGTATATTTACACATGAGCTCCCTTATCTCTCTCAACTTTAACTTTTATGTGGTCAGGCCCATGCTGAGCCCTCCCTTGGAATTAGGTTGCTCAATATTTATTCAAAATATCTCCCTCTTTTTCTTTTAATTCTTTATTCTTTTATTTTTGCACAAAGACATGCTAATTATTAGTTTTTACACAATGCATGAACTTTGGTAATTATTTGTATTTACATATATCTACATGTATTTGCAAAGGTTTTTGTAGCTAAAATATAAGAATAAAGAGTGATGAATGAGTATTCATCAGTGATCATTTCTTGATTATGTCTACTTTGGACAGGTGACTCCCATTGATGCTCAGGTTGGAGCTCTCATCCATTTCTAGTTCATGAGCTTCTGCCATATGAACTGGCTTCTATTGGATATGTGGCTGAAGCGGATATGTGCAAGAGGATGACAAGGTGGCCTCTCCTTTGGACATTTCCTCGAAGATCTGCCAAATGTTGTCCTCATCTTTTTGAAGTATTGCCTGCCACTAGTGGCTTCTAAGAGCCTCTAGCTCTCAAGAGTCAGCTCTCCAAGGAAATGTATGACCAAGCTGGTTCGAGGAATATCATGGTGGGAACATTTCTCTTGTAAATCTCTGAAATGCCTCCAAGCCACATGAATAGACTTATTGGTTGCTTTGGAGAAATTAGAAATTTTTGCTCGCATCTAATTGAGCCGACCGATTGGGTATAATTTATGAAGGAATACTGACTTAAGCTCCTCCCAGGTGATGACGACCATCCCCACATGATTCATCTAGTAGAATTCCTTATATTGGAGGTAGAATGGAAGCACCATCATCTTTACTAAGCCTGACAGTATGTTAGGATAGTGCATGGTACCACAGATGCGAGCAAACTGTTGCAGGTCGATATATGGTTCTTCATTTGTATTCACGTGGAATGCGGGGAGAAGAGCAAAGAGTTGAGGCTTCATCTCAAAGTATGCATGGACCGATGTGATTTGAATCCACTCCGTGATCTGGCCAGTGCCAGAGTTGTACGTCTCCTTGGGAGTAGGCTTCAGCCTCTCTCCTCTCTGCTCATCTGATGGACCTCCACGGGCTCCACATCATTATTCTTTCTCAAATCCTCCTACTCCAGGGTTTTCTATTCTTCACCTCAAATCATTAAACATGTCTTGGAAGGCAATCTGGGCCAATGCTTGGTCTGTGACCAGCTGCTGGATTGCTTGAAAAGATGCAAGCAACTGGTCTTCACTTCATTCTGATCCGGCTGCTGGCCATGTTCTGCTGTGGTGGGTGCTGAGGTCCCTTCCCTCATCTTGTAGGATCCATGTTTGAATCAAAATCTTATAACACCTTGGGCTCTAGATTGGGTTCTTCGTCTGCAAATGTAATAAAGCTCCGATCATTCTGAATATAAGCACCAGATGTGGAGAAATGTTCTGTATTAACGTAAACACATAACTTTATTATGTATGGATGTAAAAAGTGAAGTCTATCTCCATCCAAAAGGGATACAGTTTGGGACAAGAGCGATCTCTTATGAAGAAGGAGGGGATCTGGAGCACAGTTTGCAAAGTCCAAAACGTGATCTCGAGAATCACCCTAAATTATTGGAGATGTAGGCTGCATGGAATTGATGTGGTCGTTGGTGGGGTCATGACTAAGCAATCAATTAGTCGACATCTTGGAGTCATAGGAATATCGATAAAGGATGAAGGATCGGTGATGAACAAGAAATAAAAGGACTGTAAAATAGTAGAAGGCTAAAAGCAAGCGGGGGTCAAAGGAGACTACATAAAGAAAATGAAAAATGGAACAAATGTGTAGGATTGATCTTTGAACTTAATCTAAATAAAAGCAAACACCAAAAAAGTTGTGGCTTCACCAACTCAACACAAATGAAGTTGTAAAGGTTCGACTAATTTTATCTTTTAAATTTTATTTTTGTTATTCAGGCAAATTATTTTCACAAGTCCATAGAGGGCTAACCCTATTGGAGAGTGAGTACTGTCAGGAAAGGATACGTACTTTTCACTTCCTTTGTAACTTGTGATATGCGCTCTTAAAGGTCCTTGATCTCGTGCTTGGGGGCTACTCAGCCAAAGAAATTGAGAGAGGAAGACAATAGGTGATCCCAATACTTCCTTCACAAGTGAGGTACTCGGATGCAAGATGAAGAGGCAAACCCACTCATGAGGGCATGACCTATACTCAATACTCTGACCAAGTCAGATGTTCCACAAAAGGTGGGAACACCATCGTCGACGAGGCCCTACTCTCGTACGTCGCTGCCCCAAGTGATTATCAAGGAAACAACAAATTGTTATTTGAGCCCTACTCCTTAGGGGTCACACCTCACTCTGTCTGAATGGTATCTTAAAACAGTGAGGGATTTATGAACCCAAAAAGTGTTATTTGTAGTACCCTTGTTTTAGGTTTTTTAGGTTTTCACCTTTTTAATATTTTTAAATAAAATATGCCTAATGATTTTTTTGTATTCTCTTTTTTAGAGGTAAATGATATAAAAACAGAGGGAGATAGGTGAAAAGATATGCAAGTGGATATTAGGATGGAAATCTCACCCTCGTATAAAATGATGCATCCAAAGGAAGGAGACTCACAATGCTTACCAGGTCTCTCCACGCAACATGTACTACAGAATTGAAATATTTACACTAGACAAATGATATGCAAAAAGTACGAAATCATCCTAAACATGAATTGCTATTTATCGTGAAGAACCAGATGCTGAAAACTAGAAACGAAATCCAAATGTCTTGTCTTGGAGACTCCTTCATGTCTTCCACATCAGATCCCGCTAATGTTGTATGGAGCCTCTCACGGTGCTCGACTTCGAATCTAAGTGATACAACAATTTTAATTTGACTAGATCCAAGCATAGAGTGAAGGATATGGGAAGATCCTTAAGCGCATCATGGAAGCGTGAGGCTCGCATCATTTGAGATCGGAGCAACTAGTCGTACTAGTTGCTCAAGGCAGTGGAATTTAAAAAAAATTCAAACGATGTAACCCCATGATACAAGAACACTTCACAGATCGTTTCATCTAAATCACAATTAGGTATTAAGGTTATCTCTTGAAGAGTGGTGGCGATCGAGCCTCTAAACGAAGAGTCCTCCTGTCTCGAGTCCGATCCAATGGAGGAGATGCTTGCGAGCGCATTGATGAGACGCGTGCTACTCGCAAACCATGTTGACAATACAAGAAGCGAATCCCGATCTCGTCTCTTGAGATCCCATGTCTTGTTCCCGAGCAAGGCACAGCGAAGTAGACGGAGATCCACGAGCAAACAATCCGACAACATAACGACGATGCTACGGTGATGGCAATTCTCTATATGGCTCCATGGTTGATGGCTACAATGAGAGAGAGGAAGAGAGACTTAACGTGTAGAAAGAGAGAGTGAGAGAGCAATATTTTGATGTCTCTTGAAGTGCATTGGGTGCCTCTTCTTATATAGTATTTTGGGATCCATGGATCTGAATCCATGGACAACATAAAAACCACTAGATGAGATTGATTTGAGTTTCATTCAATAAATCAATGCACTTAATTTCAAATCAAAATAATTAATTAGTCTTGTAGATAATGAGAAGATTGACCTTATCCCCTAAAAAAGGGGTGACAGTCTATCTCCTCAACATCTCATGCGATCTCTTTATCTCACAAGATCTCATTATCTCATGATATCTCCAAGATTTACAATAACACTTGTTGTAAATTATTTCACAAAAATAATTCGTAATTATCTTGTGAATATTATAAATATGCCATTAGAAAAATGTGAATCACATTCATATCTAAAAATAAAATGTAAATTATATTACCAATTAATTATCTTATGTGAATCCAATTCACAAAAATAATTAATCAACAAATATAAATAACAATAGGCTCTCTGTTATATATTTTAAATCACATTTACAAAAAAATTATGATTAATATGCAGAGTACTATCCATATTATTCATATCAATGATAATTAAATCACATTTAATCATCTTGGATCTTTATTCACATGTGCCCAAATATTATGACTCACATTCATATTATTCACATCTTTGATAATTAAATCGCATTTAGTTATCTTAGATAACTCTCTTTATAATATGAATGAAATTCATATTATTCATGATAATTAAATCGCATTTAATTACCAATATCTTGTTGCTCGGATACATATATCAACAGTGAAATTATCCTTGATCTCTTTCAAGGATAATGCACTTTCTTTCACAGATAATTGGAGATGAGGACATGGCGATTGTATTGTTTGATGTATACTGACTTGGATATTGAGATCACATTTTAAATCCAGATCATGCAGACCTCTAATAGATGCTTGATTAAATAAAGACCACAAATCAAATCTTCTCATTACATCTGAAACACATTAAGAATAATGTCCGACATTTAGACTAAGATCAAATTACTTCTCTTTGAGAGGAGTCACTAAAATCCAGAGTTATTTCATCACTCCCTCGGAGTGGAAGCATAATGGTTATACAATCGCTTATTATTACATCACCCTCATGTATTTCTAATACATGTACATCCTACATACTTGAAGTCACAGAAAAAACCCGAAGTTTTATATCTATTTAGACTGTCTCCTTAGGAGTTTTATCATTAATTTTCTCATTTGACTATTAGGACTTGGTATCGATCATATACTTTCCAAAAGCATATACCATATTGTTGCTTGCGCTTTTCAAGGGTTTTAATTATTTGAATTATGAACAAGTCGTTGTAACCCAATCAATCGTCAGCAAGCAAACAATTTATTATTTTTTTCTTCTCTCTCTATAGAATAATTACAAAGAATAAATAATGCGAGCAAGATAAAGTTTTGCTACTTATTTACCTATATAGTGGACAAGATCGAACTCAGGGATGCTACAATTCCCTAGGGTAATCCAATTAATCAAAAATCAGTTAAAAGAAGAAGTAGGAATCTCAAAGGCAAATTATCTGGTTTTTGTGGAATTTTTCTCTTTTTAAAATTTTTAAATTTTTTAATTTCTATTTTTTTATTTCTGATTTTCACATTTTTAGTGATTTTATTTTTGCAATTTTTTTAATTTTCAAATAAAGAACAATATGCATAAAATAAGAACTACACACACGAAACACTTTTGTATTTCTCAATTATATAAAAAAAGCTCAGAAAAATCTAGGGAATATATTTTTGTATTTTAAAGATTTTAAAATGTTTTTGGGACTCTTTGTAGAATTTTTAGATGTTTTTGTATTTTTCTAAAAATCAAACAGTGACAAAAATAAGAAACAATGCACAGTCTGGAGTAATTTGCAACTTAAAAATATTTCATTGCCTTAAGCTCCTAGAAATTATTTTTATGATAAAATATGTGAAAATATCTTCAAATAGGAAATGAAATCACAAATTTTGGATTTTTGTAGAATTTTCTGTGAATTTTATAAGATTTATGATGTTTTTAATTTTTTGGTTTTGAAAAGGAAAAATACGTGAAATTTGGATAAACTAAAAGACGACGAAATATAACTACTCTATTTTTTGGAATTTTTAGAGAAATATTTGAACTTTTATGAAATTTTGAATTTCAGATAGAGAAAAAGACACCATTTTTTATTTTTTCAATAATAAAAAATGAATTTAAAAAGCAATCAAAATTTTATGCTAGAAAGAAAAGCACATCAGGAACATAACATGATTTTTGGAAGATTTATTGACCAACAAAAAGATTTAATCCAATGAAAAGCACATGCATAAGTAATGTCTGGAATTTAGGTACTAGTTTGCAGATGTTCAAAGTTTTCGCATAAAAAATAATAAAAAAATATGCGGAGAGAAGTTGCAATTTACCCAGTTGAAACAAGACACACACATGATTAGCCTCTAGAGAGGGTCTTTTTTTGTGAATTTGGAAACACCAAGAGGCTCCGATGTAATTTGCCCAACTATTGAACTGACAAGGGTGTTTCTACGAATTTGAAAACTTCTAAGGGTGAAGCTGCAATTTTCCAAAATATTTTTTTAAATCACTAGGGTTTTCGTCGTTCTGTCTTCAATCTCTAAACCAAGGGGGGATGCGATGGGAACCGTCGCCCCTCCGCTTCATTCATCGCAAGCAGGGCGACCAAGATGGGAGCGTGTGCCTCCACTTATCTTTTCCTCATGGCCGTGGGTGGCAGCAGCGTAAATCGTGGAAGTGGACTACAGGCGGATGGTTGTGCTCCGAGCGGCAGCAATGGCGGTATGGGGTGACAGTGCTGGTTGATATCGCTGTGAAGGGGGCCACGATTGCTGGGAGGTCGAAGGGCACCTTTCCAGGCAGCGATGCAGGGGGCGACAGATCAGGATAGGCGGTGAGAGGGTCACGTCGCTCCATGCGCAGTGGCTGGAGATGGCACGTGCGGTTGTTTGATCGTGCGGATGGTGTTGACATGCATATGGCGGCCAGGCTCTCGCAGTTCCAGGGGAAGTGACGACGGTCCCTGGAGGTGTGATGGAGGTCTTCCTCAAGCGACTAAGCTGAGGCGATGGCGCAGCCGGTGGGCGCTGCGCATGGGTGGAGGGGCGATGGCGGCGAAAGCCGTCCCGAGTGCATGTTTTTATATATATTTTTGTTGTAAATCAGAAACAATAAATAAAAAACTTTTTTCTATTTTTTTCTTCCAGAAAATGTAATTATTTTTTTAAATTTTTCTTTTTTTATTTTTCTTTTTTTATGTCATCCTGCAAAACAAATGGTAGAGAGAAGAAAAACAAATATTTTTTGTGTTTTTTTAAAAATTATTTATCAACAAATTAGGAAACGTGCATGATGACTCTATCCTAAAATCACATAGAAGATGTGAATGCGTGCGGTTCCAAAGGGAAGGGCGGATGTAACCGGATCTCCGGCCACCGTGTGTGGTCGAAGGTGAAAGATCGTGAGAGGTTGAAAAGAACGTGTAGAGATCGAGAACATGAGATAAAAAAATCGAGTCAGTGGAGGATCAAATCGTGAGTAATGATTGTAAGATCTAGATAAAAAAATGACAATGAAGAGAGAATGCGAGAAAATAAAACTACGATTAACCTAGGATAAAAGAAGATAAAATGGATCTCACCTTAGGAGCGGAAAAGACCTTGATCACCTCAACGAAGGCCGACGCGTTGTCACCGGACGGCTCGGAGGCTAGGCACCCTTCTGCGACAAGAAGGATCTTAGAGATCAGGCTCCTCTCACCAAAGATTGATCCAGTTGGAATGACAGAGAAGGAGCCATATAAATAGAAAAGATAATGGAGTTTGGATTTTTTTGAATTTTTGGATGAGGATAAGAGATAAGTGAAAAGAAAGTTTGAAATGAGATAAAGTAGTAACATAAATGTTAAAAAAATTACAAAAATTATCTATTTTTTGGTATTTTCATCACTTTATTTATTTGAAAATATAAATGTTAATTTTTTTATTTTTTGTGGTAGTTATTTAAGAAAATTAACTATATACATATGTTATATACATATATGACATTATATACATAGGTAATTAAGCAAATTAGTTTTTTTTGTTTAAAATTTTTATGATTTTTTTATTTTTACAAATATCTACAAATACAATATGTACAATAAATGGGAAAGTTGCACAAACCACCCCAGAAAAACAACTTTTTACTCGTAACTCCAAATATTATGAAATCATAATCATTTTAAAGATAAGTTTATTTAGAATACAATGGAAGTTAGTTTGGTTCAATTTGATTCATGTGGAGCCGGAATTGATCTTTCGATTATCGCTTAGTGGCTTTTTCCAAGTGTGGTTGCTTTTATTCTGTACAGGATTTCATTGTGCAATTATTTTTATTATTTAGGACACATTTTTATTTACAACTCATGTTTTGGGAATTATTTTGTTTGAGGTCAATTTATATACAAATAAAATAGTGTGATATATAAATATACACAACACACATTTAATTGGATTTTCTGATAGAGGACCCTATCTCCCCCTACTTTATTCCTGGTCGATCAGGTCAAGTCTTGACCTTCTCTCAGGGTTCGGGTCAGCCTGTATCTATTACATATATACAGTCTTCTCTTTTTATTTTCTTTTATTTATTTTCCCTTTATTTCTTTATCTATTTATTTTAGGTTAAAATGGTAAGAAATGTACAATATTTACACATAAATGCAAGTTAGTAAGAATAAGGAGTTAGTGTTATATACATGTGTTTTATAAGGGATTTTAAGCTAAAATAAATGAATAAAGATGATGAAATGCAGATTCATCATCCCCTATGCTTTACCTTTGCTAGTCCCTTAACAAACACTTATTTGAAAGAATAAGTGAAGAAAAAGTAAAAAAGAAAGGGAAAATAAAGAAATTAGGACAATATTTAGTATTAAACTTATCTTCATAAAATTGTAGTATGGAGCTCTGTCTGACCTTTGGATTATTAGTGTGTCAGAACCTTAATGGGAGATGGATTTCAAACCTAACAGCCTCTAAGTTACACAGGACTCCTATTCAGGTCACCTAAACAGTTAGGCCAGAACAAGTCTACATACACAAATTCTTGTGACTATGAATCCTTGTATGGTGTAAGTGAGATATAGCTCCCTATCTCAAAAGTAGCAAAGAAACAACATCCCTCAACATGGTAACTCTAGTTCCCCGATCTTGCAACTCTTTCCTCGAGGAGCGGAGATATTCCCTTCTATGTTCAAGTACAACCAGCTCAAGAAGAGGGGATGGAGAAAAGAATGGACGGTAACCAATGTAGCTACCGATCCTTGGATGCATGACCAGTGTAGACAAGTCATCCGCTGCAAGCTTACAAAAAATTATCTTTGAAGCACTTATTGTAAATTTTTTTTATCCTTGTATATACACTCTAGCAGGCATTTTATTTTTCAATCAGGCCTGTCCACTTTTGGAGATTATGCATTTTCCATACTTTTGTTTGAAAGTATATACAAGGTGCAACATGTACATAAGGAGTTTTTCCTCTTGAGCTAGTAGACTATCCCTCTTTTGAGCATTATTGCAACCCCACAGCATCCTGTCTTTAGACCTCAACATTGCTAGACAAGGTTGAGACACACTTCCTTCCCTAGAGGAAGATGAGAGGTTCCGCTTAGATGTACTACCCTTGTATGCTACCCCAAGCCAAAAGATTATGCCTCCTCACTACCTCATCCATGAAGAGCTACGTGTAGAGTGCTTGTCCAAGATAAGCCACGGTCTGAAAGAATCATGCATGTGTTGTTAAAAGTTCTACTTAGACTAATCAAGATGACATGTGAACATAGTCTTATTGACTCAAAGAATTAATTCACCAGGACATGAAAAGTATTAACTCCATTTCTTATAAGGTTCCTCTGAAATTAAGTGGATCATGGCCCAACTAAGCTCCATTCTTCAATTTTATTCCAGACTTAGTTTAAATGTCAATACTATCCTGATAAATGCACATGCAAATGCTAGAAAATGTGAACAACGCAAAGAAAGTTTTTTTTTGAAAAAATGATGCACATGTGAAAAGAACATTGTTTTTAAATAATTTTCTAATTTTGAACTTTTTATGAATTTTTGGAGAAAAATACAGATGTAAAAAAAGTGTTTTTTTAATTTATGCAAGTTTTTATAGATTCATGGCTTTGTAGTTTTTTTTTTCAAAAAGGGAAAAGGGTTAGTAAAATATATACAAGTATATACAAGATTTTTTTATTTGTTTTATATTTGTTTTTATTTTTTTTATTTTTTTATTTTTTTGTTTTTTGTTTTTGTTTTTGTTTTTGTTTTTTACAGATGTAGATTTTACAAAATTATATACATATCCCCAAAAATAATTATCTTAAAAAGTACGAGTTATGTCTAAAGTATATATATAATATATAAGACACCACCCTATACTTAGCTCAAACTATGTCATAATAGTGATCAGAGAGCAACAAAGGAAGACATAACTCGTGCTAAGTATAGAAAAGTGAAAAGACTCCCATGCTACAACGACTTAAAGAAAAAATAAAAAGAAGAGAAGTTGGTGATCCACCCCTATACTTTGGATCAAGTAATCCTAAGTATTGTAGACTGTACAAAAGGGGAAGACTGATGCAGAAAATGTACAGAATCAAAAATAATAATAATAAATGATATGAACAACATCACCTCCCTATAATTATGGTAGAGTATCCCTAAGTATACGCAGCAAATGAATGCAGTGGATATGAACAATGGAGTGAATGGAAAAATGTAAACAGATATTTATGACCAAGAATAGCAGGTCAAAGGAGAAACCTAACTACCCTCGTTGTGCCTCCCCAGAAACGACACCATTTTGTTGCTTGCGCTTTTCTGGCGTTTTAATTATTAGAATTATGAACAAGTCATTGCAACCCAATCAAGTGACAACAGACAAACAATTTGTTATTTTTTTCTTCTCTCCAAGCAAAATAATTACAAAGAATAAATAATGTGAGCAAGAGAAATGTTTGCTACTTATTTATCTATATAGTGAACAGGAACAAACTCAGGGAGGCTACAATTCCTGAGTGTTATCCAATTAATCAAAAATCAATTAAAAGAAGAAGTAGGAATCTCAAAGGCAAATTATCCTTGGTTTTTGTGGAATTTTTCTCCTTTTGATTTTTTCATTTTTTTATTTCTAATTTGTTATTTTCTGATTTTCAAAATTTTAGTGGTTTTAATTTTGTAATTTTTTTAATTTTAAAATAAAGAACAATATGCATGAAATAAGAACTACGTACACCAAACTCTTTTTTAATTTCTCAATTATATCAATAATGCTCAGAAAAATCCAAAGAAAATATTCTTGTATTTTATAGATTTTGAAATGTTTTTGGGATTTTTTGTAGAATTTTCAGATGTTTTTGTATTTTTTTTTATAAAAAACAAACAGTCTACGAAAATAAGAAACAATGCACGACCTGGAGTAATTTACAACTTAAAAATATTTTAATGCCCAAAACACTGGGATATTATTTATATGTAAAATATATGCAAATATCTACATACAGGAACTAAAATCCCGATTTTTGGATTTTTGAGGAATTTTCAGTGAATTTTATATGATTTTTAATGTTTTTCAATTTTTTTGGGTTTTGAAAAGGATTAATGCGTGAAATTTGGATAGGAACTAAAAGATGACGAAATAAAACTACTCTATTTTTTTGGAATTTTTAGAGAAATATTGAATTTCTTTTGAATTTTTGAATTTCAGAAAGAGAAAAAAGCACCGATTTTTATTTTTTTATTAATAAAAAATAAATTTTAAAATCAATGAAAATTTAGTGCTAGGAAGATAAGTACATCAGGAACATAGCATGATTTTTGGAAGATTTTTTGACCAATAAAAAGATTTATTCTATTGAAAAGCACATGCATATGTAATGTCTAGAATTCAGGTACTAGTTTGCAGATGTTTAAAGTTTTCGCATAAAAAGATAATTAAAAAATATACGGAAAGAAGTTGCAATTTACCTAGTTGAAACGTGCCACACGCATTATTGACTCTAGAGAGAGTTTTTTTGCGAATTTGGAAACACCAAGAGGCTCCGATGTAATTTGCCCAACTATTGAACTGGTACGAGTGTTTCTGTAAATTTTAAAACTTCTAAGAGTAAAGCTACAATTTTTCCAAAATAATTTTTTAAACCACTAGGGTTTTCTTCGTTCTATCTTCAATCACAAAACCAAAGGGGGAGTCGATGGAACTGCCGCCACTCCTCTTCGTTCTTCGCAAGCAGGGCAACCAAGATGGAGCCATGCGCCGCCACTTATCATTTCCTCCAGGCCGCGAGTGGTGGCTGCGTAAATCGTTGAAATGGACTCCAGGCGGATGGCTATGCTCCGAGCGACGATAATGGCGGTCTAGGGTGACACTGCTGGTTGATATTGTGGTGAGGGGGTCGTGATTGCTGGGAGGTCGGATGGAGCTGCTCCAAGCGGCGATGTAGGCAATGACAGATCAAGATAGGTGACGAGAGGGTTGCGTTGCTCTAGGCTTGGTGGTTGGAGATGGCGCGGGCGGTTGATTGAGTGTGTGGATGGTGTTGATGGGCAGATAACAACAAGGCTCGCGCAGTTCAGGGGAAGTGACGGCGATCCCTGGAGGTGTGATGGTAGGCCGACCTCCAGGCGACTATGATGAGGCGATGGCGCAACCGATGGGCGCTGCGCGTGGGCGGACTAGCGACGACGACGAAAGCTATCCCGAGTGGATTTTTTTATATGTTGTTATTGTAAATCAGAAATAATAAATAAAAAACTTTTTTTATATTTTTTCTTTCAGAAACTATAAATGTATTTTTTTAATTTTTATTTTTTAGGTGATCCTGCAAAACAAATGTTAGAGAGAAGAAAAATAAATATTTTTTTGTGTTTTTTTTTAAATTATTTATCAACAGTTAAGGAAATGAGCATGAAGACTCGATCCTAAAATAACACGAAAGATGTGAATGTGTGCGGTTCCGAAGGGAATTATATATGGAATCGGATCTCTGACCATCGTGCATGGTCGGATGTGAAAGATCATGCAAGGTAGATAAGAATGCGTAGAGATAGAGCACGAGGGATGAAAAAATTCAATCGGTGGTGGATCAAATCGTGAGTGATGATTCTAAGATCTAGATAAAAAATGACAACGAAGAGAGAATGCGAGAAAATAAAACTACGATTAACATAGTATAAATGAAGAGAAAATGGATCTCACCTTAGGAGAGGAAAAGAAGTTGATCACCTCGAGGAAGGCCGACATGCTGTCACCGGATGGCTCAAAGGCTAGGCACCCTTCTGTGACAAGAAGACTTTCGGAGATCGGGCTCCTCTCACCAAAGATTGATCAAGTTGGAATGAGGGAGAAGGAGCCATATATATAGAAAAGATAATGAGTTTGAATTTTTATTGATTTTTTGGACGAGGATAAGAGATTAGAGAAAAGAAAGTTTGAAATGTAATAAAGTAGAAAGATAAATGTTAAAAAATATTTGCAAAAATTAACTAATTTTTTTGTATTTTCGTCACGTTATTTTTTTGAAAAATAAATGTTAATTTTTTTATCTTTTTTGTGGTAGTTAGTTAAGAAAGTTAACTATATACATATGCTATATACATATATGACATTATATACATTATTAATAAAGCAAATTAAATTTTTTTGTTTTAAAATTTTTATTATTTTTTTATTTTTATTTTAAATAATTAGTAAAACTATTTACAAATATCTACAAATACAATATGTACAAAATACATGGGAAAATTGCATAAAACACTCCAGAAAACCAACTTTTTACTCGTAACTCCAAAAATTATGAAATCATAGCTATTTTAACGATAACTTTATTTAGAATACAATGGAAGTGAGTTTGGCTCAATTCGAGTTCATGTGGACTCGGAAGTGATCATTCAATTATCACTTAGTGGCTTTTTACAAGTGTTGTTGCTTTTATTTTGTACATGATTTGATTGTGCAATTATTTTTATTATTTAGGACACATTTTTATTTACAACTGTTGTTTTGAAAATTATTTTGTTTGAGGTCAATTTATGTATAAAAAAAATAGTGTAGTATACAAATATACACAACACACATTTTTTGGATTTTCTGATTAAGGACCCTATCTCCCCCTACTTTATTCCCGGTCTATAAGGTAAAGTCATGACCTTCTGTCGGGGTTCGGGTCATCCTGTATCTATTACATATATATAGTCTTCCATTTTTCATTTTCTTTTCTTATTTTTCCTTTCTTTCTTTATTTATTTATTTTAGGTTAAAATCGTAGGAAGTGTACAATATTTACACCAAAATGCAAGTTAGTAAGAATATGGAGTTAGTGTTATATATGTGTGTTTTATAAGGGATTTTATGCTAAAATAAATGAATAAAGATGATAAAATGCAGATTCATCACATACCCAGGTGTTGATCATATACTTTCAGAAGCATATATCAAACCTACAAATTCAGTCAAGATTCCAAAGCGAGATGACCGTGCACAGAAGTTGATTCTTTCTAATTTCTCATGAGTTAGATCATGTCTTCCGGTTCAATGGTGAACCTGTATGATCCCTTTTAGAGATCATATTACTCATATGCCCTTGGATACACACCAACGTGTCGGTGTATAGACCCTGGTTAGGTCATCAACCTATTTGTCTGCCAAATGTACATAATCATACATATTGTAACACATCTGTCTCCACTCAAAGGATGTGTGCCTATATCCTGACAGCATACGACATAGGTCTGTGGTTATCTCGATCTCGTTAAGTCAACTCTTTGACCTAACTTAACTAACACCTCTGAATCTCTATTCCTATGCAGAGGACATGCATCAAGAGGTCGGATAGATATCAACCTTTAGAGAAAGGATTGCCATCTCCTTCTCAGGCTAGAGATCATCTCTTAATAATCATTTGACGGTTCTTGATGAGTCCTCAATCTAACTCTTTAGATATTCATCCAAGCACCGGCCTCTATGATTCAATAATTGAATCAACAATTGTATGATCATCAAGGCGACCATGGTACATAACCCTAATTATACTAAAGGACCTATTATGCAAATTATTTGTTCCTCATTTTAGATCAGGGAATGATATTTGCAATAACATTTATTGCGTAATGGCTCGTTGTGGGCTCGCATGTCCAACAATCTCCCACTATCCCAAAGAGACATTAAGGCCCCGTTTGTTATGCAGGAATAGAGGAGAGAATGGAATCACCATTCCTCTTTCAATTCCATTCCTTTGTTTGTTAGCTCATATTAAGGGAGGAATAATGATTACAAAGGAAACCCGATTCCCCTATTCAAGGGAATTGACATTCCTAGGTACCCCCCTAGGAATTGGGATTCCATTCCTTACAAATGTTAATGAATGTATTCTTCTTCATTATTTTTTAATTAATATCATCGTTACAAATATATGGTTATCGACATGGATATGTGTTTTTATTTTTTTGAATATTTTTTCGACACCAACATGGATATGATTTTTTTGGACAAGGATATATGGACGCTGACATGGATACAAATATATGGATGCAAAAGGATGGATGTGTTACAAATATATGCATATATGGATACTGACATGGATATGTGATTTTTTTACGGATACATGTAGAGATACAGTTTAATTTTTTGGATATGGACACAAATATGTTTACAAGATATTCCAGTGGATACGAATAGAAAATATATTTAATATATCTATTATAAGGATAACAAATATCATATATATTTTTTTTACGGATACAGATACAAACATGTATATGTTTTTTTTCACATATGGATATGGATAGGGATATGATTTTTTTCTAATATGGATATGGAAACGGATGTAATGTTCAATTTTTTCTAAGATATAGATATTGATTATATTCTAGCAGATACAATGGATATGGATATGTATTTTAATTTTTCTATGGATACATATATGGGCATGGATGATGTTTTTTATACGGAAGCAGATATGGACATGGAAATAGGGTTTTATTTTTTTGCAGCTATAGGTATTGATACAAATAACATCTTTAGTTTTTTAGGATATGGATATGGGTAACATTTTAGTAGATACGTATATGGACATGGTATATGTTTTTATTTTTTTTCTGAATACGGATACCCATAACATTTTCAGTTTCTTTAGAATATGGATATAGATATGGTATTAAAATATTGTAGCTGATACAGATATGGATACATCAAATATATCAATTGTATGGAAAAAAATCAAAGTAGTTTCCATTTAAATTTGACTATTGATTCTTTATATGAAATATATCGATTATATAAAAAAATAAGTCTGAGAATACTGATTATTTTTTCTACTTAACGAAATATATCGAAGGAATGCTATTTTCTTTCTATTCCTTTCCCTTTCCATATAAGAAACGAACATGTCTAATAATCAATGTTTCAATTCCTAATATGATCCAAACAATGGAATGGAAAAACTTTTTCCTTTCCATTCCATTGTTAATTCCATTCTTGTCTTGATTCCATTCCATTGTAATTCATTTCCAATCAAACAAACTGGGCCTAACGGGCTGACCTTCAAACCCCCACTCATGTGACAATCATAGGCTATTTAGAAAAAAATAACTAGGTAAGATGATCAGTCATTATGTTCCCAAGAGACTACGCCAAGTCCTTTTACTGTACTTGCATATCTCGTAGTAACAGTGCTCGCATCCAACGCGGATGTTGCAACTTATGCAACCAATACTCAATATTGTCAATTATAGTGTCCTTGACACTATAGCTCAATAATTATTATAACCGGTATTTTCATTATCCTTATTATAATTCCCTTATTCCATGAGATCTCTATCTCCTAAGGTAACCGCAGTTAAGACCTTCCAATTCTCCATCTATAAAGTCCTAATTACTTAAAGATAAGACTTAGAGATCACTATCTCTAAAGTCTTATCATATTTGAAGATCTTGTTATTATTGCAATCAAGTGTTTTATCTCCATAGTAGGATTAGTAACAGTTTACTACTCCCACTATATGGCAGACATATGGCTTTTCTACACTTTTAACATACATTCAACTTCTCGTAACTGATGCACAAGGGCAAGCAATTCTAGCATCACTTCCTCAACTCTTTGAGGTGTTATCCCTTCTGATAGGTCAATACCATATATTAAGGGAAGGAAGCCTTCCTTGGGGTTTTCAAAGAATGGAATATGTTCGAGGTGTACCACTAATGTGATGGTCCCAATACACTCTTCTCTTTGTTGCTGAACAACTTCAGAACTAAGATCTAAGAGGTATCCTTGAGATCATATCTCAAGGTATGGCATAACCAGACTATAAAATACTAACTATTATCCTTATATCATTCCAAATGATTAGTAATTATCTACATTTAATACGATGAATACAATGGCACTCTTACTAAGCTTCTCATGACTCATCAAGATTCTATCTGAAATCATTACATTTATAATTTCATCAAATCTAGTGTTCCAACTACAAGAAGCTTATATGAGTCCATAGATGGAGTTCTTCAGCTTTCACTCCTTGCTTTTCTCAACTATGAAGCCCTGGGGCTACTTCATATGAATATTCTCAGAGAGGTATTCATAGAGAAATGCAATCTAGACTCACATCTTGAAGATGTCATAGTCAAGTTCTATCGCTATAGTTAGCAATATTCTGATGGGTTTAAGCATGGCCATTGAAGAGCAAGTCTCATCGCAATTGATGTCTTCTCTTCGATGTATCTTGTGAATAAGAGCCATGCTTTGAAGGTCCCTGCCTTCTCATTAGGTTCCCTCTTTCTCTTAAAGATCCATTTACACCCAATAGGTCCTACCCTTATAGGTGGATCCTCGATGGTTTATATACAACATTGGTATATGAAGTATACTTTAAACTTTATTGTTAACATCCATCTTTCCATTTCATAATATTTAGAAGCTTCATCACATGAAGTAAGATCATTGTTAGACTTAACTGGGACATGGAATTCATCCTCGAACTCATTTGAAGAGGTAAGAGATTCATATTTATTTTTATTTTAGTTTCCTATTTCAGGAGCTTCATTATCTTCTCAGATTTAATGAGTTCCTTCATTTCATTTTAATATTGATTCTTATGAGAGTCATCCTCTAAGAATCATATTCTTACAGATGAAATCTTTTAAGAATCTCAAGGTCATAGAGTAGGTATCTAATACCATCATTTATTTTCCTAATGAAGTAGCACTCTCTGGTGCATGATTTGAGATTACTAGCATGGAAGCTTTTTAAGGATATAAATTTCAGTATCTACTACATATATACCATTGAAATTAAAATGTAATTATGCTAGGATTCAAAATAAATCAAATCATGTCACACATGATCCAATTGTATCTCCCTATAATACTGTTGAGTTTAGGTGTATCGGGAGGAGTGAGATAATGATATTAATTTCCATAATATATTCCTTGAGTTCATCTAATAGGTACATGCAACCTAGGTTTGATAAACTTCATTTCATCTTCCTTCAAACTTTGATTCTAAACAAAAATTTTGAAATCTTTGAAGATTTCAAAGCTTTCTATGGTGAAGGGAAGAAATCTCGTATCACAAATAATCATCGAATGGTATCACATATCATTAATGTTCATTATGATATAGGTGATCCACATACATCAATATGTTGGAGATCTTGAATACCATGGCATATAAAACCATACCAACATAAGGGTGTATTAGACATTTTTACTTTGAATACAATATTCACAAGTATGTAAGATTTGAGATTTCTGAAAATCTAAAGTTTAGTCTCTTACTAGTTTATTCATCAATAGACAAATGTCCAACGATTGATGCCAGATTATGGCAAATGATCTTCATCCTACTATGTTCTTTAAAGGTCTAATTTTCATCATTAGAAATGCTAATGAACCCTTCATTAATTTTTTAATTTAGTAGAGTCCTTCTTATGTCAGAAAACTATATGAAATAAATCCATCATAACTCTTTAGGATAGGTATATTCCAGAATTCATGTTTATTTCCAACATTTAGAAATAAACAATGAGTGTATTCTAATATCTAGGTCATACAAACATTCTCTAACACTAAGGGCTCTCTAGCTGAAAATATGAAGTCTATCTATCCAATAGAGATTGTTGCAAAAAATTGCATCAACCTCCATGTGGATGACTATTAAACCTTGCGATAAAATTTTCTAGCCTTTAAAACATATGCAACCAATTGCAAGTGTTATCAGAAGAGTGAGATAAATTAAAATACTCTGATCTTATCAAATAAAGTCAATTTCAAGGATTATTGTAGATGTAGATTATTCCGGTGCCCGAGTCCTCTCTAAGGAATCTAGATAGTCTAGATAGTCACACTATCAGTACATCAGTTTATTGCAGTATTGACATTTATCCAACTCTTTAGATGTCATATCTGTGGAAACTATATACGTACAATAAACTCTTTTACAATCCTTCTAACTTGGGTTCGACCCGTGCTTCCACTGCGCTCCTTTCATTTATAAATAACTATTGCTTAAGACAAAGAATTTTTTATGGTGAATTCAAAAGATTTCAACATAAGACTATTTCAACATTTGTACAAGCTTCATTTAATCCATATAATATGAATATTATGAAGCTTCATGAATGACTAGAGTATGGTTAGTAGAATGATGACACTCGTCATATCTACATACATCTTAACTTTTAAAGACTTTGGTTCAGGTAGGTACTCAAATATTTTGAATACATCATCTCTTGTAGAGACACCATTCTACATAATGCAGTGAACCATGCCATTCATGATTAAATATTAAGAGCCTATATGTATGCCAGAACATCTTCTGAGATTTTTATAAGGATTATTTGACAATTGCAATCATCATCGACATGTCACTTCCAAAGTACATTAGATGAGAGACCAAGACTATAGAGACATACAAATGCTAGCGTTGTAGTCCTATTGTCTATTTAGACCATTTAATTGTCATTTCTCATTATTACGAGGAAAACTTGCACATTACAACCACATACAATATCTGTCCAACTGCAAGTACAATATCTTGATCATAGATCCAATCCATGACATTTTACAGGTTATTATTAAGTATAGTATTCAGTGGGTTTAATGAAGGATTACATAAAATAAGAATTTTGAATATATAAATATAAATATATAATTTACTTTAATTATGAATTTTATATCAAAGTTTTCTTGGCTTGTCAATACTAAAAGTTGATTCCCTTAATTACTTTCAATGCAAAAGATATACTTACCATTATATCTCAAGTAAGAATTGGGATCTCATTGCTTATCATTGTTACATCCCAATAATATGAGAACTTGCAACTCGGATAAAAAGAAGCATGAACACATTCGACTTTGCAAGTCCAACTTGCACTCCCAATTCTATTATTAATACCCAAGCCCACCACCCCTAAGGTGATGTTGACCCGTCATTAATTGAACCAACCATCAACATGATTGCAACTCGTTATGCGCAATCCAATATGGCCTTAATAATACGAAGACTCCATATTGGGCTTACTACGCATACGTCCTTACTCTTTGAGATGAAAAGAGCCTGATCCAGAAGCGCTTGTATGCAGGAGCAATCACTTCGGACAGGCATTTCCTACATACAATCCCTGGTGATGGAACCCTTCGCCTTGACGGGAGACCATGGATGTCACTTATGTGATCCTCGATATCATGCTCAAATTCTAATTAATTATTATGAATCATAATCACATAATTATATCTTTTGCAATAGAGTGTTTTCATTTCATATAATTAGATTAATCATATTAAACCAATTATCAATCCAATGCAATCAAGCAACAAACAATTTTTAATTGTTACTTGAAGGATGGTATAATCTCAAAATATATATTATTCGAATTTTAATAATTAGAAAAATACTTCATGATCGCTTCAAGCATTATCCCTTCTTACCCGCTATCATGGCCAATATAGACGAGAGTGGGACAGACCACTCACGGAGCAACCTGCTACCCCAACGCTCCCTGACTAGACCATATCTGCCTCAGGTCAGGATAATGCCAAATGATCAATTTGTACTTGAGATGATAATCGATCTTTTAACTGAAGTTATACCATATAATAATAATCAAAACATTTTTTACTAACATTATAAGGAGATTTGCTAAAAAAATCCCCAATCCTCTTCAAGCATCAATGTTTGTTGGAAGATTCATGTAACCAATAGAGATCAAGATCATATCTAATCAAGTTTGTTATGGTCAATGTCATTGAAGGAAATTATCATCATCTTTAAATATTTCACAAATATTCATCTATAATTATCTCAAGAAATTAATCGTTAATTTCCATTAATTTTAATTAAATGACAATCACATGGTTCATGATCAAGCATGTAATTTCTAGCAGTGACCCCAACTTACTAAAATTAGCATATCTCAATCAATTTAAATCCAAATTAAGCAAAAGAAATTTCTTTTATTTTCCAATTTGATTTATAACAGAATCCAAATGAGATTCATGCATTTCTAGTCGTTATAAAACCGTAATTAACTCCTTTATTATGTCCAGATTCGCCATCACCGAAATAGTGGATACATGTTTATTAAAATGATCATTACTTAAGCAATAGGATTCCAAATATGGCAAACTCAAATCCCACGATTTCCTTATTTAATGGGGATCATTATTAGAGGAATAAATATGTATTTAATCACTTCTAAATAGGGCATAAAATGCACTAAACGAGGTGGTGTGAATGAAATGCGATGAAATATCACACAACCAAAAATGCGCAAGTCGTCTTAGGTTTATGAATCATATCCAAAATCTTTGACCTATGACTCTAATACCACTTGAAGGTTATGGGAAGATTATTAAGCACATCACAGAAGCATGAGGATCACATCGTATGATATTCGGAGCGACTAATAGTACTAGTGGCTCGAGGCAGCAGAATTTAAAAAAATTTCAAACGATGAAAACACATGATCCACGAACACTTCTCATATCATTTCATCTAAACCACAATTAGATATTAAGGGTACCTCTTGAATAGTGGTTGCGATCAAGTCTCTGAATGAAGAGACCTCATGTATCAAGTTCGAACCAATGGAGGAGACACTTGCGAGCACGTTGATGAGATGTGTCTTCCTCGCAATCCATGTTGACGATCCAAGTGACAAATCGCCTGATCTCATCACACGAGATACGACATCTTCATCACGATCGAGGCAGACTGAAGTAGACGGAGATACATGAGCAAACAATCCGGCAACATAATGGCGATGCTACGATGATGGTAATTCTCTCTAGGGCTCCATGGTGGACGGCTACAATGAGAGAGAGAGAGGGAGAGAGACTTGGCATGTAGAGAGAGAGGGAGAGAGCAATAATTTTGATGTCTCATGAAGAGCAATGGGTGCCTCTTCTTATATAGTATTTTGGGATCCATGGATCTCATTCCATGGATAACACAAAAACCAATGGATGAGATTGATTTCTGTTTCTTTCAATGTCCATGATATTGTTGTAAAAATACAACAATAATTAATTTATTTAAAGTAATATATATCTACAAATCAAGCTAATTAATTTCAAATCAAATATAATTAATCTTGGAGATAATGAGAAGATAGACGTTATCCCCTTAAAAAGGAGTGGACAACCTATCTCCTCAATTTCTCAAGAGATCTCATTATCTCGTGATATCTCCACGATCACAAAAAAATATTCATAGTTATCTTGTGAATATTGCAATCATGCCATTGGAAAAATGTGAATCAGACACATATCCTAGAATAAAATGTAAATTATATTTTCAATTAATTATCTAATGTGAATCCAATTCACAACAATAATTAATCAACAAATATAAATTACAATAGGCTCTCTCTTATATATTGTAAATCACATTTACAATATATTTATGATTAATATGGATAGTGCTTTCCACATTATTCATATCCATGATAATTAAATCACATTTAATCATCTTGGATCTCTATTCTCATGTGCCTAAATAATATGACACACATCCACATTTATTCACATTTTTTAAAAATTAAATCAAAATTAACTATTTTAGATAACCCTCCTTATAATATGGATAAATTTCATATCATTCATGATAATTAAATCACATTTAATTATTAAAATCCTAATGCTCAAATAAATATATCAGTAGTGAAATTATCGTTGAACTATTTCAAGGATAATGCGCTTTCTCCGCGGATACTTGGAGATAAAGACATGGTGATTGTATTGTTCAATGTATAGTGACTTGGATATTGAGATCACATCTCAAATCAAGATCTTGCGGACCTGACATAGATGCTTGATTAAATCAAGGCTACAAATATAATCTTCTCGTTACATCTGAATCACATGGAAATCAATGTCCAACATTTGGACTAAGATTAGATTACTTCTCTTTGAGAGGAGTCACTACAATCCATACATGTTTCATCACTCCCTTGGAATGGAAGCGTCATGGTTATGCAATCATTTATGATCATATCTCCCCGAGGTATTCATAATACCTATACTTCCTGCATACTAGAAGACCCAGAATAAACCGGAAGTTTTAGATCTATTTTAGACTGTGTTCTTCAGGGTTTTATCATTGAGTTTCTCATTTGACTATTGGGAGTTGGTATCGATAATATACTTTCCAAAAGCGTATATCATACCCATGGGTTGATCATATACCTTCAAAAGCATATATCAAACCTATAAATTCAGTCGAGCTTAAAGAGAGATGACCGTGCATGGAATTTGATTTTTCCCAATATCTCATGAGTGAGCTCATTTCTTCCGGTTCAGCGATGAACCCATATGATCCATTTGAGAGATCGTAGTACTCATATGCCCTTGCATGCACACCAGCGCGTTGGTGTATAGACCTTGGTTAGGTCATCAACCTATTGGTCTACCAAATGTACATAATCAGACATATGGTAACACATCTATCTCCGATCAGAGTATGCATGCCTATATCGTGACAACAAACGACATAGGTCTTTGGTTATGTCGATCATGTTAAGTCAACTCTTTGACCTATCTTATCAAACACCTCCGAATCTCTATTCCTATTCAGCGGACATGCATCAAGAGGATGGTTAGATGTCATCCTTTAGAAACAGATTGATATCTCCTTCTTAGGCCGGAGATCATCTCTTAATAATCATTTTACGATGCTTGATGAGTCCTCAATCTAATTTTTTAGTTGTTCATCCAAGCACCAGCCTCTATGATTCAATAATTGAATCAACAGTTGTAAGATCATCAAGATGACCTTGGTACATTATCCTAATTGTACTAAGGGACCTATTATGCAAATTATTTATTCTTCATTTCTGATCAGGGAATGATATTTGCAATAACATTTATTGCAAAATGGCTCACCGTGGGCTCGCTTGTCCAACATGGAGAACTATAGGCACATATTTCTAATTAGGCTTTGGACACCTTTACCGAGTCAAGCAATCCTAAATCTATGGGCTCAATCACATAAAACAAATAAAATAAGGTAGAAAACTAAAAACACGAGAAATAAAATAAAAGAAAGGCAGTGAAAACATGAAAAATCCGGCGAGGCCCCTAGTGAATAGTCACCTAGGAAATGGACCTCGTGATGTGGTAGTGTCCAAGTGTTCTGAGTTATTACAAATTAATATAGAAAATTAAAAATAAAAATCTCTCTCACAAAAAGAAAATAAAATGCTAAATATTTTCTCCTTTTCTTCTCTCTCTATCTGCATCTCTTTCCTACTCTCTCCAATTGACCTTGGTAGAAAAGGTCAATCTCCTCGTGGCTCAGGGATATCGTCCTCTTAAGAAGTCATCATCACCAAGCGCTCCCTCATAAAAAATTCATTAGAGGAAACTGGTTAGAAATATATAATCAATTATGTATAATAAAGATAAATAGAAGACAAATACAACTGAACTTGTACAAAAAATGGTACACTTTCTATTGCTCCTCAGCAATTGTGCCATATGTTGAATATGAAATCTGAGTCAATCTAGTGTTCTACTGGAGGCGAGAACCTCATTGCCGAGTCAACTGATCACGAACTCTGAATTCAAGCAACAATCAACCTACTATAGAATAACACATTGCAAAATAAACATGGAGTCAAAATTTATTATAACCCTAAATATAAATGTGTATAGTGGTCAAGTATGTGTAGGGTCTCGAGCACATGGAACAAACGGGCCTATCGTATTATTTATTGCTAAATAATATATGTATGTATGTATTAGTTGTTATGTACTTATTGGTTTTTGAGTTTTTTAGTTATTTTTATATATTTTTTAAATTTAAAGTTTATAATTTTTATTTTATTTTATATTTTTTGATTTTTAATTTCTTTTTTAATATATAAAATAACTGTAAATGAGTATATAAGGTAATATGTATAATATAAACATTATATATAATATATATAAATTAGTAAATATAAATAAAAATAGTCCTTTTTTAAGGGTTTAAAATATATTTAAGGTATATATAAGAAATAATAATAATAATTGATATATATATATATATATAACTATATATATGTATATAAATACAAAATAGGGTATTATATTTATAAATACAGCTATATATAGTCAATAATTATGAAGTAAAGTTTTTATATTTTCTTATATTTTTATGAAATTTTTAGTAATTTTTTATAATTTTTATGTATTTTTAGAATCCAAAATAGTCCAAATCATAGAGTAATTAAATAGGTTGAAATTTTTAAGATTTGAAAATATATAATAAGTCTAAAATTTCTGAGAACTATTTTGAATATATATACATAATAATAGGATAAAACACTAATTTTTTGTTTTTTTTTGAAATTTTTATATTTTTTAGGGTTAGAGAATTTGCATTTTTTCGGTTTTTCTTTTTTATTATTTGTTATTTTTGTTTGTACAGATAAAATATAGTAATAAACAATATCTGAATTTTTGCAATTTTTTAAAAGGTTCTATAGATTTTTATATTTTTCATGATAATTTGGGAATAAAAGGGCTCCTTTTGATTTTTAATAAATAGAAAATGCAAGAATAAATTAAATTAAAAAAACGGCCAAATGAGCATATAATCAGACACTTTCTCCTATTTTAGCATAATTTTTGGTCCATAAGAACTACTTACAGAAAATGGAAAAGAAAAAATAAAAACATATAAGTGACTATGGAAATTTATGCAATAAGAATAAAAGGTGAGGTGTTAGATGCAAAATACCTAAATTCTTTGAACTGAAATGCAATTTTTGTATATTAAACTGAAATAAAGAAACCTAGAGGATTATAATTTAAATTTGCCCTGCTCACATGGGGGGCATGTGAGCTGAGATGGTAGAGGATCGGAGTGTAATATTAAATTAGTACAAGGGTTCCCTTGCAATTTTTCCAGAAAATATAATGCTTATTTAGATATTTAGAAAACTTTTAAAATAAAGAGGCGGAATGGGTCTTCACAATTTAACCTACTTAACGTCCCCCCATCGGACCATCGCTTGGATCCCATGTGGAGGATCCTCCCGCCATGGGCGGCAATGCTTCGACTTGAATGGACAGACCAAATCTAATCATATTCTTGATCGAACGACATTTGCGGTCCTAGGAAGAACCCCCAATAACATGGCGGTTGGGAGCTTTGATCTTTGATTTCTCCGACCTTTGGCCTCCTCTCCGTGATCCAACAGTTGTTATGGTTTGTTGGGGTTTCTCTACATATGCAGGTGGGATCCAATGATGTACACAACCTCTTGACGATGATATGGATCTTGATTCTCTTCAGCAGCATGGAGGTCTGTACAATCCTTGATTCGAGGCTTCTGGGTGCTGGTCGAACCCCGGACCTGCACCAAAAGTTCCTATGGCATGAGGGCTTCTTCCGCGGCCAGTTGGTGAAGTTGGAAGTGAAAGGAATCAAAGGTGCAACGAAGGACCGGCTAGGGTGAAGGTATGGAGCTTCGATTCGCCAAATCCGTGAGTTATTTGGGTGGGGAGGATTATCAATAATGGGGTGGAATCGATAAGGGAGACGGTCGGAAATTAGAGGATTTGGCCCAGAGCCTGAGCTCCAGGTCAAGACGGGATTCTTTGATTAACCCTAATTTATGAGATAAAAATAAAAATTAAATTGCGAAATTGAAAGCTAGATCTAAATGTTACCTAAGATATCTTGAAATGGACTCGATTCAGTCCAAGAACTGAAGAAGCAAAACTACTAGAGGACATCCGACGATGGCTGGATTGACCTCCGGTGAGCTTCTCCTTACTGCAAAACAGTGGTCTTGCGTCTCCTGTCACCAAACACAAACCATGGGGTCGAAATGAGGGGAACAAAATACATAGGGGTAATCGAGCGCACAGAAATGGCGGAGATCGCAATTTTTCTAGCAGTTGGGTAGGTGGGTTTGGTCATGAGATAGGAGGGGATGGAATGGAGGGATAGATGATCAGAGGCAGGTGTGATGAGCAGGAAGGTAAGAGGCTTCTCGAGCCGAGGATCTTCGTAAAAAATTGGAGAAAGGAGGGGGGTTCGAGATCTAACACAGGCGGCGAAGTGTGAGCGTACAATTGACCAAGGTAAACTTTTCCAGGTCTCTGGTTGGTTGATGTGGACCAACCCAGAAAATTCAATGCTAATATTCTTTGTAAAATCAATATTAATTAATAAAAGAATTATCTAATTTTCGGATAAAAAATTTATAATTTTATGTAGTATTTTATTCTGGTTTTTAATCTTACAATGTTATTTATTATAGAAAAATGTTTACATGTATATATAGGTAAATATACATTTATTATACATATTTTATTTTAAATTGGTATTTTATATTTATTATTATGTACAAGTATTTTTATATTTTAAATTTATTTAGATACATATTTAGGTAATATTACTTTACTTTTCTGAGTTTATTTACATAATTAATTAATTGCATACATATATTATATGAGTATATAAAGGTACAATTTCTCTATATATTAAAGTACCTTATTTACAAAATAGATTTTTAATGGTTTTATTTTTAATATATTTTTATTGGCTTTATTTTATTTTAATTATGTAGATGTGTTTGAAATAATATTTAGCATTTTATAAAAATAAAATAAACACAGAAATATAAGGAATAAAAAAATTGAAAATTTTATACCTTAAAGTGAACAACAAGGGCCCGAAACCTAATTTTGCTTCTTACCGTCAAAATCTTCATTAAATATGTAATTTTTTTTTATGAACAATAATGGTGAATTTGGTTAATTTTGAATATGTGTGGAGAAGACACATGTCTGTAACTTTTTTATAGTATTTTCTAAATAAATTAGGGTTTTATATGTATTTTCTGTATAGTTTCTCTGCCCTATCTCTCCCTACTTTATTCCTTGACAACCAGGTTATTGTGATGACTGGGTCCCATGGTTTAGTTTCACTCGGTGTCTTTGACACTTCATTCTTTTTTCTTTTCTTTCCTTTATTCTTTTATTTTGGAATTAAATATAGTATTTTATACAGTAATTTAAACAATATTTTATGTAATTTATATAGTATTTATTTACACAAACTAACGATATATGCACGCATTTACTACCGATTAATGGCATAATGAAAGAATAAAGGTGATGAAATAAGGATTTATTAATCACCTCGCATGCCCCCCATGTTAGGTACATGGACTTTTTGCACTCAAGCCCCATTATTTGTGCTCATATTTTTATAATTGTGTTTCTTACACATTTTCTCTTTCCTTTTCTTGTGAGTGCCCACGGAGCAAAGGAGGTGATCCTAGGAGAGCCGAAGCACCCGAAGTGATGTGGAGGCGGCTTGAATCTTCATCGAGCCGCATGATTGCGTGAGAAGAGGAGAATAAGAATTGAAGCAGAAAAAATGACTTTATTTATTTATTTTTTTCTAGGATTTGAACCATTATAAACGGTATTCATTTGTTGTAGGGTTTGTTTCGCCAAGTGCCAGTGCACTTGGCGAACCTCCCCGGATTTGTTTTCATCACCTTTATTTTTCTTTGTTCTATGCGGATTTCGTGATCTACCTATTAATTGATTTAATTAATTTGTTTGAGCCAGGTAATTAATTAGGTCCAAACATCCTAAACAAGAATTTCTGTACCTATAGAGTAGAGCGTAATTTGGACTTTGTCAAATTAACTTGTTCTTGCCCGTTAATAGAATCTATCATCTAGGATGGTTAACTTGCATCATAAAGGATAGTTTATTTTTCTGTATTTCAATTCTGTGCGGATAACTTGCATGTAGAGTGCTGGCAACAAGGTATGCATCTCTAACCCATGCATGCAGCATTGTGTTTAATCGTGCATTGGCATTTCTGATCTCCTTCCTTGTTTTCACTCACATAAGTTAAAAAGGAAATTCGACACTCGGTAGGCGATTCTTTGAAACTATTTTAACCAAGTGACAACTGCCTAAAATACGGGACTGCTAAAGAAACTCGACCCTAAAATAAACACAAGGAAAAATCATTTTTTTGAGAAGAGTAACCCCCTCATTGTTTAGTTTGTATGTAGCGAGAGAGAGACCTGCACACTAGGATAGAACCACGCCCGAACTCTTTTCAGACTACTATCTTGGGTTAGTAGTTCCCTAGTGAGGATCTCTCTAGTAGCCTGTAAAGCGGCCCGCGACGTCCTTAACAGACTGAATTGATCAGGTTGCCAGTAAACAGTCTGCAGTTCATACTGGCTAGGAAAGATCTAACTTTGGGATTGGGCTAGTCTCCTGAGAGCAATGGGTTCCTAACAGCTCGCTTTAACCGCTCTAATAGATTGTATTCTCACTGAAATCTAAAATTGACAAGATAATTGACCGAACCTTCACGGTCTTCACATTGAGTTGAGTTGGTGAACTAGGGGGTTGTATTGTGTTTCCTTGCTAGTGATAAAGATCCTTCTGCATAATTTGCACCTTCATTCACTTTCACTCTTGCATTGACCTTCGTGTTCTCACATCCTACCTATTGATTTCGAAGATGTTGGATCAGAGTATTTCTCGTTCGGACTCTACGAACTCATTCTACACTCCGAGCCGTTCACCTTCTATTGGGGGAAACTCACTTCACGAATATTCTTCTTTCTCCACTTCACCCTTAAAAACATCCATCAAACCACTATTTGAGATTGGCTTTAATCTCGAATTAATATCTGAGACTCCATCAATTCTGAGCACTAATCGAGTATCATGCACATTTTCATAGTCAAACTCCGAACACTTGATGCCACCAAAGGGAAAGGGACCCATGTCGGAGCAGAGTAAGATCAACAACACCCTGTTAGCCTCCATCTAGTCAATTCAAGCCCAGATAACAGAGCATGCTAATTTTCGGACCGTGTTGAGAGAAATGATTCTCGAGATGAGATAGGAGAGAGGGGGATAACAGAAACCCTGGAGGTGAGAATGGGGGAGAAAAACCTCACATAGAATCTGAGGCTAAGCCTACACTAAAGGATACTTATAATCCAGGGGCAGGATAGACAAATTCTTGGATACAAATCCCTATGGTTCATGGGCATTTTGAGATTAATCCTACTATTTTACCTCTTCTCCCAATATTCTGTGGAAATATTAATGAAGAACCTTATATACACCTCCAGCAGTTCGATCGCATTTGTGGAACAATACACTACCGAAATGTCCCATTCGAGGTAGTGCAGATGACCATCTTTCCATTCAGTCTGATGGGCAAAGCTTTGTATTAGTTAAATCACTTGATTAAGGTTGTCACTACTTGGGAAGAGTTGAGGTCTGCATTTCTGAACAAGTATTATCCACTTGGACGACTCAACCAAATGCGATCCTTGATTGCTAATTTCTCCCAGATGCCCCAAGAGCCTATTCACGAGGCGTGGGAAAGATTCAAAGATCTGACGGAAAAATGCCCCCATCGTGATATTCCAAATATTAGCCTTGTACAAAATTTCTTTGGGGGTTTAATCATCGAGAATCAGAAGCTGATAGATGCCTCTTGAAGGGGGGGCACTTAACCAATCATGAGGATGTCCTTTATCAAATTTTCGAGGAGATGGCGGAAAGTTCAGCGGCTCTTTCTTCTTTACGTGTTTTTTAGAAGCACCCCATCACCGCCCCTACCGTACCCCACAAGGATATCAATATGATGCCAACAAAAGAAGTGGATAAGGTGGGTACCACTGACCTGGCCATCATTGGAAATCACCTATCCAAAGTAGACATTATTGAAAAGAGATCCAGGGAGATTGATAAGCTTTAAGTAATCGAGCAGAGGACGAAGAACCTGGATAAGCTGAACGAGATAACAAAGCATTTGGAGCTTCTTGTGACTACGATCAGTGCAGTCCATAGTACGAGTGCAGGAGTTGATACCTCTACTAAGGAGCATACTTCTTCCACCCAACAGAGAAGCGGAGGACCATCCACAGTTCAACATGTCTACTATGTGTAAACACCTGATCAGGTTTAGTAGCATTCACATCAAATCGTTCCATACCAACAAGAAGTAGCCTATATTCCTGAGAAGTAGTCTCCACCTCCACCTGATATTCAGGAGGTGAACGGTATCGGGTTCGACCGTGAGCGAAACTAGCCCCATCCGTCAGGGCAAGGCCAGCTGGATTCACAGTAGGGTCAGAGACCCGCCCACCGATTTCAGGGAGGCAGACAACAGCAGTACCGGCACCAGCAGTTCCAGCCTCACTTTCAATCTCCACCACAGTTCCAAAATTGGAGACAAGGCCAGCCACAGCAGCAGTCCATGTATTTTCCTCATCCTAACCAGCAACAGACTGCATATTGTGGACAATATCCTCCCCCTCTGCTTCCTCATTATCAGAATCTGTATGGGTACCAACAGCCTCCGTACTATCAGCCTAAAATGACAGCCAGTCAATGAGCAACCTGAGGCCCCTTCATTCAATCCAGCACTGGACCTACTTGCATTGCTTATGAAGAACATGAACAAACTGACTTAGCAGATCGACAACCTGACCACCACCAAGACACTGATTCCAGCACAGGTCGAAGCCAACCCCAATAACTTCAGACGCAAGGAGCAGGTCGCCAATAGCCCACCCACCCCCAAGACAGGTATGTCCCTTGCTTTTACATGTTTATCTAACGCCATTCA
Source organism: Ottelia alismoides (assembly GCA_037367405.1). Lineage (NCBI taxonomy): Eukaryota > Viridiplantae > Streptophyta > Magnoliopsida > Alismatales > Hydrocharitaceae > Ottelia > Ottelia alismoides. The sequence continues at coordinate 131,163 of JAZKJV010001004.1, read as the reverse complement.
ACTCATGAACGGTAGGAGATTGCAGCCGCCTATGCAGTAGTTGGGGTTGGGAGATCGATCCACTGAGAGAGCATCATCTTCTACATCATCTCCTTTACCCGCAGTCGAGAGGCCCAGTGTAGCAGCACCCATGTCTGGAGTTTCACCGCCTTCACCACCACCTTCACCAGACAGATGTAGATCACCATCAACAAGGGAGAATATACACGTCGCAGATTCTTCCTCTTCACCAGTAGGAGCATCCCATTCTATTTTAGATTATGTTATTCCTTCACCTAGTTTGGACAACACTGTACAAACTGATTCTGGTTGTCCTTTTGTACTTGAGGATTCTACTTTGAATAATGGAAATGAACGTTTGCATGTTTATTCTAATTTTGTGCCATTTCCTTCTGCTCTCAAAACTAAGAATATTCAAAAATTAAAAACAACCTTATCTGATCCTGGTGTGGTTGAGATCTTATAGAACATCTTTTTGAAGATGCCGCTCCTTAAGGCCATGGAATACATGCCTACAGTAAAAAAGGAAATGAAAGAGGCATGTAACCAGAAGCGTCAACCAAGGAAGAACATATGAAAGGAAACTAAGAAACACATCTTGACCACGGCCACAGTCCATGCCATCAGTTACCTTCCGCCTAAAAAGAAAGACAAGGGAGCACCTTACATCCATTACCATATCTTTGATCAAGAATTTGATCGTACTCTTCTTGATAGCGGTTCCTCTATTAATCTCATGCCTCCTCTTTACTAACTTAATTTCAGTTAGGACCTCTTAAAACAACTAGGATGATCCTTCAATTTGCTGATAGATTGATTAAGAGGCCAAGAGGAATTTTAGGTGACGTTATTGTAATGGTGCAGGGAATGAAATTCCCTGTTTATTTTGTTGTCATGGATATGGACACACCTGCACCATTGCTCCATACCCCGATCATACTAGGTTGATTGTTCCTCCGAACGGCCGAAGCAGCAATTGATTAAGGTACTGGAGAGATCAACTTTCACTCTCGTAGTGATAAGATGAAAATTGAGATGATATATGATCCTAGACCATCACCACCACCAGTAGCAGATGATATAAAGAAAGTTATATCAGAGCCAGATGACCGTGATTTTCTTACTGAATTCAAAGAGACAGATCTTTTCATTAATTTTATAGATACCCAAGAGTTCATTTCCCAAAAGGACTCTATGGAGAGCACAGTCGACATGAGTTCCCTTAGTGGTCCAATTGAGATTGTTAACGATGAGCAGTTTGAGTTGAGTTCTGAGGTCCAAATATCTGAGCCATTCATTGAATTTCCTAATTTATGCACATATGAGAGACATATTTTTGAGATTACTACTGAGATATCTGAGCCGTTAATTGATAAGAATATTGAACATCCTGATGAGCCCTTCCTTTCTGAGTAGAAATCATTCATTGCAGTTCTGTCAGATATTCTATTTGCTGAGTCGTCAGTAGCCGAGGTGGACAGTCCACAGAGTACAGATCACATACCATCTACCAGTATAGTGGCAGAGGTTACTGCAGAGCCGATTCAGACCCCACCTGAGCTCAAGGTTTTACCATCAATGTTGAAACATGCCTTCCTTGCGGGTCCCCACAAATGTTTCCGATTATCCTCAGCTTGCAGTTGACTGTTGAACAAGAATCTCGTGTTCTAGAGGTTCTTGAGAGAAACCTCAAGGCCATAGGATGGAATATCTTGGATCTCTGTCAGATTAATCCAGCGTTGTGATCGCATCATATCTACCTAGAGGATGACTATAAACCATCCCGTGAATGTCAGCGTCATCTAAATCCAAATCTAAGGGAGGTTGTCATGAAGGAGATCAGAAAATGGTGCGATGCTGGCTTTATATATCCCATTTCGTATTCCAAGTGGGTTAGCACTTTACATGTGGTCCCAAAGAAATCCGGGATTACAATCATAAAGAATGATCGTGGTGAGGAGATTCCAACACGGGTACCTACTTCATGGCGTGTCTGTGTAGATTACCAATGCCTGAATTTAGCTAGAAGGATCACTTTCCAGTGCCCTTTATTGATCAGATTATTGAAAGGTTGGCAGGGAAAGAGTTCTTTTATCTTAGATGGGTACTCGGGATACAACCAAATTTCTATCGCTCCTAAGGATCAGGAGAAAACTACTTTCACTTGTCCGTTTGGAACCTACGCCTCTAGACGGCTGCCCTTTGGATTGTATAAGGCCCCCGTTACATTTCAAAGGTGTATGTTGGTCATTTTTGCCGACATGGTGGGTAATTTTCTTGAAGTCTTCATGGACGATTTCTTAGTCTACGGGGATAGTTTTGACACATGTCTTGCTTATTTAGATCGAGTTATTTAATGTTGATGTGAGGTAAACCTAGTGCTCTCGTGGGAGAAGAGTCACTTTATGGTGACTAAGCGAATTGTATTGAGACATGTCGTCTCTAAACATGGTATGGAGGTTTATCCGACTAAGATTGTGTGATTTCCATGTTAGAGCCACCGTAGAATTTGAAGTAGTTGAGGTCATTTTTGGGACATGTAGGATTCTAAAGGCGATACATAAAGGACTTCAGCAAAATCACCAAACCTTTGACCGATCTTCTATGTAAGGAGACTAATTTTGTTATCAATGCGAAAGTCCTCCTTGCATTCAATCAGATGAAAGAGATGGTTAATAGTGCTCCTGTCTTGCAGCCACCAGATTGGTCTCTTCCTTTCGAGATCATGATGGATGCCTTAGATTTCATAGTTGGAGTTGTTTTAGGGTAGAGAAGGGATGGTATACCATTTGTTATACATTATGCTAGCAAGACTCTGGATGAAGCATACCGAAATTATATTGTTGCAGAGAAAGAGATATTAGCAATTGTGTTTGGGCTAGAGAAGTTCAAATCTTACTTCATCGGTTCCCACGTAATTGTATGCATGGATCATACTACCATTTGATACTTGCAGGCAAAGAAGGATGCCAAACCGCGCCCTATCAGATGGATCCTTCTTGTCCAAGAATTTGATTTAGAGATTTGAGATAAACCCAGAGTGAAAAATGTTGTAGCAGATCACCTTTCCCGTATCACGAATGTAGAGACCTCTAAGCAGAACATGATCCCTATTTCTGAAACCTTTCCGGATGAGGCCATTTTGTCTGTGGACTCACTCCCATGGTATACTGATATTGTGAACTATCTTATCTCAAAGAAAGTTCTACAAGATTGGCCGAAGTACAAGGTAGACAAATTTCTATCAGAGATTCATTATTACCAGTGGGAGGATCCGTACCTATTTTGCGAGGGTGCAGATTGTATCTGGAGAAGGTGCATTCCTCAGGAGGAACACACCAGTGTACTTGAGCACTTACACAAACTAGAATCTGGTGGGCATCATTCTTGGAAACACACGGTAGAAAAGGTTTTACAGAGTGGCCTATGGTGGCCCACATTGTTTAAGGATGCTATAGAGTATGTTCGAGGTTGTACTGACTGTTAGAAAATGGGAGGAACTGTTGGTTCCAAAGATACCATGCCCCCAAGATATATACAGATTTATGATGTTTTTGATTCTTGGGGCATAGATTTCATGGGCCCATTTCCTATCTGTAAGGATTTCAGTACATCCTGCTCGCCGTGGATTATGTTAGTCGATGGGTGAAGGCTATCCCCAACCGAGCCGCAGATAGTCATACAGTGTGTTCCTTTCTCAAGGACCATATTATTGCGCGATTCGGTATTCCTAAAATACCGATTTCAAATGGGAGAAGCCATTTCATAAATAGAGAAGTAAAGAAGCTTGTGAAGTAGTAAGCCATTGAGCACAGAGTTGCGTCTCCTTACCACCCTCAGACTAATGGCTTGGCAGAAATTTCAAATAGGGAGATTAAATTGATATTGCAAAAACATGTATGTCCAGATAGGAAGAACTGGTCCCAGTTGCTTGATTCGGTTCTATGGGCTTATCAGACAACATACAAGTCTCCTTTGGGTATGTCTCCCTACAGATTGGTGTATGGAAAGCCTTGCCACCTGCCAATAGAATTAATTCATAAATCTTTATGGACACTCTGTGTATGCAATCTAGATTATGAGAAGGAAGGAACGAACATGAAGTTGGATTTGAATAAATTACTGGAATTCCGAGACTTTGCATATTATAACTCATGTATAATTAGAAAGTCAAGCGTTGGCATGATGAACACATTCGAAGATAGACTTTTTCCCCTGATCAGAAAGTTTGGTTATTTGATGCTAAGTTGAAGTTGTTTCCAGGAAAATTGAAAAGCAAGTGGTCAGGACCGTTCATCGTGAGAGTTGTGCGTGACAATGGGAGTATTGTCATATATGGGTTGTCATCTGACACACAACCATTTGTTGTGAATGGACAGTTGTTGAAGCCATATCTAGATCATGATACATTCATGTTCGTCGTTGATTTGGTATCTGTGGTATCAGACAATGATCTTTTTATTCCATCTTCTGCGTCTGATACATGAGAATCCACTCCTCTTGTATATCCTTTTGTTTCACTCTTTCTTCTTCTGTTTTATCATTCACCCCTTTTCCGTGTGTGTGTATATATGCTATGCTTAGGATGTGCTTTATCCTAAGTTTGGGGGGGTGAATGATTTGTATTATTCATATTTGTCCTGTTCATCACTCTTTCTTTAAGTATTTATATGTAGTCTAATATTTTGTATACTCAGTGTTAAACTTTGGCACATTTTGCATCTAAGGACCTTGTATTGTTTTATTTGCGTTTATAACTGTGTCAGGTGCATATTAATTGCATATTTAATTAGATAAATTGCTAGTACCGCTATTCTTTTTTTCATGCTATTAAATGTATTTACACTTTATTTAATTTGTCTTTAGGTCCATGTCAGTTCCATAATTTTATTTTGTATATATTTATCATTAAAAATAACATTATATCCTTCAAAATTATAGGAAAATTATCTTAGGTGCTTGCTAGCTATATTTATCACATATAATTTTTTGCAAGGTATTTTAATTGATTTCTTTATTTATTAAAAATATGAAAACATGCATTTTCTTCCTATCCACTTATTAAAATATCTAAAAATATCAAAACACTTCTAAATTCCAAAAATATAGTACATATATTACTATATATTCTATCATATATCCAAAAATAACAAAAATACAAAAGGAAAAACACAACAATCACATAACACTCAAAACATTATAAAATTCAGTAAAAAATAAAAAATATTATTTTATGTTCCAAAATTTTCTTCCATATATAACACATATTAAAAATCGTATTGGTAATTTTGGACACCATTATATATTTTTAAAAGCCAAAACTATTCGGCTATATTATTTTATTCACTATTTTGTACATTATAATCAATTAAGAAAAATTAAAATGAAAATAAAAATTAAAAAAGAAAATAAATAAATAAATATATATAACAATTACAAATCCATAAAAAATCACATACAATTAAAAACCTATAAAAAATAGAAAAATATTTAAACATAAAAATAATCATTGTTTATTATTAATTACTAATAATTATACCTATCCTCCATTATCCTTAGTGGTTCGACCCCTACTACTTATCTTCTATACACGTTTTTTTAGGCTATAATAAATTTCATCTCACTTAGTTTTCATTACTATATATTGTCGTGGGTGGGTTGGTGACTTATTCGACTGGTTCGGGTATCGAGTGCTGAGAGAGAAGGACATACAACAATTATCATATCTGACTTGTCGGACATCGGATGCTCAGTAAGACCAAATGTTAGTCACCCCATTTTGACCGAGTAATATGGACCCTCTACCATAGTAAACACTAATGACATGTGATATCCATTGATGATTGTTCATGGTATGAGATTTCTTCCTTACACATTAGAAACCTTTGAAATATTCAAAGATTTAATAATTTTGGTTGAGAACCGAAGTTAGAAGCAAGATGAAAAGAATTTGATCTGGCCCAGGTAGTCAGTACAAATAAGATAAATTCAGAGAATACTTTATAAAGAAAGGAATGTTGTTCCTATCTCACTACTCCTAATACACCTCAGCTCAATGGAGTTTTAGGGAGATAAAAGTGGATCGTGTGTGACATGATTTGTCTAATTATGAATCATAGCATAAAGCTCTTAGTCTCCAGTTATATATAGTAGAGACTACAATATTCGTCATTAATAAGGTTCCAAGAAAATCAAAACTAAAAAATCCTCGAGAGCTATGGTTTGGAATAAATCTTTGTGTGAGACACTTGAGTATTAATGATTGGTTTGTCCATGATGTAAATATTGATGGAAGTAAAGGATGGTACTGGATACCGAATTTATGACATTGAGATTCTTAAAAGATTTCATCTCTAAGAGTATCGTTCTTAGAGGATGATTTCCTTAAGAGTCAAGATAAGAAGGAAATAAAAGGACTTGTCGAATCCTAGGAGGATAATGAGGTCAATACAATCGGAAAGTTGAAGGACAATTAACAACCAAAACACTCATACCTCTTCAAATCAGTTTGAGAGTTGTAAAACCACCTCGAGGGTATGGATTCCATGTGTCGGAGAAGTGTGAGAATGATATGACGTCATATGATGTAGATTCTGATGCAGATGACATGGAGACATGGATGTTAGCAATAAAGTCGAAAGTAGACTTCATAACAAGTGTTGTGTATGGACCCTTGGGGATCCACCTATCGGGTCGAACCCATTGGATGTATCTTCAAGAGAAAGAGGGAACCTAATGAGAAGGTGGAGACCTTCAAAGCATGATTCGTACATGGAGAGAAGACATCTATTGTGATGAGACCTTCTCTCCAGATGCCTGTACCCATCAGAATATTGCTTAATATAGCTACGCAACTTCACTATGACATCTAGAAGATGGAAGTCAGTATTGCATTCTACTATGAATACCTCAATACATATATTCATATGAAGTTGCCCTTAGGATTCATAACTGATGAAGGCATGGTGTGCAAGCTAAAGTAACTTTATGGACACAAATTATGCTTCTCATATTTGGAACATCAGACTTAAGGAAGTTATAAAAGTTGTGATTTCAGACAAAATCATGATAAACCATATGAAGCTTACTGGGAGTGCCATTGTGTTCATTGCGCTAAACGTAGTTAAAATCAGAATCAGGTGGAATGATATAAGGATGATAATAAAGTGTTCTGTAATTTTTTTATTCCATTCTTTGAGATAAAAGATTGCAAGGGTGCCTCTTAAATATTAATTTTGAAGTTGTTCGTAAGCGAATAGAAGAGGACAATGGGATTGTCACATTAGTGGCACATCTTGGACATATTCGACTTTGAAAAACACCAAGGAAGGCTTCTTTCCATTAGGACATGATATTGTCCTATCTGAAGTGATATCATCCCAAAATGTTAATGATGTGAAACCTAAAGTTGCATGCCTTTGTGCATCAACTAAAGTAAGCCCAATGTATGCTAGATGTGTGCAAAAGGCTAGATGTCTGCCATGTAGTTGGAGTGGTAAATTGTTACCGATCTGACTATGGGGATAAAACACTTAATTGTAGTAAAAACAACATCTTCAAAAATAATACTTATGAGATAATTATCTCAAAGTCTGATATTTAAGAACATAAGACTTTTTACATAGTGATCTAGAATTCTTACGTATAGATACCTTACTAAACTTAAGATTGTGTCTTACATGAAGGAGATGGAGATCTCTAGGCTTAAGGATATTCAGATAAGGATAAATCCATTACGAGTTATAACAATTATTAAGTTGTAGTGTTGAATAGACTGTAGTTACTTTAACTTGATTGAGTATTGCTTGCATGAGATGCAATATTTGCATTGGATTTGAGCATAATTACTAGGATATATGAAAGTATGGAAAAGGTTTTGGCATAGGATCCTGGGAATAGATTAACTAGTCAACCTACCAAGCTATATTTATGAATAGCTTATGATTAGCATATGAGTGTGGGTTTAATTATTTCCCTTTAATGCTTCTTTGGGCTAGTAGGGGATTGTTGGACATGTTCGCCAACAATGAGCCATTATGCAATAAAATTTATTGCAACTCGCTCCTGAATATGACATGAAGAATAACTAATTTGCATAATAAGTCCTTTAGTATAATCAGGGTATTTTACCATGGCCATATTGATATCGTCTAACCATTGATCTAAAGGTTGGATCATAGAAGTTGGTGTAAAGTTGAATATATAAAGAATTAGATTGAGGACGTAACCTCGACATCGAGTAATCATCAAGATAGGGTCTCCAACCTGAGAAGGAGATGTCAATCCTTACTCTAAAGGCTGTCATCTGATCAACCTCTTTATGCAGGTCCTCTATATATGAGTAGGGATTCGAAGGTGTTGGATGAGTTACATAAAGAGTTGACTTAACAAGATCGATATAACTAGGACTTGTGTCATATGCTTCCACGTATAGGCACGCATCGCCTGACCAGAGGAAAATGTATTATTATATGTCTAAGTATGTACATTAGACAAACCATCAGGTTAATGACATGATCAATTTTATACACCGACTAGCTAGTGTGCATACAAGGGCATATGAGTAATAAAATCTCTCAATGGAATTATACATGTTTACTACTAGACCGGAAGACATGATCTCAATCATGAGATTTTGAGATAAACCAAATTCCAGCATTGGTCGTCTTGTTTTTGGAATTAAGTCAAGATTTGTGGTATAATATATGTTTTGGGAATGTATATGATCGATACAAACTCCTAATGATCGAACTTGAACCTTAATGTTAAAACTCTAAAGGAGATAGTTCAATTAAGATCAAAACTTCAAGTTTATTCTAAAACTTTTAGTATGGAAGTAGTATGGGTATAGGAATAATAGAGGGTGATGTGATCATAATCAATTATATAACACTTACGCTTCCATTTCGAGGGAGTGATGAAATAGGTTTGGATTTTAGTGTCACCATTTGGTAGATTGATTATCAAATCTAATTCTAAATGTTGGACATTGATCTGAATATGATTCGGATGCAATTAGAAGATCAGATATTATGTTTGACTTTATCAGACATCTCAATGAGGTCTTCCAGATATGGATTTGAGATTGGATCTCACTATCTATGTTACAATACATGGAATATATAGTTGCTCACATTGTTCATGAAAGACTTCAAGAATAATTCTATTTATGACTATATATGAGCATTGGAAATTTGATGATTAAACAAGATTTAATTATCATTTATAATGTAGATGTGATTCACATTATTTGGACACATATAGATAGAAAATTGAGATAATTAAAATAGATTTAATTATCATGGATATGATTAATATGGATAGCATTATCTATAATAAACATAAGTATTATAAATATGATTCATAATATCATAAAAGATATTTAATTATAAATATGATTTACAGATTATAAGTTAATGTGAATGAGATTCACATTATATAATTAATGTGAATTGTATTCACATTGTCCAATTCAGTGTACGTATGATTTACATTAATACAGGATGGATGAATATGATTTATAATTACTATTGACATGATTGGAATTGTCTCAAAATAATTTGGAATTAGTTTTTTGTTAAATTAAGCAACAAAAGTTGTTGCAACATGTGAAAAATATGATGAGATTGACAATCTCATTAATTAGGACAGAGGAGAAGGCTCCACCCCAATGAGGAAAGAGGCTATCCTCCTTCCTATTATTCCACATCAAATGATTTAATGGAAATTAAATTTATTAAATAAAGTCTTCAATATTATTTATTTCTTAAACACAAATAATTTTTTTGCAAATTATTGCAACAAAAATATAGGACATTAATTTCAAAGCTCAAATTAATCTACACCATTGATTATGTGAGCACATGGATTAGGATCCATGGACATGCAATTTGATATAACAGAAAGGATAACTATTCCCTCTTCAATTGTATGGAATGCAATGGTTACATAAAATCTCTCTCTCCCTCTCTACACATATCCATAGGCTGTCCCTATAACCCCAACTAGGTGTCCACCCTTGGGTTTATGGAGAGTGTTACGTCGTCGTGTTGCCATTATGTTGTCGGATCGACTGCTTGTATATATATGTCTTCTTTGGTGCTTCTTGCTTGTGAGGAATACGATGGGTTTCATGTGAGGAAATCAAGAGGTTCTTAGCTCGGATTGTCTCCACGAATTGCAGGGAGCATGCATTTCATCCATGCACCCATAGGTTATGTCTAGGTCAGATTGGACTTGATACATGTGGTCTCTTTGTTTAAGACACGATTATCGCGATCACGCTACAAAAGGTAACCCTAAGACTTGTTCTTTTATCAAGATGAAATGACTTAGGAATGGTTCCCATGTCATGTGGTTTCATCATATTTTTTTAAATAGTATGACTAGAAAACCTACAACGCATATGATGCGATCTCCATGCTTCTGTGATGCTCAAATCTGTTTTATTTAAATCGACTTCTTTAAAGTGGTATCAGAGCTTTGATAAAATGTTTTGGATATGATCCAAACCCTTAGGTGATAAGGTATTGGATATCGGATGCACAAAGACTTGTTATTTTTTTTGCGTAGTTGCTTTTTTTATAGTTTTTTACTCATATGATAAAGCTACTATTTGTGACATATTTGGAAAAAAATAGGTACATAATTAATTTAAAATATCTAAATATGTTCAAAAAAGATTCACCACTTGTCAGCATCAAAAGGGCATCCTTTTAAAATCAATAAGTCCCAACATTGTTGTTGTTTTTGTACGTAAACTCATATATGTAAATAACAAATTTTAGTTGCTATTTTCTATAATGAATACATCCGAAACACATTAAATATGCTAAGAATTTTACCAGCAACAACTAGAATTTATTTCATGTGATTCTGACTCTATTTTCCTTAGATATGTGATATTTAGTTAGAATGGGTCGGAAGATGATTGGATCATCTTGACGAAGTTTTTTTATGTGTTTATCATCAAAATAAATAATGGAAATTATTAATTTTCCTTGATTTAAATTTGTATCACTTATTTAGACAAATAATTGACAAAGAACAACTTGATTGGATGATTGTTTCATGACAAATCCTAAATTGGAAACTACAGTTGTTGTAGTTCAACAATCCATGCGAGACAACTTGATTGATTGATATGACTTGAAATTTAGGATCATTAAAAATATTTTAAGATTCCTAAATTTATGAGCGATAAATATATAGTATCATGCCAGTCACCAGTTGCATATGATCGATAAAGCCTCTTAGTACAAATAAACCAAGTAATGTTGTTCTGAATTGGAATGGAGATGGGCTCATGATCGGGTTTGCTACATTGATTTCTTAATTAGCACCTTCGAAGTCAAGGCAATGCTCCCTCTAAGCATTACTCAAGCGTCTGGCATGATTTGTATCAAGGAAGTATTACATGATGCGTGGTTAAGGTGTACTCTAACAACTAATTGGATTAATTAATTTGTACTATGTGAAGGTGCATACTATATAGTAATATCATGCAATTAAATTGTTTGTTGGTTAAATTGGATTGATAATTAATTTGATGTGATTAAATTAATTTATCCCAATAACAAATACACAGTTTATATTTAGGAACAGTGGATTTTTATTAGAAGGTCTAATCATAAGAACATTATTCAAATTGATTAATCGAAATAATGGCTGGGATATGGAGGATAATAAGATTATATCCATGGTCTCCCGTCAAGGTGAAGGATTCTATCGCCATGGACTGTACGAAGAGACACTATGTAAAGTAATTTCTCTGACATACAAGAGTAGATGGATCAGGCCCTTTGCTTCTCCAAAGAGTAAGGCCATTGATGAATCGCAAATTGGCTAAGATGGCATGCACTCATTGTAGCACGGACCAATTCGCAATTCAATGGAACCAAGTCAAATATCTCTGCAAAGAGGACTCGGTTTTTAATTTATAACTTGGATAGTCCAGGGTCGAAAACAAGCATGCAAACAACTATTTAATTACATTTAATGGGTGATTGGTTATTTTAATTATTTTTAGGTCCTATGTTAAGAGCAATGTAGAAACATACAAAAATCAATGCAACTCTTTTCAAATCATTTTTATGCATATATCTAAAGTGACAAACAATCATACAATGAACAATTAAAGTCATATAACTAAAAAATATTCTCCTGATTAAGCAATAAAACATTGTGATTTTATTTAAATTTATTAATGCTAACTTAGTTTTAATGAAATGTCAATAGAGACAATTCAACATATATATAATTCAGATTGAATTATTGTTAAGGCTGAATAGTTAAAATAGTTCCTCTCAATTTTAATGCAAAATATGTAGGTAACAAATGTGATTTAAATAAGTTAAATTAAAGAGAAAGAAACATGCTTTCAAAAGATACCAAGTTTATTATAACAGGGTAATGGATCACAAGATATTGTCAGTACAAGGCAAGGGCATACCTGCAAGAAAACTAATTTATTTTTATTACAAAAGACTCTAAAAAGGACAATAATACAATTACAAAGAGATGATGGACTAAAAAGTAATTAATATTAAGTGCGGAGGAGGGGCTTATCTACAATATGAAGAATTTTGTGGGGCATGCCTGCAAAATTCCCAAACTCACGTGCCTCATGCACGCGCAAATTTGGACCAAAATGTAAATATTAAGACTAGTGATGTCCTTTATAAAAAGAGTCGTCGGTCATTGATAACACAGATTTTGTGAGGGTCTAAAGTAATCCACACAAGGAGGGATCACAATGTCGCTAAGGCAACCACTCACGAAACCCGGGTCAATCAACAATTAACCCACAACAGAGATCAAACAATGAAAAGTAGTGCGAAGTTAAAATTTATTATAACTTTACAATGTATGTGTATATTGTGCAAGCATGTAGAGGTCGAACACAGGGAACAAGCATGATAGATCGAGCAAAATCAATGATCAGGAATGAATGTGATTAATTTGTCTATAAATGCTAATTTTTTGTGAGCTTATGATTTTATATAAATTTTTTATTTTATTTTATTTTTGTTTTCTGATTTTGTATTTTCTTTTTATATTTTTATATTTTTTTGAATTATAAAACAAAGTACAAATACAATAAAAGAAAAGAGAGATAATGTATTTATAAAATAGGTAAAAATAAGCAAAATTCAGGAAATAAAATATTTTTGGGCTTTTTATATTTTTATAATGTTTTTATGATTTTTCTATATTTTTCCAATTTTTTTGGTATTTTTAAAGTAAAAAATACTTAAAACATGGAATAAAATAAATGCCTAGGATTAAAAAGGAGATGAAAAATATCATATAGGAACAAAAATTCTCCAAATTAATTTTACAATAAAGAGAATAAAATAAAGAAAATTATGTAATAGAAACTATATTTTCGAGATTTTTTCTGGATTTTTAATATTTTTATAGAGATTTCTGGGTGTTTGTAATTTTTACAAGTTTTCTTTTATATTTTTTCGTGATTTTTGGTTTGAAGGTTAAAGACACTAAATTACACAAAATATAAAATTTTTTGGAATTTTTTAAAAATGTTTTATAATTTTTATGTGTTTTTTAATGCAAATAGGGATGAAGAATGCGTGTTTTTGAGTTTTTATTAATAATAAAATGCAACAAAAATGAAAATTAAAAATATGGCGTGGAAGCACAATGCAACAGGAAGCTAGGGTAATTTTTTGGGATTTTAGGGTTTTATATATGCATAAAATAAATGCTAGCAAAAAGAAATTATACTACTAGCAGGGGTATTTTCGTAATTATCCCAAAATTCGAGGGACAAAGTGAAATTTTTCCAGAAATTATATAACTAAATAAACATATTTCTGGATGAATTTTAAATCACCAAAAACCCAGGCATATCGCTGCAAAATACCCACATGCGCACGTGACAATCACACGCCTAGTAGGGAGCTTTCTATAATTTTCAAGAACCTGAGGGGCTAAAATACAAATTCTCTAAAAAGTTATAACTATATTAAAATGTTTTGGGACTAAAACAAAATATGCGAAACCATAGGGGGTCCTTCGCAAAATGGCCACGTACCTCACGTGCGCGAGTCACGTGAGGTGACGTGGCCAAGGACCTCTTCGCAATAATACCAAGTTCGAGGGGTTTTTTTGTAAATATTACAGAAATTATAAAATCAAATGAAAGGTTTAATATATTAATTAATACATACAGAAAAGGCCAGGGGGAAGTTGCAAAATACCCACGGCTTGGGATCCGACGACGGATGCTCTCTCCCTTGCCACATGTCGAAGATCCAACTGTCGATGACGATTCGACTTTGACGGCCCGGATTAGATGATCCTCGAGGATCCGATGGCTGGCAGCGGGGTTGATCGTACGGCTGAGATACTATCTGGGGCGAGCCATCAATCCAACGATGGAAAGAAGGGGAGCAAGAACAGGGAAGAACTCCAACAAGCCGTAGTTCCTCTGCCTCGATCCTCCTCCTCCGTGAGCGTCTGAAGCTCCAAAAAGGCCTCGCCAACTCCTGCAGGCTTCCCCTATGTGCTGGCGGTGTTAGATCGCTCCTGCGATGGCCGAAGTTCTCCCAGGCGGCTGGCGGAGCACAAGGCTCCCAGTTGCCTCCGACTGGTCTTTAAAATAGCCCCAGGTGCTCGTTCTGCACCTAAGACCTGCGCAAAAATGGTTAAACCATCGAGGGCAAAATGCCTCAACGGTTGGCGGAGCGATCGGTGGTGGGCGAGTTGAAATGGAGTCTCGCCGGAGCTAGCTCCAGCGAAGGGGTAAATTAGGTGAACGAATGGATGAAACACGAAAGGCAGGATGGGGTTTTGATCCTACGACTACGACGAATAAAGAAATGCAATAAAAATAGAGAAAAAGGGGACCTCGAAGGTGGGAATCACATGAGATAGACCTCGACGGCGAAGCTCGCCGGAGGTGGGTGGAACGACTCCAAGACCTCCTCCTCGATCAACTTGAAGGCCAGAAGAAGGAGTTGTCACCTCCTTCTTGCTTTTGAGCACAATAGGAGGAGATGAAATTTGTCAAAGAGTGTTCAAAAATCGAATGGAAGGTGATAGGGTATTTTGTACAATGAGGTGACGGGCACCAAAGGTCGAGGATTATGGAGCACGCCAGCGATCCACTCCCTAAGGAGGGATCTCGGCATGAAAGAGCATTTGTCGAGGAGCAAAAGTCGTGATGAAATTGTCACGATATAGTGAAAGATTTGACCTTTAAAAATCCGCGAAAACAGACAAAAAACAAGATTCTGACACATACAGGGGGGGCTCAGACAGTTGACCCGCGGTCAACTATCCGACCCACCTGGTAGGTCCACGTGGACCAACCAGGAAAATCCTCCTGAAAAAGATTTTAAAAATAATTTAATAATAATAATCGATTTTTTTAATTTTAAGTTATTAAATAAAAAATGTTTATTATTTTCTAAATTACATTATTATGATTTTTATTTATTTTTTAGAGTTTTAAAAATACAAGTTACCTTTTATGGCCTATGTAAGTATATTTATCTATATATTTTAATGTTTTATTTTTATTTTGTATTTTAATTTTATTTATTTTGTTTATTATTTTATATATTTATAACTTATTTTTATATACTTAAATATATTTTTATTTTATTTTTCTGATGTGTTTTATATAATTAAATAAATAGAAGTATGAATTACATAGGTATATTTACAGGTATTATACCTATGTATTGTATACAAGTATTTTATTTTTATATTTTAATGATGTCTTATTCCTGTTTTAATATACATGCAAATTATAAATAAAATTTACAAAATTATAAAAAAAATTATTAAAATAATGAATATAATAAATATTTTAATAGGTACAAGTAAACAATAGGGGTCCAAAACTCAACTTTCAAACCGTAGCTCTGGAAAATACGAAACCACCTTCATTAAATAGCTTATTGAAAATTATATACAATTAAAGGTTATTTTGACATATTTCAAGTTTTTATTTGAGAGATACATGTATGGGAAGTTAGGATTCTGGAATCTTATTCAGATCATAACTTTTTATCTGTACATTGTTTTTGTGTGAAATCAAGTTTGTATTTTGTTATATTTAATTATCTACAACTTTCATGTACAAAGTTTCTTTATTTTAGGTATAAAAAGTGAAACTAAAAATAAGTCCCAAAATGAATAAAGAATGAATTAAATAAAAGGGAATTTTTATTGCTTTCTGGCCCTTATCTCACCCTACTTTATTCCTTGTCGACCTAGTCATCGAGATGCCTAGGTCTCTGGGTTTCGGGTCATAAAATATTTGCAATATTTTATTCTTTTTCTTTTCTTTTCTTTTTTCTAAAGTTTTGGCTTTAAAACCGTATTTTATACAATATCTACATATTTGCATGAATGCTAAAATGCATGAATTAGGAGTATTTACATGCATTTACTAGGGTTTTTGAGGCCAAAATGATAGTATAAAGATAATGAAATGGAGGTTCATCATCCCCCTATACTTGCCTTTGCTAGTCCCTAGCAAATACTTATGTAATAAGTGCAGAAAAAGAAAGACAAAGAAAAGAAAAAGAAGAAGAAAATTGGAGTAAGCTTAATTATCAAACTTGTCTTCACAAATTCAAAGTTTGGAGCTTAAGTCGGACCATAGGAATTTTAGTGCAGGTGGAATGTTAATGGGAGTCGGATTTGAAATCAAACAGCCTTCGAGAATCCCAAAACTTTGCTCAAGTCTTCTCAATAGCCAGGTAAGAAATATTTCAACTCGTACGCAAACCCTTACGACTATGAATCTGACTCGTACAATGTAAGTGATGGTGGATTTCCCCAACTGGCATGACAAAGAGACTGACTTCTCCAGCATGACTCCCCAATGATTCTCCAATCCAATAACTCCTTTCTCGAGGAGCGGGGTGTTCCCTTCTAAATTCAAGTAACAACTAGCTCAAGAGGAGGGGTAAAGAGAAGAATGGACGGTAGCCAGTGTAGCTACCTATCCTAGGATGCAAGACCAGTGTAGCCAAGTCATTCAGCTGCAGGCACACAAGATTTGACTTTGATGCTCAAGCTTTCTTATTGGCTATACAACATATATACACTCTGGCAAACATTTTGTTTTTATACAGGCATGTCCACTTTTTTGTAGTTTTTTTGAAATACTATTTATATCAGCATTTACATAGGGAGTTTTTTCTCTTGAGCCAGTAGACTATCCCTCTTTTGAAGCTTTATTGCAACCCACACTCTCCTCTCTTTAGAATTCTTCATCACTAAACGGGTTGGGGTACACTTCCCTCTCTAGAGGAGGACAAGTGTTTCCACTTGTGCCTCATCACTCCAACTAAGTTGAGCTATGTGAAAGGTGCAGGTGTCCAAGTTAGGTCATTATCAACAAGAGTCGTGCGTGTGCTCTGAAATACTCTACTTAGGTAGTCAAGAATCCATTGAACAAAGTCTCGTGATCCTCAAAGAATTAAGTCAACTAGACCTGAAGTACCTCAATTCCAGCTCCTCTAAGGTTCCTGTTATTAGGCAGATTTAAAGGTCCAACCAAGCTCCAATCTTCGGATTTTACTAAGACTTGTTCAACTATCAAATTCAATCCGAAAAATACTAATGCTATGCAAATGCTATGCAGAATACATAAAATATTTTTGTGATGCATTTTTCAAAATTTTGAACTTTTATGGATTTTTGAAAAGATGATGCATATGCATTTTTTTGTATTTTTCAAAAGGATTTTTCAAATGTCTTTGGTATTTTAATTTTGCAAATGTTTTTGGGATTTTTTGAAAATAAAGATTTTGGATAAAAATTAGATACAAAATATTTACACGGGGATGCATCTTATATTTACAAGAAGTGGATTTTAAGAATTTACAAGGGTAAGTGGTCAATTTTATAAGTAGATATATAGAATGAATTTTGGTATGATGTATATATTCCTCAAACTTATTAGAAAAGGTTTTTCAAACAATTTTTGAAAATTATAGTCCAAAATAATTTTTATAAATATTTTTACAAACATGTACACATATTTGAAAATCATTTTGCAAAGGTTTTTCAAACAGTATATATAGATTTCCAAAATATTTTTGCACTCATTTTAAAACCATTTGCACATAGTTTTTCAAACATTTTATTTCACACAAAAAATAAAATTTTTCAAAACAAAATATTTTACAAAGGTTGAAAATATTGAACAAAATGTTTTCCAAATAGTTTTCAAAATATTTTTCAAATGGGTTTTCAAACTATTTTTCAAACATTTTGCAAAAAACATTCTCTCATGATTTATTAATCAGTAAATACAAAACAAATTTAAGGAATAATAACATATTTTTATTTAGTGATTTTAATGAATTTTAATAGTATAATTAGCCATAATTATTAACAAAAATACGAAAGTACGAGTTACATCTTAAAGTATATTCGTAGTATATACGACCCCCCTATACTTAGCTTGAGCTATGACCTCATAGATCAAAGAGAAAAAGAGAAGACATAACTCGTACTGAGTATAGAAAAGTCTAAAAAATAAAGAAGGAACGAATGAATGAATGAATTAATGAATAAACTAATGTGAAGTCGACTGTCGCCCCTATACGTAGGATCAAATAATCCTAAGTATAACAGACTGTATACAAGGCAGGGAGGGTCGAGGGGGGGAATGAACATATCGAGGGTGCATGCCCCCTATACTTAGGACAAAGTACGTTCTAAGTATAGAAGACTAACAAAAAGGGTAACACATATCGGAAGAATAGAGAAGAAGATATAGAAAAAGAAGAAAATAAGAAAATAAGAAAAGAGAATAAACAGATCACAGATCAGTCCATCTCCCCCTATACATAAGGTAAAATACCCTGAGTATAGACAAGAAGAAGACACAGAAGAGGATATCATAGAATAGAACAACTCAGTGTGTGCACCCCCCTATACTTAGGACAAGGTGTATCCTAAGTATAGCAAAATCATAAGATGACGACGGGGTGGCAAACATAAAGAATGATATGGACATATGGATCTATACAGTGCGAGATGGAAGTGATAACCATATATGAGATGCAGGTGATGTGAGTCAAAGAGCACATCTCAAACGAGATGAATAGGGGCAACATCAATTGTCGACGGATCATGATCTAGATATAATTTAGGCGTTGACCGTTAACTCGAAAGGTAGAGGAAGATGACAACTCGGATATACAATACTGCCATTGTCATGTACCTTTCTGACTACATAAGGACCCTTCCATTTACTCTATAATTTCCCTGGAAATAATTTCAGCCTAGAATCAAATAACCATACACGTTGGTCGGGCTCAAAGTGTGTATGGCTAATATGAGAATCATGCCATATCTTCACTTTTTCCTTGTACTGTAGGCTACTCGAAAAGGTTGTATCTCTCAATTCCTCCGGGGCCGCCAACTCTTCTTTCCTCTATTCTCCTATACTCTCGGGATCCAATAATAACTTTGTAACCGTCCATAGTGTCTTGTGCTTGATTTCGACTGGCAAGTGGCACGACTTGCCATAGACGAGACGAAAGGGAGATGTCCCTAACAGTGTCTTGAAGGAAGTCCGATAGGACTATAAGACCAAGTCCAAAAGTTGTGACCAATCCTTTCGGTCTAGGCGAACTAGCTTCTGTAAAATAGTCTTGATCTCCTTGTTCGATTCATCAACAAGACGATTGTTCTGAGGGTGATATGTAGTGGCAACACGATGGTCAATGTTGAACTCATCCGCAAGGGCCCTTACCTTGTCGTTGATAAAGTGAGTCCCCCGTCTGAAATCAGAACTCCAGGTACCCCATAATGTGAAATTATATTTTTCCTCAAAAATCGACACACAGTCTTAGCATCTGTGGTTCGGGTGGGGATGGCTTTGACTAAACGACTCACATAATCCACATCAAGCAGAATGTACTCAAATCCCTGACTCTTAGGAAATGGTCCCATTAAATCAATACCCCATGCATCAAAAACCTCAAAAAGTGAATGGGCTACATAGGCATCATATCTCTCTATCCGCAAGTACCCATCTTATGACACTTAGTACACCTCTTCACGAATTCGTCGGAATCCTTGAAGAGAGTAGGCCACCAAAGGCAGGATTGGAGCAGCTTATGCGTTGTCTGTCTCCCAGAATGATGTCCTCCTGCCTCAATCTTGTGGCAGTAGGTGAGGACGCTATGCTGCTGTTCTTGAGGAATACACCTCCTCCAGATACTATCCCCTCCTTCATGATAAAGGATGGGATCCTCCCAATGATATGACTTGGACTTTGCAAGGAAGGTCTTAAGTCGCTGCTTGGGCCAACCTTGTGGAACCGTCTTGGTCACAAGATAGTTCACAATGCCGGTATAACATGAAAGCGAGGCGATAGCAAGGATCGCCTCATGTGGGAATGTCTTAGTAATAGGTGCAATGGGCTCAGATTCCTCAAGGTTCTCTAATCAGGAGTGGTGATCCGCCACCACATTCTTAACTCCAGGTTTATCCTTAATCTCGAAATCAAACTCCAGGAGCAGAAGGATCCATCTGGTAAGCCGAGCTTTGGCATCCTTCTTTGCCATGAGGTATCGGAAGGCGGTGTGGTCTGTAAAGATATCACCTTTGATGCCATAATATATGATATGTATTTGTCCAAAGCAAAGACTACAACTAGCATCTCCTTCTCAGTCACAGTGTAATTCCGCTGAGCGGCGTCCAAAGTCCGGCTAGCGTAGTGTATGGCATACGACAATCCATCCCTTTTTGTCCAAGCACAACCCCTACGGCAAAATCAGAAGCATCCGTCATGATCTCAAATGAGAGATACGAGTTAGGTGGCTGAAGGACAGGAGCATCAACAACTAGATTCTTGAGAGTCTCGAATGACGCAAGACACTTATCATCTACAATGAACTCGGTGTCTTTTGTTAGCAAATCATTAAGCGGTCGGGCAATACAACTGAAGTCCTGAATCAACCGTCGGTAGAAACCGACATGCCCCAGAAAAGACCACAATTGTCGCAGATTGGATAGTGGATTGAGCTTTCTAATGATATGCACCTTGGTCGGATCAACCTCCATGCCCCTGTTGGAGATGATATGCCCAAGGACTGTCCCTTGAGTCACCATGAAGTGACTCTTCTCCCAATATAAGTCAAGATTGACCTCAATGCAATGCTGAAGTACACGATCTAGGCAGTCAAGACAAGCATCAAACCCATCGCCATAGACCGAGAAAGCATCCATGAAAACCTCAAAACAGTCACCCACCATATTCGAGAAGATGGACAACATGCACCTTTGGAATGTCGCCGGGGCATTACACAAACCAAAAGTCATCCGTCTAAAAGCAATGTCCCAAATGGACATGGGAAAGTTGTTTTGTCCTGATCTTCGGGAGCAATGGCCACTTGGTTATAGTCGGAGTACCCGTCAAGAAAGCAGTAATGACTCTTCTCAGCAAGGGGACCTCAAAGGTGGGAATCACCTGAGATAGACCTCGATGGCAAAGCTTGCCGGAGGTGGGTGGAATGACTCCAAGACCTCCTCCTCGATCAACCTGAAGGCCAGGAGAAGGAGCTGTCACCTCCTTCTTGCTTTTGAGCACAATAGGAGGAGAAGAAATTGGTCAAAGAGTGTTCAAAAATCGAATGGAAGGTGACGGGGTATTTTGTACAATGAGGTGACGGGTTCCAAAGGTCGAGGATTCTGGAGCACGCCAACGATCCACTCGCCAAGGAGCGATCTCGGCGTGAAAGAGCATTAGTCGAGGAGCAAAAGTCGTGAAGAAATTGTCACGAAATAGTGAAAGATTTGACCTTGAAAAATCCGTGAAAATGGATAAAAAACAAGGTTCTGACACATATTGGGGGAGGGTCACACAGTTGACCCACGGTCAACTGTCTGACCCACCTGGTTGGTCCACGTTGGCCAACCAGAAAAATCCTGCTGAAAAAGATTTCAAAAATCATTTAAAAATAATAATTGATTTTATTAATTTTAAATTATTAAATAAAAAATGTTTATTATTTTCTAAATTATTTTATTATGATTTTATTTATTTTTTAGAGTTTGAAATATACAAGTTACCTTTTATGGCCTATGTAGATATATTTATCTATATATTTTAATGTTTTATTTTTATTTTGTATATTTAATCTTATTTATTTTGTTTCTTATTTTATATATTTATAACTTATTTTTATATACTTAAATATATTTTTATTTTATTTTTCTGATGTGTTTTATATACTTAAATAAATAGATGTATGAATTATATAGTTATATTTATTGGTATTATACCTATGTATTGTATACAAGTATTTTATTTTTATTTTTTAATGATGTTTTATTCATGTTTTAATATACACATGAATTATAAATTTTATTTACAAAATTATAAAAATATAAAATTATGAAATAATGAATAATGAATAATAAATATTTTAATCGGTACGAGTATACAATAGGGCTCCAAAACTCAACTTTCAAACCCTAGCTCCAAAAATACGAAACCACCTTCATTAAATATCTTATTTAAAATTATATACAATTAAAGGTGATTTTGATATATTTCGAGTTTTTATTTGAGAGATATGGGTCTGGGAAGTTAGGATTCTAGAATTTTATTCAAATCATAACTTTTTATCTGTACATTATTTTTGTGTGAAATCAATTTTGTATTTTTCTATATTTAATTATCTACAACTTTCATGTACAAATATTCTTTATTTGAGATATAAAAAGTGGAACTAAAAATAAGTCCCAAAATGAATAAGGAATGATTTAAATAAAAGGGAATTTTTATTGGTTTCTAGACTTATCTCCCCTACTTTATTCCTTGTGGACCTAGTCATCGAGATGCCTAGGTCTTGGGGTTTTGGGTCATAAAATATTTGCAATATTTTATTCTTTTTCTTTTATTTTCTTTATTGTATAGTTTTGGCTTTAAAAACCGTATTTTATACAATATTTAAACATACATGCATGAATGCTAAAATGCAGGATTTAGGAATATTCACATGCATTTACTAGGGTTTTTGTGGCCAAAATGATATAATAAAGATGATAAAATGGAGGATCATCAGTCATGTATAGGGGCATGTTATAGATTAAACTTCGAATGATAGTGGCTCAGGACATGTGGTGTGCTGTTGTACTTCAAGGTTGGCTCGGGTGATCCAAACCTCAAGTGTGAACAACTGCTATGGACATAGGATCAGGGTATACGTGGCATGTTCTAAACCCTAGGATCTTGCCCAAATCAGGCTAATCCAAGGGTATCTACTACTTTGCATGCCTTCTTCCTCCTACGCGTGCGACAAAGAAGCCTACGCTCCGGCCAGGTACTCCTACTCCTCCATGCCTTCTCATGATGCATGGAGATCACTGAAACATTGTAATGGTCACGAGAATATATTGAATGCTCGTGGATAGTATGGGGATACTTGTTTGTGGTGTCCGATAAAGCTTCGACAGATACAATGATATGAAAGTTCACTACTATGAACATCCCATCATTGAAGTCCTCCAAGATTTAAACCCAAAGCCAAAGCCCTAGTGTATCTATTGGGATAGGCATGAGGTGAAATTGAGGATCGTAGGTAATGGGTGATTAATCCTCAGATGCTTCTTACAAGTAGATGAGTCGAAATGGGAACACAAGCGAAGAATCAAAGAGATCACACTAGATTTAATGTGTGAATCACAAATGAATGGTCATGGTGTACGTGTTCTAGGATGAAGGATTGAGTGGATAGGTTCGAGTGAATAAAAGGGCAAAAACATAAGGGTATTGATATTTAAGAATTTACCTTGAGATGAACGAAGAGTAAACGATATTAATCTTGGCCTCATGAAGCTTCAAGAGCTTCTTGGATCATCACTTAACAAGGTGGCGGGCCTTGAAGCTCAAGAAACGTTTGGAAAACTGCTGCAACACGAGACAAAACTCAGTGGTTATCATCGACGTCGAGCTCCTTCTTCGCTCATCCTCACTGCCTCTCTCTATAACAGAAAGTGAGATGGTGGATGGGAGTTTACGAACAAACTAGTAGATATCGATTACTGAGGTGGAGGAAAGGATTTTGAGAAGGTGGAAGTTGAGAACAGGAGATTGTCGCCCAATGGTTTCAACCACCTGCCCTTAGTGAAGGTAGTTGGGATGAGGGAAGTTATGGTACATGCGAGGATAAGGGAAGTTAGGGGAGTAGAGTGTCACTGAGAGTTAGTTGGAAGGTTGGCTGAGATGGCATGGAAAAAACAATTAAGTTAGTGTAAATTGAAGAGATGCAACAAACTTGGGCACGTGCGAGTGGCTCAAATGGCTTGATCAAAATGAAGCGGCTGACAGTATGAATGAAGGAGATTGAAAAACGATCGTTTGATCAAAGATGATTAGACCGTCAAGATCGTGTGTAGGCTGGAGTAAAGAGGCGAGCCATGTTGTGGAAAAGAATTGGGCCACACGGCCTAATCAAATAATCGGAAAATCAATAACTAAACAACAATTAATAAGAAGAATAATTAAGAAGAATTATGAACATTAAGTTGTAGACATCAATGAGATCTACAACTTTCATGTAGAACTCAAAGAGAAATACTTTCAATTGTACATAGATAATAATTTAGAAGTATTTTAAAACAAATATAAAATCCTTTTATTTTATTTTTCTTGTAATTTTGGATTTTTATTTTATATTTTATGTTAAACTATATATGTAGAATAATATTCTGTTTTAATTTTATATATAATAATAAATAAATACCTAAAATAATAGAAAAACATTATGTTATGTGATATAGTCTAATTAGGGCTAGTTATTTCCAACAAATAAGGGTTAATTAATGTTAAATGACAATGAATCTTGTTCAATTGCTTAAGCAAGAGAGACAATAGATGTATTTTATGTTAATAAATCTTGAATTTATCACCCTTATACTTAAGCTAAACTCGTCCTCGAGTTAATTAATGAAGAATTAATTAAAAAGTTAGTGATTTTGGTGAATTCCCTTTACATGCACATATGAGTACACAAGGATTGATTGACCAAGAAGACTTGGTTTTAGAAATACTAAGACTCTAAGTTCAACCATGTCTTAATCAAGAGGAATTCAACTTCTCTAACTATTAGACTCTCAATATATACATAAATATAAGAAGTATGGCTTAATATGATGACTGCATTCATAAGAGTAGAGTCTAGGTGTCACACAAAGTTCCAATACCATAGACTCTCCTAACGACCATACCCTCAACAATAGGGAATTATTCTAGTCTTGCTTTAATCAGTATTCTCTTTAGTTTGTTAGACTTAAAAGGTTAGATGGACGACCAGATGATGGAAGGAAACATGATTATATCATTCTTTTCTCTTACTCTCAAGGGAACAAGTTTTCTCTCAGTTCCAATACTCAACCCAATGTGTATTTTTTAATGTCCATCAGTCCGTATGTCAAAAGAGATTGAGTCATTTGTACTTGTTTTCTTTGAAGTACACCAGAGTGCGTCTTAATAAAGTATCTAACATACTTTAACCAATACATGCAGCGCTAACAATGGAGAGACGTTTTTGAGGTACTAGCCCAACTTATAAAAGCCTAATGATTTGGTCCCAATGTACACTTAAAGTTTGGGAGCGCTCGCCTTATTTATAATCTCAAATGATGTAACTTGGTATTTCTTTGAGCTTTTCTTTTTCATAATCATTTTATCACTTTTTTGGCTAGCTCCACTAATTTTACCGAGGATTGGTACACACTGATCAAGAATCTAATTAAATGTCATCCCACCTTGACACTTAGGTTTTGATCAAGAGATTAGTATGAGAACCAAGTCACGTACTTGCTAAAATTCTGACACTCTATTTCATGAAGCCTTCCTTAATATTATCACATTATCGAGTATAATAAGATCATGTTCAAAGTTGAATCTCAAATCCCAGTCCCTTAAGTAAAACCTCAACTCATCTCAATTATGAATGCAACCGTACAAGTGAGTGATGGTCATATTCTTTAAGGAAGAAAATATGTGTATGAATATAGCACACTAATCTTTCTAATTATGGAAGTGTGAATTATTAACTCTAAGACCACAATGATTAAATCATGTTAACTTTAGGTCTCTTGACCTCATAAAGCAAGTGTTAATGAACATCTCAAGCCTTGAGTGAAAATTAAAAGTGTCAGGGAAAACACCAATTAAAAAATTAACAAGTTAATAAGTCAGAGATGATTTCAAGAATTTTTATGAACAACAACATGTACCCTTAATACAAAACACAATAGAGTGTATCAAGACTATAAACACAAGGACACCCAAACACAACTCAACTTCAGTTTCGCAATATCAAAAATCTGACTTGAATCTTAGGGGTTTTAAATCACACGTTGCTTTATGTTCACCTGCTTTTTCCTTAACGAGTAAACCTCATAATCTAAATAAGAAAGATCTTCATCGACGTGGATAATGGCATGTCTAAAATGATGCCATTCTTCCTCAAATGTAATTATCGATATCAACACGAGAAGACTCAAAATTGTCAAAAATAGTGTGAAGACGTATCCAACCCTTGGCTCCTGCAACCGTCCTATGGGTTTTCCTTAAGAGAGAAAAAATTGAAACAAGATGATAGCCTGACTTTCAAATAAGATGATAATCAGCTAGCAGAATATCCTCAAGAAAAGGTATAGTTTCCTCCATATCTAACTCCTCTAGCAAAATATTATCTTCCTCAAGCAACATCACTCTTTTTAAGGAACTCCTTATTGACTTGAACTTCTAAAATATAGAGGTTATATCTAGACTCTCTTCCATGCAAGACTCTACAAAAGACCTAAGACTAGACAACTTTATATACACTAAAAACCTAACAGTTCAGTGAATCATCACACCCTCTTAGAATTCAAGAAACACGGTAGAAACTAAAGAGACACATGGGTTAACTTTAACTACAAGATAATTCCAATTACATCGTTAAAGTTTGAAAACAATTTTCAAAACATATTTACAAACCATGTCACATAAATATAGGTTTTCTAAACATTTTACAAAGATTTTCAAAACAAGTTAAGCTGTATATTCACAAAACTATGTAAAATACTTTGAAACCTGCAATTAGGTATATAAAAGTTTTCAAATACTTTTCAAAACACTTTGTACAAATATCAGTTCAAAAAAATACGATACCCTTAGCCCTAAAAGTTTGAAAAAATTAAAAAACCATGAGATATGGCTAAAGTATATATGTAATATATACACACACCCCCATATATTTAGCTTTTGCTATGTCCTCATAGCATAAAGTGATATGAATCCATTGCTCATGCTAAATATAAAAAAATGTACCAATACAGAATCAAAATGTACGGTGTATGGAAAGTGAAAAGAATAAGTCAATAAACAATAGAATGGAATGTCCCCCTTATAATTAGGATGAAAAAGGCCCAAGTATAATGAAGAAAGAAAAAATAAAGGAGAGACCAAAAGAAAACAATGTGAAGAATAATCAATAAAGTGTCCACACTATACTAAGGATAAAAATAACATCAGTTAGAAGTAAGATTCTACAAATAGGGGAAATTAAACCCTAAACGAATATAGTTAGAAAGGATCAAAATTTGTATGATGTTGAATCTGATTGATGTGAATCTTCAAGCTGAAACTCATGCTGTATCTGAAATGTATGTAGAGGACTCTATCAGCATGGAGTCGATAACCTCAATTGGTGTCAAACTTTCTATGGATTTGATAAA
Organism: Ottelia alismoides; assembly: GCA_037367405.1. Classification (NCBI taxonomy): domain Eukaryota; kingdom Viridiplantae; phylum Streptophyta; class Magnoliopsida; order Alismatales; family Hydrocharitaceae; genus Ottelia; species Ottelia alismoides. The sequence goes on along the minus strand of JAZKJV010001004.1, from coordinate 103,425 downwards.
TCCCACATTTATCATCACTAATTATAAATATTATCTATCTTGCTCACATAATTCAACAAAAATTCATTGAGAATTAACATTAGTTACTAAATTATGTATTGTGTATAATAGACACTAATTAATATATATTATATAACCCTATTATTGTGCTATATTTTATGCATTTATTTTTATATTATAAAACCAAACATAAATTAGAATAATTTTGTTGATAAATAATTAACATAAATTAAATTAAAACTCATGAAATAACAAAAGAAAAAAAGAAATATGTTTTATATTGTTTTATTATGTATTTCATTTTTATCTATGTAAAGATGACCTCAGATCTAACTTTAATTTTTTTAGTTTTTGCTAATTCATTTTCCTTTATTTCTTTTCGATTTATTACACATTTATTTATTTTCTCCATTCTTATTGGGCCACGGGGAGACTTCACTGCCGCCCACGTGGTCGAGCCCTATTGCCTGATCTACCCATAATCAGAACCATTGGATCTTGATCCAAGGGACCATATCACGTCCTCAACCTCCACCCACATTCTTCAAAAGACGCAACTCTTCACTTGCATACAACTTCTCCCTTTTCTCTCAACCAACTCCAGTAACGTACGCTCCAACCGCCACCTCCATTCTCTTCGTCATTCCTCCCCTTATTATGCCAAATCCCGAACTCCTTATCTTTCTCTCTCATCTCCCCGTGGGTGGTGGTTGAAACTATCTTCCTTGATCGACAACCTCCAAACCACTCCCTTCTAAAATCCTCGCCTCTGACCATCACCAACCATACCAGCCACTTGCAAATATCGTGAAGACGGAGGCTACCCACCGGTGAGATCCTCAGCTTCAGCAACCGTGTTCAGCCATCTCCTTGGTTGATTGAGCTTCTTCATACAGACGAAGATGTCAAGAAAAGAACGGAACATCGCCGCTCCATTTCAAGCACTACAAAATTCTTCAAATTATCCATTCAATCTTCATCTTCCAAGTAAGCAAATCGGTCAATAATCACTTCCTTCATTATTTTCCTATTTATCTTGAATTATATGCTTGTTAAAATCCCTATCTGATAGCCTGGAGTTCATCAACTATTATACATCATTCACGCATTATTTACCTCATGTTGATATGTTTCTCCATGCGTGTAGTCACTTCGACCCTTTCTAGGCTTACCTCTAGGCTAGAACCCATTAGTGTTAGATTCCTTCTCCCCCCTTGAACCCTCCATTCCACTCCACAAGTTCTTAAAGCATTCATTTTGGGCTTTGGTTTCTTCTTGTAATAACAATGCAGGTTAGTAGAGCTTCAATGATCAGAGATTGAAGCAGAGCTCTGTTCTCCCCGTTTCTTCTCTAACAGAGCTTCTTCGATAGTTCATTGCACGATTCTACTCTTCTTCCTCTGCTCATCTTCGATTTCATGGAGCCTTTAGGAAGGTCATCAGACCTTAAGAGGTGATAGAGGAGCAAAGAGGAACACAACCAGAGTGTCGTCAAGTGTTGAGGAGAGGAAGAAAACCTGACGAGCACTAGCCGTAGATATCCCCGAGTTGGGTGAGATCCGACGGTCTAGATTGGTCCACATCACCTGCCCGAGGCAACGCTTCATCCCTCTTGCTCGTGTGTCGAGCATGTATCCGAGACTCTGCAAAGCACCAGAGGCATCCATGTGGGTCGAGCCTTCATCACCGAGCCTAGATAGGTCACGCGTTTTGCGCACGTGATCGAGAAATTTGCAGCGGCCATCCTCTAGCTGTTATTATTCGCAGATAAGTCCTCTCACTTTATGTAAATTGCATATTAGACCCTACTAGTTATTTTATTTGCATTTCAATCAAATTTTGTCATGTTTTGTTATAAAAACTTATTATTTTTATTGCAAAATTCCCCTGCATTAAATATCGAATAACTTTTAATATATATATGTCCAAATGAAGTGATTTTGGTCTCGTTTGAAAGCTAATTCAATGTTCTATATCTTGGTTTGCTTTATTGTTTATTTTGATTTGAAAATCACGTTTCAATTATTCTTTCTTTGAAAGTGCTTAGTTTGAACTATGCTTAAGAAAATGCACTTTTTGTGATAAATTAAACATGTTATGCATGCTAAATCTTAGTTACTCGTTGTTGGTTACTTATTATTAATATCTTCAAGTCATAAAGTGATTAGTTGCTTGCTAAACAATTAGGCATTTTAGTAAATTTAAAGATTAGGTCATTACTGAATGCTTTTAGGACTTAGTCTTTCATTTGCTTCGTGAGTACTATAATTATAATTAAATAGATTCCGAGTATTTTTGTGATTATCCAAAATTAACTATCGTTTGTCTAATCATATTGTGTTTGTTTTAATTTCACTATTTGTGCATTATTGGATTCATCTAATTTAAGTGCATAAAAATGTGTTAAAAATTTGTCTTATTATGATTTGTGCATCCTCTAAAAATAATCATACAATAAATTGTTACCTTAAATATTTGACTCTTAAAAATTATTCACCAAATTTTCCGCATCTCTATGTTCAACCCTAGACTTCCCATGTTATAAATACAAGACCGATCCGCCTTAGAAAGATATTTTATTCGGTTATGCATGATCCACTAACTGTCAGTGCTACAATGGATAAAATTTAATATATGCATTCAGAGATGCATCACGATTCCATGAAGTGTTTCAACAACTACACGTTGACAAAGAAGGAAGGTGCACTATCTGAAAGACCTACAATCTCTACATTGCCATTTCCATGTTCTTCCTTAACTATTTAAGAACCCATCCATTTAGATTTCAACTTCTTGTGGAGAGTCTGTAATTTTTCATTAAATAACCATACCTTTTGTCTTGTGATAAAGTTCTTGCATCTAATACATGAATCACACAATTTCTTAACTTTGTCCTTATAAATCAAGTTGTTGTCATATGCTCTATTACGAATTTCCTCTAGATCATTATGGTTTAAGTCTTTACAAAGCTTACTCGGGTGACAACTCCAATTGATTTTCTTCATTACCCACTCATATTTGTGAAATAAATCTACACACAAATAGCATTGCTTTCCATAGATCATCCTAAAAGGTGAGTACCAAGAGGCATCTTATACACTATCCTATAGGCCCACAGTACTTGATAAAACAACTGAGACTGTTTTTTCTTATTAGGATGAACTAACTTCTTAAGAATGCTCTTCACCTACATATTTGAAACCTTTGCCATGTCATTTTAATATGGGTAGTAAGGACTAGAAACTCTATGCTCAAACATGTAATCCATAGATAAAGATCTCATCTGTGTATTCACAAAGTGCCTAACTCCATCAGAAATTATAACCTTTGGAATCCAAAACCTTGAAATGATACGATCCTCAATGAACTTACAGTAGTCCTACTGTTTGCAACTCAGTTTTGGATAGACTCCACCTATCACGACAAATAATCCACCGCTAATAAGATGTACTTGAATCCTTGGCTATTAAGAATCATCACTGAAAATCATTGATTGCATGGGAATCTCATCTCTATAACCATTAGTCCCTCCCATCCTTTGACATATAGGGCATGAATGTACAAAATCAGTGGCATCTCTAAACAAGGTCGACTAAAATAGTCCTCATTGATGTACCTTGTGAGCAGTTCTTTTTTCCTGAATGGTTTCCTCTATCCTCAAGTAATGACAATATATGAGGACACTCTAGTATTCCTTCTAAAGAAATACACCTCCTCTATACACAATCCAATCATTCAAAGCAAAGGAATGGATCCTCCCAATGGTATCTTCCATAATTCGAAGTCGATCAATGTTGCTCCTAGTATAACCATGGGAAACTTGCTTGGAGACAAGACATTTCTCCAAGTTGGCATACCAAGGGAGTGAATCGACAACACAAATTAACTCATCTAGGAAGGTTTCTCTAATCGGCTCTAAGTCAAGGGAATCCTTCATCTCAAGTCTATACAAATGATAAGCCACTACATTCTTGACTCCAGATTTATCCTTAATTTCTAAATCGATCTCCTGGAGTAACAAAATCTACCTTAGAAGACATGCTTTTACGTTCTTTTCCCTATTACCTAGTGACTAAATGGTTTGAGTATATCATCACCTTGGATCCAAAGATGTAATACTTAAACTTCTCCAAAGCCCATACAATTGCGAGCATTTCATTTTGGGCCACTCTATAGTTTTTTTGTGCTGAATCCAAAACTTTGCTCACGTAGTAAATAGCAAACGGGATCTGATATCGCCGGTTCCCCAATACAGCTCCTATAGTAGAATCTGATGCATCGGTCATGATCTCAAATGGAAGAGACCAGTCAGGAGACCGTGGAATCGGTGAGTCACAAATCTTTCTCATGGAGCTCATAGTTCTCTAAACACTTGTGATCTACAATAAACTCAGTGTCTTTCCCCAAGAGCACGATCAATTTTCAGGCAATCTTAGAGAAATCTTAAATGAATCATCTATAAAATCCCATTTTCCCCAAAAATGGCCTCACTAACTTGGCGTTAGTTGGTGGATCATGTTTCTTGATCACATCCACCTTGGTAGGGTCAACTTCCATTCCCTTCTTGGAGATGAAATGCTCCAACATGATACCCTCATTAACTATAAATTACTCTTATCCCAGGAGAGTACTACAAAAACCTCTCTACACCCCTGATGAACTCGGTCCAAATGTTTTAAAAATGAATCAAATGAATCACCATGGACAAAGAAATCATCCATGATGACCTCAAGGAAATACCCTACCATTTCGGCAAGTACATCAATCATGCGCCATTGAAAAGTACTTGGGGTATTGCATAGCCCACAAGGCATGTTCTTGAATGCATATGTGTCGAAAAAATAAGTGAAAGTAGTTTATTCCATATCTTCAGGGGTGATGGCTACCTGATTATAGCCTTAGTACCCATCATGAAACAAAAGAACTCTTTCCCTACTAGTCTCTCCAAAGTCTAATCAATAAAAGGTAGGGTAAAGTGATCTTTCTTTGTCGCGACATTCAAACACATGTAATCAACACTGACACTCTACGATGTGGGTACTCGTGTCACAATCTCAGATCCTTCCTCAATGTCGACCATCTGAATTCCTAACTTCTTCGAGATGACATGTTGGGGGGCCTCCCACTTGGAATCATGGATCGCGTAAATAAATCCTACTCCACACCACTTCTCAATCTCTTTCATAACTACTTCTGAAGATTTGGATTAAGTCTCCTCTAAAATTCATGGGAAGGTCTAGCATTATCCTTGAAATAAATGTGGTGTGAATAGAGTCCGGGGTTTATATTCACGAGATGCGACATAATCCATCATATTGCCTTGTGGTTCTTGTCTAACATTTCCAGCAACCTAGACTATTGTTCTCAAGTCAACCTAAAACTAATGATGATAGTGAATCTATTCTTAGGTCCAGCAAGAAAAGAATAATTCTGTGTATAGGTGGTCATTGATTTAGTTTTGGCGAAGCCGTATCATCAATCAAATCTGGCTGAGTTGATGTTGGATCTGATTCTATGTTGTATGATGGTGATGCTAACTATGTAATGTTGGCTACTAACTGTACTAAAGAAGAAGCAGTCGGATCGCCAAAAATGTGCCATAAGTCAGCCAAAGCTGCGTCCAACTCTAGATCTAATTCCTTCGACTAATCCTCAGAAGTAGGAACTGACAAATCATAGTCATCAAAGAATAGATAGATAATCCATAACCCAAGAAACCTAGCATCTCCTCACAAACCACGTCATGAACACTATCCTCTCGAGATGAAAGGATCTAACTCAGTACTGTTGTGATCTGGCTCCGTACCCCAACTTAACTAACCAGTCTGCAATCTACTTCTAAATATGAAGAGAAATTTGTATTTGATTTTGAGTTAGGTCGCTGCCATTTCATCTATTTCATCATGAGTTCCAGTCCTCTACCAGGGGAACAAAACTTCATTATCTCTGTCTGATAGTCGAATGAAGCGCCAGCAATCCAAAGGGAAGGCCACCCAAGAATGATCTGTGAATCTCTCCAATGATTGGGGATATCCATCTCCAAGACAATGAAATCCACTCTGTAGTCTTATCTCTCATTCGAGATAATAACATCCTTGACCTCTCCCTTTACCTTCTCCATGGATTTATCTGCTAACTTGAGTAATGCTCTAGATTTTCTAAGTGGGCCCAACTCAAAAGGAAGGAGATTGATTGAAGAACCGTTATCTAGGAGAGTGCTTGCAAACACAATGTCATCAACATAAATCACCACATAGTGTGCTTCTAAATCTCTCTTCTTCCATGGTAATTGTTGGTTCTTGAGACTATAAGTAGTGGCAACCGACAATACATAAGTTTTTATATAACTATTCGGCTTCTTCTTAGTAACCCGGCTCATTTCAACGAATCTTCAAGTATTTCTGAAAAGTAGGATGATCGCCACATACTCATCAAATGGCACTTTCACTATAATGTTGTCCTTATAAAATTGTGCCATCTTGAGATCAGCTTTGTGAATCTTCTTGATTTTGCTCTTTCCTTCCATAAGAGCACGAGGGAGAGGGATTGACCAAGCTACAGATGAATGTGATGAATCTGAATCATACACATAAACATGTTTTTTATTCTTCAACACAAAGTTCTTCACATATGAATCTTTTGCAAATAATTTGGAATCACTATTACAATTATCTACTAAAGATTGGGGAATGTCTGGTGAATGTGCATTCTCTTCCACCGAAGGTGGAATGTCATCACTAGACTCTGAAACTTCCTCATGCTGCAGAGTAACTCTTGTACTCTTCCTCTTTCTTCTTGTTGGTGACTTTGCCTCATGATGAATATGTTGTTGTTGATGCGTCGCCTCGACATCCTCTGAAATCTCCTCATGATGAGCTTTAGATGTGTTGTCCATATCCTAGACCCGATCTTGCACGATCATGTTCCTTCCGCTCTTGAGTGATATGTTATTAATACAGTCAAAAGGAAGGATCTCGTGCTTGAATATTTTAGAATATGAGTACTAAACTTGATCACATATCTTCTACTATTGTGTCTGGTTCAGGATGTTGGGGTTAGCCAGAACCTGGCCAGGAATGGATGTAAAGGGGTATTTCTCTCGTCGTGTAAGCGTGTGTAAGCGGCTGAGGTCAACCCTGTAAATCCTATACTTTATTCATGTAGGAACATAACTACTCAAGAATATACTATTGAAAATCTATGTGATATAACGATATAGGATGCTAATGTTAATATGAGAAAGATGAATGTGAAGACTAGCCCTGATTGCCATGGTACCACTGTTGCTGTGTAGAATGTTGAACATGTGGGCCATGTTGGCTCGACTGGAACGTTTGTTGACAGACGACTGTTTCTACTGCATCTTCAGTTCACGAGAGTGGTAGGCTCTAGAGCTATGTGGTGCTGGAAGAGGTGTAGGAGTAAATAATCTGTTGTAGAAAGTCTGGAGACACTGGTAAGAGAAAAGGTTCACAGAACTCCCCTGCCTTGCAAGGTCATGTGTGTACAACACACCATTTACCTCTCATACTTGGGAAGACTTCTTAGTAATTGTCTCTACATATGGCAGATGCTGCTGATAAGAATGGGTCAGAGGCAAGTCCTCTACCCACGGCTGGGATGACCATGACAAATGCTGCTCCAAAATTTGATGAACACGATATATAGGAGTACCACATGCAGTCATGACAGGTGTCCTAATCAAGGATGCCCTCTCAGTAAGCTCTAACATCTGCTTTAGTAGTTTGGATAAGTTGCTGTCCAACTCATCCATCATCCTCTCAATCCTCTCTACAATTGTCAATTTATCCGCAGTGATGCTCATGTCGGAAGGATTCATTGTAGCCCTCTCTCCCCCTCTAAGTAAGAGTGGTATTAGGATATCTATTTGAGCTCTACTCGTGGTCTATGCTCGGCTCGTCTCGGCCATCCACTCGATCACCTTCCACATGGTATTCGCACCACGTAAAGTATAGCTGCCTCCACAAGAAGCCCTAACCAAACCAAGCACCTCAAGGGTAAGACCGCAATATATCAACTAAAAGAGGATGTATGGCTCTAAATCATGGTCAGGACACTTCTACGAAAGATCTTTGAATCTCTCCCATGTTCCAAAGAAATCTTCATTGGGTAGTTGGGAGAAACTCGTGATGCATGAGCACATCGAGTTAGTTCTACTCAATGGGTAGAACTTCTTCAAGAAAAGTTAAACTACACATAGGTAGTTACAATTACCCCAATTTCTTGATCTAGTAATCAACATTATCCTTTAAGGAAAAAGAAAGGGCTTTGATCCTTCTATAATCTTGGCTAACCCTAGGATGCCTAAGGTTAGAACAAACTAACTCGCAGTCCCTAAGGACTGCATATAGCTCATCGCGTGCATTCGCGTTAAAATGAGGCAACAAGCTTAAAGACTACAGCTTCAGTTTGTATTCTACTTCATGTTTGATCGGACCCCACTAATTAGTCAGTTGATATTTCATATGGTTGTATGAAGCATCCATTGTTGCATCTATACCAAACTGTAACTGGTCAAGTTGTGCTCTCATAAGTGTTGTATTATGCTTAGAAAAAGCTACCCTAGCCCTCACCATCTGCATCGGGTCATCTAGCTCTTCCTCCTCTCCGTCCTACTTTTTAAAAGGCATCATGAATGAATATTCAAAAACTTAATCAAAAATAGGATTGAAATGAGATCTAGATGAAGGCATGGAAATCGAATGATCTCACCAAGGCAATAGTCTTCCTCAGTCTGAAGACAAGAAAGAAAGGTGTTAGTTGGGATGTAATTGCTCCCGAGGAGTGAATCATGCTGAATCGAAAAAAGAATTATTTTAGATCCAAGAAGGTCCAACATAAATAGGTGGTTGGATCTTAGAAGATGTGATATTTATACAGTTCAGAGAGATTACTTCACGAAGTCTGAATAAAAATATGACAAATTATCCATCATCAATTTCAATGAGAGTACCAAAATAAGTATGCTCGATTCAAGAAAAGACCTAGTACTATGGTGAACATAATTGTGTAGAATCAACTCGCAGAATACAATGCAAACAAACACTTTTGAATAGATTCACCAACTCAACACGTGAATGCCGTATGAGCTTAGCTTATTTATTATCTTGGTAATTTTAAATTGGTGATTCAATACAATCTTTTACATGCACATAAGGAGTCTCCTACTCTACCCAGTTGAAGTGTTGTAAACCCTCAATCTATGTAGTGATCTTCCTAGGCTGCCAGGTTCAATATCGCACCCCAAAAAGAATTTATAAGTGCAGAAAACCAAAATGATTTCTAAGGTCAGAGGCAACCACTTACAACTCCCAAAATCTGTAAGAGTCAGACCTGGAGACTTAGGGTGGAAGTCCACGATTTTGTGCTCTAACCTTAGGAATATGTCCTCACCCATTTTACCACATGCAATACAAGGTTGACTTTCGTCAAAATTATTAAGGTAAACTTACATCAATTCAATAACAATTTTAGATTTGGCTATCACTTTGATTTATGTGACCCTAAGCATCGCCTAATGTATAGTCCTTTTCCTTTATCCTTAAGTTGGGAAAAATCAAGGGAGAAGGCGGAAAACGGAATGCAATTGTAAATCAATGATGCATGTTTGTTTGGAATACTTACAATGATTCCCAGCACTCTCAATGTTGATGCAACATTGACTTTATAAAGGTTACACTACATGATGCAAGTCAAGAGAAACCGCGCCTAAATAGGAATTCTATTAATGATGAAAAATTCAATTTAATTTAATCAAGTAGAACATTGTTTATGTAAGTCTCACGAGTCTCCTAAGATTTCACAATTTTGAATCTTATGAGATTGATTTTTGTTTCCTATGTTATGAAATAGATCAAGAAAATATGACCTAAGATCTGCCTATTTGGCATATTGCCTTAATCTAAAACACCACTTAAGTGGAAAATCACTCTCAAAACAACCACATAAATTATAAAAATAAAAGAGACCTCTTTTACGTACATGAGATCTCAATCTAGAATTGTCATAAATTGGGCAATTAATTACAACACAATTACTAAATAAATTGCATAAATATTACACATTAAAGTACATAATCAAAAAGTGTTATTTAATCAATTAAAAATTCTTTTGAATGAAAGCCACTTCGCAGTCTCTTTAGCTAAAGCTCTAATCTCCTAGCCATCTCGGTCCTCCGAGTGTCATCAGCTCCACGATCCATACATAAAATAACAAGTGTCAAATATATTGTCAAAATAGCTCTCATAAATTAAATAGCTAAAAATAACAAGTAAAATGGAGATAACAATTAAGAAACATAACAATAAAATAACTTAACGAGGAAACTCTAAAAATCACAAAAAAAGTCAATACTAAATATAATCAAATAATGTGTTGTGTCCCCAGCAACGACACCATCAGACGAATCACAAATTGTCTAAGATAACATGCACTCATTGAAGCACGGGCTAAATCACAATTCAACAGAACCAAGTCAATTATCTCTGCGAAGAGGACTTGGATTTTAATTTATAACCTGGGAAGTCTAGAGTCAAACACAGGGACACAAATAACTATTTAATTATATTTAACTGTGATTTATTATTTTAGTGATTTCTAGGTCCAAAATTAAGAGCGATGCATATACACACAAAAATCGATGCAATTCTTTTCAAATCATTTTTATGCATTTATCAAAAATGACAAAGAATCAAACTATGAACAAAATAAGATATAAAACTCAAATATATGCTTATGATTAAGTAATAAAATACTTGTGAATTTATTTAATCTTATTAATGCTATCTTAGTGCCAATAAAATGTCAATCAAAGCCATTTCAACATATGAATAATTTAGATTAAATCAATATTTAAGGTTGAATAGTTAAATTCATTACTCTAAAATTAAATGCATAATATGTAGATAAAAAATGTAATTTAAAGACATTAAATTAAAGAGGGAGAAACAAGCTATCAAACACCACTAAGTTTATAAAAAAAATGAGTTATGGACCACAGGATATTGTCGGTATAGGGAAGGAGCATAAATGTAAGAAAACTAATTTATTTTTATTATAAAAGAGTCCAAATAGGACTATAACACAATTACAAAAAGTTGTTGGAATTAAGTAAATAAGTTTAAGCACGGGGGGGGGGGGGGGCTTATCTATAATATGAAGAAGTATGCAGGGCATGCCTGCAAAATTCACACACTCACGTGTCTCAAGAACGAACCAATTTGGAAAAAAAGAAAATACTGAGAATAGCAATGGCCTTTTATGCAAAAAGTAATTAGTCATGTGTAGGGGAAAAAGATAGGTTGAAGTTAGGACTATAATGGCTCGGGAAACATGGCGTATTATTGTGCTTTGAGATTGTCTCGTGTAATCCAAACATTAGGTGTAAACCACTGTTACAACATAGGTTCGGGGTAGAAGTGGCATATTTTGAACCCTACGATCTTGATCGAATTCGGCTGATCCAAGGGTACATGCTGCTCGGGCTACCTTCTTCCTCCTCCACTTGCCGTAGAGAAGCATGTGCTCAAGCAAAGCTGCTCCTACCCCACCGTGCCTTTCCGTGATGCCAGAAGATTACTAAAGCTTTGTAGTTATCACACGAATATACCGAATGTTCGTGGACAATACGGGGATACTTGTTTTCAGGTCTGATGAAGCTTCGACTGAGACGACAACATGAAAGTTCACTCCGATGAACATCTCATTATTGAAGTCCTATAAGAATTAAACTCGAATCCAAAGCCCTATAGAATATATTGGTATGGGTATGAAGTGAAATTGAGGGCCGCAGGTAACGTGAAATCAAGCCCTAGTGGTTCTTATTTGTGCAAAACAAGAAGATGTTGAAATGGAACATCAAGGGGAGAATTGAAGAGATCACAATAGATATAATGCATGAATCAATGATGAATGGTAATGGTGTACGATTTCTAGGATGAAGTATTGAGTGGATACGTTCGAGTGAATAAAGGGCAAAAACACAAGGGAATTAAGATTTAGGAATTTATATGGAGACGAACAAATAGTAAATGATATTAATCTTTAACTAATGAAGCCTCAAGAGCTTATTGAATCGTCTCTAAACAAGGTGGTGGACCTTGAAGCTCAAGAAACATCTAGAAAACTATTGTAACATAAGATGAACCACATGGATCTCATCGACCTCGAGCTCCTTCTTTGCTCATCCTCACTACCACTCCCTATCACATAAGACGAGAAGGTGGCTGGGAGTTCATGCACAAACTGGTAGATATAGGTTATAAAGGTGGAATAATGGATTTTCATAAGGTGGAAGTTGGCGATAGGAGGTTGACACATGGTGGTTTCAACTGCATACCACCAGTAAGGGTAGTTGGGATGAGGGAAGTTATGACATGTGAGGATAAGGCAAGTTAGGGGAGTGGAGTGCCGATGAGAGTTGGTTGGAAGGTTGGCTAAGATAGCATGGAAAATATGGTGAAGTATGAGTAAATTGAAGAGACGTGACACTTGGAGAAAGAAGGTGGGAGGTTGATGAAGGCCAGGGACCCTTGGATATAGATCCAACGGTTCGCACTTGGGCGCGTGCGAGTGCCCTCAGATGGCTTTATCAGTACGATGAAGCAGTTGATAGTAGTTGATGAATCTTCATTTCATCACCTTTATTCTGTTTTTTTGCCTTAAATCCCTCACTAAATGCATGTATATATCAATAATTTGTCAAAATAAAAACTACTTTATTGGTACAAAATACAGTGTATTTATTGTATTTAATTCCTAATTAAAAGGAATAAAAGAAGAAAAGAAAAGGAAAGGAGATACTATAGAGTGACCCTAGACCCCAAAACCCAGTCATCATGATGACTTGGTTGACAAGGAATAAAGGAGGGGGAGATTGGGATGATGGATTGTGCAGGAAAAACCTATACACCCTAATTAATTTTGCAAACACTTGATTTTTTGCACCTATTTCATTCATTATCACTTATACCTCAAATCAATAAACTTTGTACATGAATATTGTATATAAAAATACAAAGAAAAATATAAAATTGAGTTCACAAAAAAATAATACACATCGTGCCTTGGACACAACATAAAAAGTCCAAAAATAAATTTCAATGTCTTGTATATTGTTCATATTTATCAAAATGAACAAAAATCTCCTTTAGTTTTATAAATAAAATTTAATAAGCTATTTAGTGAAGGTGGTTTCATTTATTTTGGAGCTAAGATGTAAAATTTTGGTTTTGGGCCCCTATTGTGCAATATACATTTATATTTTTACAATATATTTATTCTTTGTATTTTACAAATTATTTTATTTTATAAATTTATAAATATTTTTCAAAACATATGTACATAGTTACGACAAAATAAAAATATTAAAATCAAATAAAAATCAATAATACATTTCAACACAAAAGTAAAATATACATGTATATACTTATAATGTAGGGAGCTGGGAGCCAGCACCCGGGGGTGTAGGTAAGTCCCTACACCCGACCTTTTTTCTCATTATTTTTTTGGTTTTTTCAGAAAATATCTTTGGGGAATTTACTTAATATATTAAGGGGAATATGTGTTTCAAGTTTCACGCAAAGAAAACATTCCTAACATGTTCATCTAGAATGGGTCATTTTCAGCAATTCTCAACCGTTAAAATTTGACGATCCTCATGGAGATGATAGAAGTCTCAAAATAAGTTGAAATTGGAATGACACATTGGTGATATATAGTGGTCTAATTACCCCAAAGTCTCATTTCAAAAAAAGTAAAAAATCATGAAAAAATGACCCGGGTGTATGTAGTTACCTACACCCCCGGGTGTAGGATCCCTTTTCTCTATAATGTGTATATATATAATTAAGTACACTTACAAACTCGGAAAAAATACAATAAAAATATGATGAATTGTTTGCTCATGGATCTTTGTCTCCTTCGGTGCACTTCACTCGTGAAAAAGACGTCGGATCTCTCGTGATGAGATTAGGAGATTTACCGCTTGGATCATCAACATGGATTGCGAGGAGCACGTGTTTCATCAACGTACTCGCAAGCGTCTCCTCCGTCGGATCGGACCTGAGACAGGAGGTCTCTTCATTTAGAGACTCGATCGCAACAATGCTTCAAGAGATAAACCTAATACTTGTTTGTGGTTTAGATGAAACGGTCCGAGAAATGTTCTTGGATCATGTGGTTTCATCATTTAACATTTTAAATTCTGCTACACCGAGCAACTAGTACGATTAGTTCCTCCTATTTTATAAAAACAAATAACAAATATATAAAATACTTGTATACAAGAATAAATATATATATATATTACAAATTAAAAATAAATTTTCAAAAAAAAATTATTTATACCTTTATTTTTAATGTAAATATTAACCTGTAAGAAAAAGGCTCGTAAAAACAAATAAAAATATGCATAAATGATTACAGTAAATTACAAAATTATTTCGCATTTTAATAAAGATTTAATCAATTCATTTTGTTATTTCTTTTGTATTTTATCAATTTTTTCTTCTTGGGAATATTCTGGTTGGTCCACGTGGACTAATCAGCGGACTCCCCGTGATGACTAGAGTCAACACCCCCCCCTCACTTCCTCGAGTGTAGACATGTCAAAACTAAGTTTTTCCGCCATGGCATGCTATGCAAATTGTGGAGATGGAACCTCCAAGATTAACGCCATGGCCATCGATCCCATCTATCTCCCTCGATCTGAGTTTATTTCTCGATCGAAGATCCTTGGTACTCAGCCTTTAAATAAGCTCCTCCAGTTTCCTTCTCAAAATTGATCCCTCCCTCATCGATCTTATCCCCTTAGATCCGTCCCAATCTCTTCACCTTGGTAACAACGAGTGAGATAGAGGATTTGTTGTGCGGTGGAAGGATAGGAGGTGGTGATCAAGTCCATCGTCATCACCATCCCCCTTGCGCTCAACATCTTCGTTGGTTGACCCAGATGCTTTACCTCAAGCCCATCAACATTTTGGTGCAGGTCTTGCATGTTGTAGACACATCTGGAGCAAAAGAGTCACAGTGAATAGACTTTAGGTTACCTAGAGTCAACTCGATCTCCACATCTATCGTTGAGGAATTTGAGCCTCTTCTGAAGGATCCTGCTCATGCGGCGGACCCCCTGCTACATCTTGCCACTGTTAGATAAAAGATTCTCCACCGAAGGACATAGAACAAGGAGATCTAAGTCGACCAGAACAGAGTTGTTCAACAATTCATCCAGAGGGCTCGATGACCGTAGGATCTAGACGTGGCCCAGATCTAATCTGTGCAGTCTATTTTATTTAAACTGTCATCACCCCCCAACCGTCAGATTGGGCACATGAAAATAGCGTAGCGGTTGGATCAAAGGACACCAAGTGTCGAACCTTGAAAGTAAACCCTCCGCCCTTTTTGTATTTTATAAATAGTATTGTCATATTTTAATTTACTTGAAAACTTTTGGGACATTTTGCATGTATACCCCTCTAAACTTGTCTACTTTGCACTTTAATCTAGTGTCAGGTCAACTAACGTGGACCCTGACATGAGGGGACATTTTGTAGACACGCCCCTCTGATTTTTATATTTACTTTATAATTACCCCAAAGTTTAAAACATGTGGTTATTTTGCACTTGTGCCTGTGGAATATAATTTATTTGCAAAATACCCTAGCCAATTTGATTTAATTTTTTCTATGCATTTCTTTTTTTTATTAAAAATAGCTCTTGTGCTTTAGCAATTGTTCAAAATAGTTTTATGCGCATTATTTGCTGGTTGTTCATGCTAGTAAATTTATTTGCCATTTTTTCATTTAATATTTATTAAAAATCAAAGATTTGTTTTATTCCTTATTTTATTAAAAAAATATAAAACCTTTGTGAAAAAAATCCAAAAAAATCCCTGCTATTTATTAATTTTATAACTCTAGACCAAAGATCACAGATAAATCTCAATTGAAACTCATAAAATTAGCATACTCCTACTAACCCTAAAATATATAATATATTCTAAAAAAATTCAAAAATATATGTTTTAATTTTGTATTTTTGTATATACATATTAACATATATTAAAATTGATCTTAAGAAATTTTGAGCTCTTTTGCTATTTTTAAATCTCAAATAAATTCAACGTATTTAAAAAGTTCCTTGTCTGCCTTAATTCTGATTTTTAAAATATAAAAGTAGTGAAAATTTTCCAATTTTTTTAAAAATAAAAAAATATTTGAAAAATATAAAATATTTTATTTGGAACTTTTTGACTATTTTTTTTCAACTTATAAACAATACACCATATATATATATATATATGAATTACTAAATATTGTTTTCAGTGGTATTAAATATTATATAAAACAAAAATATATTTTAAAACCTTTAAAAGAAAGACTGTCCACTGATATATTTTCTAATTTTTGGGTATTTATTTATATATAGTTTATCATATAATATCTATATCATATATATCATTATATATTCTCTTATATACATATATATTAATTATATAATAGTACATTAGTAAAAGAAATTAAAAAATAAAAAAAATAACAATAAAAAATACATATAATTAAAAAAAGATGTATTATATTTAATTAAAAATACACAAAACAATGATTGATTTTGTGCATACTTATATATACAATTGCATTATTTGTTCATTTAAATATATCGTGATACGTCTCGTATTCCCTGTTTTCGACCCCTAGTTGCTTCTCCACATTACACATTCATCGTAGGGTATAACAAATTTTGATTCACAGTTGCCTAGATTTCATTAATTAACTCCTATATTATGTGGGCTAGTTGTTGAAATTACCTGAGAGGTTGTTGGGTTGTCATTGCAGTGACTTAGTAGTCCCGGTTGTGTGGACCACAAGACATTACCCAAGGGTTATATCTGGTATTTTAAATAGGGTTGTTGCTGGGGAAGCAATGGATAACATAGTTTTGTATATATAGCATGCACATTATAACTCATTTATTTCTACTATTTATTTTTTATAATTATTTGATTTTTCTAACCCATTTGTCTTTGTTGACCTTTCTTGCAAGGGACCGCGTGTAGACAGTTGCTTCTTAGGAGGTGGCCAAACTCGAGCCACGAGGAGGTGGGCTCTTCTAATTGTTAGCCGACTAGTAGAGAGCATGAGAGAGAAGAAAAGAGAGACGAGAAGAGCATCACACTTACCTCTTTTTTGTTTTATTTCGTGAGGAGTGATTTTTATTTTTGTAAAATTAATTTTTAATAACTTGGACACTGCCATACTAACGAGGTCCATTGCCCATGTTTCTATTCACCCGGGGGCCTTGTCGTAGGTTTTCGTGTTTTTATCGCCTTCTTTTATTTTGTTTATCGTGATTTGAGCTTTCTGCTTATATTTTCATTGTTTTATGTGATTTAGCCCCTAGATTTAGGTTTTCTTGGATCGGTAGATAGGTCCAAATCCCTAATAAAAGCATACACCTATAGTCTCTTTCACTTGGAGTCAAATAATTAATTGTAAATTACTTTGATTTGGTACTACAAGACGTTAGAGACTCTATACAGTGATTGCAGGACCCGTTGTTGCGGGGACCAAGTCGTCTCCAAGACTGGACACTTGGATCCATTTTTGAGTAATTTGCATTTGGTTCTTCCCGATAATATCAATTCCTTTTAGGACACTTTCTCGCTTGTATATTGCCATACAGTTTAAATCTTTCAATTTAGTCAAGCATCCCTCATTGAGAGCGTTAGAAAGCATTGTGAGTCTTCTTACATTGCATGAATCATTTGATATGAGAGTGAGATTTCCATTCTAGAGTCCACTTACATTGTTTTTCTTCCTTCTCCCTCTATTTTATATCACATAGGATTAAAATGAAAATACAAAAATAGTCATTAGGAAATTTGCTTTGAAAATACAAAAAAGAGTGAAAATTCAAACATTAAAACAAGGGGACTGCAAATAAAACTTAGACCTTAATAAAAATCTTAATGGACATCCTTGTTTTAGGTACATGAAGCCCACCTTGCTCTCAGCTACATTCCAGACCGAGTGAGGCACGACCCCCTAAGGATTAGAGCCAATAACCCGATATGGGTATCCTTGATTATCACCTAGGTTAACAAAGTATTGGTGCTTCTATCATATGTGGGCTAGTAAGCCTTGTAAACGATGGTGTTCCTGCCTTGTGTGGAACATGCTACTTTGTACAAAGTATTGAGCCTAGGAAACACCTTCACGAGGTTGTCTATCTCATTGTCCTGCGATTGAGTACCATGCTTACGAGGGAAGTATTAGTTTCACCTATTGGCTTACTCTCTATATTTCTTTGGCTGAGTAGCCGCACATGCACGAGATAAAGGACCTCAAAGAGTATGGATCAAATGTTACAAAAGAGGTGGAAGAAGTACATGGAACTTTCCTGGTTGTACACACACTCCTACAGAGTTATCACTCATAAGGACTTACTAAAAGATTTTCCTACAATACAACCACACATTTGAAAAGATAAAAATAGCCTAAGTCTTATGGCTTCATTTGGGTTGAGTTGGTGAATCTAAAATTTGTCTGGTATTTTTTTCATTTAGATTAAGGTCCAAGATCAAGTCCCACAAACTTGTGCAAATTTTGACTTTCATTTTTTCCTTCATTCATTATCATTTGACCCCTGCTCTCCTTGATCTGTTCTATTGTTTTGCACTCATTTTTTCTCGTTGACCACCGTTATCAATCTTTTCTTTAGCCTCAAGATGGTGACCCAAGGATGGCTTAGTTGGGACTCCGCCGACACCCATATCAATTCCACTCGTATGACCTTTTATATAATTCGAGACGATTCCTGATATCACGATTCGAATTCCATGAACCACTCTTTAGACTTCCCTCCCTCTTCAATAAGTTGTGATCAATCTTATCTCGAAATCTGCACATTTTGGAAGGAAATCCATTTCAAGTCATATGCATATCCATCTTTAATGAAATTTTGTGTTGACCTTAACATGTAACAATCCTGTTCATATGTTGCTTCCACAAGACTGATCGGGGCATCATTCCTTGTGCAGATCAGGAACCCGATCTCGTGCCATGGATTTCGTCAGATTCATATTCAGAGAAAAAGGTGGCTCCGAATGGAAAGTGAAAGGGACCTTAGCACCAATAGCCACATACAGGCCAACAATCGGATTAGAATGTGGTGAATGCATAGCTCCTTAACTCAATATAGGCAATTTAGCAGTAGCTCATTAACCAAGCATTGGCCCAGCTCTTCTTTCATGATATGCTAAATGATCTCAAGAGGAGGAGAAAATGAAGAAAGAGAGAGAAGATGTACCTCGTGGAGATGGAGCTGATGAACCAAGAGGAGGTGGCCCAAGCCAACCCTCAACGAGACCTACAACCCCAGTATCGGACAAATGACGGAATAGGATTCAGATTCCTACTATCCATGCCCATTTTGAGTTGATGCATCAACTCTTGGCTCTACTTACCACCTTCCACAAGATTGCAAAAAAAGAACCCTACATCCATACCCAACAGTTCAGGTGCATCTGTGGTACCATTCACTACCTTAACATCACACTTGATGTGGTTAAAATGATCGCATTGTCGTCAAGCCTTCAGAGTAAGGTTCTGCATTGGATCAATCATATGGGGAAGGTCGTCAACATCTAGAGGAATTGAAGTCCACCTTTATGCACAAGTTCTACCTTCTCGAGCGATTGAATCTGATGCATTCTCATATTTCCAACTTCACCCAATCCACCCATGAGTCAATTCATGGGGCTTGTGAGAGGTTTACAAATCTACAAGAAAAGTGTCCCCATCATGACATCCCATGGATCAGCTTCGTCCAAAATTTCTTTGAGGGACTCACAATTGAGAGTCAAAAACTCGTCAATGCCGCTTGTAGCAGGTATAATTTTGACAAAGACGTGGATATTGTATGGCATATCATTGAAAAAATGGTTGAAGGAGAAGCTACCCTATCGTCATCCTGTACATATCAGAGACAACCACAGATCCATCTAAAGTCAGTTCATATGGCAGCCTTGCACGAGCATGAGAAGGATGAGAGCTCATATCTGAGCATTATTAGGAGCCACCTGTCCACGATGTATATAATTGAAGCAGGACCTTGAGAAGCTCATTGTTATCAAACAAAGGAACCATAACTTGGACAAACTAGATTAGATTATCCAACAGCTGGAGCTGCTGGTAAGCACAATTAGTGAGTGCCAGTCTGTATCTGCATCAGCTTCGAGTCCAGCTCAGATGAATGAACAACATTGCCACAACCTCCTTATTAGTCAGTCCCAGCCAACGGTTCACCATGTTTATTACATGCAAGCCCCAGAGCCATCATTGCCTGAGTATCCATAGCAGCAGTTGGTTGTATACTATCCAAAACCATATATCCCTGCAGATCAATGCTCTCCTCCACCACCTCACAATCAAGTGGTGAATGGAGTTTGGTCCAATGATGCACAGTTGGTCCGTCTGGGTGGACTTCCACCGATATAGTCTGCAAACTCCTGTTCATTCCCTTAGAAATAAGGAGGTAGGTTGGTCCAAGGGAACCAACAACCTCAACACCAGTCGTCCCAGCCGTATTAGCAGGGCTGGAGACATAATCAGTTTCAGAAACCACAATATTGTCATCATAAATCTTATCAGTAGTACGTGGTTGTACCATATCAACACCCCCTTCCTCGTAATCAACAATACCATTCTTCTTCTCAGTATCCGTCACTGCATTCCCACCCCTAGCCTCAGCACCATTCTTCTTCTCAGTACCCCTTTTTGAACCCCGCCCTCAACTACATGGCTTAGCTAGTCAGAGCCTTATAGTTATGAGTCAAAAGATGGATTACCTCACCACTGCAAGACCACAATTCCGTAACAGTTAGAGGCTAATATAAATAATTTTTTAAAGCATGAGCATATTGTTTGTGATGTTCTATCTAACCCTACAAAGTAATATGTTCGTGATGCTTTATTATCAAAATTTATTACTCTCATGAGCCATAGGATATTACATCCATTTATACGAAGGAAAGAATAACGCTTCCATGGGAGAGTCGTCATCTTCTTCTACATCAGCTGAACCAATATTAGTGTTGGGTAAGGAAGAATAAGAATGATAAGAACCAAAAAATTCAAAAAAATGAAAAATATTCAAAACCAACAAAAAGTGGACTACAACAACAGTCAGAGCGCCCAAGAGCCAGCAACGGAGAGGACACCGCCTACATCCAATCTAGAATCAGCCAATGGAGCCCCGCCTGCCATT
Source organism: Ottelia alismoides (assembly GCA_037367405.1). Taxonomy (NCBI): domain Eukaryota; kingdom Viridiplantae; phylum Streptophyta; class Magnoliopsida; order Alismatales; family Hydrocharitaceae; genus Ottelia; species Ottelia alismoides. The sequence goes on along the minus strand of JAZKJV010001004.1, from coordinate 82,140 downwards.
TTGGTATGCCCACCACCTCAGATGAATGAATATTCTTCTTTTTGTCATCCATTTATACATGATTTGGGTAAATTTTTTATTATAAATAGGAACAATATTTCTGCATTAATTCTATAAATATTTCATTTTTTGGCGCCTTACAAAAATACAAAAAATAGAAATTTGATAATAGCCTTGTTAGATCCTGATGTTTTGCAAATAATTCAAAATCTTGTTCTAGATATGCCTCTTCTACAGGCCATTAAGTAGATATCAAACATCAAAAAGGGACTTAAAGAGGCATGTACTTTAAAAAGACAGTTGTGCCGAGACGGATAGAGAAATGTGAAGCACATCCTAACGGTGGCAACCGTCAATGCAATCAGTAATCTCCTTAGCAAGAAGAAAGGCATGGGAGCGCCTCTCATTCAATATCATATGTTTGATCAGAAGTTTGGCTGAACACTTATAGATAGTGGATAATCAATCAATATGATGCCCACATGCGTACAAAATGAATTTGGGTTGAGACCGCTTAATTCCACGAGGATGATTATGTAGTTCACAAGGACTTCAATCAAGAATCTCCGAGGAAATTTGGAGGATGTCATCATCACCATTTAAGGAATGCAGTTCCTTGAGGACTTCATTGTTCTTGATATAGACACCTCAACACCTCTTATGCACACCCCTATTATACTTGGATGATCGTTCCTTCGAACAATCAAAGAAGTAGTGGATTATGACAGTGAACAAATTACCTTCTGCTTGAAGAGCGACAAGGTACCTATTTAAATGATCCAGGTATCTAAACAGACATAATCTATAGCAGATGAGAGTATGCCTTCAAATCAGATGGAAGACTATGACTTTCTTGCAGAGATCTGTGATACAAACTTGTTCATGGATGACATTGCAATCTAAAATTCTCTCTGTTGAGGAAGAAGTGGATAACAAACTCGATTTCTCCTTTATCTTGGAAGATGATATTTCTACTGATCTTCTTGAAGAACTGATTGATGGACACCTATCCTTATCAGAGATAGAAGAAATTATTGCAGACATCCTTGAGTAAGATTCTAATATTGAAATTTTTTATGCATATATAGATTCAGAGAATGCATTGTCAAAGGTGGACAATATATGTTCTATAAACTTGGCACGACCAATGCCCTACAAAGTCGCAGAGGTTACGACTGAGAAAATTCCAACGCCACCTGAGCATAAGCAACTTCCAACAAATATTACATATGACTTCCTTGCGGGTGAACCAAACATGTTTCCTATCATCATCAACTCCCAGCTGACCCAGGAATAAGAATCTCGGTTGTTGAAAGTTCCATAAAGAAACCATAAGGCAATACGATGGAAATTTTCCGATCTCCATGGATTAATCCTTTATTTTTGACCCATCACATTTACTTGGAAGAAGAGAGGAAGACATCTCGTGAATTTGAACGAAGAATAAATCCATATCTATGGGATGTTATTATGAATGAGATTACAAAATGGTGTGATGCGAGCTTCTTATATCCCATCTCCGAATCAAAGTGGGTGAATCTCTTGCATGTCATTTCAAAGAAATCAAGGATCACCATCATAAAGAATGACAAAGGAGAGGAGATCATAACCAAAGTTCCAACATCATAGAACATTTGTATTGATTACAGATGCCTGAACTTACTGACAAAGAACGATCAATTTTCGCTTCCCTTCATTTACCAAATACTCGAAAGATTTGAAGAAAAGGAGTATTTATGCCTCTTGGATGGATACTCTAGGTATAATTATATTGCAATTGGCCCATATGACCAAGAAAAGACTACCATCACCTATCTATTTGTGACATATGTCTTCTGCAGGATGCCATTTGGATTTTGCAATGCTCCTGTGACATTCAGAGGTGCATGTTGACAATTTTTATAGATATGGTGGTAGTTTTATCGAGGTGTTTATGGACATATTCTCGATATATGGTGACTGCTTAGATCAATGTTTATCCTATTTGGACTGAGTCCTGAAAGACGCTGCTAAGTCAACTTGGTGATCTCATGGGGAGGAGCCATTTCATGGTAACCAATGGGATTGTGCTAGGCCATGTCATCTCAAAACACGACATGGAGGTCAATCCTACAAAGGTTAAGTCATTTCAAATATAGAGACACGTACAAATCTAAAGCAAGTCCGGTCATTCCTCGGGAATGCAGGCTTCTATAGAAGATTCATAAAAGATTTCAGCAAAATTGCCTGATGGGTAACTGAGATTCTAGGAAAGGAGTATGATTTTATTTTTGATGAGCGAGTCCTCCAGGCCATTAACCAATTAAGAGATATGACCACTTAGGCCATTGTTCTACAACCACCAGATTGGTCTCTACCATTTGTGATCATAGTCGATGCTAAAACTATGGCATTGGAGTGGTTCGAGGACAGAGGAGAGACAATCTTCCATTTGCAATTTATTATGCCTGCAAAACCCTTGATAAAGAACAAAGAATTATACAGTCACTGAGAAAGAGCTGCTTGCAGTTGTCTTTGTCCTAGAGATTCTGGGATCCAAAGTAATTTTGTACAGGAACCATTCTGCCATCTAGTACTTAAAAGCCATGAAGGATGCCAAAACAAGGCGAATCAGATGGATCCTTCTATGCTTGAAACTCGTTCTGGAAATCTATGACCAATCTGATGTTAAAAATGTGGTGGCAGATCATTTATCAAGATTGCTAGAGTCATACATTACTGAGCACAACCTAATACTGATAAATGAAATCTTTCCAAATGAAGCCATTCTATCAGTCACCTCCCTTCCCTAGTTCATTGATTTTGTGACTTATCATGTGTCCAAGTGAACTCCACAAGATTGGCCAAAGCTGAAAATTGACAAGTTCTTGTCAGACATTCATTTCTATCAGTGGGACGATTCATATATCTTTTGTGAGGAGGAAAATTTCATCTGGAGGAGGTGCATTCCTCAAGAGGAATTTCACAGTGTCCTTGAGTATTGTCACACTAGAGAATTAAGAGCACAACTCTCTGGAAAATGTACGTCAGCAAAAGTTCTACAATGCATCCTCTAGTGGTCAACCTTATTCAAATATGCAGAAGATTTTGTCAAATGGTTTACTAACTGTCAGAAGATGGGCAGAACAAACAGAATGAGAGATACAATACCCATGAAATATATACATATTTCATGTGTTCGATGTGTGGGCATGATTGCATGGGCCCATTTCCCAATAGTGAGGTATATGAATATATTCTGCTTGTTATCGACCTTGTAAGTTGTTGGGTGGAGGATATACCAACCTGAGCCACCAACAGTCGCGTAGTATGCCAATATCTAAAGGAAAACATCATTGCACGATTCAAGATCCCCAAAATTCTGATATCAGAATGGGGGTAGCCATTTTATCAAAAGAGAAGTGAAGAATCATGCTTTGGAATATTGCATTGAACATCTAGTAGCTTCTCTACACCACCCACAGTCTAACGGTTTTCATAATGTTCAAATAGGGAAATCAAGACGGTTCTCCAGAAGCTTATATGTCCAGACCGAAAGAATGGGCCTCATCTATTTAACTTGGTTCTCTAGGCCTATGTGACTACGTACTAGTCACCTCTGAAAATGTCACCCTACCATCTAGTATATGGCAATCCATGCCATTTGCTTGTCGAGATGATTCATAAATCATTATAGGAAATGAATATTTGCAATTCGGATCCAAAGAAAGTTGGAAAGAATAGAAAGATGGATCTGAACAGACTTCTCGAATTCAGTGACCATGCACACGATAATAGACTGATGTACAAGAAGTTCAAGAAGTGACGTGACAAGCACATCTGCTTCAATACTTTCGAACCTGGTCAGAAGGTCTAGTTGTTTGATGCAAAGTTGAAATTATTCTAGTCGAAGTTGAACAGCATATGGACAGGGCCATTTGTAGTGAAGCATGTGCATGAAATGGAAGCATAGTCATATCCAGATTATCAGCTGACACAGAGCCTTTCGTCTTCAACTTATAGCATCTAAAACCTTTTCTTGAACATGATACATTTCAGTTCGTGGTTGACTCCATCCAGGTGGTCTATGAGCAAGAACATCCAGCCACAACATCTAAAGATACAGACAAAGCAATCAAAAACAACTTGAGTTATTTATCCTTTTCTACTTTTCTTCTTTTCATTTTTCATTCGTTTATTCTTCTGGAAACTTCACTCATCCCATTTATCATTGATATACCTAGGATAAGCTTCATCCTACCTATACGGGGGATGAGTATATATGGGTGTTCATTCTTTTGATCCCCTCACATGTCTTCTCAATTCTTTACATTCTTCCTATACTTAGGGATATTTTACCCTATGTTTGAGAGAGACAAGCCGAGCCACTGAGTTGTTTATTCCCATTCTTGACCCTCCATACATTGTGTACGATTTGCTATACTTAAGATTAATTGATCCTAAGAATATGGGGGAAGGCCGACTTCCTATTCTTTAGTTGATTGTTGTAGTATAGATTTTCCTATACTCAATACGAGTTATGTATTATTTTTCTCTCCTATCTATGAGGATATAGCTCAAGCTAAGTAAGGGGGGTCATATAAACTATGTATATATTTTAGCCATAACTCGTACTTGTGTATTTTCAATAATATAGCTGAGTAATAAAAATTAATTCATATACAAAACTCTCGGTAATTAAGGAAAATAAATAAATTATTTTTTTTGCAAAATATTTGAAAAATTATTGGAAAATTTCTTTGAAAAAATTGTTGAAAGTTGTTTAGGTTGTAAAACATTTTCAAACCTTTGTATAAATATTTTGCTTGCAAAATTTCTTTCTTTTGTTTGAATAAAATGTTTTGAAAATCTATTTCCAAATGGTTGAAAAAAATGTTTGAAAAATCTATAGATATTATTTTATAAAAAATTGCAAAATGATTTTCAAATTTTGTAAATATTTGCAAAAAAATATTTGTGAATCTATTTTTAAAAAAGGTTTCAAAATATTTGTCAAAATATTTTCAATTCATTTCGAGAACCTAGTACATAATTCAATCAAATAAAAACTTTTACAAGAATTGTATATAAATCTATAAAAAATAATTGACTCTAAGATTGTAAAAACCTTGTGTAAATTCTTCCCCTAAAATTATTGTAAATAAAAATATACACTCCCATGTAAATATCTACACATAAATATTTGTCAAACTCTATTGTTTTTCATAAAATCATTGAAAGTTTGCAAAATATTTTAAAGAAATATATAGAAATTGTACAACATTTTTAAATATCCTTAAATTGTTCATAACAAGAAAGTATCATCACAAAAATATTTTCCTACATTACATAGCATTTGCATTTTTTGGATTGATTATGATAATATAACAAGTCTAAATAAAATCCGGGGATTGGAGCCAGGTTGGAACTTAATGCTCTCAATCACAGGAACCTTAAGAGAACTGGAATTGACATGCTTCAGATTTATTGTATTAATTCATTGAGACCACAAGACTTAGTTCAGTGTCATCATGACTACCTAATTAGAATATTTTGGAACACACGCATTACTCTTGTTGACAATAACCTAACTAGCACACCAACACCTTTCACTTTGCTCAACTTAATTGAAATGGTAGAGATCTGGATTTACCGGCGTGAGACATAAGCCAATGGAAACATCAGAAGTAACAATATGAGAACATTGTACCCAAACAAGATCCAATAGTTACGAGGTCTAAGGACATAATGTTGTGGGTTGCAATAATGCTTCAAGAGAGGGATATTCTACTGTCTCAAGAGGCAAAAGTCCTTATATAAATGATGATGTACATGCAAAAAATCCAAAAAAATAGATGGGCAAAAATCAAGAAAAATCAATTCCTATCGGAGTATGTATTTATTCGATAAGCAAGCATGAGCTTCAAAGTCAAAGACATATTGGAGCCTACAATTAGATGACTTGACTACACTGGTCAAACATCTTAGGATGGCTACACTAGCTCTTGTCCATTATTCTCTCCACCTCCTCCTCTTGAGCCAGTTGTACTTGACCATGGATGGGAATACCCTGCTTCTAGAGGAAAGAGTTATTGGATTGGGGAATTAGAGAATACCCTATCTTTTACTGCCTCAGCTGAGAGGAGCTACATATCACAAACACTATACAAGAAAGACTGGTAAACATAAGGGATTATGTATGATGTTGACTTGTTCTGACCTATCTTTTGAGGAGATTTGTGCAGAGTTTTGTGATTCTTAGGGGCTATTGTGTGTCAAGTCCAGTTGCCAACTGAGGTTCCTGTTGGACATGCGAGCCCACGGCGAGCCATTATGCAATAAATGTTATTGCGAATATCATTCTCTGATCTGAAATGAAGAATACGTAGTTTGCATAATAGGTCCCTTAGTACAATTAGGGTTATGTACCATGGCCATCTTAATAATCATACAGTTGTTGATTCAATTACTGAATCATAGAGGCTGGTGCTTAGATGAATATCTAATGAGTTAGATTGAGGACTCATCAAGCACCGTCAAATGATTATTAAGAGATGATCTCTAGCCTGAGTAGGAGATGGCAATCCTATCTCATTTAGGTTGATATCTGACCGACCTCTTGATGCAGGTCCTCTGCATAGGAATAGAGATTCGGAGGTGTCGGATGAGTTAGGTCAAAGAGTTGACTTAACGAGATCGAGATAACCAAAGTCCTATATCATATGCTGTCATGATATAGGCACACATCCTCTGACCGGAGACAGATGTGTTACTATATGTCTGAGTATGTACATTTGGCAGACCAATAGGTTGATGGCCTAATCAAGGTCTATACACCGGCGCGCTGGTGTGCATATAAGGGCATATGAGTAATACGATCTCTCAAAGGGATCATACAGGTTCACTACTGAACCGGAAGACATGAGCTCACTCATGAGATATTGGGAAGAATCAAATTCCGTGCGCACGGTCGTCTCGCTTTGGAAGCTTGACTGAATTTGTTGGTTTGATATATACTTTTGGAAAGTATATGATCAAGACCTAGGTATGATATATGCTTTTGGAAAGTATATGATCAATACCGACCCCCAATAATCGAATGAGAAACTTACTGATAAAACCCTGAAGTAGACAGTATAAAGTGAAGGATATGGTTAGATCCTCAAGCGCATCACGGAAGCGTGAACGTCGCATCGAATACGACGTGGAGCAACTAGTCGCACTAGTTGCTCGATGCAGCGGAATTTAAAAAAAAAATTTATACGACGAAACCACATGATCCAAGAACACTTCTCGGATCGTTTCGTCTAAACCACAAACAAGTAATAGGATTACCTCTTGAAGCGTGGTTGCGATCGAGTCTCTAAACGAAGAGACCTCCTGTCTCAAGTCCGATCCGACGGAGGAGACGCTTGCGAGCGCGGGGATGAACCGCGTGCTTCTCGCAATCCATGTTGATGATCCAAGCGGCGGATCTCCTAATCTCGACACACGAGATCCGACGTCTTCTTCACGAGCGAGGCGCACCGAAGGAGATGGAGATCCACGAGCAGAAGAACGGGCAGCATAACGACGACGCCGCGGCGATGGAGATCCTCTCCATGGCATCCATCGTGGACGGCCATGAGAGGGAGAGAGAGGGCTGACCTCTAGAGAGAAAGAGAGAGAGAGAGAGATGCTTCTCAAGCATTATGTGTAAAGAGAGAGCATGGGTATGTCTCTCTATTTATAGGGTTTTGGGATCCATGGATCTCAATCCATGTGTCTCATAAAATCAATGGTTGAGATTGATTTATGATAATCCAATGGTCAAGATTGTTGTTGGTAAAAGCCAACAACTTGTGATTTAATTTTGATTAAATATATTTGATAAATCAAATATACATTAATACCAAATCAAACCAATCAAATAAGGAGTGAGATAACAATTAGGAGCCTCCTTCCCATTAGGGAGAGGGGGACGGCCACCAAGTCCTAAAGGGAATTGGTGCCGCCCCCCCTCTTCCTTATGGGAAGGGCAATCCCATGGATTACATGGGATTGCATATCTCTTAATTTATCTCTCTACTTATTTTCCCAACAATTTTTATTCACCAAAAATAATTCTCAATTAATTTTGGGAATATTGCAATCTTGACATTGGAATATTGTGAATCACATTCACAACCCAAAACAACATATAATTTACACTGTCAATTAATTACACAATGTGTATCTAATACACATAATAATTAATCAACACATATAAATTATAATTAGCTCTCTCTAATACATTATAAATCACATTTATAATATATTATGAATAATTGGATATTACTATCCACATTATTCTTATCCATAATAATTAAATCATATTTAATTATATTGGATAACTTATTCTCATGTTCTCAAATAATATGAATCACATTCACATTATTTACATCTTTTGATAATTAAATCACATTTAATTATCTAAGATAATTCTCCTTATAATATGAATCAAATTCATATTACTCATGATAATTAAATCACATTTAATTATCCATTTTCTCAATGCTCGGATACATATATCAACAATAGAATTATCCATGAACTCTTTCATAGATAATGCGCTTTCTCCGCGAATACTTGGAGATAAGGACAGGGCGATTGTATTGTTCCACGTATAGTGACATGGATAATGAGATCACATCTCAAATCCAGATCTCGGGCCTCCCATAGATGCTTGATTAAATCAAGACCGCAAATCTAATCTTCTCATTGAATCTGAATCACATTCAGATCAATGTCCAACATTTGGACTAAGATCAGATTACTTCTCTACTGAGAGGAGTCACTAAAATCCAGACCCGTTTCATCACTCCCTAGGAATGGAAGCGTCATGGTTATACAATCGTTTATGATCACATCACCCTCAGGTATTCCCAACACCTGTACATCCTGCATACTGGAAGACTCAGATTAAACCCGAAGTATTAGATCAACTTTACACTGCCTACTTCAGGGTTTTATCAGTAAGTTTCTCATTCGATCATTGGAAGTCGGTATTGATCATATACTTTCCAAAAGCATATATCATACCTAGGTCTTGATCATATACTTTCTAAAAGTATATATCAAACCTACAAATTCAGTCAAGCTTCTAAAGCGAGACGACCATGCGCATGGAATTTGATTCTTCCAAATATCTCATGAGTGAGCTCATGTCTTCCGGTTCAGTAACTGAACCTGTATGATCCCTTTGAGAGATCGTATTACTCATATGCCCTTATATGCACACCAGCGCGCCGGTGTATAGACCTTGATTAGGTCATCAACCTATTGGTCTGCCAAATGTACATACTCAAACATATAGTAACACATCTGTCTCCGGTCAGAGGATGCATGCCTGTATCGTGACAGCATACGATATAGGACTTTGGTTATCTCGATCTCGTTAAGTCAACTCTTTGACCTAACTAATCTGACACCTCCGAATCTCTATTCCTATGCAGAGGACCTGCATCAAGAGGTCGGTCAGATATCAGCCTAACTGAGATAGGATTTCCATCTCCTACTCAGGCTGGAGATCATCTCTTAATAATCATTTGACGGTGCTTGACGAGTCCTCAATCTATCTCATTAGATATTCATCTAAGCACCAGCCTCTATGAATCAACAGCCGTATGATCATTAAGATGGCCATGGTACATAACCCTAATTGTACTAAGGGACCTATTATGCAAATTCTATACTCTTTATTTCAGATCAAGGAGTGAATTGCAATAACATTTATTGCATAATGGCTCGCCGTGGGCTCGCATGTCCAACAATCTCCCACTAGCCCAAAGAGCCATTAATGGGCTAATCATTTAAACTCACACTCATGTGACAATCATAGGCTATTTAGTAAATAGCTAGGTAAGCTGATCAGTCACTCTGTTCCCAAGAGACTACACCAAGTCCTTTTACGGCACTTGCATATCTCCTAGTAACAGTGCTCGCATCCAATGCGAATGTTCCATCTCATGCAACCGATACTCAATTTTGTTGGTTATAGTGTCCTTGACACTATATCTTAAGAATTGTTATAACCAGTATTTCCATAATCCTTATCAGAATACCTTTATCCCTGGAGATCCCTATCTCCAAAGGTATCCAAAGTTAAGACCTTTTAGATCACTATCTATAAAGTCTTAAGTATTTGAAGATAAGACTTTGAGATCACTATCTCTAAGTTTCATCATCTTTAAAGATATTGATATTACTGCAATCAAGTGTTTTATCTCCACAGTAGAATTAGTAACAGTTTACTACTCCCACTGCACGGCAGACATCTGGCCCTTGTACACATTTAGCATACACTTAGCTTCTCATAACTGATGCACAAGTGCAAGCAGTTCTAGCATTCACTTCCTCAACTCTTTGAGGTGCTATCCCTTTAGACAGGTCACTACCACATCTTAAGGGAAGGAAGCCTTTCTTGGAATTTTTCCAGAAAATGGAATAAGTCCAAGGTGTACTACTAATGTGACGGTTCCAATACCCTCTTTTCCTTGATTCTGAACAACTTCAGAATTAAGATCTAAGAGGTATCCTTTGAGATCGTATCTCTAGATATGGAACAACCAAATTTTAAAACACTTATTATTATCCTTATATCATTCCAAATGATTAGAATAATATCTACATTTAGCACGATGAACACAATGGCACTCCCACTAAGCTTCACATGGTTCATCAAGATTTTATCTGAAATCATAACATTTATAATTTCATCAAGTCTTATGTTCCAACTACAAGAAGTTTATTTTGAGTCCAAAGATGGAGTTCTTTAGCTTGCACACCTTGCTTTCCTCAACCACAAAGCCTTGGGGCCAGTTCATATGAATATCCTCAAAGAGGTATTCATAGAGGAATGCAATCTTGACTCACATCATGAAGATGTCATAGTCAAGTTGTGTATCTATAGTTAGCAATATTCTGATGGGTTAAAGCAAGGTCACTGGAGAGCAAGTCTCATCGCAATCGATGTCTTCTCTTCGGTGTGTAGCTCATGGCTACGAACCGTGCTTTGAAGGTCTATACCTTCTCATCAGGTTCCCTCTTTCTCTTGAAGATCCATTTACACCTTAATGGGTCTGGCCCATATAGGTGGATCCTCGAGGGTCCATATACAACACTTGTATATGAAGTCTACATTAGACTTTTATTGCTAACATCCATCTTTCCATGTTATGATCCTCAGGAATTTCATCACATGAAATCCGATCATTGTCAGATTTCTCTGACACATGGAATCCATCCTCAAACTTATTTGAAGAGGTATCAGTATTTCATCTTTGTCCTTTTAGTTTCCAATTTTAGGAGCCTCATTATCTTCTCAAGATTAAATGAGTTCCTTTACTTCATTTTTATCTTGATTCTTAAGAGAGTCATCCTCTAAGAATCATATTCTCAAGGATGAGATTTTTTAAGAATCTCAAGGTCATAAAGTAGGTATCCAATACCTTCCTTTATTTTCCTAATGAAGTAGCACTCTCTAGTGCCAGATTCCAGCTTAATCATATGGAACCTTATTAAGTATATAATGCAGTCTCTACTACATATATATCTTGGAAACTTAAGAGATAATTATGCTAGGATTAATCATTGATTAAATCATGTCACACATGATCAATTGTATCTCTCTACAACTCCTTTGAGTTAAGGTTCATTAGGAGGATTGAGATAGGAATGATATTCATATCTCCATAAGGTATTTCTTGAATTCATCTAATAGGTACGGGCTACCTTGGTTAGATCGAATTCATTTCATCTTCCTTCAAACTTTGGTTCTAAACCAAAATTGCGAAATCTTTGAACATTTCAAAGGTTTCTTAGGTGAAGAGAAGAGATCTCATATCATACATAATCATTAACAGATATCACATATCCATAATGTTTACTATGATATAGATGATCTGCATACATCAATATGTATGAGATCCTTAATACCTAGGCATCTTACACCTTTCCCAAGGAAGGATGTATTAGACAATATTCACAAGTATGTGAGATTAGAATCTTTAGACAATCTAAAGTTTCATGTCTTACCAGTCCATTGATTTCATCAACAGACATATGTCCAAAATTTGATGCCAGATCATTGTCAAATGATCTTTATCCTCCTATTGATCTTTTAAAGGTTTAATTTTCAGTATTAGAAATCTTAATGAACCATTCAATAATTTTCTAATTTAATAGAGTCCACTAGATTTTAGATTACTATCTGAAATATTTCCATCATAACTCTTTATGATAGATTTATTACAGAATTCATGTTTATATCCAACAATTAGAAATAAACAATGAGTGTATTCTAATATCTAGGTCATAGAGACATTCTCTAAGACTAAGGGCTCCCACTGAAAATATGAAGTCTATTGATCTCATGGAAATTGTTGCAACACTTGCATCATTTTCAACATGGATGACCAATAAACCTTAAGATCAAATTTCTAATACATATGCAACCAATTGCAAGTGTCATTAGAAAATTGAGATACAATTATTATACTTTATCTTATCAAATAAGTAAGTCAATATCAATGATTATATGTAGATTAATCTGATGCACAATCTGATTCCTTCTCTAAGGATTCTAGATAGATTTGATAGTCATACTATCAACACATCAACTTATTGTAGTATTGGCATTCATCCAACTCTTTGGATGTCATATGGAAGTCACAGAAGTACAGTCAACTCTTTGACTATACCTCTTACTTGGGTCCAACCCATGCTTCCACTGCGCTCCCTTTGTCTATAAGCAACCTTTGCTCAAGACCAAGGATCTCTTATGTTAAAATCAAAAATTTCAATATAAGAGTATTTTAACATTTATACAAGCTTCATTTAAGTTCATATAATATGAATATTATGAAGCTTCATGAATGACTAAAGTATAGACAGTAGAATGATGACACTCATCATCTACATCCATCTAAACTCTTTGAAGCATCGGTTCAGGTAGGTATTCAAACAATTTGAATACATTATCTCTAATAGAGCTACCATTCTACATGATGTAGAGAACCATGTCATTCATTATTAAATGTCAAGAGCACATATATATGCCAGAATATCTTTATTGATTTTATAAGGATTAATTTTGACAATTGCGATCATCATCAACATGTCACTTCCAAAGCACATTTGATGATATCAAGATCATAGAAACATCCAAACCCTTGGTTTGAAGTCCTATTATCTATTTAATTGTCATTCCTCATTATTATGAGGAAACTTGCATATTGCAACCACATACATTATGTGTCCAATCGCAAGTATAATATCTGGATCAAGAGTCTATCCATGATATTTTACTGGTTATCATTGAGTATAACATTGAGTGGGTTTAATGAAGGATTTATCTGAAATAAGTAACTTGCATAAACTTATATAAATATATAATTTACTTTGATTTAGGAATTTTTATATCAAAGTTGTCTTGCCATGTCAACAATGAAAGTTCATTCCCTTAATCACTTTTAATGTAAGAGATATACTTACCATTATATCTCAAGCAAGATCTGGGATCTCCTTCCTTATCTTTGTTGCATCCCAATAATATGAGAACCTACAACTCGGATAAAAAGAAGCGGGAACACATTCCGCCTTGCAAGTCCAACTTGCATCTCCCAATTCGGTCTTTAATACCCGGGCCCACCACCCCTAAGGTGATGTTGACCCGTCATTAATTGAACCAACCGTCAACAGGAATACAACTCGCTATGCGCAATCCAATATCGCCCCAATAATATGAGGACCCGATATTGGGGTCACTACGCATACGTCCTTACTCTTTCGAGAAGCGACGAGCCCGATCCAAATGGATCATATGCAGGAGCTGTCACTTCGGACAGGCGTCTCCCACATATAATATCTGGCGACGAAACTCTTCGCCTTGACGGGAGACCATGGATGTCACTTATGTGATCCTCCATATCTTATTCAAATTAAATTAATTTCTATGAATCACATTCATATAATTAATTCTTCCAAGGGAATTATTAGCTCTAATCATATTAGAGTATTTTCAATTGGATATAATTAACTTAATCATGTTAAATTAATTATCAATCCAATTCAATCAATCAAACTTAATTTTATGCTTGAATATATATGATATTATTCTCAAAGTACGTATTAATTCGAATTTTAATAATTAGAAAAATACATCATAATCCCTCGGACATTATCCCGGCCCTACCCGCTGTCATGGCCAGTACCGACGGGAGTGGGGCGGACCACATACGTTGCAACCCGCTGACCCAGCGATCCCCGACTAGACACCATATCCGCCTCGGGAAAGGATAATGCCAAATTGATTATTTTGTACTTGAGATGATCATCGGTTCTTCAACCGAAATTATACCATATAGTAATCAAAACAATTTTGATTATAAGGAAATTTGCTAGACAAATTCCCAAGTCCTATTCAAGCAAGAAGTTTGATGATTGTAATTCCAATTAAGGTTTAGATCAAATCTAATCAACTAATTGGTTGGGGCCAAGTCAATTAGGCAAATAATCATGTTTCAATATTTCACAAATATCTTTCAAGATTATTTCACGAAATTAACAATTAATTTCACTAATTGACAATCACTTGGTTCTAGATTAGGAAAGCAATTTCAGCAGTGACCCCTACTTACTAAAATTGACATATCTCAATCATATTAAATCCAAATTAAGCAAAGTCAATTTCTAAAGTTTGCTAATTTGATTTAGGACAGAATAAGTGATGTTTCACGCATTTCGAGGCAAGTCTAAACAGTAATTAACATTTTAATCACGTTCAGATTCACAGTTCCCGCAACAGTGCATACATGTTCATTAAAACGACCATATCTCGAGCATACGAAATCCGATTTACGCAAACTCAGATCCTATGGTTTCCTTATTTAATGGGGAACATAAACCAAGTATAAAATTCGTGTTTAAACAATTTAAACAGTGCCGAATTTATTTACTAAACAGATCTGCGAAATCAAATGCGATGAAAACTTTCGCGACCTTAGCGAACCCAAGTCGTCCTTGGTTAACGAATCACTATTCGAAACCATCGACCTAAGGCTCTGATACCACTTAAAGGATATGGTTAGATCCTCAAGCGCATCACGGAAGCGTGAACGTCGCATCGAATACGACGTGGAGCAACTAGTCGCACTAGTTGCTCGATGCAGCGGAATTTAAAAAAAAATTTTATACGACGAAACCACATGATCCAAGAACACTTCTCGGATCGTTTCGTCTAAACCACAAACAAGTAATAGGATTACCTCTTGAAGCGTGGTTGCGATCGAGTCTCTAAACGAAGAGACCTCCTGTCTCAAGTCCGATCCGACGGAGGAGACGCTTGCGAGCGCGGGGATGAACCGCGTGCTTCTCGCAATCCATGTTGATGATCCAAGCGGCGGATCTCCTGATCTCGACACACGAGATCCGACGTCTTCTTCACGAGCGAGGCGCACTGAAGGAGATGGAGATCCACGAGCAGAAGAACGGGCAGCATAACGACGACGCCGCGGCGATGGAGATCCTCTCCATGGCATCCATCGTGGACGGCCATGAGAGGGAGAGAGAGGGCTGACCTCTAGAGAGAAAGAGAGAGAGAGAGAGATGCTTCTCAAGCATTATGTGTAAAGAGAGAGCATGGGTATGTCTCTCTATTTATAGGGTTTTGGGATCCATGGATCTCAATCCATGTGTCTCATAAAATCAATGGTTGAGATTGATTTATGATAATCCAATGGTCAAGATTGTTGTTGGTAAAAGCCAACAACTTGTGATTTAATTTTGATTAAATATATTTGATAAATCAAATATACATTAATACCAAATCAAACCAATCAAATAAGGAGTGAGATAACAATTAGGAGCCTCCTTCCCATTAGGGAGAGGGGGACGGCCACCAAGTCCTAAAGGGAATTGGTGCCGCCCCCCCTCTTCCTTATGGGAAGGGCAATCCCATGGATTACATGGGATTGCATATCTCTTAATTTATCTCTCTACTTATTTTCCCAACAATTTTTATTCACCAAAAATAATTCTCAATTAATTTTGGGAATATTGCAATCTTGACATTGGAATATTGTGAATCACATTCACAACCCAAAACAACATATAATTTACATTGTCAATTAATTACACAATGTGTATCTAATACACATAATAATTAATCAACACATATAAATTATAATTAGCTCTCTCTAATACATTATAAATCACATTTATAATATATTATGAATAATTGGATATTACTATCCACATTATTCTTATCCATAATAATTAAATCATATTTAATTATATTGGATAACTTATTCTCATGTTCTCAAATAATATGAATCACATTCACATTATTTACATCTTTTGATAATTAAATCACATTTAATTATCTAAGATAATTCTCCTTATAATATGAATCAAATTCATATTACTCATGATAATTAAATCACATTTAATTATCCATTTTCTCAATGCTCGGATACATATATCAACAATAGAATTATCCATGAACTCTTTCATAGATAATGCGCTTTCTCCGCGAATACTTGGAGATAAGGACAGGGCGATTGTATTGTTCCACGTATAGTGACATGGATAATGAGATCACATCTCAAATCCAGATCTCGGGCCTCCCATAGATGCTTGATTAAATCAAGACCGCAAATCTAATCTTCTCATTGAATCTGAATCACATTCAGATCAATGTCCAACATTTGGACTAAGATCAGATTACTTCTCTACTGAGAGGAGTCACTAAAATCCAGACCCGTTTCATCACTCCCTAGGAATGGAAGCGTCATGGTTATACAATCGTTTATGATCACATCACCCTCAGGTATTCCCAACACCTGTACATCCTGCATACTGGAAGACTCAGATTAAACCCGAAGTATTAGATCAACTTTACACTGCCTACTTCAGGGTTTTATCAGTAAGTTTCTCATTCGATCATTGGAAGTCGGTATTGATCATATACTTTCCAAAAG
The DNA here is from genome assembly GCA_037367405.1 of Ottelia alismoides. Lineage (NCBI taxonomy): Eukaryota > Viridiplantae > Streptophyta > Magnoliopsida > Alismatales > Hydrocharitaceae > Ottelia > Ottelia alismoides. Next base: position 65,164 of record JAZKJV010001004.1, on the reverse strand, counting down.
CATATATCATACCTAGGTCTTGATCATATACTTTCTAAAAGTATATATCAAACCTACAAATTCAGTCAAGCTTCTAAAGCGAGACGACCATGCGCATGGAATTTGATTCTTCCAAATATCTCATGAGTGAGCTCATGTCTTCCGGTTCAGTAACTGAACCTGTATGATCCCTTTGAGAGATCGTATTACTCATATGCCCTTATATGCACACCAGCGCGCCGGTGTATAGACCTTGATTAGGTCATCAACCTATTGGTCTGCCAAATGTACATACTCAAACATATAGTAACACATCTGTCTCCGGTCAGAGGATGCGTGCCTGTATCGTGACAGCATACGATATAGGACTTTGGTTATCTCGATCTCGTTAAGTCAACTCTTTGACCTAACTAATCTGACACCTCCGAATCTCTATTCCTATGCAGAGGACCTGCATCAAGAGGTCGGTCAGATATCAGCCTAACTGAGATAGGATTGCCATCTCCTACTCAGGCTGGAGATCATCTCTTAATAATCATTTGACGGTGCTTGACGAGTCCTCAATCTATCTCATTAGATATTCATCTAAGCACCAGCCTCTATGAATCAACAGCCGTATGATCATTAAGATGGCCATGGTACATAACCCTAATTGTACTAAGGGACCTATTATGCAAATTCTATACTCTTTATTTCAGATCAAGGAGTGAATTGCAATAACATTTATTGCATAATGGCTCGCCGTGGGCTCGCATGTCCAACATAAAGTTGATCTAATACTTCGGGTTTAATCTGAGTCTTCCAATATGCAGGACGTACAGGTATTAGGAATACCTGAGGGTGATGTGATCATAAACGATAGTATAACCATGACGCTTCCATTCCTAGGGAGTGATGAAACGGGTCTGGATTTTAGTGACTCCTCTCAGTAGAGAAGTAATCTAATCTTAGTCCAAATGTTGGACATTGATCTGAATGTGATTCAGATGCAATGAGAAGATTAGATTTGCGGTCTTGATTTAATCAAGCATCTATGGGAGGCCCGCGATCTGGATATGAGATATAATCTCAATATCCATGTCACTAAACGTGGAACAATACAATCGCCCTGTCCTTATCTCCATGTATTCGCGGAGAAAGCGCATTATCCTTGAAAGAGTTCATGGATAATTCTATTGTTGATATATGTATCCGAGCATTGAGAAAATGGATAATTAAATGTGATTTAATTATCATGAATAATATGAATTTGATTCATATTATAAGGAGAGTTATCTTAGATAATTAAATGTGATTTGATTATCAAAGATGTAAATAATATGAATGTGATTCATATTATTTGAGCACATGAGAATAAGTTATCCAATATAATTTAATGTGATTTAATTATTATGGATAAGAATAATGTGGATAGTAATATCCAATTATTCATAATATATTATAAATGTGATTTATAATGTATTGGAGAGAGTTAAATATAATTTATATTAGTAGATTAATTATTAATGTGTATTGGATACACATTGTCTAATTAGATGAAAATATAAATTACATTTTGTTTTGGGTTGTGAATGTGATTCACAAATTTCCAATGGCATGATTGCAATGTTCACAAAATAAATTGGATTTATTTTTGTGAAATAATATTCAACAAAAGTTGTTGAGAGATATTAGAGAGAATTATGAGATAATACAATCTCATATAATAGGAGAGGCATCCACCTTCCATATAGGAAGAGTGGACGGCCACAATTCCCACAAGGAATGTGGTGGCCGTCCACCCCTCTTATGGAAGGAGGCTTGCCTCCTTTCCTATTTCTCTAATTGAGATTGATTTAATATAAATCAAATTATATTCTACATATATATTTGATTTTTTATTAAATTAATTGTTGTTGGTTTTTACCAACATAAATCTTAGCCATTGAAAGAAACACAATCAATGAGAACCATTGGATTTGTGTTGTCCCATGGATTGAGATCCATGGATCCCTAAACCCTATAAATAGAGAGGCATACCCATGCTCTCTCTTTACACAAAATGCTTGAGAAGCATCTCTCTCTCCCTCTCTCTTTCTCTCTAGAGGTCAGCCCTCTCTCTCCCTCTCATGGCCGTCCACCATGGATGCCATGGAGAGGTTCTCCATTGCCGCGGCATCGTCGTTATGCTGCCCGTTCTTCTGCTCGTGGATCTCCGTCTTCTTTGGTGCGCCTCGCTCGTGAAGAAGACGTTGGATCTCGTATGTCGAGATCAGGAGATCCGCCGCTTGGATCATCAACTTGGATTGCGAGAAGCACGCGGTTCATCCCCGCGCTCGCAAGCGTCTCCTCCGTCGGATCGGACTTGAGACAGGAGGTCTCTTCGTTTAGAGACTTGATCGCAACCACGCTTCAAGAGGTAATCCTATTTACTTGTTTGTGGTTTAGACGAAACGATCCGAGAAGTGTTCTTGGATCATGTGGTTTCGTCGTAAGAAAATTTTTTTAAATTCCGCTGCATCGAGCAACTAGTGCGACTAGTCGCTCTTCGTCGTATTCGATACGACGCTCACGCTTCCGTGATGCGCTTGAGGATCTAACCATATCCTTCAAGTTGTATCAGAGCCTTAGGTCAATGGTTTCGAATAGTGATTCGCTAACCGAGGACGACTTGGGTTCGCTAAGGTCGCGAAAGTTTTCATCGCATTTGATTTCGCAGATCTGTTTAGTAAATAAATTCGGCACTGTTTAAGTTGTTTAAACACGAATTTTATACTTGGATTTTGTTCCCCATTAAATAAGGAAACCATAGGATCTGAGTTTGCGTAAATCGGATTTCGTATGCTCGAGATATGGTCGTTTTAATGAACATGTATGCACTGTTGCGGGAACTGTGAATCTGAACGTGATTAAAATGTTAATTACTGTTTAGACTTGCCTCGAAATGCGTGAAACATCACTTATATTTAGTCCTAAATCAAATCAGCAAACTTTAGAAATTGACTTTGCTTAATTTGGATTTAATATGATTGAGATATGCCAATTTTAGTAAGTAGGGGTCACTGCTGAAATTGCTTTCCTAATCTAGAACCAAGTGATTGTCAATTAGTGAAATTAATTGTTAATTTCGTGAAATAATCTTGAAAAATATTTGTGAAATATTGAAACATGATTATTTGCCTAATTGACTTGGCCCCAACCAATTAGTTGATTAGATTTGATCTAAACCTTAATTGGAATTACAATCATCAAACTTCTTGCTTGAATAGGACTTGGGAATTTGCCTAGCAAATTTCCTTAAAATCAAAATTGTTTTGATTACTATATGGTATAATTTCGGTTGAAGAACCGATGATCATCTCAAGTACAAAATAATAAATTTGGCATTATCCTTTCCCGAGGTGGATATGGTGTCTAGTCGGGGATCGCTGGTCAGCAGGTTGCAACGTATGTGGTCCGCCCCACTCCCGTCGGTACTGGCCATGACAGCGGGTAGGGCCGGGATAATGTCCGAGGGATTATGATGTATTTTTTTATATATTAAAATTCGAATTAATACGTACTTTGAGAATAATATCATATATGTATATTCAAGCATAAAATTAAGTTTGATTGATTAAATTGGATTGATAATTAATTTAATATGATTAAGTTAATTATATCCAATTGAGAATACTCTAATATGATTAGAGTTAATAATTCCCTTGGAAGAATAAATTATATGAATGTGATTCATAGAAATTAATTTAATTTGAATAAGATATGGAGGATCACATAAGTGACATCCATGGTCTCCCGTCAAGGCGAAGGATTTCCGTCGCCAGGGATTGTATGCAGGAGACGCATGTACGTAGTGACAGCTCCTATATACAAGCGCATCTGGATCGGACTCTTTGCTTCTCGAAAGAGTAAGGCCGTATGCGTAGTGACCCCAATATCGGATCCTCATATTATTGGAGCGATATTGGATTGCGCATAGCGAGTTCTATTCCTGTTGACGGTTGGTTCAATTAATGACGGGTCAACATCACCTTAGGGGTGGTGGGCCCGGGTGTTAAAGACCGAATTGGGAAATGCAAGTTGGACTTGCAAGGTGGAATGTGTTCCCGCTTCTCTTTATTGGAGTTGCAGTTTCTCATATTATTGGGATGTAACAAAGATAAAGAGGAGATCCCAGATCTTGCTGAGATATAATGGTAAGTATATCTCTTACATTGAAAGTGATTAAGGGAATGAACTTTCATTGTTGACATGGCAAGCCAACTTTGATATAAAAACTCTTAAATCAAAGTATAATATGTGTATATATATTTATATATATTTATGCAAACTTCTTATTTCAGAAAATCCTTCATTAATCCCACTCAATGTTATACTCAATAATAACCAGTAAAATATCATGGATAGACTCTTGATCCAGATATTATACTTGCGATTGGACACATAATGTATGTGGTTGCAATGTGCAAGTTTCCTCATAATAATGAGAAGTGATAATTAAATAAGACAATAGGACTAAAACCCTAGGGTTTGTATGTCTCTATAAGTCTTGATCTCATTGAATGTACTTTGGAAGTAACATGTCGATGATGATCGTAATTATCAAATAATCCTTATAAAATCAATAAAGATTTTCTGGCATGCATATGTGCTCTTGACATTTAATCATGAATGACATGGTTCTCTGCATCATGTAGAAAGGTAGCTCTATAAGAGATGATGTATTCAAATTGTTTGAATACCTACCTGAACCTATATTCTAAGAGTTTAGATGGATGTAGTTGATGAGTGTCATCATTCTATCGTCTATACTCTAGTCATTCATGTGGCTTCATAATATTCATATTGTATGAATTAGGTGAAGCATGTATAAATGTCGAAATGCTCTTACATTAAATTCTTTTGAATTTGACATAAGAGATCCTTAGTCTTAAGCAATGGTTGTTTATAGATAAAGGGAATGCAGTGGAAGCATGGGTTGGACCCAAGCAAGAAGTATAATCAAATAGTTGACTATACTTTTGTGACTTCCATATGACATCCAAAGAGTTGGATAAATGCCAATACTGCAATAAGTTGATGTGTTGATAGTATGACTATCAAGAATCCTCAAAAAAAAAAAGGACTCGGATGGAGCATCAGTATAATCTACATATAATCATTGAAATTGACTTACTTATTTGATAAGGTAAAGTCTAATAATTGTATCTCAATCTTCTAATAACACTTGCAATTGGTTGCATATGTATTAGAATATTAGAAATTTGATCTTGAGGTTTATTGATCATCCATGTTGAAAGTGATGCAAGTGTTGCAACAGTTTCCATGAGATCAATAGACTTCATATTTTCAGTGGGAGCCCTTAGTCTTAGAGAATGTCTCTATGACCTAGATATTAGAATACACTCATTGTTTATTTCTAATTGTTGGATATAAACATGAATTCTGTAATAAATCTATCATAAAGAGTTATGATGGAAATGTTTCAGATAGTAATCAAAAATCTAGTGGACTCTATTAAATTAGAAAATTATTGAATGGTTCATTAAGATTTCTAATACTGAAAATTAAACTTTTAAAAGATCAATAGGAGGATAAAGATCATTTGACAATGATCTGGCATCAAATTTTGGACATATGTCTGTTGATGAAATCAATGGACTGGTAAGACATGAAACTTTAGATTGTCTAAAGATTCAAATCTCACATACTTGTGAATATTGTATTCAAAGTAAAATGTCTAATACATCCTTCCTTGGGAAAGGTGTAAGATGCCTAGGTATTAAGGATCTCATACATATTGATGTATGCAAATCATCTATATCATAGTAAACATTATGGATATGTGATATCTGTTAATGATTATGTATGATATGAGATCTCTTCTCTTCACCTAAGAAACCTTTGAAATGTTCAAAGATTTCGCGATTTTGGTTTAGAACCAAAGTTTGAAGGAAGATGAAATGAATTTTATCTAACCAAGGTAGCCCGTACCTATTAGATGAATTCAAGAAATGCCTTATGGAGATATGAATATCATTCCTATCTCAATCCTCCTAATGAACCTTAACTCAAAGGAGTTGTAGGGAGATACAATTGATCATGTGTGACATGATTTAATCAATGATTAATCCTAGCATAATTATCTCTTAAGTTTCCAAGATATATATGTAGTAGAGACTGCATTATATACTTAATAAGGTTCCATGCAAGTAAGCTGGAATCTAGCACTAGAGAGTGCTACTTCATTAGGAAAATAAAGGATGGTATTGGATACCTACTTTATGACCTTGAGATTCTTAAAAAAATCTCATCTTTGAGAATATGATTCTTATAGGATGACTCTCTTGAGAATCAAGATGAAAATGAAGTAAAGGAACTCATTTAATTTTGAAAGGATAATGAGGCTCTTGAAATCGGAAACTAAATAATTAAAGATGAAACATTAATACCTCTTCAAATAAGTTTGAGGATGGATTCCATGTGTCAGTTAAATCTGAAAATGATCGGACTTCATGTGATGAAGCTCCTGAGGATCATGACATGAAAAGATGGATGTTAGAAATAAAAGTCTAATGTAGACTTCATATACAAGTGTTGTATATGGACCCTCGAGGATCCACCTATATGGGTCAGACCCATTAAGGTGTAAATGGATCTTCAAGAGAAAGAGGGAACCTTATGAGAAGGTATAGACCTTCAAAGCACGGTTCGTAGCCATGAGCTACACACCGAAGAGAAGGCATCGCTTGCGATAAGACTTGCTCTCCAGTGACCTTGCTTTAACCCATCAGAATATTGCTAACTATAACTGCACAACTTGACTATGGCATCTTCATGATGTGAGTCAAGATTGCATTCCTCTATGAATACCTCTCTGAGGATATTCATATGAAGTAGCCCCAGGGCTTCATGGTTGAGGAAAGCAAGGTGTGCTAGCTGAAGAACTCCATATTTGGACTCCAATAAGTTTCTTGTAGATGGAACATAAGATTTGATGAAATTATAAATGTTGTGATTTCAGATAAAATCTTGATGAACCATGTGAAGCTCAGTGGGAGTGCCATTGTGTTCATCGTGCTTAATGTAGATATTATTCTAATCATATAAGAATAAATGATAAGTGTTTTATAATTTGGTTATTCCATACCTTGAGATACGATTTCAAGGATACCTCTTAGATCTTAATTCTGAAGTCGTTCAGAAGCAAAGAGAAGAGGGTATTGGGACTGTCGCATTAGTAGTACACCTTGGACTTATTCCATTTTCTGGACAATTCCAAGAAAAGCTTCCTTCCCTTAAGATGTGGTAGTGACCTGTCTAGAGGGATAGCACCTCAAAGAGTTGAGGAAGTGAATGCTAGAACTGCTTGCACTTGTGCATCAGTTATGAGAAGCTGAATGTATTCTAGATGTGTGCAAGAACCAGATGTCTACCATGCAGTGGGAGTAGTAAACTGTTACTAATCCTGCTATGGAGATAAAACACTTGATTGCAGTAATAATAACAATATCTTCAAAGATGATAAAACTTAGAGATAGTGATCTCAAAGTCTTATCTTCAAAGGTTTAAGACCTTGTAGATAGTGATCTATAAGGGTCTTGACTGTAGATACCTTAGGAGATAGAGATCTCCAGGAATGAAGGTATTCTAAAAGGATTATGGGAATACTGGTTATGATAATTAATAAGATGTAGTGTCAATGACACTATAACCGACAAAATTGAGTATTGGTTGCATAAGATGCAACATTCGCATTGGATCCGAGTACTGTTACTAGGGGGTATGCAAGTACCGTAAAAGGACTTGGCATAGTCTTGCGGGAACAGAGTGACTGATCAACTTACCTAGCTATTTTCTAAATAGCCTATGATTGTCACATGAGTGTGGGTTTAAATGATTAGCCCATTAATTGCTCTTTGGGCTAGTGGGAAATTGTTGGACATGCGAGCCCACAGCGAGCCATTATGCAATAAATGTTATTGCGAATATCATTCCCTGATCTGAAATGAAGAATACGTAGTTTGCATAATAGGTCCCTTAGTACAATTAGGGTTATGTACCATGGCCATCTTAATAATCATACAGTTGTTGATTCAATTACTGAATCATAGAGGCTGGTGCTTAGATGAATATCTAATGAGTTAGATTGAGGACTCATCAAGCACCGTCAAATGATTATTAAGAGATAATCTCCAGCCTGAGTAGGAGATGGCAATCCTATCTCATTTAGGTTGATATCTGACCGACCTCTTGATGCAGGTCCTCTGCATAGGAATAGAGATTCGGAGGTGTCGGATGAGTTAGGTCAAAGAGTTGACTTAACGAGATCGAGATAACCAAAGTCCTATATCATATGCTGTCATGATATAGGCACACATCCTCTGACCGGAGACAGATGTGTTACTATATGTCTGAGTATGTACATTTGGCAGACCAATAGGTTGATGGCCTAATCAAGGTCTATACACCGGCGCGTTGGTGTGCATATAAGGGCATATGAGTAATACGTTCTCTCAAAGGGATCATACAGGTTCACTACTGAACCGGAAGACATGAGCTCACTCATGAGATATTGGGAAGAATCAAATTCCGTGCGCACGGTCGTCTCGCTTTGGAAGCTTGACTGAATTTGTTGGTTTGATATATACTTTTGGAAAGTATATGATCAAGACCTAGGTATGATATATGCTTTTGGAAAGTATATGATCAATACCGACCCCCAATAATCGAATGAGAAACTTACTGATAAAACCCTGAAGTAGACAGTATAAAGTTGATCTAATACTTCGGGTTTAATCTGAGTCTTCCAGTATGCAGGATGTACAGGTATTAGGAATACCTGAGGGTGATGTGATCATAAACGATTGTATAACCATGACGCTTCCATTCCTAGGGAGTGATGAAACGGGTCTGGATTTTAGTGACTCCTCTCAGTAGAGAAGTAATCTAATCTTAGTCCAAATTTTGGACATTGATCTGAATGTGATTCAGATGCAATGAGAAGATTAGATTTGCGTTCTTGATTTAATCAAGCATCTATGGGAGGCCCGCGATCTGGATATGAGATATAATCTCAATATCCATGTCACTATACGTGGAACAATACAATCGCCCTGTCCTTATCTCCAAGTATTCGCGGAGAAAGTGCATTATCCTTGAAAGAGTTCATGGATAATTCTATTGTTGATATATGTATCCGATCATTGAGAAAATGGATAATTAAATGTGATTTAATTATCATGAATAATATGAATTTGATTCATATTATAAGGAGAGTTATCTTAGATAATTAAATGTGATTTGATTATCAAAGATGTAAATAATATGAATGTGATTCATATTATTTAAGCACATGAGAATAAGTTATCCAATATAATTAAATGTGATTTAATTATTATGGATAAGAATAATGTGGATAGCAATATCCAATTATTCATAATATATTATAAATGTGATTTATAATGTATTGGAGAGAGTTAAATATAATTTATATTAGTAGATTAATTATTAATGTGTATTGGATACACATTGTCTAATTAATTGAAAATATAAATTACATATTGTTTTGGGTTGTGAATGTGATTCACAAATTTCCAATGGCATGATTGCAATGTTCACAAAATAAATTGGATTTATTTTTGTGAAATAATATTCAACAAAAGTTGTTGAGAGATATTAGAGAGAATTATGAGATAATACAATCTCATATAATAGGAGAGGCATCCACCTTCCATATAGGAAGAGTGGACGGCCACAATTCCCACAAGGAATGTGGTGGCCGTCCACCCCTCTTATGGAAGGAGGCTTGCCTCCTTTCCTATTTCTCTAATTGAGATTGATTTAATATAAATCAAATTATATTCTACATATATATTTGATTTTTTATTAAATTAATTGTTGTTGGTTTTTACCAACATAAATCTTAGCCATTGAAAGAAACACAATCAATGAGAACCATTGGATTTGTGTTGTCCCATGGATTGAGATCCATGGATCCCAAAACCCTATAAATAGAGAGGCATACCCATGCTCTCTCTTTACACAAAATGCTTGAGAAGCATCTCTCTCTCCCTCTCTCTTTCTCTCTAGATGTCAGCCCTCTCTCTCCCTCTCATGGCCGTCCACCATGAATGCCATGGAGAGGTTCTCCATTGTCGCGGCATCGTCGTTATGCTGCCCGTTCTTCTTCTCGTGGATCTCCGTCTTCTTCGGTGCGCCTCGCTCGTGAAGAAGACGTTGGATCTCGTATGTCGAGATCAGGAGATCCGCCGCTTGGATCATCAACTTGGATTGTGAGAAGCACGCGGTTCATCCCCACGCTCGCAAGCGTCTCCTCCGTCGGATCGGACTTGAGACAGGAGGTCTCTTGGTTTAGAGACTTGATCGCAACCACGCTTCAAGAGGTAATCCTATTTACTTGTTTGTGGTTTAGACGAAACGATCCGAGAAGTGTTCTTGGATCATGTGGTTTCGTCGTAAGAAAATTTTTTTAAATTCCGCTGCATCGAGCAACTAGTGCGACTAGTCGCTCTTCGTCGTATTCGATACGACGCTCACGCTTCCGTGATGCGCTTGAGGATCTAACCATATCCTTCAAGTGGTATCAGATCCTTAGGTCGATGGTTTCGAATAGTGATTCGCTAACCGAGGACGACTTGGGTTCGCTAAGGTCGCGAAAGTTTTCATCGCATTTGATTTCGCAGATCTGTTTAGTAAATAAATTCGGCACTGTTTAAGTTGTTTAAACACGAATTTTATACTTGGATTTTGTTCCCCATTAAATAAGGAAACCATAGGATCTGAGTTTGCGTAAATCGGATTTCGTATGCTCGAGATATGGTCGTTTTAATGAACATGTATGCACTGTTGCGGGAACTGTGAATCTGAACGTGATTAAAATGTTAATTACTGTTTAGACTTGCCTAGAAATGCGTGAAACATCACTTAGGTTCTGTCCTAAATCAAATCATCAAACTTTAGAAATTGACTTTGCTTAATTTGGTTTTAATATGATTGAGATATGCCAATTTTAGTAAGTAGGGGTCACTGCTGAAATTGCTTTCCTAATCTAGAACCAAGTGATTGTCAATTAGTGAAATTAATTGTTAATTTCGTGAAATAATCTTGAAAAATATTTGTGAAATATTGAAACATGATTATTTGCCTAATTGACTTGGCCCCAACCAATTAGTTGATTAGATTTGATCTAAACCTTAATTGGAATTACAATCATCAAACTTCTTGCTTGAATAGGACTTGGGAATTTGCCTAGCAAATTTCCTTAAAATCAAAATTGTTTTGATTACTATATGGTATAATTTCGGTTGAAGAACCGATGATCATCTCAAGTACAAAATAATCAATTTGGCATTATCCTTTCCCGAGGTGGATATGGTGTCTAGTCGGGGATCGCTGGTCAGCGGGTTGCAACGTATGTGGTCCGCCCCACTCCCATCGGTACTGGCCATGACAGCGGGTAGGGCCGGGATAATGTCCGAGGGATTATGATGTATTTTTTTATATATTAAAATTCGAATTAATACATACTTTGAGAATAATATCATATATGTATATTCAAGCATTAAATTAAGTTTGATTGATTAAATTGGAATGATAATTAATTTAATATGATTAAGTTAATTATATCCAATTGAGAATACTCTAATATGATTAGAGTTAATAATTCCCTTGTAAGAATTAATTATATGAATGTGATTCATAGAAATTAATTTAATTTGAATAAGATATGGAGGATCACATAAGTGACATCCATGGTCTCCCGTCAAGGCGAAGGGTTTCCGTCGCCAGGGATTGTATGCAGGAGACGCCTGTACGTAGTGACAGCTCCTATATACAAGCGCATCTGGATCGGACTCTTTGCTTCTCGAAAGAGTAAGGCCGTATGCGTAGTGACCCCAATATCGGATCCTCATATTATTGGAGCGATATTGGATTGCGCATAGCGAGTTCTATTCCTGTTGACGGTTGGTTCAATTAACGACGGGTCAACATCACCTTAGGGGTGGTGGGCCCGGGTGTTAAAGACCGAATTGGGAAATGCAAGTTGGACTTGCAAGGCGGAATGTGTTCCCGCTTCTCTTTATTGGAGTTGCAGTTTCTCATATTATTGGGATGTAGCAAAGATAAAGAGGAGATCCCAGATCTTGCTGAGATATAATGGTAAGTATATCTCTTACATTGAAAGTGATTAAGGGAATGAACTTTCATTGTTGACATGGCAAGACAACTTTGATATAAAAACTCTTAAATCAAAGTATAATATGTGTATATATATTTATATATATTTATGCAAACTTCTTATTTCAGAAAATCCTTCATTAATCCCACTCAATGTTATACTCAATAATAACCAGTAAAATATCATGGATAGACTCTTGATCCAGATATTATACTTGCGATTGGACACATAATGTATGTGGTTGCAATGTGCAAGTTTCCTCATAATAATGAGAAGTGATAATTAAATAAGACAATAGGACTAAAACCCTAGGGTTTGTATGTCTCTATAAGTCTTGATCTCATTGAATGTACTTTGGAAGTAACATGTCGATGATGATCGTAATTATCAAATAATCCTTATAAAATCAATAAAGATTTTCTGGCATGCATATGTGCTCTTGACATTTAATCATGAATGACATGGTTCTCTGCATCATGTAGAATGGTATCTCTATAAGAGATGATGTATTCAAATTGTTTGAATACCTACCTGAACCTATATTCTAAGAGTTTAGATGGATGTAGTTGATGAGTGTCATCATTCTATTGTCTATACTCTAGTCATTCATGTGGCTTCATAATATTCATATTGTATGAATTAGGTGAAGCATGTATAAATGTCGAAATGCTCTTACATTAAATTCTTTTGAATTTGACATAAGAGATCCTTAGTCTTAAGCAATGGTTGTTTATAGATAAAGGGAACGCAGTGGAAGCATGGGTTGGACCCAAGCAAGAAGTATAATCAAATAGTTGACTATACTTTTGTGACTTCCATATGACATCCAAAGAGTTGGATAAATGCCAATACTGCAATAAGTTGATGTGTTGATAGTATGACTATCAAGAATCCTCAAAAAAAAAAGGACTCGGATGGAGCATCAGTATAATCTACATATAATCATTGAAATTGACTTACTTATTTGATAAGGTAAAGTCTAATAATTGTATCTCAATCTTCTAATAACACTTGCAATTGGTTGCATATGTATTAGAATATTAGAAATTTGATCTTGAGGTTTATTGATCATCCATGTTGAAAGTGATGCAAGTGTTGCAACAGTTTCCATGAGATCAATAGACTTCATATTTTCAGTGGGAGCCCTTAGTCTTAGAGAATGTCTCTATGACCTAGATATTAGAATACACTCATTGTTTATTTCTAATTGTTGGATATAAACATGAATTCTGTAATAAATCTATCATAAAGAGTTATGATGGAAATGTTTCAGATAGTAATCTAAAATCTAGTGGACTCTATTAAATTAGAAAATTATTGAATGGTTCATTAAGATTTCTAATACTGAAAATTAAACTTTTAAAAGATCAATAGGAGGATAAAGATCATTTGACAATGATCTGGCATCAAATTTTGGACATATGTCTGTTGATGAAATCAATGGACTGGTAAGACATGAAACTTTAGATTGTCTAAAGATTCAAATCTCACATACTTGTGAATATTGTATTCAAAGTAAAATGTCTAATACATCCTTCCTTGGGAAAGGTGTAAGATGCCTAGGTATTAAGGATCTCATACATATTGATGTATGCAAATCATCTATATCATAGTAAACATTATGGATATGTGATATCTGTTAATGATTATGTATGATATGAGATCTCTTCTCTTCACCTAAGAAACCTTTGAAATGTTCAAAGATTTCGCGATTTTGGTTTAGAACCAAAGTTTGAAGGAAGATGAAATGAATTTTATCTAACCAAGGTAGCCCGTACCTATTAGATGAATTCAAGAAATGCCTTATGGAGATATGAATATCATTCCTATCTCAATACTCCTAATGAACCTTAACTCAAAGGAGTTGTAGGGAGATACAATTGATCATGTGTGACATGATTTAATCAATGATTAATCCTAGCATAATTATCTCTTAAGTTTCCAAGATATATATGTAGTAGAGACTGCATTATATACTTAATAAGGTTCCATGCAAGTAAGCTGGAATCTAGCACTAGAGAGTGCTACTTCATTAGGAAAATAAAGGATGGTATTGGATACCTACTTTATGACCTTGAGATTCTTAAAAAAATCTCATCTTTGAGAATATGATTCTTATAGGATGACTCTCTTGAGAATCAAGATGAAAATGAAGTAAAGGAACTCATTTAATTTTGAAAGGATAATGAGGCTCCTGAAATCGGAAACTAAATAATTAAAGATGAAACATTAATACCTCTTCAAATAAGTTTGAGGATGGATTCCATGTGTCAGTTAAATCTGAAAATGATCGGACTTCATGTGATGAAGCTCCTGAGGATCATGACATGAAAAGATGGATGTTAGCAATAAAAGTCTAATGTAGACTTCATATACAAGTGTTGTATATGGACCCTCGAGGATCCACCTATATGGGTCAGACCCATTAAGGTGTAAATGGATCTTCAAGAGAAAGAGGGAACCTTATGAGAAGGTATAGACCTTCAAAGCACGGTTCGTAGCCATGAGCTACACACCGAAGAGAAGGCATCGCTTGCGATAAGACTTGCTCTCCAGTGACCTTGCTTTAACCCATCAGAATATTGCTAACTATAACTGCACAACTTGACTATGGCATCTTCATGATGTGAGTCAAGATTGCATTCCTCTATGAATACCTCTCTGAGGATATTCATATGAAGTAGCCCCAGGGCTTCATGGTTGAGGAAAGCAAGGTGTGCTAGCTGAAGAACTCCATATTTGGACTCCAATAAGTTTCTTGTAGATGGAACATAAGATTTGATGAAATTATAAATGTTGTGATTTCAGATAAAATCTTGATGAACCATGTGAAGCTTAGTGGGAGTGCCATTGTGTTCATCGTGCTTAATGTAGATATTATTCTAATCATATAAGAATAAATGATAAGTGTTTTATAATTTGGTTGTTCCATACCTTGAGATACGATTTCAAGGATACCTCTTAGATCTTAATTCTGAAGTCGTTCAGAAGCAAAGAGAAGAGGGTATTGGGACTGTCGCATTAGTAGTACACCTTGGACTTATTCCATTTTCTGGACAATTCCAAGAAAAGCTTCCTTCCCTTAAGATGTGGTAGTGACCTGTCTAGAGGGATAGCACCTCAAAGAGTTGAGGAAGTGAATGCTAGAACTGCTTGCACTTGTGCATCAGTTATGAGAAGCTGAATGTATTCTAGATGTGTGCAAGAACCAGATGTCTACCATGCAGTGGGAGTAGTAAACTGTTACTAATCCTGCTATGGAGATAAAACACTTGATTGCAGTAATAATAACAATATCTTCAAAGATGATGAAACTTAGAGATAGTGATCTCAAAGTCTTATCTTCAAAGGTTTAAGACCTTGTAGATAGTGATCTATAAGGGTCTTGACTGTAGATACCTTAGGAGATAGAGATCTCCAGGAATGAAGGTATTCTAAAAGGATTATGGGAATACTGGTTATGATAATTAATAAGATGTAGTGTCAATGACACTATAGCCGACAAAATTGAGTATTGGTTGCATAAGATGCAACATTCGCATTGGATGCGAGTACTGTTACTAGGGGATATGCAAGTACCGTAAAAGGACTTGGCATAGTCTCGCGGGAACAGAGTGACTGATCAACTTACCTAGCTATTTTCTAAATAGCCTATGATTGTCACATGAGTGTGGGTTTAAATGATTAGCCCATTAATGGCTCATTGGGCTAGTGGGAGATTGTTGGACATGCGAGCCCACAGCGAGCCATTATGCAATAAATGTTATTGCGAATATGATTCCCTGATCTGAAATGAAGAATACGTAGTTTGCATAATAGGTCCCTTAGTACAATTAGGGTTATGTACCATGGCCATCTTAATAATCATACAGTTGTTGATTCAATTACTGAATCATAGAGGCTGGTGCTTAGATGAATATCTAATGAGTTAGATTGAGGACTCATCAAGCACCGTCAAATGATTATTAAGAGATGATCTCCAGCCTGAGTAGGAGATGGCAATCCTATCTCATTTAGGTTGATATCTGACCGACCTCTTAATGCAGGTCCTCTGCATAGGAATAGAGATTCGGAGGTGTCGGATGAGTTAGGTCAAAGAGTTGACTTAACGAGATCGAGATAACCAAAGTCCTATATCATATGATGTCATGATATAGGCACACATCCTATGACCGGAGACAGATGTGTTACTATATGTCTGAGTATGTACATTTGGCAGACCAATAGGTTGATGGCCTAATCAAGGTCTATACACCGGCGCGCTGGTGTGCATATAAGGGCATATGAGTAATACGATCTCTCAAAGGGATCATACAGGTTCACTACTGAACCGGAAGACATGAGCTCACTCATGAGATATTGGGAAGAATCAAATTCCGTGCGCACGGTCGTCTCGCTTTGGAAGCTTGACTGAATTTGTTGGTTTGATATATACTTTTGGAAAGTATATGATCAAGACCTAGGTATGATATATGCTTTTGGAAAGTATATGATCAATACCGACCCCCAATAATCGAATGAGAAACTTACTGATAAAACCCTGAAGTAGACAGTATAAAGTTGATCTAATACTTCGGGTTTAATCTGAGTCTTCCAGTATGCAGGATGTACAGGTATTAGGAATACCTGAGGGTGATGTGATCATAAACGATTGTATAACCATGACGCTTCCATTCCTAGGGAGTGATGAAACGGGTCTGGATTTTAGTGACTCCTCTCAGTAGAGAAGTAATCTAATCTTAGTCCAAATGTTGGACATTGATCTGAATGTGATTCAGATGCAATGAGAAGATTAGATTTGAGGTCTTGATTTAATCAAGCATCTATGGGAGGCCCGCGATCTGGATATGAGATATAATCTCAATATCCATGTCACTATACGTGGAACAATACAATCGCCCTGTCCTTATCTCCAAGTATTCGCAGAGAAAGCGCATTATCCTTGAAAGAGTTCATGCATAATTCTATTGTTGATATATGTATCCGAGCATTGAGAAAATAGATAATTAAATGTGATTTAATTATCATGAATAATATGAAATTGATTCATATTATAAGGAGAGTTATCTTATATAATTAAATGTGATTTGATTATCAAAGATGTAAATAATATGAATGTGATTCATATTATTTGAGCATATGAGAATAAGTTATCCAATATAATTAAATGTGATTTAATTATTATGGATAAGAATAATGTGGATAGTAATATCCAATTATTCATAATATATTATAAATGTGATTTATAATGTATTGGAGAGAGTTAAATATAATTTATATTAGTAGATTAATTATTAATGTGTATTGGATACACATTGTCTAATTAATTGAAAATATAAATTACATTTTGTTTTGGGTTGTGAATGTGATTCACAAATTTCCAATGGCATGATTGCAATGTTCACAAAATAAATTAGATTTATTTTTGTGAAATAATATTCAACAAATGTTGTTGAGAGATATTAGAGAGAATTATGAGATAATACAATCTCATATAATAGGAGAGGCATCCACCTTCCATATAGGAAGAGTGGACGGCCACAATTCCCACAAGGAATGTGGTGGCCGTCCACCCCTCTTATGGAAGGAGGCTTTCCTCCTTTCCTATTTCTCTAATTGAGATTGATTTAATATAAATCAAATTATATTCTACATATATATTTGATTTTTTATTAAATTAATTGTTGTTGGTTTTTACCAACATAAATCTTAGCCATTGAAAGAAACACAATCAATGAGAACCATTGGATTTGTGTTGTCCCATGGATTGAGATCCATGGATCCCAAAACCCTATAAATAGAGAGGCATACCCATGCTCTCTCTTTACACAAAATGCTTGAGAAGCATCTCTCTCTCCCTCTCTCTTTCTCTCTAGAGGTCAGCTCTCTCTCTCCCTCTCATGGCCGTCCACCATGGATGCCATGGAGAGGTTCTCCATTAACGTGGCATCGTCGTTATGCTGCCCGTTCTTCTGCTCGTGGATCTCCATCTTCTTCGGTGCGCCTCGCTCGTGAAGAAGACGTTGGATCTCGTATGTCGAGATCAGGAGATCCGCCTCTTGGATCATCAACTTGGATTACGAGAAGCACGCGGTTCATCCCCGCGCTCGCAAGCGTCTCCTCCGTCGGATCGGACTTGAGACAGGAGGTCTCTTCGTTTAGAGACTTGATCGCAACCACGCTTCAAGAGGTAATCCTTTTTACTTGTTTGTGGTTTAGACGAAACGATCCGAGAAGTGTTCTTGGATCATGTGGTTTCGTCGTAAGAAATTTTTTTTAAATTCCGCTGCATCGAGCAACTAGTGCGACTAGTCGCTCTTCGTCGTATTCGATACGACGCTCACGCTTCCGTGATGCGCTTGAGGATCTAACCATATCCTTCAAGTGGTATCAGAGCCTCAGGTCGATGGTTTCGAATAGTGATTCGCTAACCGAGGACGACTTGGGTTCGCTAAGGTCGCGAAAGTTTTCATCGCATTTGATTTCGCAGATCTGTTTAGTAAATAAATTCGGCACTGTTTAAGTTGTTTAAACACGAATTTTATACTTGGATTTTGTTCCCCATTAAATAAGGAAACCATAGGATCTGAGTTTGCGTAAATCGGATTTCGTATGCTCGAGATATGGTCGTTTTAATGAACATGTATGCACTGTTGCGGGAACTGTGAATCTGAACGTGATTAAAATGTTAATTACTGTTTAGACTTGCCTCGAAATGCATGAAACATCACTTAGGTTCTATCCTAAATCAAATCAGCAAACTTTAGAAATTGACTTTGCTTAATTTGGATTTAATATGATGCGCTTGAGGATCTAACCATATCCTTCAGTTCCGACCAAACTAAAAATCCAAAGATCTGACTAAGCTCCAGACTTTGATATTATGAAGTCAAGTTTAAAAGTTAAATTTAATACAATTTTTCTCTTTTTCTTTTCTTTAATATCTTTTCAACACTTATAGGAATAAGTGTTTGCTAGGGACTAGCAAAGGCAAGTATGGTTGGGAGAAGAATATTGATTTCATCACCTTTATTCATTCATTTTGGCCTTAAATCCGTACCTAAATGCATGTATATATCACTAATTTGTCAAAATAAACACTCCTTAATTTGTATAAAATATTGTATATTTATTGTATTTATTCAAAAATAAAAGAATAAAGGAAGAAAAGAAAAAGAAAGAAGACACCAAATGTCTTGAGTGACCCTAGACCCCGAGACCCAATCGTCATGATGACTTAGTCAACAAGGAAAAAGTAGGAGCAGATAGGGCAGATGGATTGTACAGAAAAGTCCTAAACACCCTATATATTTTAGCTTAAATAATTAATTTTTTGCACCTGATATTCTTTATCATTTATATCTCAAATCAATAAACTTTGTACTTGAATATTGTAGATAACAATACAAAGAAGAATATAAAATTTATTTCACATAAAAAAAATGCATAGCCTGTTCGGGACACACAAACTAAAAAGTCAAAATAAAACTTTACAGACCTATATATTCTCCATACTATATTAAAATGGTCCAAAATCACTTTAATTGTTTATAACTTTCAATAAGCTATTTAATGAAGGTGGTTTCAATTAATCTGGAGCTAAGATGCAACATTTAGGTTCTGGGCACAAATAGTGCAATATAGATGTATATTTTATTCAATATTTATTCTTTGTATTTTATTAATTCTTTTTTATAAATTTCAAAATATTATTTGAAACATGCATACAAAGTTATAATAATATAAAAACATCAAAATAAAAAATAAACTTGAATACATAGGAAAATATACATGTATATACCAATAATGTATATATACATAATTAATTAAATACAAAACAAACTCAAAAAATACTATAAAAATACCTAAATGTATACAAAAACAAGAATATATATATAATACTTGCATAAAATAATAAAATATATATTACAAATTAAAATTTAAATTTCAAAATACAGGTATTTATACCTATATTTTACATGTAAATATTAACTTGTAATAAAAAGACATAAAAATAAAAATATACAAAAAAATAATAAATTAAATTACAAATAATTTCTATATTTTAATAAAAATATTTAATTCATTTATTATTTATTTTTTTATTTTATCAATCTTTTCTTCCTAATAATTTTCTGGTTGGTACACGTGGACCAACTATGTCAGAACTCGACTTTTTGCCTCTTTTCTGCTCGGGGTCATCATCGCCTTCCTTGGCATGCCACGCGAATTTTGGAGATGGAACCTCCATGATCCAAGCCATGGCCATCGATCCCATCTATCTCCCATGATTTGACTAGATTCCATAATCAAAGATCCATGGTTCTCATCCTTTAAATAAGCACCTCATGCTTCCTTCTCGAGTTTGATTCCTCCCCTGTTGGTCTTAGCCCCTCAGATCCATCCCAATCTCTTTCCTTGGTGACATGATGTGAAAGAGAGGATTTGCAGTGAGGAGGAACGATATGAGGTGGTGATCCAATCCATCAACAGATGCAGCTCCGACCGGTACTACATCATCGGCCCTTAGTGGACATGATGCATTTATTTCACGTTCCTAGGTAACTTTTTTAGTCTTCTTTCGATTCTAATTTTTGTTTTTAGCATTAATCTCATATTTAGTCATAAAATTGAAAATCCCAAATTAGCTGAAGATCAAGCTCCTGGCCAAATCACTATAATCCTACCGTTCATATGCCTCTCAAATTATTCCATTTCATTTCCATGTGCATTATCCATCATTTTCCTTGTGTGATCAACCCTAATCCTTCGTGGATTAGATGATTCAAAGCTCAGCTCCTCCCCCTTCACCGAAGCTTTGCCATCACCACCCCCCTTGCACTTAATAGCTTCATTGGTTGGCTGAGATGCTTCGCCTCGAGCCCAACAACTTTTTTGTGCATGTCTTGCATGTTGGAGACACGTCTGTAGCCAAAGAGCCACGATGAAGAGGCTTCGGGCCACCCTGGACACTACTCGACCTCTTGATACATCGTTGAGGCCTCTGAGACTCATATGAAGGTACAAGATGATGGATTTGCATTTCGTCATCTTTATTCATTTATTCTAGGTTAAAATCCCTTATAAAACACATATAAATGTCACTAATTTCATTCTTTTCTAACTCTACCTATTGTATTAATAATGTATATTTATAACTATTTTAATATAAAATAAATAAATTAATAAACAAAGCAAAAATGAAGAAAATACAAGACTATATATATGTTATAGATAAAAGCTGAATTAAACCCGGAGAGAAGGTCAAGACCCACATGACCGACAAGGAATAAAGTAGGGGGAGATAAGGCCAAAAACACCAGAAATTCTAGAAATATATTTGTCACTTGTAATTATTCATCGCATGTACATTATTGTCTATAATAAAAAATTCTTCCATTATTTTATCCATTACCAAATTCTTTGTAAATAAATATCATTTCTTCTTAAAAAGTGAGCATAAAATTCTATTTTAAATAATAAAAATAATTGCAATTAAAGTCTGTATATATTGTGTAAATAACATCACTTTCGAGAAGCCACAAAAGTACAAACTTACAAGATCAATATCTGCTCCATCATGACACCAAATTTATCAAACTCACTTTCATTGTATTCCAAATTAAATTATCCTTAAAATGGAGGTGATTTCATAAAATTCTGAGTTAGGGTGTGAAATGTGGCCAATTGCGGTATTATTTCATAATATACCTATCTATACTATGTATATTATTTATTCACTATTTATTTTGTGCGTATTGTATTTTTTAATTTCTTGTAAATATTGTATTTAACTCATATAAAATACAAAATAAAATAAAAAAATCAAAATCCAATAAAAATAAAATCTTGTAGATATTTGTATATGTATCACCATGTATATATTGTACCTATACCTATTTAGATAACCAAACAAATTAAATATTAAAAATCAAATAAAATATATTTAAAACCCTTGGAAAATATTGTAGACAAATAAAATATTAAATTATGTATATATGTATATAAACAATTAACTAAAAAATTCAAATACTATCTATATATACATATAATTGCATATAAATAACACCTTGTATTTATTTTAACCCTTGTATATACTTTATTAATTAATTAAAAATCACCAAAATTAATGTTAATTTATTTAACATTGTGTTTATATTATGTAATTGAATAAATTCATTTTCTACTATTCATTCAATTAGTTTACATTTTTATCTTTTTTGTCGTCTAGTGTATTTTGTCCACATACGAGGCGTGAACTGATTGGTCCACTGAGGTTTGTTGACCCGAGTCAACTCCCCCTTCTGTGCCACCTCTCCCGCTAACCTCGCTTCACTGTTATTTCACTCATTTCTCCCTCGTGCCTTATTCATTAATCGTTCACGCTCCCTTATTCAAACTTATTGCCCATTTATTCTTCTCCAACGTCCTCACATTAGTTCCATTATCCTCACCTCTGATCTCGCCCCTTTTCGAATTTCAAACTTTCGTCGGATCTCGTTCAATAAATAGACATCCATTCCCTCCGCTTCGATCTTGATCTGCCCTTAACCGATATTTTTGCCCATGATCGGTTCCAGGAGATTGTTGTCGTAATATAGTAGCTACTCTTCTATTTGGAGTACGTAAGTTCAAGTGAAGGACATGATCCAATTACGTTGCCGGAGTACTCCGCCGAATCTCCGCCTCTCCGCTATCATTTGCAGATCGAGGCGTTTCCTTTCCCCTCTTCTATTCCATAGATATCCAACATAGATTATCTTTGACTTATTCTTTATTTGTCGCTTCAATTTCATTTGAATACCCTGGATTAGATCAACATACCTAAACTCCGATCAGTACAGTCGGATGTGTTATGTCTAAGATCAACAACCCCCTGATTTTGGCAAAACATTCACCCGACTATTCTCCAATCCTTCCACCTTCTTCCCACCTACGGATCTCAACAGATCCTGAGTTCGATCTCCAGACTGACCATCATGGCCTGAGACCTCCAAACAGTAACTATTAGCCTTGTTTTTGACCTAAATTTTTGGCCGGAGGCGTCCTCCAAGCATGACTGTGAATTTGTAGGATTAAAGAACGCAATAGAAGCATTAGTAGAGGATAGGAGGTTCACCTGGAGCATCTGACCTTTTACCCTACAGGTCCTCACACAAGCGTCGTTGAACCATAATTTCACCATTAGGAGACGTGGAATTGCAAGATCTTGTATTTAAATGACTTGACGAGGAATAGATCTATGATGAGGGAGATCCAACTAGATCAAGCTCGTAGGGGAGGATCTACTTCCCAATTCATCCATACCCCTTTGTCACTATCAGATCAAGAACATCGTGATAGAATAGATTCGAACCGTTGAAGTTTCCCATAGCCTTGCCATTGGCTAAAGATCCATATCTGATAATGACCCTTCAATCATGCTCCATCCTCCACCATCCGATTAGTTTGGAAGCACATTTGAACCATCCAAGGAGCAACACAATTTAATGGTATATTTGCACACACACCCTCTATTTTTGTTTTATTCTCAAATAAGTCCCTACGAGGACACGTATCATCTTATCTTTATTTGATCATTTGCATTTTATATCTTACACTTTAGTATATTTACAATTGTGTCCTATTTGACCTTCAACGCGTGCTTTGCAAGTGAGATTTGAGTAAAATACAATAGATGTTTTGATGTTTTAAGTTATTACTTGAACCTTGCAATCATTTTATTCACAATTAGGTCCAATCCAACGAGGCACACGTGCCCGTGTGCGTGATTTATTAGAAATTTGGCATATTAAGCCCAAATTTTTATTTTTGTTAATCATTCAGTCGGCATACTTAAAATAGTAATGTATTAGTTCTTGTGAGTCTCTATTAGCTTTGCATATCTAAAATCAAATAAAAATTAGCAAAACTCATCAAAAAAACTCTGCAAAAATTCATATAAGCGACTGTAGCATTCACACTACATCCATAAATTGCATTTCACATTTTCTTTGTTATCACTAATTATTAAAATGTAAAAACCTCGTAAAAATGACTTGTTTTGATTAAAAAATAAATAAAAATTATAAAAATCCTTCAAAAATTTCTAAAATAATTCTTATTTGCTATTTTTGATTTATTTTAATTTTTCTTCAATTTTCACATTTTTATTCCTCACAAAAACCATAAAAAGCATAAAATACTTAAAACATTAAAAACTCATATAAAGTTTTTTTAAAATCCAAAAATTCACTAAATGTCTTTCTAGAAAATAAAAAAATATCTTCCATTTTGTCTACATCTCATCCATTTTTGACATTATTTGTTATTTTAAAATTCCAAAAACATTCATTTTCTTTTCTGTTTACTTTATCTTTTGTTTTTTTTATTTAAAGGCTTTAAAAATTTTGAAAAAGTCAGGAAAAAAATCGAAACATTAAAATATCATCAAAAAATAAAAATATTTTTTTGCCTAATTTTCTGATTATTTGTGAAATATTGGAAAAATACAAAAAAATAATTGTGTGTGTGCTTTATTTACTCTTTAATTATTTGATTGTTTTTAAAATAAAAAAATTCTTTGCAAAATTCAAAAAAATAATTTAAAAGTTAGAAAACCAAATAAAAAATTTTAAATTTAAAAAAATATATAAAAAAATAAAAATACAACAACCAAGCATAGTATGTTGAGAAAATTCCTTCATTCCTGCATTGATTTTTCATTACATTGAATAACCCTCGTGATTTTCGTAAACTTCCTGAGTTCGATCATGTTAGCTATACGTGTAAATTAAATAGCAAAATCTCTTGCTATATTTCTTCTTTATTTTCGCTTTAGATTAAATAAAATTTTTATTTGACATTTCTTTGGGTTGCAACTACTGGATTTTTATCTATGATTAATTCATTGAATAAAACCCCTAAAAGTAGTGCTCAACAATATGGCACCGATGGTAGGGAGGCATAACGAGGGTATTTAGGTTTTTTCCTTTGACCCACTATTTTCGGTTGTATATTTTTACTATATTCATTCAATTCATTGTTCATATTCACTTTATTTATTTCCATTATTTTTTCTCATGTTTATATAAACGTGTCTCTTACACATTCTTTATTTTCTCTTTCTTGTGAGGGGCCAATGAGCAAAGGCATCATTCTTAGGAGTGCTGGTGCTCCCAAGTGAAGTGGAGGTGGCTTGATTCTTCACTAAGCCACATGAGAGCGTAGGAGGAGGAAAAGAAATTCTGGAGGAGACAACTCATATGGTAGTTTTTTTTTATTTTTAGCATTTTATTTATTCAAGAATTCTTGTAAGAAGGACACAATATACCTTGTGTGTGGGGTCTGTTTCACCAAGTGCCAGTTTACTTTGGGGACCTCATCGGCTTTGTTTTCATCGCCTTATTTTTCTTATTTTTTACGTGGTTTTATGTTCTTGAGCCCTTAGTGATTGCTTTATTAACTTGTTTGAGCTAGGTAATCAATTTGGTCCAAAGCCCTAAACAAAAATGTCTACACCTATAGGGTACACCATAATTTTGACCTAGTTAAATTAATTGGTTCTTGCTCACGAACAGAAGTTATTGCTAAGATGGTTCACTTGCATAATATAGGTTATCTTATTTCTTTGTATTTACATTCTACGCAGATAACCTTACACGTAGAGTGTTGGCGAGAAGGTACGCATCTCTTAACTCATGCATACATCAATGCATTTAATCACGCATTGACATTTCTGACTTCCTACCTTGTTCTCACTCACATAATTTTAAAAAGAAATTAGACACTAGGCAAGAAATTCATTGCAAAATATTCAAAAAAAGTTACAAATTGATAAAAGCAGGACTTCTAAAGAAAACTCAATCCTAAAACTAAGCCTAAGGACAATAATAATTGTTTTGGGGAGTGTAACCTCCTCATTGTTTGAATTTACTTGCAAGGTGAGAGAGAGAGACGGACACTGGGATAGAGCCAAGTTCGGATTTTCATATAGAATACTAATTCTATAAAAACTCTTAGCTACTTCTCAGTGAGGGAACACGGGTAGATGATAAACGGTCAATATTTCTTTAGCAGAGTGGGTGGCTGATGACAACAGCCTGGCAACTCAGGTAAAGGTAATCAAGGGTCGTTTCGAAGTCACCAAGCGCGGTCAATCGAGAAAAATATTATACACCACCAAGACAAGATAAAAATCAAACAAGCTCAAAGTAGCGGTCTCTCTATTATATTAACCTGGTATAGCGACCAGGGTCGAACACAAGGAGCACGTAATGGCCTCGCGGCCTACGAAGTAGTCTAAAAAAGAAATAAAATAAAATAAAAGTCTTTTTTGGTGGATTTTTAATGTTTTTATATTTTTTGGAGTTTTAAATTAATAAAGAAATGAGAAAAGGAAGTAAACAAGCCAATACAACCAATTATATAATCACTCAAAAATCATCCAAAAATTCAAACAAAAATGTTTTTATGTTTTTTATATTTTTTATGTTTTTGGTTAATTTTTGGTAATTTTCTGATTTTTATTGGATTTTCTAAAAATCAAACAAGGTAGAAAAACAAGGGTACTATCCAATCAGACTTGGAGGGCCAAATTAAAATGCAAAATGGCCCTATCAAGGTCTGGAGGTAATTTTCCTGTAAAATAGAAAATACAAGGAAAATTTAGCACCAGAATTATTAATTTTTTATTTTTCTGTTATTTATTAAAATTTTTATGGGTTTTATGGGTTTTTGTAATTTTTATAGGTTTTATAAAGGCAAAAATGACCAAAATTGGTCAGAAAATCAAACAAGGCAAAACGAACACTATATAAGTTTTTTGTAATTTTTAGAGGTATTTAATATTTTTTTATGATTTTTAAAGTTAGACAGTAAAGAAAATGCTTTTTTTGAATTTTTAAAAATAATAAATGAAATCAAAAATGTCTCCAAAATTTAGAGAAAATTTTACAATATGGCAGGAGCCATGTATCCAATTTTCATCAAGTTTGGAGTTTGTTTGCTATTTTATTAAAATCAAAATACACGGCACAGTGCATAGGGACCTATACGCAATTAATGAAAGTTCCCGAGGGTCCGGTGTAAATTCTCCAAGAAACCATGCGCGAGGCACGTGACCTGGGCACTTAGGGACCTATTTGCAAGAAAACTAAAGTTCCTGGACTATTTAGTAACACGTACTAAAAGTCTAGGTGCTTCAGTGTAAATTACCCACTATATCAAGCACATGCACAAATAAAACATTCACAAGGGTATTTATGCAAATATCAAAAGTATAAATTCATTCATTAACACCTTGAAACTGTTAGTCCATACATGCAAATAACCCAACAAGCACATATCGAAGCACGTGTTCCACTACAAGCAGGGGTATAAAAGTAAATACCAAAAACAACAGGGTCCTCTATGCAAATTACCGAACGCAAATAAAATGTCTAAAATATTTACAGGACTACAAATTAACACCTAAAAATCTAAGGGCCTAAGAAGAAATTACCCTTTATTAATGTTGAGGGCCAGATGCTCACCACGTGGAGAACGGATGGTGGAGAAGAGGCGCGGCTAAGCATTGGGGTCCTCGGCGCTCATCCAACAGCAGGGACCTCGCCACGTGGAAGATCTGATGGTCCAGATGCGCTGGGTCCTCTTCACTGGATGGAGGGCTGAGAGGAGGCCACGTAGAGATCCAACGGTGGCTGCTGGCCTCCTCTTAACCCTGATCGGACGGTCCGGGTATAATCTGGAGCTGGAAGGCAATCGGACGGTCGGGGCGGATGGTCGAAGAACTGGACCCCGGTGAGGTTCGCCGGGCTCGTGTACGCGCTGAAGACCTCCTCGCGGGCTGCTGAAGATCGGAGGAGAATCACCTTGGCCTCCCACGTCTAATGGTTCCCTCCGATGGTGACGATGAGCTCTGAAGAGCTCCGACGGCACTGGTGGAGGAGGAGTGGCTGCTCGAATGGACGAAGCCCTCAGATGGGCTCCTCACGACCAGAAAAGTTGCGCAACACACTCCTGGGTTGAGGGCAAAGTGCCTCGACCCGGTTAGGGGTGGTGAAGATGGACGGTGCCGGCGTGGCGAAGGGGCTCGGCGAGGTGACGGCGGAGGAGCCCCAATCCCAGCTCCTGTGCGAGCTGGGTTGAGCGAGTGGGTGGAGATGTGCACGAAGGGAAGGCGGAGATGATGAGCTATTCCGATGATCGGGCCGAAGGCGAGGGTGGTCAGAATTGAAGCTCGACGGTGACGGAGCAATTTGGGGGAAAATGAAAATTCGATAAATAGAAGAAGAAAAAAGGCTACCTACTGGATGCTGTCGACTGTGGAGGAGCTGGGGATGCTCCAGGTCCTTGCCTCAAGGGCCGTCGGTGCCCTAGGCTCGAGCGTCACCTCCAGGCGGCGCACGGCGGCGCAACGTCGCCGGATCGATGGTCTACACGCTCCCTCCTCGCTGCAACACCACTGGAAGCGAGCTGTCACTCTCGCGGAGGCGATGGAGGTCCTTGGGTGGAGAATGGATGAGCCAAAGATGAGTGAAAAAGGAGGCGGAGCTCGGCTTATATGTAAGTGCAGGTCCGAGAAGAACAGATCGGGCAGGGTTCCACTAAGCACGGATCCCCACGCGGATGATCGTGTGAGGCTCTCGGATGCACAAGGA
Organism: Ottelia alismoides; assembly: GCA_037367405.1. Taxonomy (NCBI): domain Eukaryota; kingdom Viridiplantae; phylum Streptophyta; class Magnoliopsida; order Alismatales; family Hydrocharitaceae; genus Ottelia; species Ottelia alismoides. Next base: position 36,364 of record JAZKJV010001004.1, on the reverse strand, counting down.
AGAAGGGGAGCCCGGGATTTGCGGATATGGGCATCGGATCGAGCGTAGAAAAATTTGAGAAGTCGGGTCGCGGGCTCGGATCCGGGGCTCAGTGGTCCTAGGGGGGAGTTGACCGGGGGTCAACGTCCCCGTGGACCAATCAGGATCAGCCATGTAATAAATATTAAGACATTCAAAATAAAATAATGAATGGCCGAATTATTAAAAACTCAAAACATGAAAAATGTTTGTTGTATTTTTCTATTTTTTGTGATTTTTAATTAATTTTTCAAAATAAAAATAAGGTATTTACACTATAGTGCTATACATAGGTATATTTACAATATTGATTTTTTATTTATGATTTTTAATTAGTTATTTATGTGCATTTTTATTCCCATTTTATATTTTATTTATTTATAGCATAAAATTAGGAATAAAAAGGTATTTTTATTTTATTTTTTATTATTTTTATACAAAGGTTAAATAAGTAGATGTATATATTTATATATATGGTATATATACAAAATTCTTTTTGGTTTTTAATTTTGTTCTTTTTATTTTCTTTTTGTTTTTATGGTTTTTATTTTATTTATTTACACCATAAATGATAGAGTATATACAAAATTTTAAGGATTTTAATTTATTTATTTACAAGGTAAAATAAATAGGGATAGGTGTCCTATGTGCAAGGTGAATATATACAAGTGAATATTTTTATTTCCTTTTTAATTTTTCTATTTTTATTTTGATTTTGTATTTACAAATATTAACAAATATATACAAGCCCATTTTATTCTATTTTTGGAGGAAAGTATTTTTATTATGTTTACAGGTATATTTACACACATGAGCTCCCTATCTCTTCTACTTTGGCTTTTATGCGGTCAGGCCCATGCTGAGCCCTCCCTTGGGATTAGGTTGCTCAATATTTATTCTAAATATTTCCCTCTTTTCTTTTTAATTATTTATTCTTTTATTTTTGCACAAAACATGCTAATTATTATGTTTTTACACTATGCATGCTCTTGGGTAATTATTTGTATTTACAAACATATACATGCATTTGCAAAGGTTTTTGTAGCTAAAATATAAGAATAAAGAGTGATGAATGAGTATTCATCAGTGGCTTAAAGGACATTATGTAAGGCTCCATCCTTAAGTATCGGGTAGTTGTTTTTACGGTTCATACTTACATCTATACTAGCTAAAAGTGGATGCAATAGTCGTCAGAATTCGGGACAGTCTTTACGAAATACATGCACATAACAACTTGTTAATTCATTTAAAAGATTGCATTTATCACCAAATACAATTGAAAAAATAAAAGACCGAACTCTTGCAGTCTTCACTTGTGTTGAGTTTGGTGAATTGGGGGTTTGTTTTATGTTCCATTGCTAGTGTTAGAGATCCTTCCGCGCCCTTGTTGTTCTACGCATTCTCCTCTTGTTTGACTTTTGTGTTCTCTCATCTCTCCTCTTCAATTAAAGATGTTGGATTGGAGTATTTCTCATTCGAACATTGCAGACTCATTTCACACTCCAAACCAATCATCTTCTATTCGGGAAGACTCACTTCTTGAGTATTCCTCTTTCTCCACCTCACATTCATTTCATTGATCAATCCACTATTCAAGATTGACTCTAATCTTGAACAATCATTTTAGACTCCATCATTTACGAAGACTAATCCAATGCACTTTGCACTTGTAGAAATCGAAACAGTGCACTTGATGCCACTCAAAGAAAAGGTTCAATGGCTGAGCAATCCGAGATCAGCACTACCATGTTAGTCTCTATTTGGGCTCAGTTAACAGAACATGTTGACTTTCAAGTTTCATTGAGAGACATAGTTCTTGAGCTGAGGCAAGATAGGAGAGAAATAATAGAGGAGGTGGGAATGGAAGATAGGAGCTAGTAGAGCTAGTGGCTAAGCTCTCACATAGAGAGTCCAACAATCCATAAGTAGGACAACAAATACATGGATTCTAATTCCTGCGAACATGGGCATTTCAAGCTTAAGCCCACTATCTTACTATTACTCCCACTATCTTACTATTACTCCACATATTCCAAGAAAATATTACTGAAGAACTTTATGTACACCTCCCACAATTCGATCACATCTGGAGCACGATCCATTACCCTAACATCTCGTTAATGGTACTAAATATGATGGCTTTTACTTTCAGTTAGATGGACAAGGCCCTTTATTAGGTCAATCATTTAGGAAAAGTTGTCATTAAACGGGAAGAGTAGAGGCATGCTTTTATAAGTAAATATTACCCACTTGGATGCCTCAACCAAATGAGATCACTGATAGCGAACTTCTCCCAAATGTTCCATGAGACCATTCACATGGCATGGGAAAGATTTAAAGATTTAACGGAGAAGTGCCCCCGTCATGATATTCCAAAGGCAAGCCCAGTGCAAAATTTCTTTAGGGGCTCGAGTCATGAGAATGAGAAGCTGGTAGATGTCGCTTGAGGGGGTAGTCACTTGAACAAGGACGAGGATGTCCTGTACCATATCTTTAAGGAGATGGCAGAGAGCTCCGCAATGCTTTCTTCTTCACCTGCATTCCAGAAACATCACGTGCCCTCCTCTACTATTGCAGCACCTCACAAGGTTGTCAAAATGATGACATCACATGAAGTGGATAGGGTGGACAGTTCTAATCTGACCATCATTGGAAATCACCTGTCCAAATTGGACATTATTGAGAAACAATCCAAGGAGCTTGAGAAGCTCCAAGTGATCCAACAAAGGACGAAGAACCTGGACAAGCTGGATGAGATAACAAAGCATCTGGAACTTCTTATGTACATGATCAGTGCATGTCAGATAAGGAGTGCAGCAACTGACACTTCTTCTCGGGAGTAGACTTCTCCCACTTCCTCCCAACAGAGTGCCAGAGCACCATCCACAATTCAACATGTTTACTACGTGTAGACCCCTGACCAGGTCCTACAAATGTCACAGCAAATTGTATCGTATAACCACGAAGGTCCATAAATTCTTGAGCAGTAGTCTCCACCTCCACCTATCATTCAGGATGTGAATGGTATCTGGTTCGAACGAGAGCGCAACCAACTCCGTCCATCGTGGCAAGGTCAGTAGGGTTCCCGGCAAGGTCAGAGACCTGCCCAACAGTTTCAGGGAAGCAGACCGCAGCAGTTCCATCCTCAGTATCAGTCTCCACATAACTTCCAGAACAGGAGACAAGGACAACAACAAATGCCATCTACATATTTTCCACAACTTACCATCAGCAACAGTCTGTATATTTTCCTCCTCCTCCTCATTACAAATAGTATGGATACCAACAGCCTCCTCATCACCAATCTTAGCGATAGACTGTCATTGAGCATCCAAAGGCACCTTCAGTGAATCCAGTTCTTGATCAGTTGGTATTGCTGATGAAGAACATGAATCATCTTACTCAGAGGCTTAATGACATGACCACTACAAAGACACTGATCCTATCATAGGTCGTAGCCAATCCAAATAACTTTAAATGCAAGGAGCAGGTACCCATGATTCATCCACACTCGAGATAGGTATGTCCCTTAATTTTACATGTTTATTTGATACCATTCATCTAAGGAGTGGTAGGAAATTGCAACTGCCTTCACATCAATTGGGGTTGGGGGATCAAACCACTAAGAGATCTTCACCTTCCACGTCATCATCTTATCCAACAGTACAGAGGACCAGTGTAGCAGCAACTGAGTCCGGAGTTTCACCATCTTCTTCATCACCTTCACCTTTCATAAGAAGATGCAGTTCACCGTCATCACATAGGGAGAACACACCAGTCATGGATTCTTCTTCTACACCAGTAGCATACAACCTTTCTGTTTTAGATTTTGTTTCTCCATCCCCAATTTTGGACAACACTATACAGATTGATTTTTTTGTCCCATTGTACATGAGGATTATCTTTTGAACAATCAAATTGTGCATTTGAATATTTCTTCTTATTCTGTGCCATTTCATTCTACTTTAAATAAATCCAAAAATTAAAAACAACCCTATCTGATCCTGGAGTGGTTAAGATCTTACAGAACAAATATTTAGAGATGCCACTCCATAAGGCCAAGGAATACATGTCTGCGGTAAAAAAGGGAATGAAAGAAGAATGTACTCAAAAGCGTCAAAAAAAGCATAACAAATGAAAGAATACAGAAAAATATATCTTGACCATGGACACTATTCATGCCATCAGTAACCTCCCACCCAAAAAGAAAGATAATGGAACACCTATTGAAGAGGATTTTGTGAATGTCTAGAGATCTCACAAGGTGAGAAATCCAATCGACGAGTTGACCTCGCATGAAACCCTGTTTCAAACAATAATTAACCCACAATAGATGATCAAACAATGAAAAGCAGATGCAGAGTTAAAATTTATTATAACTCTACAACAAAGATGTGTATAGGTGCAAGTATGTGTAGAGTGTCGAACATAAGGAACAAGTAGGTAGATCAGGGCAAAAATGCACAAAAATGGCTGTGATGTATTTGTCCATATATGTGCTTTTTTGTGGGTTCTTGATTTTTTCCTTTTTTTAATTTATATCTTTATATTTTGATTTTTAATTTTCTGATTTTGTATTTTATTTTTACATTTTATATATTTTTATTTTCCTTTTCTTTTGAATTATAAAATAAAGTATATATAGTATATATATAATGTAAGATATTATTAATATAAAATTAAAAAAATGTTTTAAAAAAAGAAAATAAACTATTTTTGGGTTTTAAAATTTTTTTACTGTTTTTGTGACTTTTTAATTATTTTGCTAATTTTTTATATTTTTAAAGTTTAAAATACCCAAAATCAGGGTTAAAATAAATACATGAAATTTAAATGGAGAAATAAAATATAAATAGAGTCAGAAAATCTCTAAATTAGTTTCAAAATAAAGATAATAAAATAAAGAAAATCAATAAACATAAATAGAACTTTTTGATTTTATATGGATTGTAAATTTTTAAAAAGATTTTGAGAGTTTTTCCTATTTTTTTGAGTTTTCATTTATATTTTTTTAGTAAATTTTTGGTCAGAAGGTCAAAGATATAAAATACAGAAAATATATTTTTTTGGTAATTTTTTAAAACTGTTTTATAATTTTTATGTATTTTATAGTGCAAATAAGGATAAAAAGGTATGTTTTTGATATTTTATAAATAATAAAAAGCTTTAAAATTGCAAATTAAAAATATGGGCATGGAAGTACAATGAAATAGGAAGCTACGACTGGTTTTGTGGATTTTTAGAGGTTTAAAGACACATGAAATAAATACTAGAAATAAAGAGAAAATTCAACACTAACATGGGTGTTTTTGTAAATATCAGAAAATGCATGGCCAAAGTGCAAATTTCGTAGAAAATATAATAACTGAATAAAAATGTTTCTAGGCCAATCCGAAATAGTCAAAACTCTTAGGGCCTCCATGTAAAATCACCAAGATCATGTGAATAGTTATGCGCGCTTTGGTGGGGACCTAATTGTAGTTACCAAAAACCTTGAGGGCATGTTTGTAATTATCCCAAAAATAGGACACTTAAATAAAAAGTTCGAGGATTGAATAAAAATATCCAAACATGCAAGAGGTCCGCTACAAAATTCACACGCTCACATGGAGGTACACATGAGCCTGGCTGGGGAGGACCTAAATGAAAATAAATAAAGTACAGGGGAAAGTTTGCAAATATTACAAAGTATATGTATGTTCGATGAATGATTATGCGCTAAATCGTAAAATACAAAATCCGTGGGGCAAAGATTGCAAAATACCCCACAAGGCATGTGATTGGACGACGGATGTTCTTGCACATTCCACGTGTCGTCACATGAGCGCACGATACCACTTTGCATTGGACAACCTAGTTTACAACCAGGTCGGGAAACTACAATCATGGAGGGCCTCGATCCAATGGACAATGCTTGATCTGGACACTACGCCTAATCCAACGGCTATCGACAAGGCTGAAAGAACTATAGATGAACTCGCCCAAGGCGAGTTTGGATCTGGTGATTCTCGCTCCTCTGGCCACCTGCAAGCTCACCGATGGTCACTCCTTGCTCCTGATGTTGCCCCACAGTCGAAGAGCCCTGCAAATAGGCCGGTCACAGCCGGAAGCGCATCGGTGACGAACAGCACCTGGAGCACCTGCTTGAACCTCAAAATCCCCTGCAATTATATCTTTTCTTGATGTGTCCTGCAAGAAAGTGAGTAGCACAAAAAAAACAGAGCTAAGGGGAGCTCCTAGGGTGGAATGGACATGGGATGGACACAGGCGGTCGTGAGATGGAAGCTCGCCAGAGCGACCTCCGGCGAGGTGTGGACGAGGGTAGTTAAGCGGGTTAAAGGGCGGAATACGATGCAGGAAGTGACCTAAGGATATACCTATGCTAGAAATGCAAAAAAAGAAGGAAAATAGCCACCTCGATGGCCAGGAAAACAGAGGTAGGGGACCTCGACGGTGAGGTTTTCGCCAGAGACACGGAGATCGCCTAAAGCCTTCTCCTCAACCTAGAAGCATGGCGAGGAAGTTGTTACCATCCTCGACCATTTGCGTGCAAGAAGAGAGCAAGAGCAAGGCCAAAAGAGACTCCCCCTAATTATTCCTTGTCGATCAATTCATCAAGATGCCTAGGTCTCGGGGTTTCGGTCATAAAATATTTTCAATATTTTATTCTTTTTTCTTTTCTTTTCTTTATTCTATAATTTTGGCTTTAAAAGTGTATTTTATACAGTATTTACACAAATATACATGAATTATAAAACATATGTATTAAGCCTATTTATACACATTTACAATGGTTTTGAAGGCCAAAATGATAGAATAAAGATGGTGAAATGTAGATTCATCATCCCCCTATACTTGTCTTTGCTAGTCTCTAGCAAACACTTATGCAATAAGTGCTGAAAAGAAAAACAAAGAAAGGAAAAGGAAGAAAATTGGATTAGGTTTTATTATCAAACTTGTCTTCACAAAATCAAAGTTTGGAGCTCAAGTCGGACCTTTGGAATTTTAGTGTGGGCAGAGCCTTTGGGTCATATTTGAAATACAACATCCCTCGAGAATCCCAAAAATCTTCTCAAGTCCTCTCAATAGCCAGGTCAGAATACTTCAACTCATACGTAAACACTTACGACTATGAATCTGACTCGTTTAGTGTAAGTGATGGTGGCTCTCCCCAACTGAAATGACAAAGAGAATGACTTCTACAGCATGACAACCCAATGATTCCCCAATCCAACAACTCCTTCCTCGAGGAGCAGGGTTTTCCCTTCTAAGTTCAAGTGACAACCAGCTCAAGAGGAGGGGGGTGAAGAGACGGTAGCCAGTGTAGCTACCTATCCTAAGATGCAAGACTAGCGTAGTCAAGTCATCCAGCTGTAAACTCCCATGATTTAACTTTGAAGCTCAAGCTTGCTTATTTTCTATACAACATATATACACTCCGGCAGACATTTTATTTTTATACAATCCTGACCACTTTTTTGGGGTTTTTTTTAAATACTATATACAACAGCATTTACATAGGGAGTTTTTCCTCTTAAGCCAGTAGACTATCCCTCTTTTGAAGCTTTATTGCAACCCACACTCTCCTATCTTCAAAATTAATCATCACTGGATGGGTTGGGGTGCACTTCCCTCCCAAGAGGAGGACAAATGTTTCCACTTGTGTGCGTCTCATACTGGCAAATCCAATCCCCTCACCACTCCAATTGAGTTAAGCCAAGTGAAAGGTGCATGTGTCCAAGTTAGGTCATTATCAATAAGAGTCGTGCGTGTGTTACAAAATACTCTTCATAGGCAGTTAAGAATCAACTGAACCAAGTCTCACAATCCTCAAAGAATTAAGTCAACTCGACCTAAAGTACCTCAATTCCTACTCCTATAAGGTTCATGTTATTAGGTAGATTTAAGGTCCAACTGATTTCCAATCTTCGGATTTTACTTAGACTTGTTCGATTATCAAACTCAATCCGAAAAATGCAAATGCCATGCAAATGCTATGCAGAATGCAGAAAATATTTTTGCGATGCATTTTTTCAAAGATTTTTAACTTTTATGGATTTTTGAAAAGGATGATGAATATGCATTTTTTGGTATTTTCAAAAAGGTTTTTCAAATGTTTTTGGTATTTTTAATTTTTCAAATGTTTTTGTGATTTCTAGTTTTTTTTTTCAAATGTTTTTGGGATTTTTGAAAACAAGAGATTTTGGATAAAAACAAGTCAAAATATTTACACAAGTATGGATCTTATATTTACAAGAATTAAAGTTTAAGAATTTACAAGGGGTAAGTGGTCGATTATAAATATATAAAGAATTTTAGTGTGATGCCTATATTCCTCAAACTTATTTGAAAAAGGTTTTTTAAACAATTTTTGAAAACTATAGTCCAGAATAATTTTTACAAAGAATTTTTACAAATATTTACAAAATATTGAAAATCAATTTGCAAAGGTTTTTCAAACAATATATATAGATTTTCCACAATATTTTTGCAACCATTTTTCAAACCATTTGCAATTCATTTTTCAAACATTTTATTTCACAGAAAGAAAATAAAAATTTTCCAAATAAAATGCTTTTACAAAGGTTGAAAATATTGAACAAAACATTTTCAAATAATTTTCAAAAGATTTTTCAAAAAGATTTTCAAACTATTTTTCAAACATTTTGCAAAAAACATTTTCACCTGATTTATTAATCGGCAAATACAAAAAGAATTTGAGGAATAATCAACATTTATTAACAAGTATTTTTAATGAATTTAAAGGAATTTTAGTCATAATTATTCAGAAAAATAAGAAAGTACGAGTTATGGCTAATGTATATATGCAGTATATACGATCCCCCTATACTTAGATTGAGCTATGTCGTCATAGATCAGAGAGAAAGAAAAGACATAACTCGTACTGAGTATAGGCAAAGTCTAAAGAATAAATGAATGAAGAATTGAATGAATGAGAAGTTGAGCATCCCCCCTATACTTAGGATCAAATAATCCTAAGAATAACATATTGTTCACAAAGCAAGGAGGGTCAATGGTGGGAATGAACAGATCGTACTCAGACTGTCTCCCCCTATACATAGGGTAAGATATCCCTAAGTATGTATAAGAAGAGGAGACAATGGAGAGGATCAAAGAATAGAAGAACTCAGGGAGCACACCCCCTATACTTAGGACAAAGTTCTTCCCATGTATAGAAGACTGACAACAATGGGAGACACACTTTTCGGTAGAAAAAGAAAATAGAAAAGGAAAAGAAGAAAAGTAGAAAAGATAGATGAAGATGGAAAAAGATAGGAAAGGATATATGCATCACTCCCCCTATACTTAGGGTGAAAGAAGTCCTAAGTATAGGCAACAACAAGAGTAATGAAACAGAACGACGGATGAACACTCGGCTCATCCACCCCTATACATAGGACAAAGTATGTCATAAGTAGGGCAAACACGAGAATGGGTGGATGAGAAATACAGGGGATGGACAAGAGAGAATATACAACAGAGTGGATATACATAGTATTAAGAAGGTTGAAAGCGAACCTTCTTAAGGTATTGCTGAGGAATAGATCTGATATGGTGCAGGTAGACATCGGTGTCCTCAAATGACACTAATCGATCAGGGTCGACACAGTGAAGGTCCTCGGTGGTCCTAAGGTGAGAAGGCACAAACGGGTCAGTGGAAGTAGTATGGCTAGGTCCGGCCTTGGATGTTTCGCTGATGTCAAAGTGAAAAGGGACGAACTCATCATCATCGAAAGAAGTGTATTCGGTGTCTTCCTGCGAGGTCTCATCTAGGTCAAAACCAAAAGGAACGAACTCATTGGTGGAAGTAGTCAAATCATGTTCATCCTCCACAGTCTTAACCAGGGCATCCTTCTCATTAAAAGGCTCAAATTCCTTAATAAAAGCAATAAGATTAAATTCGTCCTTAGTCTCATCAATATATGCCCTCTACTCAATGGTATCGATCGTGTAAATCCCGCGGATGTCATCAATGCATCGCCAATCACAGGAAGAGGACACTCCAAGATATATGCTTTCCAAGTCTTCCTCCTTGGAGAGGAATTCTCGGGTCTCATCATCGGCCATAAAGAAGGTCCCTTTGATATCAGCATATAGATCATAGGCCTCCGGATTGGCTAACATAGGCACACTCTCATGGGATGCGGGTCGCTGGTCTGTGCTAGGTGTGGTGATCAACACATCGCTCCTGACAATAGAACAGAAGCGAATCTCTCTTGATCCGTAATCTATAACGGCTGTCGCATAGGTAAGAAAGGGTTGTCCTAGGATGATTGGAGGTCACTCCACAGTGGAGGTCTCCATGGGCAAGACAACAAAGTTTTTTGTGAAGCTCATGCCCCGAATCAGAATGATGACATTCTCAAGAATACCCTTCGGCCTCTTTATTGATGCATAAGCAAATTGTATTATCGTCCTGATTTTTCTTAAGAGTCCCAAGATGAATAGATTGTACCAACGAGAAGGTTATTATATTAATCGATGCACCGCCGTCGAGGAGAGTGTTGTCACATAAATGGTTAGTGGTGGTGCAACTCAGAAGAGGTGTGATAGTGGTCCTTTTCCTAGAAGATGGACGATGGGCGATGGCGTGGAAGTGGCAATGGTCATGATATGATGCTCAGATCTGCTCCTCTTCTTTCTCTTCTTATGATGAGGAGTATATAATTGGGTCATGGACTAGCAAGTGGGGCATCAATGATATTATGAATAGCGACCACCACTACAGGTTCAGTCAACTTTTTTTTGAATTTTTGGATCTCCTCCAAACAAGGGAGGATATCATAATCATCGTATACATAAGGAATGCCAAGAGCAGTCTATACAGCAGCCTTCTCAGGGTCAAAGGTGGGACTAGATGTGAATGGATGTGTGGGTGAATAATCTAGAATATTGTCTCTCTCCTCAAAGTCTGACTCAACCAACGGTCTCCCGAATTCTTTTTTTGTTTTTAAATTTTTCTCATTTTTTGTATTTTTGATTATTGCAATCTCTCGTGTAAATCCTCAATCAAGTCCAAATCATCAGACCGTGAAGCATAAATATGGCTCTTATTAAGGTAAGTGAGGTCGTCAATCCTCGAATTCATACGCTCCATAAACTGGGCCAAGGTCTCAAGTGTGAAGATCGTGAGAGGTGACTCCAACAGATCAGTCTTGGGTGGATGTGAAGGTGGAAAATACGGAGGTGGGGGTGAGTGTGGGCAGAGTTCTGATGCCTGATATTGTGGCTGAGGCAGGTATGTATAAAAATCAGAAAAATGGATCCATATAAAAGGGATGTGGACTGGCTGGAAAGTACGATGGATCCGCAAAGTCCGGATAAAAATCACTCCAGGGGTCCATCTCGAAAACAAAAGGAAAGGATAGTCGGGAGAGCACGATGGTGAAGCCAAGAGAAGTGAAGAAAATGCGCAAATGCGTAGAGGCAATCTAGGATACACACAAGCAATTACAAACAAACATACACAAAACAAACCCTCAATTCACCTACTCAACTCGGTGAAGATCGCAAAGTGCGGTCTTTTTAACTTGTCTGATTTAGAGTTAGGTGAGAAGTCCACAAATTGCGCAAACACTTATGAGGCTTTATAGGATTTGGGCACTAATCCTTAGTGTGTGCGTGAGCAGGTAAAAGCGAAGACAATGAGGGGATTACTCGCCCCAAGAAAAGGTTTTTCTTTTTGGTTGATTTTAGGGTCTAGTAATATTAACAGTCCCACTTTTATTGTTATCACTTTTTTTTAATTTTTAGTGAGAAATTCATGAGACTACGAGGAGTCAATTTTACTTAGCACCTAGGTTGGCAAAATCAGAGGAAGAGTCAGAAAAGCAATGCAAGCGGCAAAACGATGATGAATGATAAGGCGTAAATGCTCACCTTACCTCCAGCACTCTACATGCAAAGATGCTAAGCAGAATTGAAACCTATCTATATGCAAATGCAAGCCGATGAAGTCACCCTAGGATGAGAAACTGCTATTAGCGTGAAGAACAATGTTTTAAAATTTAACTAAGTCCAAACTAGACTATAGGTGCATGCATGGTTATTATGTGTTTGGCCTTAATATATCATCAAGAAGTTCCTAAAACTAAGGGCTCAATCACAAAAAATAAATAAAACAAAAACCATGAAACAGAAGGGAAAAAATGCAAAGAAAACACGACAAAACTGCGGTGAGCCCCCAAGTGAACAATCACATGGAAATTGGGCCCGAATGTCGAGAGTCTAGAGTCCTTATTATTACATGTCAAGTGGTCTCTCTCTTACTTAAATTACACAACTAATGTAATAAAATTGATACAAGGAGATTGTCTTCAAAATTTTCTCCAAGCTCTCCTTGTGCTAGGTCAAAGCCGCTTCACATGAGTGCGCAAGTGCTCCAAAGAGGAGAGTGCCTCCCTCAATCCGCGTTCCTCACACAAATCCAAACAAGAAGAGTGGTTAGACAATTCAACAATTAATAACAAATAAATGGGAAACTAAATAAGGCAAAAATATAGACAAATATCACAACTAATCAAAAAGTCATTCTATGCGATGTTGCTCCCCGGCAACGGCGCCATTTGTTGAAGAGGATTTTGCAGAGGACTAGAGATCTCTGAAGGTTAGAAATCCAGTCGTCGAGTTGACCTCGCTTGAAACCCTTCTTCAAACAACAATTAACCCACAAATGATGATCGAACAATTAAAAGCAGATGCAGAGTTAGAATTTATTATAGCTCTACAGCAATGATGTGTAAAGGTGTAAGTATGTGTAGAGTGTCGAACACAGGGAACAAGAAGGTAGATCGAGGCAAAAATGCTTAAAAATGACTGTGATCTATTTGTCTATATATGTTCTTTTTTGTGGGTTTTAAATTTTTAATTTTTAATTTTTTTAATTTCTTATTTTATATTTCTTCGTATTTTCCTTTTATTTTAAATTTTAAAATAAAATATATATGAGATATATATTTATAAAGCAAGCTAGGATTAATATAAACATTAACAAAAATGTACAAAAGTAAGAAAATAAAATATTTTGTGTTTTTAATATTTTTTTAATGTTTTTGTGTTTTTAGATAATTTTGCTAATTTTATATATTTTAAAAGTAAAAAATATCCAAAATCAGGGTCAAAATAAATACCTGAAATTAAAATGGATAAATAAAATATAAAACAGCTTCAAAAATTCTCTAAATTAATTTTAAAATAACGATAATAAAACAAAGAACATTGGTAAACAGAAATAGATTTTTCAGATTTTTTATGGATTTTATAAATGTTTAAAAAAAATTTTATAGTTTTTTTCTATTTTTTTGACTTTCTTTTATATTTTTTTTATAATTTTAGGTCTAAAGGTCAAAGATTTAAAAATACACAAAATATATATTTTTGGTATTTTTTCAAAACAATTTTATAATTATTATGTATTTTATAGTGCTAACAAGGACAAAAAGGCACGTTTTTTATTTTTTACAAATAATAAAAAACTTTAAAATTGCAAATTAAAAATATGGCATGAAAGTACAATGCAACAGGAAGCTATGCCTTTTTTTATGGTTTTTTTAGAGGTTTATAAATACATGAAATAAATAGTAGAAACAAAGAGAAAATTCAACAATAGCAGTGGTGTTTTTGTAAATATTAGAAAATGTAGGGCCAAAGTGCAAATTTCGCAGAAAATATATAACTGAATAAAAATGTTTCTGGGCCAATCCTAAATAGCTAAATCTATGAGGGCCTTCGTGCAAAATCACCAAGTGCATGTGAGTAGTCACGTACGCTCTAGTAGGGACCTAATTGTAACTCCTAAAAACCTTAGGGGCCTGTTGGAAATTATCCCAAAAATATGACATAAAAAGTTTGAGGATTGAATACAAATATCTAAAAATGCAAGAGGTCCTCTACAAAATTCCCACGCTCACGTGGAGGTACACGTGAGCCTGGCTAGGGAGGACCTAAATGAAAATAAATAACGTATAAGGGGAATATTTGCAAATATTACAAAATATATGAATTTTCGATGAATAATTATGTGGTAAATCAAAAAATACAAAAGCCATGGGCAAAGATTGCAAAATACCCCACGAAGCATGCGATCGGACAACCAATGTTTTGCCACTTGCCATGTGTCGTCACATGAGGGTGCTATACCACTTCGCATTACATGGCCTAGATTAGAACCAAGGTCTGGAATCCACGGTCATAGCGGGGCTCGATCCAACAGACATTTCTTCATTTGGATGCTACGCTGATCCAACGGCTATCGACAAGGCTAAAAGAACTATGGATGAACTCACCCAAGGCGAGTTTGGATCTGGTGATTCTCGCTACTCCTGCCACCTACAAGCTCGTTGATGGTCACTCCTGACGCTGTCTCGCAGGCGAAGAGCCCCACAAAAAGGCTGATCATCGGCGGAAGCGCGTCGGCGACGAACAACACCTGGAGCACCTGCTTGAACCTCAAAAGTCCCTGCAATTATATCTTTTCTTGATGTGTCCTGAAGGAGAGTGATTAGCACCAAAAAAACGGAGCTAAGTGGAGCTCCTAGGGTGGAATGGACGTCAGATGGACACGGGCAGTCGTGAGATGGAATCTCACTGGAGCGACCTCCGGCAAGGTGCGAACGAGGGTAGTAAAGAGAGTAAAAGGGCGGAATACAATGCAAGAAGTGACCTAAGGATATACCTATGCTAGAAATGCAATAAAAAGAAGGAAAATAGCCACCTCAATGGCCGGGAAACCAGAGGTAGGGGACCTCGATGGCGAGGTTTTCGCAGGAGATATGGAGAACGCCTAAAGACTTCTCCTCAACCTAGAAGCATGGTGAGGATGTTGTCACTATCCTCGACCATTTGCACGCAAGAAGGAAGCAAGAGCAAGGCCAAAAGAGACTCCCCCTACTTTATTCCTTGCAGACCTATTCACCAAGATGCCTATGTCTCGGGGTTTCGGGTCATAAAATATTTTCAATATTTTATTCTTCTTCTTTTCTTCTCTTTATTCTATAATTTTGTCTTTAAAAACCGTATTTTATACAATATTTACACAAATATGCATGAATGATAAAATGCATGAATTAATCCTATTTACACTCATTTACTTGGGTTTTTAAGGCCAAAATGATAGAATAAAGATGATGAAATGGAGATTCATCAGCACGTCACATCTGTTGCCACATTTTTGATCAAGAATTTGATCACACTCTTCTCGTTAGAGGTCCTCCATTAATCTCATGCCATCCTCTCTACTCACCGAGTTTAGGTTAGGACCTCTTAGATCGACCAGGATGATTCTTCAGTTAGATGATAGATCGATCAAGAGGCTGAGGGGAATTTTAGAGGATGTTATTGTAACGGTGCAGGGAATGAAATTCCCTGTTCATTTTGTTGTCTTGGATATGGACACACCTGTAGTGTTACTCCGTATACCGATCATAATAGGACGACCCTTCCTCCGAACGACCGAAGTGGTAGTTGAATACGGTATTGGATATATAATCTTTCACTCTTGGAGCGACAATGTGAAAATTGAGATGATCCTCTGATCATAAATCACCAACGCCACCAAAAACATCAGATGAGAGACAGACAGTTACACCTGATCCTGAGATTGTGATTTTCTTCCAGAGTTTAGAGAGACATATATTTTTACTAATTTCATAGACACCGAGAAGTTCCTTTCCCATAAGTACCTCTTGGAAAGCAAAGTCAGCAGAAGATCCTTTATTGATCCCTCTGATGTGTCTGTCGATTGGCAGTTTGAGTTGATTTCCGAGGATTATTATGAGTTTTTGATGCACCCTCTGATATTCCTTTGACACATCATCTTGAGACTACTGATAATATACCTCCTTCTATGAGTTTTGAGGTACAGCTATCTGAGACACATGTCGAGTTTCTTGACATATGCACATGTGAGAGACACCTTTCTAAGATTATGTTGAGATATCTGAGACCTTTGTTGATGAGATCACAGAACATCCTTATGAGTCGATCCATTCTTAGCAGAGATCATTCGTTTCAAATGTTTCTGAGGTTCTACTTGCTAAGCTAATAGTAGCCACATTTGATAGTACGTAGAGTACATATCATATACCTTCTACCAGTACTGATACAGAGGTCATCATAGAGTCGATTTAGACCCCATGTGAGCTCAAGGCTTTACAATCAACATTGAAGTATGCCTTTCTTACGTGTCCCCCCAAAATGTTTTCTGTCATCCTTGGCTCATAGTTTACCGATGAACAAGAACCTCGAGTGCTAGAAATTCTTGAGATAAACATCAAGGCTATTGGATGGAATATTTCAGATCTCCGTGGGATTAGTGCATCTTTTTGTTCGCGTCATATCTATTTACAGGGTGACTGTAAACCCTCCCATGAATGTTAGTGCTGTCTAAATTCGAACCTAAGGGAGGTTTTCATGAAAGAGATCAGGAAATGGTGTGATGTTGGCTTTATTTATCCCATTTTATATTCCAAGTGGGTTAATACTTTACATGTTGTCCCGAAGAAATCCGAGATTACTATCGTGAAGAATGACCGTGGTGAGGAGTTTCTGACATGTTTACCTACTTCATGGCTTGACTGTATAGATTATGGGTGCCTGAATTCTGCTATCAAGAAGGACCACTTTATGATACGCTTTATTGATCAGATTATTGAGAGGTTGGTCGGGAAAGAGCTCTTTTGTTTCTTGGATCGGTACTCTGGATATAACCTGGTTGCTATCACTCCTTAGGATCAGGAGAAAACTACTTTCCCTTGTCTGTTTAGTTCATACGCCTTTAAATGGATGCCCTTTGGATAGTATAACACCCCGCTACATTCTAAAGGTGTATGTTGGTCGTTTCTGCTGATATGGTGGGTAGTTTTTTGAGGTCTTTTTGGTTGATTTATTAGTCTATAGGGATAGTTTTGACACATGTCTTGCTCATTTAGACTGGGTCCTTCAACATTGCTGTGAGATAAACCTAGTGCTCTCGTGGGAGAAGAGTCACTTTATGGTGACTGATGGAATTGTATTGGGCCGCATCATCTCCAAACATGGTACGGAGGTTGACCAGACTAAGATCGATGTGATATCCAAGTAAGAGCCACCATAGAATTTGAAGTAGTTGAGGTCATTTATGAGACAAGTAGGATTCTATAGGTGATTCATTAAGGACTTCAGCAAGATCGCCAAACCTTTGACTGAGCTTCTATGGAAGGAGAGTGAGTTTGTTGCTGATTAAAATGTCCTCCATGCATTTCATTAGATGAAAGATATGGTATCTAGTGCTCCTGTCCTACAGCCACCTGATTGGTCTCTCCCCTTTGAGATCATGATGGACGCATCAGATTCTGGAGTTGGAGATGTTTTAGGGTAGAGAAGGGAAAAGATACCATTAGTTATACACTATGCTAGCAAGACTATGGATGAGGCCTAGCGTAATTTTACAGACACGAAGAAAGAGATGTTAGCAGTTGTGTTTGGATTAGAGAAATTCATATCTTACCTCCTTGGTTCTCATGCTATTGTGTACACAGATCATACTGCCATACGGTACGTACAAGCAAAGAAGGTTGTTAAACCATGCCTTATCATGTAGATCCCTATTCTCTAGGAATTTGATTTATAGATTCGATATGAACCAGGAGTGAATAATGTTTTGGCAGATCACCTTTTCCACATTACACATGCAGAAACTTCTGAACAAAGTATGATCCCTATTTCAGAAACCTTTCCAGTTGAGACCATTTTGTATGTAGACTCACTCCCATGGTATGATGACATTGTGAACTATATTGTCTTCAAGAAAGTTCCACAAGATTGGCCGGAGCACAAGGTAGACATATTCCTGTTAGAGATACATTATTACCAATAGGAGGATATGTACATATTTCATGAAGGCGTAGATTGTATCTAGAGAAGGTGTATTCCTCAGGAGGAATAGGCCAGTGTACAAGAGTACTATCACAAATTAGAATATTATGGGCATCATTCGGGGAAGTGTACAACAATAAAGATTTTACAGAGCATCCTATGGTGGCAAACATTAGTTAAGGATGCTACAGAGTATGTTCGAGATTGTACTGACTGTCAGAGAATGGGAGGCACCATTATTTACAAAGATATAGTGCCCCTAAGATATATACAGATTTTATATGTTTTTGATGCTTGAGGCATAGACTTCATAGGTCCATTTCCTGTCTGTCAGGGATATCAATACATCCTGCTTGCTTTGGATTATGTTAGATGATGGATGGAGGCTATCCCCACCCGAGCCGCTAATAGTCGTATAGTGTATTCCTTTCTCAAGGACCATATTATTGCATAGTTTGGGATTCCCAAAATACTCATTTCAAAAGGGGGAAACCATTTCATTAATAGAAAAGTTAAAAAACTTGTTAAGTAGTACGCCATTGAGCACATGGTTGCGTCTCCTTACCACCCACAGACTAATGGCTTGACTGAGATTTCGGATAGGAAGATCAAGATTATATTGCAAAAACTTGTATATACAGATTGGAAGAGATGGTACCGGATACTTGGCTCAGTTCTACGGGCTTATCAGACGACGTATAAGTCACCATTGGGTATGTCTCCCTACAGAATTGTGTAGGGAAAGCCTTGCCATCTTCTAGTAGAATTGATTCACAAATCTTTATGGGCACTCCGTGTATGCAATTTGGATTATGAGAATGCAAGAAAGAATATTAAACTGGATCTTAATAAAATACTAGAATTATGAGATTTTGCATACGACAACTCACTCATGTATAAGGAAAAAGTCAAGCGTTGGCATGATAGACATATTAGAGGGAAGTCTTTCTCCCCGGATCAGAAAGTTCAGTTGTTTGATGCAAAGTTGAAGTTGATTCCAGACAAATTGAAAAGCAAATGGTCAGGACCGTTCATTGTGAGAGTTGTGTGTGGCAATGGTAGTATTGTCATATATGTGTTATAATATGAGGCACAACCATTTGTTGTGAACGGACAATTGATGAAGCCATATCTAGATCATGATACATTCCAGTCCATGGTTTATTCTATATACATGGTATTAGACGATGACTTTTTCATTCTTTTGTGCCTGATACATGAGCTGATTTTCTCTTGTATATATCCATTCGTTTTATTCTTTCTTATCATATTTTTATCGTTCACCTCTTTTCCGTGTGTATATGATATACCTAGGATCTACTATATCCTAGTATAAGGGGAGTGAATGATTTATGTTGTTCATATTCATCCTATTTCATCACTCTTGTTATTGCTTATACTTAGGGATCCTTTACCCTATGTATAGGGGGAGTGATTTTGTTTATGATGTATTTTTCATGTTTTTATTCTTTTTTTTATCTCTCATTTGTACTTCAACTTGTTGATATTCTTTTTCTATACTTAGGTATCTTTTACCCTATGTATAGGGGAGGACAAGTCGATTCCTTGATTTTGTTCATCCTCTTCCTAGATGTTCCCGATTTATACGATCTTCTATACTTACTATTATTTGATCCTAAGTATAGGGGGGATCACCGACTTTTATCCTCTTCGTCTATTCTTTGGGTCGCTGTTGTATAGTACACTTTACACTTTTCTTTACTTAGCATGAGTTATGTCTTCCTTTGTAGCTCTTTGATCACTATGAGGACATAGTTCGAGCTAAGTATAAGGGGCGTCGTATATATTGTATATATACTTTAGCCATAACTCATACTTTTATTAATAATAAGTCTTTTATTACTCTTGTAATAATAGTAAAAATTTTGCAAAATGATTTTCAGACTAACTTTCTAAAAATTGTTTGCAATTATTTTTTAAAATATTTGAAAAGCATTTTGTAAAATTATTTATAAAATCGTTTGTAAAAATCATAATAAAACTTTTTTTTGCACAAATCTTTGTAAAGTACTTGCAAAAATGTTGTGTTTGTAAAATGTTTGTGAAATTATTTTCTGTATTAAAATTAAGTGTACTATACAAAATGTTTTTAAAATGTGTGAAAGCAAATTCTTTGCAAAAACACGTTTGTAAATTTTTTTGTAAAATGATTTATAGAAATGTTCGTAAAATAGTTTGCAAAAATGTTTGTAAAAACTTTTGAAAAGCCTTTGCAAAATGTCTTGAAAAATTCCGTGTGTATAAAACCCTTATTCATTTCTCCTCTTGTAAGTAAAAATTCTTTATTCTTTTATAAATCTTGTGTATAAAATTCTCTTGTAAAAACTTGCTTGTACCTATATATATTAAGTTTACTAATCTTTTTCATTCTTTAAAAAAATGCATAAAATCCATAAAAATTTGTGGAATCCTTTGAAAACATTGCTAAAAAGATTTCCTTTCTTTTAAAAACAATTGTATATACTTCATGCATTTGCATGTGCATTTTTCGAAATGGTATTGACAATTAAACTGTTACGGAATAAAATTAAAGAATGGAGCTTACTTAGACCTTAATCCACTTAATTTCAAAGGAACCTTATAAGAACTGAAGTTGAGACTTTTCAGGTCTTAGCAACTTAATTCTTCGAGTCCACATGTCTATGTTTGCATGTCATCTTGATTAGTCTAATTAGAATATTTAACAACACATACATGATTCTGCTAGATCGTGGCTTAACTTGGGCAAGCACTCTACACATAGCTCTTCATGGATGAGGTAGTGAGGGGGCAGAATCCTTTTGCTTGGGGTAGCACACGGGTGTGCAACAACTAGTGGAAACATTCGTCTTCCTCTCGAGAGGGTAGTGCTTCTCAACCTGGTCTAGTAGCATTGAGGTCTAAAGACATGATGTTGTGTGGTGGGAATAATGCTTCAAAAGAGGGACAATCTACTAGCCCAAGAAGAAAAACTCCTTATGTACATGATGCACCCTTGTATATATTAAAAAAATGCAAAATCAAAAACTCCAAAAATGTGGACAGGTATGACTGAAAATAAAATGCCTGCTGGAGTGTATAGTCAATAATAAAGGATGAGATTCAAAGTCAAATTATTGTGAGCTTGCAGCTTGATGATTTGGCTTCAATGGTCATACGTCCAAGGATAGGCAGCCACACTGGCTATTGTCCATTCTTTTCTCCATCTCCTCTTCTTAATCTGCTTGCACTTGGACTTTGAAGGAAATATCCCTCTTCTCAAAGAAAGAGTTGCTAGATCAAGGGACTAGAGTTACCTTATTGAGGGAGGTTGTTTCATTGTCACTTTTGAGGTAAAGGTCTATTCACTTACGTCGTACAAGTAAAGATTCATTGTCATAAGAATTTGTGTATGTAGACTTGTTCTAACCTGACTGTTGAGGCGAACTGAATAGAAGTCTTGTGGAACTTCGGGTTGTTAGGTTTTAAATCCATTTCCCAATAAGGTTCCACCACACTAATAATCCAAAGGTTTGACAGAGCTCCATACTACAGTTTTATGAAGATAAATGTAATACTCGATATTGTTCTAAGTTCTTTATTTTTCCTTTATTCTTTTCTTTTGCTTTTATTCACTTATTCTTTCAAACAAGTGTTTGCTAAGGGACTAGCTATAGAAAGCATAGTAGGGTGTTGAATATGCATTTCATCATATTTATTCATTTATTTTAGCTTAAAATCCCTTATAAAACACTTGTAAATATCACTAATTTCATTCTTTTAATAACTCTTACAATGGTGTAAATATTGTATATTTATAACTATTTTAAACTAAAATAAATAAATAAAGAAACAAAGGAAAAATAAAGAAAGCACAAGACTGTATATATGTAACAGATACATGCTGAATAGAACTCCAAGTGTCAAGACTTGACCTGATCGACAAGGAATAGAGTAGGGGAGATAAGGCCAAAAACACCAAAAATTCCAGAAATACAGTTGTCACTTGTAATTATTTATCACATGTACATTGTTGTCTATAATGTACAATTCTTCCATTATTTTATACAGTACAAATTCTTTGTAAATAAAATTTATTTCTTCTTAAAATTTATGCTTAAAATTCTTTTTTAAATAACAAAAATAATTTCAATTAAAGTCCGTATATATTGTGTAAATAACAACACTTTCCAAAAACCAAAAAGTACAAACTTCCAAGATCAATATCTGCTCTACGAAGACTTCAAATTCATTAAACTCACTTTCATTGCTCAAAATTAAATTATCTTTAAAATGGAGGTGATTTCATAAAATTCAGAGTTAGGGTGTAAAAGGTGGCCAATAGGGTTATTAATGTATAATAAACCTATGTATACTTTGTATATTATTTAATACATTATTTATTTTGTGACTATTGTATTTTTTTAATTGCATATAAGTATTGTATTTAACTCATACAAAATTCAAATAAAAATCAGAAAATCAAAAATCAATAAAAATAAAACCATGTAGATATTGTATATGTATCACCATGTATATATTGTACATGTACCTATTTAAATAACCTAACGTATTATCTCTTAAAAATGAAATAAAAGTATCATTTAAAATCATTGTAAAATACTTTAAAATAAAATATTAAAATATGTATATATGTATATAAATAATTATTTAAAAATCCATATACTTATATACATGTATACTTACATGTAAATAAGTCCTTATATTTATTTTACCGCTTGTATACACACTATTTAAGTAATTAAAAGTCATCGAAATTAACTTCAATTTATTCTTATCAATTTTTCTTTACATTACATAGTTAAATAAATTCATTTTCTTTTTTTAATTGAATTAATTTACATTTTAACCTTTTTTGTCGTCTAGTGTATTTTGTTGTCATCCTAGACGTGATCTGATTGATCGAACTGGGTTTGTTGACCGGGTCAGCTCCCTAGTGTGCGCCTCCTCTCCTGCTAACTTAGCTCGACCATTATTTCTCCCATTTATCCCCCACGCATTATTCATTAACCGTTAACACTCACTTTGCCAAACTTAATGCGCATTCATTCTTCTCCCACACCCACGTGATAGTTCCACCATCCTCACCTCTGATCTCACCCTTTTCGAATTTCAAACTTTTGCCGGAGTTCATTCTCTAAATAAACATACATTCCCTCCGCTTCAATCTTGATCCATCCTTGACCCATATTTTTGCCGGCAATCGGTTCCTGGTGATAGTTGCGGTGATAGAGAAGATACTCTTCGATTTTGAGTGTGAAAGTTTGAGTGAAGGCTATGATCCAATTACATCACCAGAGTTCCTCACTGCGTCTCCACCTCTCCAACATCAGTCGTAGATCGAGGCATTTTGTTTCCCCTCTTTTATTCCATAGGTATCCTAGGTACATTGTCTTTGATTTATTCTTTATTTCTCGCATCAATTTTGTTTGAATAGCCTAAATCAGATCAACATCCCCTACCTCCGATATGCACGATAGGAGGTGTTCTGTTCAAGATCAACAACCCCTGACGTTGCCAAAGCGTTCACCGACCATTCTCCAGACCTTCCACCATCTTCCCATCTGCGGATCTTAACAGATCCGGAGTTCGGTCTCAAGTCCGACCATCTTCGTTGGAGACCTCCATACATTCCCTATTAGCCATGTTTTTACCCTAAATTTTAGACCAGAGGCATCCTCCAAGCATGACTTTGCATATGCAGGGTCAAAGAATGCAAGAGAAGCAACTAGTAGAGGATAGGAAGTTCAAATATAGGGTCTTACCTTTTACACTCTACATCCTCACAAAAACGTCATTGAGCCATACTTTCAACATCAGGAGACGCAGAATTGCAAGACATTGGACTTAAGACCGATTTAACAAGGAATATAGCTAAGATGAGGGAGACCAACTAGATCAAGCTCACCAGGGAAGACCTACTTCCCAGTTCATCCATACCCCTTTGCCACCCTCATATCAAGAACTTCACGCTAGATAGATCCAAACCGTTGAACTTGCCCAAATCTCGATCGTTGATTAAAGATCCATATCTGATCGTGACACTTCAAGCACGTTGTATCCTCCACTGTCCGATTAGTCTGGAAGCGCATCTAAACCATCCAACGAGCCACACAATTTACTTGTATATTTGGACACACACACTCTATTTTTATTTTAATTATAAATAAGTCCCTGCGAGGACATGTGTTTTCATATCTTTATTTTAACATTTGCATTTTATATCCTACATTAGAATTTTGTCTTGTTTGAAGTTCAGCACATGTTTCACACATGAGATTTGACAAATTTGCAATAAAAGTTCAGATGTTTTAAGTTATTATTTGGACCTTGCAATTATTTTATTACAATCAGGTCCAATCCAGCTGGTCACACCTGCACATGCGTGTGATTTATTGGAAACATTGCATATTAAGCCCCACATTTTTATTTTTACTAATCATTCAATATATATACTTAAAAAAATTGCATTTTAGTCCATGTGAGTCTTTTTTATTTTTGAATATTTCAAATCAAATAAAAATTAGCAAAACTCATTTTAAAATTCTGCAAAAATTCATATAAGATCGTATAGAATTTATATTACATCCATAAATTGCATTTAACATTTTCTATTTTTTTACTAAGTATTAAAAATTAAAAACCTCATAAAATGTATTGTTTGAATTAAAAAATCAATAAAAATTATAAATATAATTCCAAAAATTCAAAAAAAATCTTTATTGCTGCTTTAGATTTATTTTAATTTCTTACCAATTTTCACATTTCTATTCCTCATAAAACTCATAAAAACATAAAACTCTTAAAAAAAATAAAAATACATAATATATATTAAAAATCCAAAAAAACATGAAATTTCTTTCTAGAAAATATATAAAAATATCTTTCTTTTTTTATATCTCATCCATTTTTGACATTATTTGTTATTTTAAAAGTCAAAAAACATTCATTTTCTTTTCTGTTCACTTTATCGTTTGTTTCTACTTTATTTAGAGGCTTTAAAAATTTAGAAAATTGTTAGGAAATATAAAAAAACACTAAAATAAAACCAAAAACCCAAAAATATTTTTCTCGATTTTCTGTTTATTTTTCACATATTTTCAAAAATACAAAAACAATAGTTGTGTGTGTTTTATTTTTTTTCTTTAATCATTTCATAGTTTTTAAAATAAAAAAACTTTGTAAAATAAAAAATAATAATTTCAAAATCAGAAACCAAATAAAAAATTAAAATTAAAATTAAAAAAATATAACAAAAAATCAAAAAATATGACAACCAAGCATTATATGCAATGAAATTCCATCATTCTTCCTTTGATTTTTCATTGCTAGAATAACCCTAGAGATTTTTTGTAGCCTTCCCGAGTTTGATATTCTTAGTTATACATGTTAATTAAATAGCAAAATCTCTTGCTACATTTTCTTGTTTATTTTTGCTTGAGATCAAATAAAATTTTTGTTTCATGCTTCATTGGGTTGCAACGACTGTATATTCATATGTGATTAATTCATTAAAAAAAATGCCCAAAAAGTAGGGCTTAATACCTGCACACACTAAGGATCCCCTGCTACCTCTTATTGTTGTTAGATCAGAGATTCACCACTGAAGGACACAGAATGAGGAGATCCAAGTCAACCCATCCAGAGTTCTCCAATAGTTCATCTAGAGGGCTCGGCAACCATTGGATAAATAATGTTGTCTAGATCTAATCATGGCCATCCATTTTATTTGAACTATCATCCACTAACAACCATTAGATCGAACACGTGGCAACAACGTCGCAGCTGGATCAAAGGACGTTAAGTGGTGAAATTTGCAAGTAAACCTATTGCATTTTTGTATTTTATAAATAATATTTTAATATTCAATTTTAGTTGAAATCTTTTGGGACATTTTGCATGTATGCCCTCTGAACTTGTATATTTAGTACTTTAGTCTAGTGAATGGTCACCTTACGTGGACCCCCACATGAGGGGACATTTTTCAAGTGTGCCCCTCTGGTTTTTGTATTTACATTCTTATCTATTAAAATCATGTATCTATTTAAAACATGTGGTTGTTTTGCACTTGTGCCGCTAAAATATACTTTTTTACAAAAAATACCCCAGCCAGCCTGATTTAATTTTGTCTATGCATTTAGTTTTTTTATTAAAAATAGCTTATGTGCTCTAAAAATTGTGCAAAAATAAGTGTATGTGCATTATTGTATGTTTGTTCACACTACTAATTTTATTTTCCATTTTGTTTAAATTTACTAATTATTAAAAATAATAAAGAGTTATCTTATTGCTTGTTTGACAAAAAATATAAAAATATAAAATCTTGTTGAAAAATTCCAAAAAATCTATGTTATTTATTAGCTTATTTTATAACTCTAGACCTAAAATCACAAGAAATCTCAAAATAAACTATTAAAATTAGCAAACCCATGACCCTAAAAAAATATAACAAATTCTCAAAAATTCTAAAAATATTTTTTTTGTTCTATATATATTAGCATATATTGAAATTGATTTTTGAGAAATTTTGAGTCCTTACTGTTAATTTTAAATATCAAATCAATTCAACATATTGAAAAAGTTCCTATTTTGCATTAATTCTGATTTTTAAAATACAAAAAAATGCAAATAAATCCTTCAAATTCATAAAAATTGGAAAAAAAAACAATAGGAAAATATAAAAAGATTTAATTTGAAATGTTTTGATTATTTTTGTTTATTCTTATAAATAGAATACCCTATATAACTTATATATATCTATATATTACTATATATAGTTTATATTATTATTAATTATCATAAGTACCATAAATATATTTTAAAACATATAAAAATATTAACAAAAGACTATCCTTCGAGATATTTTCTAATTTTTGGATATTTATTTATATATAGTTTATCAAATAATACATATTATAGATATGTATATATCTTATATACCATTATTTATATGAGGATGGGGAGCTTGCACCAAGGTGCATGTAACTTTACATGCACCGGCACTTATATTTTTTACTTTTTTGAAAAATACCACCATGTATATTCATCCATATATCCCTCCAATATGTGATTCGAATTTCGTCAGAAGCAGAGACTCTTATGACCTCCATCCACAACAGGTAATTTTAACGGTCATAGAATTGATGTAATCGACCTATTCTGGATGGAGGTCATAGGAGTCTCTGTTTCTGACGAATTGGAGGGATATATGGATGAATATACATGGTGGTATTTTTCAAAAAAGTAAAAAAATGTGGAAGATATAAGCACCGGTGCATGTAAAGTTACATGCACCTTGGTGAAAGCTCCCCATCCTTTATATATATACACTCTTATAAACATATATATTGATTAGGTAGTATTAAATTTAAAAAAGAATTTATAAATCTGACAATTAAAAACTAATAAAAACATGTAATTTAAGAAAAGAGGTATTTAATTTCATAAAAACCTTAGAAAACAGTGATTGATTTTGTTCACACTTCTATACGCATTTGCATTATTTTCTCATTTCAATAATTCGTGCTGCGTTCGTGTTCCTTGTGTTCGACCCCTACCTATCTATCCACTATACACATTCATTGTACGGTATAATAATTTTTTATTCACCCTTGCCTTGATTTTATTGCTTGATTCCTATAGTGTGTGGGTTAATTGTTGAAATTATCGACGAGGTTCTTGGGTTGTCATTGTAGTGACTTAGTGGTCCTACCTTGTATGGACCACAAGATAGTACCCAAGGGATTTTTCTGGTATTTTAGTAGGGCAGAAGGAGATTTAAGAACGATCGCCTAATCAAGATGATCAGACGTTCCAGATCATGCACTACTGGAGTAAATAGTCGTGCCAAGTGGAGGAAATGATTGAATGTTGAAAAGGGAAATGTTAAGGTTTTAAATTTATGGAATTAAAACCCAATGTAATTGCAACCCTTAAAATCCGTCAACAAAAATTTATTTGATTCTCAAGCCAAAATAAATTGAAGAAAATGTAGTAATAGAAATTTACTATTTAAGTTACATGAATAGCACACATGGTCAAACTCGAGGAGGCTACAAAATTAAATAAATGAAAAAAATAAGGAATTTCTATGAACACTATGCTTGGTTTTTGTAATTTTGTTTTTTTTTAATTTTTATAAATTTTTATATTATATTTTTTATTTGGTTTTCTGATTTTGTGTTTTTTTATGATTTTTAATTTGCAAAAGTTTTAATTAAATAAAACAAGAGAAAAAAAATAGAAAAAGAGAATTCAATGAGAAAGAGAGAGAAGGATAACTTGGATTTTTGCAAAATAGTAATATAAATAGAAAAATCAAACAAAATTATTCTTTTTGTTTCTGACACATTTTTAATGTTTTTGCAATTTTTCCAGAATTTTCAACAGATTTTAGAGACTTTCAGTTAATTAAAACAGAGAATGGAACTAGATTTTTAAAATATCTAATAAAGTGAAAATTGATTAAATATTAACTAGATGGAAGAGAATTTTTGTATTTTCCAAAAATGTATTTATACATTTTTAGAATTTTCTATAATTGTTTATGTTTTTTTATTTTTAATTATTTTATGATTTTTTGGTTTTTATGGAGAATAAAAATGCCAAATGGCATAGAAATTAAAATAGATAAAAAATCTAGTTTTTATTTTAGAATTTTTCGCAAATGTTTTTATAATTTTACTGATTTTTGGATGCAAATAGGGAATTTTTAGACTATTTTTGAATTTTTAAAAATAACTAAAAGTTTGAAAATGTAAAATAAAAATTATAGATGCAAGATATGCCAAATAAATCATAATGGATTTTTTATATAATTTTTAATGCAGGTTCAGAGGGGTAAATGTAATTATTTAAAATTTTTACCTTAAATATTAACAAATGAATAAATACAAGGGTTAATAATGTAAAATTTCCAAAAATATGCGTGCGTAAGCACGTGAGACTCGATAGATTGGATCAAAATGTAAATATTTTATTTCTACGATCTAAACATTAACACAAAACATGTTGGTCTTTAATTGTAATTTTCACAGGACATCATGTGCATGGCACGAGCATAGTTCAAATATGACCAAAATGTAATTAAAATAAATGCAAGGGAAAGCAATGCAAATGTTCAAATAATAACAAGCAGACACATGTCCTAGTGAGGACTTTTTCGTAAATTAAATAAATGTAAGGGCTCATGTGCAATTGCACCCTTTAAATATGTGGCGTGATCTACGGTCGTGATTCATCTAGAGTCTGATCCAACATCAGAAAATGAATGGTGCTTAAGCGACACTGAATTGATCTTAATAAGGATTCACGGCTAACTTCTAGGGGCAAAACAGACTGCCAAGATTGAACTGGAGCGATCGTTATCGTGCGTTGCTGCAGACTATTGGACAAACTTTGTAGAAGTGCGACTCAGGTAAACTTCGAGCGAGGAGATCTCACTCTTTCTTCGCCAAAACCTGCTCAGGTGTGGTGCTTTGGCTTCCAGCAGTACTCTTCTGTCGATCTAAATGGCTTCACGGTGGACGCAAATCATGAGATCATGATCTGGAGGTCTGGTAGTATTCTGCTTCAAATGGACCTCGACCTTGTTCTGTTAGCTCCCTCGTGCACTCCTATTCCATACAATACAATCCATGCTCGGAGTAGATAATCCCGCAGCTTTATAGAAGCGCAAAAATTGGGAAATGGTGAAGGAGACTGAGGTTCCGATAATGGTTGTCAGAGTAGGAGTCTGACTCCAGATCGTGGAAGATCTGAAGGTGATTAGAGATGGGAGAAGATGGAGAATTTGTTGGTGAATGTAATGGCGAGCTGATAAAGCTAAAAATCGGTTTCGCGGCTTTTCGTTTTTAGAAGGAAACTCGATCGATGTAGCCAAAAAGCCGCGAAACAAGATTCGATTTTTAACCTATCAAACAAATTCGGTTTTCCTTCAGAAAACCGTCACTAAATATTTTACCAGGCTAGTGTTCCTGGGTCGAACTCAAGGAGGCAGAATAGATTCCTTCGATTTTTATCTTTGTTATTTTATTTTTACATCTTCTCAAAGTTATCAAGGCAAGAAGCTTTTTTGTTGATTTTTATTTTATTATTTTTATTTGATTTTATTATTTTCCAATTTTTATTTAATTTTCAAAAAGGGAGATTTTTCAAAAAGATTTATTTATTATATAATAGGTGGATACTATTTAGGTGATACAATATAGTAGAGTGATCGGGGTTCGAGCCGCGAGCTCGATCAACTCAAGAAAACAAAACAAAAGGAGACGTATTTCGAAGAATCAAAACGCGTCGAAAACACGTCAAAATACCACGAAAACTTTATACTTAGTAGGTGGGGTAGTTGCGTAACTACCCTAAAGAAACCGTCAAAGAACAAAGTCAGACGAAGTTGAAACAACCCCTACAGCCCAGGGGCATAAGCGCAAAAGAAAACCAATTAGAAAAGCTTGCAAAATGGTCCTCAGGGACTGTTCTGAAAGAAATATATACAAATGTTTACATTTAGGTCCCTACGGAGGGACCTAAATGTAAATCTGGAAACTTGTAGAGGCGGAGAAAAATATCTGGAAGCTACTGGGTTTAGTGCGTAAATTTTCCACCCCTTCAGAACGGGCCGCTAAGATTAGAACGTCTGGGCACTGATCGACGGTTGCGAGTGCGCCACGTGTCGCGCACCTGTGCCTCCCTGTTCTTGGGCGGTTGAAGTCGCTGGTGACGAGCCTTCCTTCTCAGAATTTTCCAGAGCAACTGGCGAGTCCTTTGGCGCTCCGGCGGGGCCAGAGGTGTGGCGCCTCCACCCCTCGAGCTCGCCCGCGGTAGGGTGATGGCAGACGATGCTCCGAGCGGCGGCGATGGTGCGAAGAAGACGGCGGTCTCAGCTCCGTGGAGGTTGATCAGTTCTGTCGTCCGACTTTGAGGTGGATTTGGCTAAAGATGGTTGGCTTCCAGATCCTGAGGAATGCTCCTGAATGATTATGGATCTGCAAATGAATAGTATAGATGCTCGATTCTCTAGGAACCGGCCGAGGATTGATAAACTTGCAATCTCAAATCATGGAAAAATACGGATTTCCAGAAGAACTTCAAAACACGTGAAGATGGCAATGGATTAATGACGAGATTTGAAATGATTCTAATCGAAATGAGCAGGAGAATTTGATGCGCGCCTAAGTCAGATGATTAACCAATCTAAAGACGTAATTAGCGTCGCTAATCGATGCACGCAGATCGAGGCGAAAATCAAAGAAGATGAAGGAAGAGGTCTGGGGAGATCCAAGGTGTATTACCTGGAACAGCTGCTCGACGGCGACCTTCGACCGGAGCTCCAACGCGTGCGTGGGCGGCGATGCAAGGCTGGCGTAGCCTTGGAACCTTCTCCGACGTCTCCTCCTCCTCGCTAGCGTGTCAACGGTGCTGTCACCACCTCCGGTTGGCCGAGACGAGGCTTGGAAGTAGGGGGTCGGTTAGCTTGGAGCTGGGGCTCAAGCAGTTGGAAAGTTGGTTGGCTATGGCGGAATTTGGGGCCTTTATATAGGGATATTACTTGGACTCCAAGCCTAGATCTAGGGCTGGCGAGGTAGCTGGTAGTTAGGAGGAGAGGATCAACGGATTGGATCAGTCAGAAAGCTCTAGAATCGCATGGGAAAAATGAGGGACGTCGGAAGGTCTGAGCAGCTCGGGCACAACAACTTCTTGGGGAAGAAGGCCCCAGGTGCTGACAAGTGTCAGCACCTGGTTGGTCCAAGAGTTGAATTTCTTTATAAAATCAAAATTAAATAGTAAATAAACTTATTTTAAATAACTATAAATAGAAGAAATGTAAATAAATTAATTTTCTAATTTATGGCATAAATACTTTTTATAAATAATCATTATTATTTAAAATATAAATAATATATTTATAAATAGGTTTTAGATTTTTAATTTAATAAGTAAATACTTAAAAAATAATTTTATATTTTCTTAATTATTAGAATATTAAATAAGATTTTTACGAATTTTTATGGATTTTAATAAATTAATTTACATATTTTAATAAATAAGATAAGTAACTAGGTAGTTCATTTATACCTATATTTTAGGGTTTTTGATTTTATTAAAATAATAAATATAGTCCAAAAATTATGAAATAATTTATGGTGAAACTACAAGATCATGAAATAATTTAAAAATTATAAAATTAAGTAAATGATAAATAATGTGTGCTACAGAAAATAAATAGCCCAGAAACCCCGTTGTCTTTTGGTCCCAAAACCGACTTTTTGCAACGTACTCCGAATTCGATGAAACCACCTTTATTAATTAGAGAATATATTTCATGAACTTTAAAGGTGAGTAGAGTGAAATTGGAGTTCGT
Source organism: Ottelia alismoides (assembly GCA_037367405.1). Lineage (NCBI taxonomy): Eukaryota > Viridiplantae > Streptophyta > Magnoliopsida > Alismatales > Hydrocharitaceae > Ottelia > Ottelia alismoides. The sequence continues at coordinate 4,110 of JAZKJV010001004.1, read as the reverse complement.
ATGAGGAAGTTTGATGTTCGGAAGTTGAGATTTTGACAATTTGCAGGCTGAGTTTCTTGGCATATATACAGGGTAATATTTTTAACTTTTTTTATATTTTTATATACATTTTTAGAAATAATTAGGAGAAGAGTTTAGTGAAAAATAGGTTCATATGGATTAATTAAAATTCTATGAAGTTTTGTATTTATTGTATAAATAATGGAGAATGTATGGAGTGTGCATTAAATTATTTTTTTATGTTTTCTTTTCTTATCTCCCCCTACTTATTAGTTTGTCGACCAATCCATGCTGACTTGGTCTCGGGGTATTGGGCTATAAATATATCTTACAGCTATATTTATATTTAAGTCATATTGTATATATATACATATATTCAATCTGCCTTTTTGTTTCTTTTCTTGTTCTTTACTTATTTACATGATTTTAGTGGTTAAAAGTGAATATTTACACATGAATGGTGTTTTGTTAAAAGACGAGAATTAATGGATATTTACATGTATTTGTTAAGGGTTTTAAGACAAAATGCGATAGAAAAGTTAATGAATCATGGATTCATCAACCCCCTATACTTAAACTTTGCTAGTCCCTTAGCAAACACTTATTTTGAAAAAGTAAGTGAAAAAGAAAGAAAGTTAGAATGAATTTGTTTTCCTAAACCAATTCATGAGAACAGACAAAGGACAGAGCTCGATCGGGCCTGAAACAAGCATTTTGTCGGAACCTTAACTAGGATTAGGATTTTATCCTCAACAGTCCTCAAGTTCCATAATCCTTACTCAAGATCACTTCATCGGATAGTTCAGATTCACTTATTCATATCGCAAGCTCTATCATCCTTGAAGTCAACTTGTACAATGTGTGAATTGATTTAGCTCTTCCTGCTTAGAGAACCGAAGAAACCGTCCATCCCGGCTATACACTCCTATGGCTTCCTCATCTCGCTACTCTTTCCTCGGGGAGGGAGGTATTCCCTTCTGAGTTCAGTTCTGCTATGTCCACAATCGAATATAGGGAGAAGTTAGAAAGATGAGAAAAGAAGTGGAGTGCGACCAGTGTAGACGCATCTCCTTGTGAAGCCCAACCGGTGTAGCTGAGTCTCCACTAAGATGTGCAGGTATTTTTGGTGGAAGCTTGGACCATTGTGGTCTTATTTGGTGGCTTCTGCTTTGCTTTGACTTTGTAAATTGCTTGCACTGCATTCATCTTTTTGTGCCTCGACGGATATAGCATCTTTTTAGTCCGTCCCTTTTTTGAGGTCTTAGAAAAATTGTGTCAGCAGATCCTTCCCTCATCCGAAGCAACTATCGCAACCCCAGTCTCTCCCGTCTTTAGACGTCAATGCTGCAAAGATAAGGATAGAAATGCACTACCAAGGTGTACTGCCCTTCGGAACTCCATGCGAGTTGAGCTAAGTGCAGAGTGCATGTGTTCAAGATTGGTTCACTGGTGTAGAGTTGTACGGATGACTCCAAATGGTCTACTTAAGCTCAGATGACTTGATTTTCCGAATACGGTCTTACGGAACCCAAAGATTTTAAGTCACTAGACCTGAAGAGTCTAAATTCCAGTTCCTAATCAGGCTCCTTATAATGAAAGTTAAAAGCCGTAAATCAAGCTCCATCCTTTAGACTAGACTCAGTCCTTAGTTCCAGAAATCAAACTTATTCTGAAAAATGCGAATGCAAATGCAACCATGTTTTTGTGAAGTGTATTTTCTGAATTTTACTCATTTTTATGGATTTTAAGGCTTTTGTAATTTTTATGAATTTTAGGACTTTGTACTTTTTATGGATTTTATGATTTTTATAAACAAAATTTTATTCATGAATTTTACCAGATATATTTTCTTCAAGTTAAGTGTCTAATGTATTTTACAAAATTTATCTACAAACTATTTTACAAGGATTGAATGGTTTTTACACATGTTTTAATAAATAGGGATTTTAACTAAGTATTATACACATTTTAAGTATAAATTTTAAATACAAATTTTAATTACAAGTTTTAAATACATGTTTTAATCATATTTTACTTATTTACAAGGATTTTATAAATAATATATAAATATAAGTGGATTTTAAATTAACCCGTACCCACTTTTTATGGATTTTATAGATATAGAAAATACACAAAAGTACGAGTTATGGACGAAAGTATATATACAATATATACGCACCCCTATACTTAGCTTGTGCTATGTCCTCATAGCGTCAAAGAGAAAAAGGAGGACATAACTCGTGCTATGTAAAAGTGGGTGAAAAAGGATATCGAGTACAAGTCAGTCAACCCCCCCTATACTTACGATCAGGACATCGTAAGTATCATGGGAGAGCAAAAACGGGATGACTGAATAAAAAGAATAAATAACAAAAGTTCAAAAGGAAAAGAGTACGAAATCATCGAAATCACTCGGTCCCCCTATACTTAGGATAAGGCATCCTAAGTATAGAAAAGAGTGTAGCCAAAATTGGAGACCAGTGATTTGTGAAAAAGAAAGGCTATACAAAAGAATCAGTACAAAAAATAAAACGTAAATCAGCGGGAAATCGTTCCCCCCTATACTTAGGATCTGGCATCCTAAGCATAGAAGACGGGCAAAAATGGGGACGATTGTGGTCTACGAAGAATATACAAGTGTTGTGAATCTCCATAAACAAATGGCTCAAAAGGATTTTGTACAGGAAGAAGTGAAAGAATGATCATGATTCCTGTACAAAATAGATCACTTCAGTACGGGCCATATGATCAGTAGTTTCGATGAAGTGCTTCAGCATCTTCCCGTTAACCACGAACGGCTCTGCACCTGGTGACACATCTGATATTGCAATACTTCCATTGTCGTGCATCGTTCTGACTATGTATGGTCCTTCCCACTTGCTTTTCATTTTGCCGGGAAAAATTCTCAACCTTGCATTGAACAACCATACTTTCTGCCCAGGGACAAAGCTCTTGTGCCGAATATGTCTGTCATGCCATTTTTTCACTTTGTCCTTATAGATAAGTGTTTTCTCGTATGCTTGATTTCGAATTTCTACCAGCTCATTCAGATCTATCTTTCTCTTGGCCCATGCTTTCTGTATATCCATCAGTATTTCTCGAATTGCCCATTCAAATTTATGCATGATCTCTACGGGCAAGTGGCACGACTTTCCATAAACTAGTCTGAATGGTGAAGTACCTAAGGGAGTCGTACGATATGCCCAAAGAACTTGATCTAGAAGAAGTGACCAGTTCTTCCTATTCGGTCGTACTAGTTTCTGAAGTATTGATTTCACCTCCCTATTTGAAACTTCAGCCATGCCATTCGTATGTGGGTGGTAAGGAGAAGCTACTCTGTGATCGATGATGTATTGTTTCACTAGCTTTTTCACCTCCTTATTAATGAAATGGCTACCCCCATCAGAAATGAGATACGAGGGATCTCGAACCGTGAAATGATGTGTTCCCTTAGGAACTGCAAACGGTCTTACTGACTGCGGTTCGTGCGGGTATAGCCTCCACCCATCTACTAACATAGTCTACAGCGAGAAGAATGTACTCAAAACCGCTGCTAGAAGGGAACGGTCCCATAAAATCTATGCCCCATGCGTCAAAGATCTCACAAATGATGACGGGTCGCATCGGCATTGCATCTCTGGCACTGACTATCACTACAGCTCTCTGACAATCTGGACAACTCTTCACGAATGTGCAGGCATCTCTAGTAAGAGTCGGCCACCATAATCCACTCTGTAGTATCTTCTGCGATGTCCTCTTCCCTGAATGATGTCCTCCTGATTGTAAAGAATGACATAAAGTGAGGACACTATTATATTCCTCCTGAGGAATACATCGCCTGTAACGCAATCCGATCCTTCACGAAAAAGAATCGGATCCTCCAATGGTAGTATCGTGCCTCAGAAACTAGTTTCTCAACTCGGTTCTTTGGCCAACCCTAAGGACTTTTCTGCGTGACCAGAAAGTTCACTATATCTTCATACCATGGAAGGTTCTGTAACCGCAAAGATGCTCTCGTCAGGGAATCTCTCTACGATCTCTAGCGTGTACTCATCTGAAGGCTGATCTATCTGTAATCGAGAGAGGTGATCAGCTACCACATTCTTTACA